>JAWHQI010000471.1:520000-1242798 GCA_033032865.1 Dactylorhiza incarnata | reverse complement strand
TCTACCTAAAGGTGAATTGGGGTGCTAATAACCATTTTTGGCTTGATGAAGTTTAGATGGGATTGAGGGTGAAAATCACCTTGCATGTCACTAAAGCCCTGGCATGCAAGTGGGTGACATAACAATCGAAACCCTAGAGTTTGGAGGCCTTTGGAGCTAGATACATTAGATTTATCTAATTAATTTAAATTGTCACACTTGTAAATTAATGAAATTTTTGAGGTTAATCAACTAGGAAAATATGAAACTTAGGACTGGTATTTTTAGGTCAATACTATGCTCTACTGATTTTTCCAGAATTTATTGAGGTCATAATATAGTACTTGATGCATAACTCCTTATTTGCACACCTTGAGTATTAATTGGATATTATGATTATAATCTCCCTGGAATATTATGAAACTTAGTACTTGATATTTTTAGGTCAACACTATGCTCTACTGATTTTTCCAGAATTTATTGAGGTCATTATATAGTACTTGATGTATAACTCCTTATTCGCACACCTTGAGTATTAATTAGAAATCATGGTTAAATAATCCATGGAAAATGTGAAACTTAGGCTTTGAGCTTTTTAGACCAATATTATGTTATAGTGAATTTATCAGAATTTATAGTGATCTGTAGATGATACTTGTTGTGTAAATTCTTATTTGCACCCCATCCATGTTAAATAGAAATCATGGTTAAATAATCCCTGGAAAAATGTGAAACTTAGGCTTTAAGGGTTTTAGACCAATATTATGCTATTGTGAATGTATCAGAATTTATAGAGATCTGTAGATGATACTTGTTGCGTAAATCCTTATTTGCACTCCATTCATGTTAAATAGAAATCATGGTTAAATAATCTCTGGAAAAAATGTGAAACTTAGGCTTTGAGGTTTTTAGATCATTACTATGTTATAGTGAATTTATCAAAAATTATAGAGATCTCTGGTTGATACTCGATGCACAAAACCTTATTTGCACACCATACATTTTAAATAGAAATTACGAGTAAATATCCCTTAGAAAATTATGAAATTTAAGATTTGAGGTTTTTAGATCGTTACTCATTGAGGACCTATGGTAAAAATTTGGAACTCATTTGGGCAAGATAGGGCCAAGGTTGCATCTTTGAAGTCAAACTTAGTTCAATCCCACCTTGGTATGCGAACAGTAGAAACTGAAAACATAGATTCAGACCCCTTCCTTATGGTCACCACCCTAGAGTTACTAACTCTAAGAGAATTGCAGATGCCCAATTAAGTTGAAGGATTAATCACCAAAGGCAGTCATCGGAAATAAAGACGGGGGTGTGTTTCGAAAACTATCAATTCAGGAATTTGACAAGGACCTATTAGGGGAGGTGAAGGATGTCTTAGCAAGAAGTGAAAATTGTGATTGAGAGATAACCCAAGGAATAGTCGGTCACTAGGAATGACATGGTTTGGTGTTCAATAGAACACCGACACATGTCTGCCCGAGTCAAATGGTAATCCACCCTAGGATTTTAGAGCAATTGGAGAGCAAATGAGCATACGAGAATGGGTAGGCACTAAATAAAATAAATATTCCTGAAAAGGGGGATTTGGGCTTCAGTCACCATCGCATTCCCTAGTACCGTTGCGAGCCCTTCACCGAGTAATCCACGGGAAGTCCAGGATTCACCCCAAGCTTCTAAGATCAACTAACAATAGACAAGAGTAGTAAAGTATGAGAACTTGAAACATAAACTCCCTCCCAAATATGGGAGGGAAAGAAATAAGGACTAGGATAGTCCCCCGAGCATAGGTTCGGGGTATAAGGAAGGACTGGGATAGTCCTGCGAGCGGTAGGCTTGGGTTATAAGGAAGGACTGGAATAGTCCTGTGAGCGGTAGGCTCGGGTTATAAGGAAGGACTGAGATTGTCCTGCGAGCGATAGGCTCGAGTTATAAGGAAGGACTGAGATAGTCCCCCGAGCGGTAGGCTCGGGTTATAAGGAAGGACTGGGATAGTCCCGCGAGCGGTAGGCTCGGGTTATAAGGAAGGACTGGGATAGTCCTGCGAGCGGTAAGCTCGGGTTATAAGGAAGGACTGGGATAGTCCTGCGAGCAGTTGACTCGATTTTTAAACGTTGGTTTAGATTTACGAGTTGAAGGCTCGGTGGTACGAGATAATACATAATTGCATGTGCATAAGATGTGGTGGGTCTTCGATTCTGGCTTAGTCGTCACACCGACAGTAGTTCATTAACTCAGTAGTGTTAGTGGTTTGATTAGGGGCCAGGTTGTTTTACTGCTCGTCCGACGGGACAGATTCCCTAAACCCTGCCTGGCCAATTCAGTTTAGTACGCAGGAGCTTGTGAGTACCGGGTACCGGTATCACAGCGTAGGTTAGGGCCTAGGTCTGGTAGTGTGACTTACCCACCTAAGTGAGGAGACACCCGCTCCTCTGCCACCGTTTGACGACGACGGGAGGTGCCCGAGAGGTTAGCTACCTCCGAAAAGTGGGAACTAAAGGTCTGTACATACAGAGCCGTGTGCGTGAGTTGCACCATTGCATTGCATTGCATATCATAATCAAGCATTCTTGCATAAAACAGAGACCTCATCGTATAAATTAGTATGAGCTCTTTTATACGATGAGTTTACCTTAGTGCCAGATCTCTCAGCTTATGTGCTTTTGTGTGTGCATATAAGTTAAGGTTATTTTCATAGCTGCTCTTATATTCTTATACCTGCCCTTTTACTTATATTGTCTCTTATTTGTTACTGTCACACTTAATTTTGCTTGTATAGATTTGTAAGCTATTATTATTAGTACTTTTATACCCTGTTTCTAGACCCCTGTCACCTACTTGATTTATTACCCATTGATGTCCTCCGCTTCCTCCTCCGGCACGGTGCCTAGGAGTCGCGGGTGGAGGCGGTGAGGAATATGCTGAGCCTTAAAGACTGGCGGTCGGTGGACCTCATTTTTAAGGACGGTGTGTCAAAATAGTAGGACCCCATTCTAGAGACAGGTCAGGAGGACGGGACGAAGCAGAGCAACCGCTACAGGTCGTCGCAGCAGCTGCTACAGACGCAGGAAGATAGAGCTTGATAGCTTCCGCTTAAATGTAGAGTGAGAGAATTGTCTACCTTATTTTTGGACATGTACTGGCATAAGCCCATATTCTTTTTAGTTCTTTCTCATTGTGGACAGTGTAATCTTGTAATTTATATGTTCAATGTGATTTGTGGACTTGTTTCCTCTAATACTTCTATTACTGTGAATTATGGTTGGCCTGGATGATGTTGAATAGCCGCCAGGATCGACGTATTGTGGAGGCGACCATTTGGAGTAATGGTGCTGCCGCAAGACGGCGGTTCTGGGCGGTAAGACCCGGGAAAGAATGCAAAAAAAAGTGGGTCTTACATATTATGGCGGCGACCATTTGGTGAAATGGTGTCACCGCAAGACGGCGGTTCTGGGCGGTAAGACCCGGGAAAGAATGCAAAAAAAAGAGGGTCTTGTAGGAGAAGCCGATCCTCAACTTGTAGATCAACATTGCCGGCCATTAGATCTAAACAGGGCAGAAAAATTCAGAAATCAGTTTTATCTGTTTCGGTTCTTGGAGAAAGCCTATAAATGGTTCTGCAGCTTGAGGAAGCTGGAGAAAGCAGCGCTCCTCTTTTCATTCTCTCTCCATTTGATTTGGGTGAAATTTGAGAAGTATATCCACAATTTTATATGGAGCATTCGGACGGTAAGGTTAGTTCATGGTTTGACCTGCTACAGTAAGCTTGAAGTTGTCTGAATATTTTCATAATTAAAGGTTATACATATTGATTCATATATAAGAGGATGTTGTCATAAGTACATTCAGATCCATGCATGAACACAAATTTGCAGTAACCGTATTACTAGGTTATTAAAATGAGAGTTATTAAGGCTCCGTTTGGCACGGCGGCGGTGGTCGTGAACGCGGGTAGTTATGAACCATCATTCATGAATGTCGACCCTCACAGAAGCAACTTAATTCATTCACTTTTATGTTCAAAACTAGCTAGTATTCTATATGACGATGACGTTTTTGTCCAAACTCATCGGAGCCTAAATATCACCATCGTACTCCGTGCATGGAGGAACCTCACATGCATATGATCGCTGGTTATGTATTTTTAAATATCCCGAATCAAAGAAATATTGTTTTAAAATTTATTATCTAATTATCAAAAGTGAATACACAAATAAAATAATGTTCATGCACATGAATATTATTATGCTACCTAATTAACAAGTTGAACATAAACAATTTGCAAACTTAAGACATACATAGTTTGACTATATATAAGAATTCATATATTAAAACATGCATGCCTTATCTGATCATAAACTGCTGAGCAAATATATATTAACAAATTATTATTATTATTATGTTTATAAAAGCTATGTATTAATTCTCAAATTAATAATAGTTTTAGAAACCTAGAAGCAACAATCGACATTAACAATATTTCAGAAGACTTGCAAATAACACAATTAATAGCAACAATCGACATTAACGATTTTAACATTAATTAAGATCTCGATATATGGCCCTCGATTTTATCTCACAAATGGAATGAGAAAGTACTCGACGTATAACATCTGCAAAATAACACACAAAAAAGAGTTATATATTGGGTCGACACGAGAAGTGAAAATATAACAAAATATTCATTATAAATTTTCTTATTACCTTCCACACTAACATGTAAAAAGAGTCTATCGCGGATTTATTCTTTAGATCTACAGACTTGGCTCGCTTCCACAAAATTGAAGCAAGAATTGCATGGCTAAATATCTGCATTAAAGAAGAAACATATATATATAGTTCATTTAAATTTAAAAAAAAACAGCTTAGTATATGAAATTATACATGTTACAAAAATATAATGGATTTGTACTTAATATCTCGATGTTATTTTCATCCTTATGATTTATAATCAAGTCCATATATACATATTGGAAATTAACCTTACAAACAAATTTTATCTCTAACCATAGTATTCATACTAGTTTTCTAAACATGTCACTAAGTTCCATGATTAATTCTACAAGTTATTATATATATATATCCTCATGTCACCATGATATGCAATCTAAAATAATTAAGTAGAACCTATTATTTTTAATAAATTGCTGAAATTCTAGTGATACTTTTATGTATAAACAGAGAAGAAGAAAAACCTAAATTATTGGAATATTAATACTTATTAATTATTCTAGCCCTCTCATCAATTATCATATTCACAATGTTACATTTAAGGGAAAACACTTGAGAAAATGCATTAATTGCTTGACATACAGTTATGAGCTTGCTCCATAGATGAGAAGATGTAGCTCCAAAAGCTATCGCAAAAGCATAAACCATCTCTAAGAGATAGACAGATATCCAAAACACCTGCTAGGATCAAAAGTATGTAAATAAAGGGATTAATTTTAGCACATGAACGATTTAACCCAAACAATTCTATTTTTCAATTTCATCAGATAAAACTATAATTAATTAATTTCACTGTTAATGTTGAGTACCTGTTTTTTGCCTACTCTTGCAGCAAATGAATTAATGCCAAATTTCTTGTCACCTTTTATGTCTGATATATCCTTCAAACCAAGAATGATTATGACCAAATTAAAAAGAGAATATAACTACATCAGATCAAACTATATATATATACATAGTGTGAAGTAAAAAAAAGTGGGGCAAATGCTTAGTTAATCATATACTTCTTATTTACAAGTGAAAATATTGGTAAAAATGAAATCATTAATCTTATTATTATAAAAATTCACACTACACATCTCCCCAAAATCCACTCTTTAATTATGATAATCAAACTATAATCAAATTAATCATGCTGGCTTCATTTTCTCACTTGCATTTGGAAAACATCTAAAATATATTAAAGAATGCAATTAATTTTACCTTATAAAATACTACTAACTAATATATTGCATATTATTTACCTTGGATAGTGCGATCACTAGTGAAATTATGCTCACAACAATGGTTCCAAATGCTAATGATCGTGAGAAGTTAGCTTGTCTTCCCAAAACAAAGGTCTGCATAGTTAGTTCATGATGAAAACCCATAATTAAATTAGTGCAACATTCATTTTGTGAATCTTTATACGTACGACAGAATTCAGTAATCAGTTTAAAATATTCCGTAAAGAATTGAATGGCAAGACAGACTTAAGATGAGCATTCGCTCTGAATACACTAATATTAATGTTCTTTTATGCGGTACTTAGGGCAGGTGCGGTTTTATTTGCCACTGAAGCGATGGAATTTAGATAGTGGGGCCCCAAACAACGCGTGAGGCTTCAGTGGCATTCCGCCTTAGACGGGAAATTGGAGAAAATCTCTGATTTTGCTCCATTGCCCATTGGAGAGGAGAACTTTCATTCGCGGCTAGGCTACTTTATTAGCCACCGGAATTAATGGGAGCCCATGCCAATAGGTGCCACAAAAGCACCCTTAATGTTGAATCCTACTATGAGTCACCTAAATGACATTTGACCCACTGTATTGTTGAGATCCATATATTGCTGAGGAAAGACATTTGATCCCCTATAAGATTTAAAAGGACTATTGTAACCCCTAATTTTTCATAACTGAAACATTTGAACCCCTCTTGAAAGAATTTGTTGGGGGTCAATATCCCGGTTATGAAAAATTAGGCGTTACAACAGTTTTTTATTTGAAACTTACAGGAGGACAAATATCTTTTCTCTACAATATAGGAGTGCCAAATATATATATATATATATATATATATAGATTTGTATAAAGTGACGGCCACCGAAAAGAATAGCAATATTTATTTTCATTTTTTAAAAATAGAACCAAAATTAATTTCTACAAAAGTTTGAATTGCCCTCGAAATAAGTTAGAGTTGTATAGGACCTGCATGTGAAAAAAAACAGAGAGTTGAAGAACTACTCCTCGACTTGCAACTATGGAAAATGCTGCAGTGACTTCATGCATTTTCCATCTTAAAAGAGGCAGCTGTTACAAATGAAAGTTGTGGCAATAATTTATTAGTTGGTTATAAATAATTCTATAACAATAAAATTAATTGATACATTCAATTAATACTTTAATGGTAGCCAATGAATATAAATACTAGTATCCCATTAGAGTACTATTTTAATTAATATACTTTAATGGTAGCCAATTAATCAATATAATTTTGAATCAAACTAAATAAAAGAATTCTTTGCCTAAAATGAATGGTGCTTACATTCACAGAATAGCAGGAAACAAAGAGAAAACAGACCAAAATACCATATTGTAATGGTGTTGATCCCACAAGATAGATGAGCACAAAAACCTGAAATAGGTTATGATTTTTTTAACATCTCAATCTAATATACACAGTGAAGGGAGTGAATACAAAAAAAGCGAAATTTAGTTTGTAAACTTTCATCTGAACAATATGAAAATATTCAATTCAACTCATTTTTTGTATAGGCATTTATGCATTGAAGTATTAAAAAAGGCTTCATTTTTCGACTAGTAAATTATAGCCCACAAGAGCACAAAACTAATAGCTCTACATGTAATAATCGTTCTATATATAGTAGCAAGATGGTGAGCGCCAACTGCGTTTACTATCTCTTTTTCTCTCTCGCCTCAAATCTCTCTTTCCTCCCTTCTTTATCTCCTAACAAAAATATATATAAACAAAATGAAGGGTTGATGAGATGTTGTAAGACCCCATTTTTTTCGCTACAAAACCGGGTCTTATGCCCAGAATCGCCGCTTTGCGGTGACACCAACTCTCGGGAAGGTCGCCACTACAAAACGCCGATCCTGCCGGCCATATCGATCACAGAAGAAGAAAAGTATAAACGAACAAATAGAAGTTCAAGTCCACAAATCACATGCTATATATAAAAATGTCCACATGATATAACTAAAATAACAAATGTTACAATAATAAAAGGGCTCGTGCCCGATACATCAATTCCTCACTACAGTTTCACTCACGGAAGCAATGTTTATGCCATGTCATGCAAGGTTATGTAGTTTAATGTTATGTTCATACAAGTGCAACTCACACACTTCGACTCTATGCACACAGACCTTTAGTTCCCCCTTTTTGGAGCTAGCAAAACTCCCAGGATACTCCCGTAGAGGCAAACGAAAGCGGTGGGTTGGGCCTCGCCCACCTCTAGGTTGATATCCGCACTACCTAACCTAGACTTATTGTACGCCTCAACGCTAAGAACACAACAACGGATCTCCTGCGTACTCTTACTGGCTAGTCCACCAGACTTTTTTCTGGTAAAGTGTTAACCACACTTACCGAGCCAAAGTATCGACGTCGGTGCGCGACCGTCAATACTAATGACCCACCACCTTTATGCACATACAATATGTTACAATCTATCTCCGAGCCCTAAGCTCCCCGGGCTAACCTCCCCGTCACCAAAACCTTCCGAGCCACCGGCTCGCCGGGCTATCCCGTTCGTGCCAACGACCACCGAGCCTGCCACTCTTAAGTCCAAACCTAACTAGCCTCCTTAACCATGGAGTGTGGGTGTGTGTATTATTAAGTTAATCTTGTACAACATCTTATTCCTACAATTTATGGTTAATCTTGGACTTCCCGAGGTCTACCCCGTGAGGTGTTGGCTACGGTACTAGGAACTATAATGAGATGACACCCCAAAGCTCCCTTTCCAAGGCATTTAATGTTTTTGGCAATCTTCCCATAAGAGTACCCTTTTTGTCATTACACTTGGATTACCCTAAGTATTTTATGACCCTATAAGAGGAAAGACAATCTTTCGTCGGTCCCGAACACAACCTTACCCCTTAGCTTGTCGGGAACACTCAACACATAGACCCATAATGGTGACCTCACACCTTCTCTACCACACTAGGTACACCATCTACCATCCACTCTCACCTAATGATCCATAAATTACTCAAGTTTACAGTTTTACTATATGCAGACCAAGTGAGTTATATGAGTTGCAACATGAGAGGAGGTGTTCCAAATATTCATCCACATAGCTCAAGATTACTACTGGAGTCTATCATGACATTATAAGACTAAATCCAGAGGATCATATTTTTCCTTAATTATTTGACAATTATTATAATTTCTCCAACATTGGACAAGTATGAAATTGAACATGAAGTGTAAGGTCTTCTTATGATATGACCCCCAAATTAGAACATGAAGTGTAAGGTCTTCTTATGATATTGACAAGTATGAAATTGACAAGTATGAAATTGGACAAGTATGAAATTGAACATGAAGTGTATAAAATTATGAAAAATCTATGAAGTCGAAATAACAGTAAATACAGAATATCACAATTTTGCAGTAAGGGGTTGGCCTCTAATTATAATATTGAATAATTACCCCAAATTAGAAATTAAAGAAGGAACCACCAAAATACTTGTCCAAAAATTATGAGAAAATTAACAGACCTTTATTTTAATAAGAAAAGTTTACTAACAAAATTTCAGAATTTATCAGAACTAATTAGTCACATAAATAAATATTCCAAGTAAACTCATACTAGGGAAAATTGTGAAGTAACCTACTGATAAATAATTCCAAAAATTATACAAAAATTCACAGGGCTCCCTAATGCCCTAAAATGTCCTATCTCCAAGTTTCATAATTTTACAAAGGATATCTGGCCCTCATTTATTTAACATATTCCCAAGACAAATAGATCATGACTTGTGAATGAAGTGCTAACTAAATCAATTCAGTAATTACACAAAAATTACCAGAGGTCTATATCACGATTTTATGTAATCTACCAAACTTTAAACAACATCCAAGATAATTTGAGCATGTAAATTTCTTTTATAATATGGTTCCCCAAAAAGGTTATGACCTAAATCAGAAGGGATAAGTTTTCCTAAAATTCTTATAAAATTTTCTAAGGCATATTTACACTCTATGAACTTATCTACCAAGTTTCATGATCATAAAAGAACATATGCCCTTATGTCCTTCACAAGGCCCAAAGTTTAACCCTAGGGTTAGAACTAGGGTCCTAAGGCTTATCCACCCCACATCACCTCCAAATCACTCATGGGGGTGTCTTATGTGATCCTAAACAAGTGGACAAAGTTTCACATCACTTTGATGATATTTGACCACCTAAATCTACCATGTGCACTTTTGACCTAGTTTGATCAAACTTGGGTTAACTAATTACCCAACCAAACCAGTCTCAATTGGGCTGAAATTTTTACCAGGGTCATATAATAATCCTAAAGAGCACCCACCAAAATTTGGATGGGATTGAAGGTCATTAGACCCTATAATTAAATAATATATGAATTATTAAATTTTAACAAAAACTTTAGAAAACTATTTTCCAAAAATTCCCATCTTTGGATATAATAAAGGTGTTGGTACAAATAGCCTATGTTTCAATTTTTATATCAATATCATTTTCCTATCAAAAGTTATTCAAGAAATAGTGGCTGTCCTACCCTAAGGACCAGTCCCACCAAAATGGCCCTACAAGGAGCTACATTGCTCCTTTTGGGCTGAAACAAATTTTAAATTAAATTACACACCAAGGGCTACAACTTTGGTGTTGGCCACATTTTCATCAGAGAGGCCTAAGTATTTTTAATAATTAAAACAATTCACTGCATGAAATGTGGCAGAATGAAATAAATCATTTCATTCATATAAATGATTCCTGCACGAATCTTGTAGCAAGATGAGCGGCTCCTGCTCATCTTCTTCCTCCAGCCAACGACTGGGATAGACCCGTCCTGGGCTGCCTTGCACCTCATTTTCCCGGCCACCTGAGCGCCGCCCCGGCCAGCCAATGCCACCACCACCTCCATTGAGGTGGTGGCCGGTGATTAGGGGTGGTTGGTCGGCCAGAGGTGGCCGGAACGAGGAGTTCTAGCGGGGGAAAGAGGGCTCTAAACGAGCCCTTTAGGGAGCATGATTCGAGCCCGATTTGGCTCGAATCAAGCCCCAATCCAGATGAAGATCTAGCAGTATGGGAGGAGGGGAGGATCAGACCTGAGTGGTGGCCTGAGGTCACGAGTTCCGGCGGGTTGCCATGGCCGGAGCTTGAGCTTTTGGTGCCATGCCTCTTTTGCACTTGGAGAGCCTGATTTATTCTGGTGATTGGGGGGGGGGGGGGGGGGGGGGGGGGGGTTACTCCTCTCCGACCTCTGAAGATGTTAAAGGGTTCAATTGGGGGAGAGGGAGGGCCATGACATCAATTGCCATTAACACCATTAATGGTGATTTTCGGCCACTTTCAAATTCCCCTGAATTCAGGCCCTTGTGGGCTGGAAAACCTCCCAATTTTCTTGTAACTGCCAGGGGAGATGAATCCCCATCAATTGGGGGCTTAATTGTCCACCCTTGGCCATGAATGCCATTAACCCCTTTTCTCTCTCTCCACCATTTTGGGGCTTTCTCTCTCCTGGCCGACTTCTCTAAAATTGCCTGGCAATTTCAATAATTCCCAAGCCCATTAGGTGGTGGACCACCTTAATTGAGTCTAGCCTAAGAGGATTGGGCTTGATTAGGTCAACATAGGTCATTTTGACCTAAATTTGAGGTAGAGTTGACTTTGATCAATTTGACCATTTGGGTTGACCCCAATGAGTGGCTTATGACCCATTGGCCTCCCTTATGGGTTAGGAAGGTCTATGTAGGGTCAATTTGTCAATGTGAGGGTGAATTGACCCTTAATAGGGAACTTTTGACCAAATTAGGGCTAGGGTTGACCTATGTCAAATTGGCCAAATTGGAGGCCCCATGATGGGGCCTTTTGGTCCATTAGGTCCTTAGTATCCCTATAAGGGTAGGGTCAAGGTCAATTTGGCATGGTGGAGGCCAATTGGCCCTAATTAAGCTACTTTGACCAATTTAGGGTTAGGGTTGACTTTGGTCAATTTGACCTCTTTGGTTGGCCCCAATGGGTCCCTGGTGCTCTAAGGAGACCCCTAATGGGTTAGGGATGTTATGGTGAGGTCAAGGGATCAATTTGAGGCCCTAAAGTCCAACCCTAGGCTTGTTGACTAGAAATTGTTATTTGCAGACCACTATGATTTTCCTCCTTCTTGCCTAAGCTCACATGGTCTCAAGTGCTTCCTATGGTTTTGTCATGACCTAGTCATGACAAAACCAACTTAGGGGTCTGGTTGTTTGGGGGGATGTTACAGATGTTCTAATGTTTCAATAAATAGGAGGCTAGTATGTAGTGAATAGCACGTCTTACTATTTCACATATTTTCATAGTGTCTCTTAGTGCACAAGTTGCGGTATATATATTTCGGAATTCAAACGAGCTCTTTACACCATCATAAGCGCATGCGCCATCAGCCTTCCTGGCCTCCTTCTTCTGTCACCTCACACTGGAGCCTCTCCCGCATGTTGAAGCTCTCTCCAACCTTCATCATGCAGTGTCACCCTCACCCTCCTCTCCCTTGGAGACGTCTTCGACGATACTGAAGTCGAAAGCTCTCTTCACATTTGCGGTTTTTCCTCTTCTAAATTTGTCATACATAATTGAGAAAGAGTCGTGGATGTCATGGATTTGTACATGCATTGACACGCCCTTGACACAGGCATGTGCCGCGGGTTTTTGCCCCAATCGATGCGTCGTTTGACCGTCACTCGTGTATTCCAAAGGAGAAATATGTTTATGGATATAAGTGCGTGTTCACAGTCAAGTATCAATAAGATGGTACTCTTGATCAATATAAGACCTAGCTTGTATCTATGGGGTTTGCTCAAATTGATGGAGTGGATTTTCATGAGAAATTTGCTCATAGTTCTAAGCTTGGTTATGTGTGTTGCTCACACATCTTGTTTCTCCATCAACTTTGTGTGAATAATGTGTTTTCTTCAACGGTATCTTCAAGAACAGATTTGTATGGCTCCTCCTCCTTGATTATTCGCTCCTCAAGGGCATGCATGTCGGTTAAATAAGACTATATATGGTCTAAAATAGTCTTTTAGAGTTAGGATCAATAAGTTGCGCTCCAAAGTTCTTGAAATACACAATTATTTAGGAGGAATGAAAATTTAATGTTTGTCCACAAAAATGCAAATCATAATATTATTTTGATTATTTATGTTGATGACATTATCATCACGAGAAATGGTGAACATATTACTAATGTCGTTAAAAGAGATATGACCCCCACTTTTGAAATCATGGATCTACGATCACTGAGATATTTTTTTTGGGATTGAGGTAGCTAAATCTGTTGGTGAACATATTTCTATTGATTATTTATGGTGAACATATGTCTATTTCTCAAATAAAATATAAATTTTTTTATGTTTTTTTTTTGCAAAAACTAGATATCTTGGAATAAAACATGTGGATAACCCTATTTATCCTACCAACACTGTCCTATATTAGGACAATAAACATTTGAATTAACAATTAGTTGTACAGAATTATATACAATTGTCGATCAGAAATACCAGAAGAGCACAAGTATTAACAATTATAATTCCGGTTCCACGATTCATCGCCCCGGAAGCAAGAGGAAGATATGGCTTGTTAATCTGCAACAATATTATTAATTAAATGATCAGAATATAAATTTAAAACTCAATATTTTAATAATTAAGTGTAGCTAGCTAGTCTCATATATACGATTGATGATAAAGTACTATATATATATATACCTTATCAATGTCAACGTCAAATAGTTGATTAATTCCACAGCTATAAATCATTAGAATACCAAAAGCAGCTAATGCCTGCACATTTAATATAAAGTATATATATACACGTTTTTAAAGTATGTACATAATTAATTAATATTGATTAATATATTGGAGACATATATAATGCAACAAACAGCTCTGTATACGTACTTGCCTTAAATAAACCAATGAGAAAAGTTGGAGAAATATCTGACAAGTTCTCAATGACTATCAGAGAGGCTGAGACGACTCCACATATCTGGGTGCGTGCGCGAGTGCGTGCGCGTATATATATATTTGTACACATGCATCGTTGGATCGTCAGAAATTAAACACGTACAGTACGAGTTGTTTGAATTTTTTTTCTTTTTAAAAACAATATATAAATAAATGCAATTAATTAAATAAGTAGATTGGGTAAGGTGGCGAACTTAACTGTTCCTAGAAAAGCATATGGGCGTGTAAATGTATAGAAAACCCTTAGAGCAGAAATCAGTGCCTTCAATATTGTTGTTGCGTTCATCAAATAATTATATATCTTCATCACCACTTTCTCTTCCACACCGATCTCTTTCTCATATGATCAGGAATGGATACTTTGACCTACGACGACATTATGCATCTCATTAATTAATGAAGAGAGTAATTATTTGAGATTAATAATAAGTGTTGCTACGATGATTAATAAAATAATTATATTATTATTTCATGAACTCATGCTTGATCATAGGTACCCCTAATCTAGGCTGCGAATAGCCAAAGCACCCGCCTCATTTGGTGGAGAAAATGAGGTTAACCAAAGTAAACCCCACTAGCGCAGCCCCGTAACTACTCAATATGAGGGTGCAAATAATGAATTCCTTAATCATGCGGTGCAGATAGTAAAATCACCAAACATTGGGGTGCTAATAGTGAAATCCCTCATCATGGGGTGCAAATAGTAAAATCCCATATCATGAGGTGCAAATAGTAAAATCACCCAATCATGGGGTGCAAATAGTAAAATTCTCTAACATGGAGTGTAAATAGTAAAATCCTCTAACATGGGGTGCAGATAGTAAAATTCAATATCGTAGGATGTATATAGTAAAATCCTTCAATGCGGTCTGCGTATAACAAATAATATGATTACGGTGTGCGCATAACCATATCCATCGTATGAATGCTTATTTATAGCTGTTATGCGAGGGCAAGCAGGGTGACAAGTATTGGTGCTGGAATGCCCCAGATCGATTCCGCTCCCAGGCTCTCACTAGACGGGGGGTTTCAGGTTGATCTCTGGAGAGGTTGGCAAGGTGACAAGTATTGGTGCTGGAATGCCCCAGATCGATTTCGCTCCCGGGCTCTCACTAGACGGGGGGTTTCAGGTTGATCTCTGGAGAGGCTGGCAAGGTGACAAGTATTGGTGTTGGAATGCCCCAGATCGATTCCGCTCCCGGGCTCTCACTAGACGGGGGGTTTCAGGTTGATCTCTGGAGAGGCTGGCAAGGTGACAAGTATTGGTGCTGGAATGCCCCAGATCGATTCCGCTCCCGGGCTCGCACTAGACGGGGGTTTCAGGTTGATCTCTGGAGAGGCTGACAAGGTGACAAGTATTGTTGTTGGAATGCCCCAGATTGATTCCGCTCCTGGGCTCTCACTAGACGGGGGGTTTCAGGTTGATCTCTGGAGAGGCTGGCAAGGTGACAAGTATTGGTGCTGGAATGCCCCAGATCGATTCCGCTCCTGGGCTCTCATTAGACGGGGGGTTTCAAGTTGATCTCTGGAGAGGCTGGCAAGGTGACAAGTATTGGTGCTGGAATGCCCCAGATCGATTCCGCTCCCGGGCTCTCACAAGACGGGGGGTTTCAGGTTAATCTCTGGAGAGGCTGGCAAGGTGACAAGTATTGGTGCTGGAATACCCCAGATCGATTCCGCTCCTGGGCTCTCACTAGACGGGGGGTTTCAGGTTGATCTCTGGAGAGGCTGGCAAGGTGACAAGTATTGGTGTTGGAATGCCCCAGAACGATTCCGCTCCCGGGCTCTCACTAGACGGGGAGTTTCAGGTTGATCTCTGGAGAGGCTGGCAAAGTGACGAGTATCGATACTGGAATGTCTCAGAACAATTCCGCTCTCAGGCTCTCACTAGATGGGAGGTGCAGGTTGATCTCTGGGGAAGTAGGTAAGGAGATGAGTTCTTCATAAGGTCAGGTTGATAAGCCTCAAGTTGGCGAGCCTTCGGCGGTGACCCGGGCCTTCTCGCTCGGCGAGAAGAATGATGCCGCACGATAGTATATGAGTGACGAGAATCAACCCTAAGCACTCCGGGGCATCCGGTGCTCGGCAGAGAGATCGCCGGCACAGAGTGGGAGGTGAGCTCTCGCCGAGAAGGAAAGTACCTTGCGAAACCTAGAGGAAAACGCATACCTAAAGGGTAATAATCCTAAGGCAAATGGCGAAAGGCCAGAGCAGCCAAAAATGTCCTATGCCTATCTATTCGATAACATCATGTGCGAGGACGAACATCGCGAGAATAACCTTCTGTTAGAACCTAGTTAATTTGGATTAGGATCCCAACTCAAATAGGGGGAGATTGTTGAAACCTTAGTTTTGATTTGAGTTAGGATCCACCTTTAATCTCTAAGTATATATCATAATATATATTACAACTTAGATTAAATATCCTATTAAATTAAAAGGCGCAAAAAGAAATATATTAATAGGCAGAAAAAAATAATATATATAAATAATATACCAAGAAATATATATATATAATAATAGGCTAATTAATATAAGAGAAAATAATATAAGAGAAAATATTATATGAGAAATTAATATAAAATAATATAAGAGAAATAATATATTTTATATATTAGCTGCGTTCGACATTCGTCGAACGGCGCTCGACATTCGTCAGACGGAGATCGGCGAACAGATCATAGCAGTGCTCGGCGAACAGATCATAGCAGCGCTCGACATTCGTCGGACGGCGATCGGCGAACAGATCAGAAGCAGCGCTCGACAGATTATAGCAGGGAAGCGGCGGTCGACGAATGACGAACGGCGGTCGACGAAATCCAACAGATATTCAGAAACAGTAAATCACATGATCTGGTCGACGAATGAAATGATGAGCTCGACGAATTTCTGACAGGAATACTTTATGTTATTTAGCTTGACTAAAATAGATATTTTACTGTCAGATTTATTTAAAGCAATATTTCTTTATTTTATTTTATTTATTGCTATATATATTGTTGATTTAACATTACAGCGTGAAGCAATAAATGCTGTAGCCGTTTGGCAGAAGCAATAAATGTTGTAGCCGTTTGGCAGAAGCAATAAATGCTGTAGCCATTGCAACAAGCCAAAGACGGCAAGGATTCAAAATATTATACAGCAGAATATATTACAACAGATTATTATATAACTGTCTCTCTCAACAGAATAAAGATATACAGATTATATATATTATATTGCTGTACAGATTTAATATATAACAGATTATATATACAGCTTATATTGCTGTACCATATAGCAGGAAGATTACAAAACAGAACATATCAGTATTGCTGTACAGAAGAGAAAACGAGAAGAAGAAGAAGAAGAAGAAGAAGAAGAAGAAGAAGAAGAAGAAGAAGAGAAAACGAAGAACATGAGCAAAAAGAAGCAGATTCAAATATTATATTATCTTCTTTTTGCTTAACTCCTTTGCAGATCATACAACCTGAGACACCAATCACAATCATTTGCTCATGATCATCATTGCATAAGAAGAAAGGAGTTTGTTCAATTAAGAGAAGAGGCCTCCACAAGCTGTCATCAAATTACACCAGACAGGGGGAGCTCCTCAACATCATTCTCAAAGATCCACTCAACTACCAATCAGCATCTTCATCAAGTATCTTCTCAGCAAAAAGAGAAGAACAATAAATCTTTCCCTTTCTCCTTCCCATCTTGTAAAGGGTTAAAACTCCCTTCAAAATTTTAATCCCGGTGACAGGCCACCTTAGCAAAAACCTGCAGCTTGGTTTATAAGCACCTTATCAAAAGCTTATAGGTTGATTGGACACCTGATCAAAACTCCCATTAGTGTGTGGACACCTTATCAAAATAACCTTGGTGTGAGGGCACCTTATCAGCAACCTCCAGTGGATTCCTACCAGTGGGTAGAAGAGTAGATGTACCCAGTTGAGGGGAACTACTATATTTCCTTGTGTCATCTGGATTGCTTAGTTTGCTTGTTTGTTTTATTTCTGTATTTGCTGTGCTGTGTTTATCTTTGCACTCTTACTATTTGTGTTTATTACTCTTACAGCAATCAGCACTCATATATATTTATATATATCATTTATTTTGAAAGTAAAATTTAAACAAGAGTTTTAACATATAATAAGAACTAACCTCCATTTTCAATTGGTATCAGAGGAAGTTGATTTTTCACAAAGGTTAACACCTGAAATCACAAAGATCACCTTAGTTCTTATTTTGTTTTGTTGTAAAAAGGTTTTTCCAAATGACACATTCAGATTTCTATTTTTCAGATCCACCTTTATGCAATTTGGATAGTTTTGATTTATGGCAAATTAGAATTAAATTATTTATGAATGTCATAGATGAAGATATTTATAAATCTGTTTTGACAGGACTACATCTTCAACTTCTTCATCTGATGATCAAGAAAAGCTGAAAAGTGTTGATGTCATAGCCATAGAGATATTGGCTAAATCAATGTCAAATGGCATTCTTCTTAAAGTGGCTGATTGCACTTCAGCAAGGAGCATTTGGAACTCCCTCTCTAGGATGGTAAATGAACCATCTTCTTCCTCTTCCACTAACATTATTTTTGATGCAGAACCATCACTTACTCTAAGTGAAGAAGAAGAAAAAGAAGAACAAAAGGCCATAAAATTCTGTATGATGGCAATATATGGTTCAGATTACATATCAGAATCTGAATCTGATGCAGTATTTGATGAAGGAAAGGTAGTAGAGGTAACTTCACATTTTATTTCTACCTCTGATTTTACATCTGTTTTCAACTCACCATCTACAGATTTGATAAATTCTGAATCAAAATCAGAAAAAGTAATTATATCAGATTTTGAGTTAATATATACAAATATGATAAAATCTGACATAGACATAAAAGAGTTAAAAATAACTTCTGAACACACAAGATTTAAAATAGATTTGAAAACATCAGATAGGAAAAAATTTTCTTTGAAAAATAAATTTGAACAACCTGTTAAGAAGAAAATTCTTTATGTTCAGCAAAACAAATTAAAAAATTAAAAATTGTATTTCAATGAAATAAAAAAGCCAAAATATTTATCTATAAGGCAAATTTTTAAACTTTTAATATTTTTACTTAAATTAAATTAAACAGCAGTTTTAATGATTCTTTGGAATTTTTCAATTTTAAAAGCAATGTCAGATAACTTCACTCTCTTGCAGATTTTTTTTTCCAAAATCAGTTTGAGCATTCTACTCAAGTTGCATAGATCAGAAATGGTCAGAGCTCTGAGTATGAGTCTCTTCTAATTAAGGGGATTCTATAGAAAGAAGCTATCAAACTTTGTCTTTTTGATTTTTAAATTCCTAGAATCTAATAACAGCTAGCAATTCACATATTAAAAATCCTATTTAAACGAGATCTAGGAAATCAGAGTTGCTTAAATATATTTTAAAAGAAAAGGAAACAATATAATGATCTCTGACCCTTAAGCCTTAAGTTAATTCAAGACTTCTTATGCTTAGGTATCCTAAACCAAGTAGGGGGAGATTGTTAGAACCTAGTTAATATGGGTTAGGATCCCAACTCAAATAGGGGGAGATTGTTGGAACCTTAGTTTGATTTGAGTTAGGATCCACCTTTAATGTCTAAGTATATATCATAATATATATTACAACTTAGATTAAATATCCTATTAAATTAAAAGGCTGAAAAAGAAATATATTAATAGGTAGAAAAGAATAATATATATATAAATAATATACCAAGAAATATATATATATATAATAGGCTAATTAATATAAGAGAAAATATTATAAGAGAAATTAATATAAAATAATATAAGAGAAATAATATATTTTATATATTAGCTGCGTTCGACATTCGTCGAACGACGCTCGACATTCGTCGGACGGAGATCGGCGAACAGATCATAGCAGCGCTCGGCGAACAGATCACAGCAGCGCTCGACATTCGTCGGACGGCGATCGGCGAACAGATCAGAAGCAACGCTCGACAGATTATAGCAGGGAAGCGGCGGTCGACGAATGACAAACGGCGGTCGATGAAATCCAACAGATATTCAGAAACAGTAAATCACATGATCTGGTCGACGAATGAAATGATGAGCTCGACGAACGTAGAGCTCAGCTCGACAAATTTCTGACAGGAATACTTTATGTTATTTAGCTTGACTAAAATAGATATTTTACTGTCAGATTTATTTAAAGCAATATTTCTTTATTCAATTTTATTTATTGCTATATATATTGTTGATTTAACATTACAGCGTGAAGCAATAAATGTTGTAGCCATTTGGCAGAAGCAATAAATGATGTAGCCGTTGCAGCAAGCCAAAGACGGCAAGGATTCAAAATATTATACAGCAGAATATATTACAACAAATTATTATATAGCTGTCTCTCTCAACAGAATAAAGATATACAGATCATATATATTATATTGTTGTACAGATTTAATATATAACAGATTATATATACAACTTATATTGCTGTACAATATAGCAGGAAGATTACAGAATAGAACATATCAGTATTGTTGTACAGAAGAGAAAAAGAGAAGAAGAAGAAGAAGAAGAAGAAGAAGAAGAAGAAGAAGAGAAAAGGAAGAACAGGAGCAAAATGAAGCAGATTCAAATATTATATTATCTTCTTTTTGCTTAACTCCTTTGCAGATCATACAACCTGAGACACCAATCACAATCATTTACTCAGGATCATCACTGCATAAGAAGAAAGGAGTTTGTTCAATTAAGAGAAGAGGCCTCCACAAGCTGTCATCAAATTACACCAGACAGGGGGAGCTCTTCAACATCATTCTCAAAGATCCACTCAACTACCAATCAGGATTTTCATCAAGAGTCTTCTCAGCAAAAAGAGAAGAACAATAAATCTTTCCCTTTCTCCTTCCCATCTTGTAAAGGGTTAAAACTCCCTTCAAAAGTTTAATCCCGGTGACAGTCCACCTTAGCAAAAACCTGCAGCTTGGTTTATAAGCACCTTATCAAAAGCTTATAGGTGAATTGGGCACCTGATCAAAACTCCCATTGGTGTGTGGACACCTTATCAAAATCACCTTGGTGTGAGGGCACCTTATCAACAACCTCCAGTGGATTCCTACCAGTGGGTAGAAGAGTAGATGTACCCAGTTGAGGGGAACTACTATATTTCCTTGTGCCATCTGGATTGCTTGGTTTGCTTGTTTGTTTTATTTCTGTATTTGTTGTGTTGTGTTTATCTTTGCACTCTTACTGTTTGTGTTTATTACTCTTACAGCAATCAACACTCATATATATTTATATATATCATTTATTTTGAATGTAAAACTTAAACAAGAGTTTTAACATATAATAAGAACTAACCTCCACTTTCACCTTCGCAAAGACAAATATCGAGGCATGCGAGAACGAGATATCAACATGAGAGACAATATAGCGAGCACAGTACAAGGCCAAAAATAGGCATCTATGCATTTCACGGTTTGATTTACATGAGGCAGCGATCTCGCCAGCCCAAAATGAAACAAGAAATAAAACCAGAAATTACAAGTATCAGGGATCACTCGCGGACCCTTCCCCGTCATCGCTGCTCTTCACAGGTGAGAGCGGGATGAAAAGCTCCAGGACGATGTCTTCTAGAGTCATGTCAGCCGCGTCGGCGGCTAGGAGGCTGGCTGCCTTCATCGTCTGGAAGATATAGTGAGCTGACTCGGTGGACTCCTCGCGGATTTCCTCGTCTCGCGCTCGCCGCTCTTCCTTCAGACGGCGGGGAGAAGGGGGAACGACGGCACGGGCGAACTCGCAATTTAGAGCCTTTAGCCCGACCACCTCGCTCTCCAGGTCCTGGATGCGAGCGTCGGCTCTTCCAGCGGCCTGGACATCCTGCAAGTAAGATAAATTGAGGGAGCGAAATGGCCGAAGGAGAGGAGGGTGACGAGGTCTAGGTAACTCACCACACTGCCCTCTACGGCGGGCAGCTTCTCCTTCAGCTGCGCGTTCTCGGCAAGAAGCCCCTGATAGGCCCTCGCGAGCTCCACGTTCTGAAGCTCCAGTTGCAAGCAGCGCCTCCCCGTCATGTGGGCGAGCTCGGCAGAGCGCAACTGAGACCTCGCGCTCTCGAAAGCGAGAGTTCTCGCAGTCTCGTCTTTGTAAGCCCCTGCATCCTCGCGTCCATAGAGGACGAACGAGAAATCAAAGGCGTGACCGCTGACGGTCTCCTTCTCCACCCAGGTAGGGAGGATGGTGGAGATGTCCGCCCGGTTCATCTCCGACTTCCAATTCACCAAGAGCTCGCCGGTCTCATCCCGGCGCATCTGGCCGAGACCGAATTTATAGTGGTTGACGGGGATGGGTGGAGCGGAGGTTCTGGCAGCCTCCTGGCTGGGCTCGTCGTCTTCACCTCCCGCGGAGAGGCCGGTAAGGTCGAACTCATCGAAAACGTCCTCGCCAGGCTCCTTCCCCTTCGAGGAGGCGAGCGAGACCCGGCTCTTCTTATTCTTTTTCTTCAGCGGGGATTTTGGGGGAAGGTCATGGCTACTAGAAGCCCCCGATCTCTTGCGAGAGGATGGCTCACCTGGTGTGATAGTGCCTCGGCAAGCCTCCGCCCCCATGGTCGCGAGAGCAAGGGTAGCGCCGGTCTTCCGATTGCTCGCGTAGGGGGGATGGATGGGGAGATCTCGTTCGCCTACAAAAGTGTTGAAACTTCAATAAATACAGAGTTACTGGGAATGGCAATAGTTATTGAGCAAAATCTTTACCTTCCCCAGCAAGCACTGGAAGCAGCGAGTCGAGGTTACGGCGGAGATGAACAACCTCAAAGTTCTTCTTACAGAAGAACTGATAAAGGACGGCGTCATGTCCTCCGAGGGCAGTGGGCCGATAGGTGGTATCGCCGTGCTGGACTGGCAAGATCGGGATATTGCCGAAGTTCACCTTGACGAAGAGGAACTTCTGGGCCCAGAAGTGGGCCTTGTTGAAGCTCTCGTCGACTTTAGGACCCGAGCCCACGAAGTAGGTGGTCCCGTCCTTATAGGCGCGGAAGGAGAACAGCTTCCGAAAAACCGGAAGGCTGAACTCGATGCGCTCCTCGCGCAAGTAGCATGCGAAAGCTATGATCACCGCCATGGCATTAGGGGTAAGCTGACCCGGAACAACGCCGTAATGCTTGAGCACCTGGCGAGCATCAAGAAAACCAGGATTAGTTTATATAATGAGCGAGACTTGACCTGCAAAGAATAAGAAATGAGCGAGAGCGATTATTACCTGGCGAACTTTCGGCCACAGGGGAAGACGCAAGCCGACCGAGAAATGAGCGGTGGGGATGGCTAGCTCGTCGACAAGTGGCGCGTTGATCATGTCGTTCTCTCTAGGACGGCGCGCCGCGAACGGAGGGATGACGTAGTCGGCGACCGCGGTGAAGTATTCCTCGTCTGTCAGGTTGCAATGAAAGAAGCTATACCCGGCGAAAGCCTTAGCAACCTTTCGCCGACCCTCCGACTCATTAGCATCGCCGCCCATTTCGAAACCTGCGAGAAAGGAAGTAGAACGAGAACGGGAAGGAGCGAGAGCTCTGAAGCAGAGGAGGAAGAAGGTTGACAGTAAATGCGGTGGTTGACTCAGCTATGACAACCTATTTATAGCAAAAGTAAAAGGGCGGGAAGAATCCCAAGCGCCGGTGAGCGCGGTTAGCCAAAACATCACATCACGCCCGCGGGAGAGAAAGGCCCGCGAGGTTAGTACAAGAAACATCTTTGCAAGAACAGCACAAACAGATATAATGGCGTAAAAAGGGGGGAGGCCGCCGCGAGATACATTTAGCGAGAACGGAGGATCCCCGCAAACACAACATAGCATGAAAATGAAACGGACCTATTTGCAGCGAGCGAGAACTAATAAAAAGCTAGTAATAATTATTATCAGACGAAATAAAGCCAATATATGAGTTGCAAGTCATTGCGAGATTGTCCAGAATAGCGGCACTCATTAACAGGTAATAAAAGTTCGCGACAACGAAGAAGTTAGCGAGAATCATGGGGCAACCACTTCCACCTACCCCCACCCCGCGACCCGGACCGCGGCGGTGCCCTAGAATTATAGTAATCCTCGGCCGCGCGGCCCTCCCAGTCCATGAGGAAGGCGTAATCCCTCATCCTCGCTATATGCACCTCCGGCGTCGTGACGTTCTCATCGCGATCACGTTGTCTCGCGGCCCGAAGCCTCGCACACTCTTCCATCAAGACAGCATGCCTATCCTTGGCGGCCTCTCTATCCCGTCTCGCCTGCATGTTGAGGTCCATCATCATCCGACCATGTTTTCTAAGCAACTCTGCGGCTCGTTGTTTCATCGTCTCAGGATCTCGCGGATCCCCTAAGAAGTCTTCCACTTCGTCAGGAAGGGGGGACATCTCGTCGTCGCCCAACTCGGAATCGGTAGGCGAATTTTCGGAATTCTCTGCGAAAAATTACGAAAAGGTTAGATAGCACGCTTGAGTTCGCGCAGGGCAGGGGGCCGTCAGAATGCTTACCCAAAGGGGGGTGAGAAGTCCTAGGGCGGCCCTGGAAGACGTTACCATAGTGGGGGTAGAGAGATTTACCCAAACCAGGAGGGTAGGCTGCGTTGTTGGTCGGAGGGATCTTTGGCGGTACAGAGCCGCCGGTCCCCTCGCTCGTCAGGAGCCGGAACCCTGGCCTATCTATAGTTTTGTCGGGAGGAGACGGAGACGGAGGCCACAATGCCTGACGAGCCGGAGACTCTAGGGGAGAGACTATAGGAAGCAGGGAATGGAGGTCAGATAGTTGACAAAAGGAGGGCTGGCATGCGGAATTAAGGGCGTCCCTGCGACATGTTTCACAGCAAGATTTGTATCCGCCGGCGGACTTTTGCGAGACCCACCAGCAGGTTCATCAGCGTCCTCGTTCGGCAAAGCATCCTGCGAGTAGGCATGAATCACAGGCAAACTTATTGACTTAAGCTAGATGGATAGCTCATACCTTATCGTGGGGACGGTTATCCGGGGAGGAGTCTAGCAGCACGGAGCCATCCCTGGTTCGGCAAGCTGCCTTCGCCTTCTTAGTCTTCGGCGACTGAGCGGGAGGCGGCCGATTCATCCAGGCGGGCACCCTGGTTGTGGAGGGTAGCTCGCCGGCTCTCACAGCCCTCAGGCGAGCCTCAGCTTCTTCGGAAAGCGGAATCTCCTGCCAGCTACAGTACGGGGCAAAAAGAAGGAAAGGGACGTGGCGGCGCAAGCCACTAAGGACTCGGGACAATATTTATAGCCCTCAGGGTGGGCCCTACCAAAGATTCCTGACAGATCATTAAGGGGCTGGCGAATACCAGGGGTTGGATGTTTCTTCGCGAGCCTAAATAGCCTCGCGAAGAGCGGGGATTGTGTACAACCCCGATATTTGCCAGGCGAGGAGGCACGGTTTAAGAAGGCAATAGGATGAAGTAATAAGAGATGGAGGCCTTAGGACCAAAGACCTCGCGAGAGATACCTTGGAGAAGTCCCTCTCGGAGGGCTCGCTGAGAGATGAGCGTGAAGGGTCAGCGAGACAAACGCTCGCAGGGAGTTTGAGGAAGTTTTTTGAGTTCGACGGAAGGAGTACTGTGTTCGACGAACTCTCCCGTGTTCGCCGAGCTCATCTGACCCCGTTGAGCTCAGCCTTGTTCGGCGAAATCATCAGAAGTCGACGAAGTGTTCTATGCTCATTAAAGCCAAAGGGACGGTCCCGCAAAAGGAGTCGCGAGATCCAGACCTCGGCAGATATCCTCAAAAGACTGGGCCAAGCGAGGGCTGACAAACCAATACCTCGCAGGCCTCTGGCAGAAGAGACCTATGTTCAGTAGAGAGGTGTTCAGCGAAATGTGTTTAGTACGCGACAAAGTCAATAGGCGATCTCGCAGGAAGGCTCGCGAGTTTAGAGCCTCAGCGTCCAGCAAGCTCAATTCTGCGTTAGACGAATGTCGAACGGAGCTCAGCATTCATCGGACGGTGCCCGATGAACAAAATATATTCTATAGCAGCGCTCGACAAATTATACCAGGGAAGCAGCGGTCGACGAACCGCCCGTCTCAGCGGACAACGAACAATTTAACGTTCTGCATTCGTCGAGCTCGTCTGTGATCGGCGAAGTGCCCTGCGTTCGACAAAAGGTGTGTTGAGCTCGACGAAGTTAGGAGGCGGTCTCGCAGGAAGGTTCGCAAGACCGGACCTCGGCAAATACCGCCAGAATGGGCCAGCGAGGTCCTCGCAGGCCGATCGCCTAGGAGAGGCATCGTGTGCAGGGCTCGCAAGAAGGCCCGCGAGTGCTTCGGTAGTAAGGTTCTCGCAGTTCCTTGCCCATAGGTTGATAGGGACAAATTACCCTTTTACCCCTAGTGGTCTGCCTTTAGCCTCTCCAAACAGCGGAGTTTGGCTGTTAGCAGACCTATTTGGGGTGCGGATAGTAAAACCAAAAGGCGGGATCCTGCTATTTGCAGGCCAGATCAGAAAACCTATAAATAAGACCTAAAGGGCACCTTTGGAGAGGACTTCACTTCGTCTTCTCTCTCCTCAGGCTCTCCTTGGTTAGAATTTCCAGAGCTCTCCAAGGTGTCCGAGTCTCAACTGTGGCTTGGGAGGGGAAGCGCTCAACGATCTTTCGGGTTAGTGGAGAGACCTCCTCGCTGTGACTAAGGTCTTAGCCATCTTCCTTGTCTTCAGTCTACCTTCTTCGAGGGATCAATAAGGGCTAGCTGCCCCTCATTTCGGTGAGGGCCCCGAGCTCCACAAGAGGCCGAGAAATCAGTTTCAACATTTACCTACTTTTTTTTCCTTTTTGTCGTAAACACTTGCTGGGAGAGAAGAAGGAATCCCACCATCTCGTGTTTCACGGGGTGTGGAATTTATTTATACAAAAATAAATACATCGAGGCGGGGTATGCATTCCTGTCAGGGGTAAAACCTTTTCAGGTCGTCACCGCTCTCGGTATTCCCAAGCAGTCTCCTTCGTGATTCTGCTGGCAGTATGCTTGAGCTGTCAACGACTCATGGATGATGAAAGCCCTTCCCATTTTGGGTTGAGCTTTCTGATGGCGGCTGCTCTCCCTGCCGCATCCACTTTCTTTAGGACGAGATCACCCACTTGGAACTGCTTGATGTGGATGTGCTTATTGAAATGCTTGTCCATCCTTCTTTTAATCTCCTCTTGCCTAGCCGTGGCCAGATCTCGAAGTTCTTCGATGTAGTCGAGAGAAAGTCTTTTGAGTTTCTTCATTCTCAAGCCGCCATTCCTCGCCTCCTTCTTCTACCGCCACCACCCTAGGACCCATGAGATAACTTGAGGGGAGTCTCCCCCATGGCAGAGTTAGGAGTGGTCATCAGAGCCCATGGGACAGAGGGGAGTTGCTCTGCCCAATTCCCCTTTAGATTCTCGACTTTTCTTCAAGAGGTTGATAATTAGCTTGTTGGAGGCCTCTACTTGCCCAATTCTCCGAAGCTGATGCACTGAGGCGAATCGAAGATTAGTTCCCAACTGACAACATAAGTCAGTCAGCTCTAGGCTGGCGAACTGTGGACCATTGTCCGTGACGATGGCGAGAGGAATCCCAAACATGCAAGCGATCTCCCCCCCCCCCCCCCCCCCCCCCCCCCCCCCCCCCCCCCCCCCCCCCCCCCCCCCAGATGAAGTTCTTCAGGATTTGAGATGTGGTCTTAGCCAGAGCCTTGGTCTCGATCCACTTGGAGAAGCAATCGATCATGAAGAGAACAAACTTTCTCTGGCCACTAGCTTGGGGGAAGGGTCCTATCAAATTCATTCCCCAAATGGCGAACGACCAAGAGGCACTGATTGAATGAAGCTGCTGGGCTGGCTGCAACTGGAGAGGGGTGAAGAGTTGGCACTTCTGACACCTTTTCGAGAAAGATTCGACATCCTTTTGAATGGTTGACCAAAAGTAACCCTGTCTCAGGATTCTTTGCTCAAGAGTGCGAGTTCCTGAATGGCTCCCGTATTCTCCAGAATGGATCTCTTTCAACACTCGAGGCACTTCGTCTTCTGAGACGCATCTGGCAAGAAGGCCAGAGATAGTCTTGCGATATAGCTCCTCATTATGCAGTAAGTAGTAGACTGGTTTATATCTGAACTTACATTTATTTTCACCGTCCATTGGGAGTTGACCGGTGGCTAGGAATGTCGTGAACGGATCCATCCAGGAAGGGCATTGCTCGATCTCCATCATCTCTCCTTCCTCGATGGATGGCCGAAACAGCTCGGTTATCATTCCCCGGCTCTCGAACCATACTTGGTCAAATGGTCTGCCGCTGATTTCTCCTCTCTTGGCACGTGCTCGACGAAGAAGGACTGAAAGCCTCCAATAAGCCCCTTAACTTTGACCAGGTACTTATGCAGGATGGCGTTGCGCACTTCGAACTCTCCTCGGATTTGCGAAGCAACCACCATTGAATTCATAAAAGCTTGAATGTCTCGGATTCCCAACTCCTTGGCGAGATGCAAGCCTGCCACTATGGCCTTATACTCCGCTTGATTATTCGTGACGGGGAAGAGGATCTCGACCGGTTGCTCGATCCTAGTTTCCTGCAGGCTAACAAGTGCGATGCTTACCCCCACATAGCTTTTGTCTGAAGCTCCATCCACAAACATCTTCCAGGAAACCAGACTCGAGGGGCCCTCACTTTGGTCTGCCTCCTCCAAGAGGTCAGCTAGAAAGCCTGTCACAGCCTGCGCTTTTATCGCCACCCAGGGCGAGAAGGAAATGTCGAACTCATTGATCTCTAACGACCATTTCGCTAGTCTTCCTGAATTCTCCACTCCTTCCAGGATACTTTGGAGGGGATGGTCAGTCACGACTCGGATGGAGTGGGCTTGAAAATAAGGCCGGAGCATCCGCGCCGGCACTACCAAGGCAAAATCCAGCTTCTCGATGATGGGATATTGCAGCTCTGCGTTCTTTAGTACCCGACTTACATAGTAAATGGGTAGCTATTTTTTCCCTTCGTCTCTGGCAAGCACAAAACTCGCGGCCTCTGCCCCTACTCCTAGGTAGAGGAGTAGGTCTTCGCCTTCCCTCGGGCTTTGAAGGAGAGGCGTCTAGGTTAGCTGCTGTTTCAGCTTTTCGAATGCGTTCTCACACTCTTTGGTCCACTTAACTTAATGATTATCTTGGATCATCTTGAAGAATGGAGAACATTTCTCTTCCTCCTTTGACAGGAAGCAGCTAAGACCGGCCAACCTTCCAGTCAGCCTAGGGACTTCCTTGATGCTCTTTGGAGATGTCATTTCAATGATAGCTTTTATCTTGGCGGGGTTAGGCTCCACTCCCTTGGGGGTGATGAGATGTCCAAAGAACTTTCCTCTTCCTACCCCGAACATGCACTTCGCAGGATTGAGCCTCATCTTGAATCTCTGGAGAGTTGCGAAGGTCTCCTCCAGATATGTGATATGCTCTTGGGCGCTCTTGCTTTTACCTAAGAGATCGTCCACATACACCTCCATGTTTCTCCCAGTTTGCTCTTTGAAGACTTGGTTCATCATTCGCTGGTATGTAGCCCCTGCATTCTTCAACCCGAAAGTCATCATATTGTAACTGTAGCATCCATCGTCAGTGATGAAGGAGACATTGCGACAATCGGGAGGATGCATCAAGATCTGGTGGTATCCTGCAAAGGCATCAAGGAAGCTCATCACAGAATAACCAATGGCTGAATCAACCAGCGTGTCGATTCGAGGCAGGGGATAACAATCCTTCGGGCAAGCTTTATTAACCAAAGAAAAATCAACACGCATCCTCCAGCCCCCTGCTGCTTTCTTCACCATTACAACATTTGACACCCAGACTGGATATTGGATCTCAAATACAAACCTTACCTCAAGCAGTTTACTTTCTTCCTCGTGGATGGGTTCAGTCAACGTGATGACACTCGCCCTCATCATTTGTCGGATGGGTTTGACCTCAGAGTCTAGATTGAAACGATGAAAGGCAACCTCTGCATCGATCTTTGGCATCTCTGCGGCGCTCCATGCGAAGATGTCCACATTCTCTTGCATACATGCCACCATCTTTATCTTCTCCTCTTCTTTCATTGCTCCTCTGATCTTTAGCAGCCCGGGCTCTCCAAATTTTGAGGATATTTTCACCTCTTCTAACTCCTCCACAATCTCCACCCTAGCTATTCCTTCCAGGACTCGATCCACCTCCTCTGCCTCCGCCATCCAGCTGATAATGCTTACTGCATTCAGATAACACTCCTGGGCGGCCTTAGGATCACTCTAGATCCTTACCTGGACGTCTCCTTGGCAATACTTTAAGCACTGATGGTAGGAGGACGGAACGACCTTGAAGGTGTTGATGAGTGGTTTGCCAAAGATCGCGCTGTAACAGCTCGGCACGTCAATGATGTTGAATAGGCATTTGGTCAAATTGCCACCTAGGGTAACCAACAGCTCCACCCTATTAGAACATGGTCTTCCGCATCTACTAAGTTTGAGAATAACAAAACATATGTGTATTGATCTTGTGTGTTTAAGTGTGCAGGAAAACAAAGTCCAAATGACTCAAGGATTACATAAGAAGGTTGCCCCCAAAGTTGAGCCATCAAATCCAAATCTCCTACTAGTGTTGGCGGTAGTACTAGCGCAGGCGCTAGCTATCGTTCGACGAACTGTTAGCAGCGCTCAACGAAATGCTCATAATGGCGTTCGACGAAAATTCGTTCGACAAACTCTTAGCGGCGTTCGACGAAATCTCATTCGACGAATTTCTGGTTGACAAATGTTGATGCCCGTTTGACGAATTTCTGGTCGACGAATGTTGTATCCCGTTCGACAAATTTATGGTCAACGAAATTGAGCCCGACGAATGTTGAAGCCTGACCGAAGAATTGAGTTCGACGAAATTTCGTTCGACGAACTGTTAGCGGCGTTCGACGAAATCTCGTTCGACGAAATATTGGCTTAAGCAAAATTGCCGGAAGAACTTACGGAAGGAGATAGCACCAGGCGGTATCCGATAGTGCAGGCGATAGCGAGGAGCACAGTAGGCAAGAGAGAAAAGTTTCCTCCGATTGAAGATTCTGTCGCGCAGAATATGTCCTAATATGGGATAGCGCAGGCGGTAGCACTAGCGCAGGCGCTAGCGCTGAGGCTATAAAATGGACCCCTTGGCTCCGTTTTCCTAATCCTCTAGAGATCCAGAATTCTAGATCTTCGTGCCACAGCATAGAGAGGAAGTTTCAGAGAGATACTCCCACAAATCCATAAAGGCTAAAGGAGATCCGTGGAGAATATTTCAACACGCGTCATCATCGTGATGAAAGACCGCATCGACTACGATCATACTCCGCGTCTTCGTCTACTTCTCCAAGAGATCCACATATAGGGAGTTTTATATTATTTGTTTTTGTATTTCACATCTTTTCTTTTAAATCGTGTGGTAAATTCGCCTCGTGTTGGCAACTAGGTCTGGGTAGGACTTAGGGCAGAAATTTGCCTCGTGTTGGCGACTAGGTCTCGGGAGTAGGTCTAGGGGGTGCTCGAGGCCATATCCGGGGAAGGGTTGGCTAGAGCGGCTTGAGGCCGTATCCGGGGAAGGATCGGCTAAAGCCAACCGGTTCGTGGGGATACGAGTCGGTATAGAAAACAAAAAGAGTCTTTCTATTCGCTTTGATTTCTAGCTTCGATAAGAGATCAAGTTTTGTAATCATGCTTCTCAAGTTAATAAAATCATGTCTTTACTTTTACTTCACTTGATTTGTCTTGATCTTCTCTAGTTTAATAATCAAAGCTTTTTCAAAGTTATTCAAAATATATCTAAAGTTATTAAAACCCTTATTAACCCCCCCCCCCCCCCTCTAAGGGCGCCTACCGATCCAACAAGTGGTATCAGAGGGATGTTATTCCAAATCGGCTTAACAACCGGGAATAATGGCGTCTCATGATCTCGTTCTACTAGTGGGGTAAATTTTTATGAAGAAGAAAAATCTCTTAAACCACCTTTATTCGAAGGGAGAAATTATAAAGGGTGGAAATTATTAATGGAAAAATTTATTAAAAATTTAGATACCAATGCATGGGATATAGCAATAGTTAGACCAGCGAATGAATCAAATAAACGGGAACGTCATCTAAATGCAAAAGTCAAACATTACTTATTTTGTGCTCTATCAAATGAAATTTTCAAATTAATATATTGCTTTTCTAGTGCATACAAAGTATGGAAAATTCTTGAAGAAATTTATGATTCTCCTTCTACAGGTATGGAACAATCGCAAGAACCGGAGAATATGCAAGCTTGCACAAATTTTCAAGAAAGCTCCTCTCATGACGGATCCATGAAGTGCACATCAAATGGAAAAGAAGAAATCCCATCTCTAGAAGAGGAATGCCAAATAGATGAAGACAACAAAGAAAATTCGTGCTCAAATCTCACAGCATCCAAAAGCACTGTAAGGAAATCAAATCATCTTATTGTTTGCAATTCTATTTCTACTTTACAATTGCTACAAATTACAAATTGCAAAATTAAGAAATTAAAAAATGCAAATTGCAAATTGCGCTTAGAAAATAAAAATTTAAAAGCAAAAGTTAAAGTATAATCAAAATCTGATTTATCTAGCTTTACTCATGCCACTTCAATTGAAAACACAAAGCCTTGTTTTGATTGTAATAAAATTAAGGAAAAATTCAAGGAACTTGAAAAAGAAATTATTTGTATAAAAGAACATAATAAAAATTATCTTTAGAAAATTCATCTTTAAAAGGTGATTGTGCTACATGCAAAAGTTATAAAATTGAAATTGAAGAGATGGATGAAACATTTGAGGAATACAGAAATGAATATCAAAACCATATTGCTTCAATTGTTTCTACTCTTAAAAATAGCACAATTGTGTATAATAAAGCTTGACATAATTTGAAACTTAAGAACAATGAATTAGAAACTAAAATTAACTTGGTTAAGGAAATCATAAAGAAAAATTCTCAATATCAAGCAAACTCCAAAAGCAAGTTGATTATGATTTCTCAAAAGTTGAATAAGCCAAACAATGGAAATAAAAAACTTCAAAAGATTGAAAATGAAATTCCAAAATACAATCATTACTATCATTTACAACATCAATCTTCTCCCAACGTAAAATTAAATGTTCACAAATTTCCTATGAAAAATACTTTCAATAATCATTACAATCATAATCATCAATATAAAGATTATCACAATGGAAATTTCACATATAAGAATAACACTAAACAAAAGTTTGAATGGAGGCCCAAAATTAAAAAAGAAACATTAACTTCACATGAAAGGACCCATTCATCACTAACTACCCACAAACCTACACGTTATATTTGGGTACCCAAAGGAACCACCACACTTGGTCCCCTTTGGATACCTAAATCTCTTATTCATTAGGTATCATCAATTGCATGAAGTAGAATCCTTTCAAAATGAAATATACAAAGTTCTACTTCATGATATGCTTTCATGTCATTTAATTTTTCTTATTTTCTTATTTCTTTTGAACTATCATGTCATGGTCATCCTATACAGTATTAAAAATATGATTTTATCTCTTAAAAGCTTAATATGTTTATAAATTCAAATTGATCAAAATTCAAAATCATATTTTATTTTGATGAACTATCTTTTATTCTTATATTCATTGCTTCTAAATATCTTATATTATCCATATGAATCAAACTCTAAATTTTCTATAAGATATTTCAAATTAAATCCGATTATTAGGCTATTAAGATTCTTAGCCTTCACCAACAAGTGGTTTAGTGAAATAACTTGATCTAAAAGAAAATTCAAGATCTAAATAAAAGCTCAACTTTCAATATGGTTGTCTTTGTTCACAAAAAAAAATATTGTGTTCACTCCTTGATGTCAAACATGATCTAAACCATCACTATTGTTCACCTATCAAAAATCACATATATATTCAAAATTCTTAATTAAAAGAAAATCACTAAAATGTATTGAAAGAATTTACTGTCATAATGAATATTGAATTCACACGCACCACCATGATCTATTGATGTCCTTTGCTAAAATTCTCTAACATCATATATCATAAGTCATATCAAAAGTCTTTTAAAAAACAATTATTCCTATCATAATTATGTGAATTATAATTGATATATTAATTGATGACAATTGATATTATAGTTACATACCATGGTTGGTGTATTATGTGTGTATTGTGATTTATTTCAAGTTTAGACCTTTGAATCATCTTGATATCAAATCAAATAAATCTTCACTCCACTCTAGGTCTATAAGTTGAAACACTATCAAACCTTGGTATAACATTAATCTCAAACTTATCATACTAACATTGTCGACTAAAGAATTTTTGTGTCTATGTTAAGCTTTATATGTTTACCAAAATATACAGGCTGGGTATTCTCATCTAGGGCTTATTCATGGTATTATTGTGCATGAACATGATTGTTAATCACTAAACTCATGCATATTTGATTTGTTCATTCATGTCATCTCATGCAAAGTTTATTTGGTAAAGTCATATACAAAATCGCTAATGTTTCATGAAATTTGCACTATCTAGACATCTCCAAAAAATTTATAATTTCAGCATGAAACTACTATTAGGACACTTAATCAAGATCAACAATTAAAAATTTCAAAATCATCAAAAATCGTGTACTGTTTCCCGCGCTAGCGCTAACGCTGGCGCTAGTGCACCTGTTTGCTTTTCTGTAATTTTAAAATTCTGAAAAATTCTTAAAAATATATTAATCTATGTGTACTATTTATTTTTGCACTTCTGCTTTTATTTCATTTTTGAAAAATCAAATACAAAAATACAAAAGCCAAATTACAAAAAAAATTATGTTTTGCCTTTTTGGCTCTTTTGTCATTTATTTAAATTCTATTTCTAAAAAGCAAAAATCAAATACAAAAATATAAAACAAAAACAAGTATCAAAAATTGTTATTTTGAACTTAACTTTTCTATTTACATGTATCTTGCGAAAGGGTGATTTGGGCTATCATCCCATCACATCACCTAGTACCGGGCAAACCACTCACATGGTAGTCCTCGGAAAGTCCAAGATCAAATTATAAGAGTTCAAACTTTAAATTAAAATTATTTTGCAAAAATATCAAAAATACTGTATGGACTTTATTGAGAAAATCAAGCATGATTTAATCTATTATTTAGAACTTCTATAATGTTGCAATTTATCTTTTCAAGCTACGTTGAACATTGCTTTCATCATGCTTTGATATATCTATTAATATGTGCATCAATTATCTTATAAAAGTTGTGTAGAACTAAGCTTAGCGTGCCTCTAAGTATGAGTAAATGTTTTATGTTTGATAATGATCGCTATTCACTCACTTATTTTGGCATTGTCTACATATGTGTTTAATCTAAGAATGCGTGTATATGTTTTGTAATAGTACAATGAATTAAAATTGCACAAGTGTCTTACATACACAACCTTTATTTGCACTTTAAAAGTTAAGAAAAGTGATTATGTTTTTATAAATTATATTGGTTTGCAAAACAAGTGTGTTCGGAGAACTTTGTACAAAACAAAAAATCATAAAATAAAGTGACAAAGATAACTCCACCAAGCACTACTTGAACCTCCTGATAAGACTTAATAAGCGTGTGAGGTTGAGCACCTTGGAAAGAATAGTAAAGTATCTTGTGCAAACCATAACTTTCTTTCAAAAAAAAAATCACTTATTCTTAAGTACATCGGATCACTAGTCTCAACATTACAAATAAAATATGTGATCCCCAAGCACTACTTTGCACCCTGATAAGTCTTAATGAGCATTGTGTGTGCAAAGCACCTTGGTAGTTGTACATTTTTTTGTGTGTGTGCATTGAAGTGTGTGGAAGTAAAATTATTTGTGTTTTATTGTGCTCTTTACTTTACATATTTCTTGTATTTTTGATTAAAACATTTGTTTACTCTACTCAAAAATACACTTATGTGCACATCATTATCTTCCATAACACTTCTTCTCATGAGTATTGGATCCTAATGCAAATTCTATACTACTCTTTATTTATGAAATGCACTAGATAACCTAGCATGCAATCTATAATGTTTGGTATGTTTTGAAATTATGAATTAAAATAACATTATAGTAATCTCTTTTTGATAACATTATTTCATGCTTAGTTACATTATTGTTAAACTTAAAGATTTTAATTGAACAATGATTTACAAAAATATCTTCTTTATGAAATTTAACTCATATATCTTTTTATGGATCATCATTGATTACAATAAGATGTTTCTTGTATTTCGATAAGTCTTCCGCCTCATAACCATATAGTTGTTTTACCTTGCGCTTTCATGCTTATTTAAAGTCTTTTATTTTGTGTGCATCATCACTTGAATCTTCAAATTCCTTTCTTGCAACAAGTGGTAGACTTGCTTGGTAAACTTTATATTGGTTACTTTTAACATATTTTTTTTTTTGCTATAGAACTCTGTTTTATTTCTATAAAAATATTGTTATATTAAAAACTCTGATTCATTAATGGATTTCAAAGTAGCTATGTGAGTGTTTTCATAAATTCAAAAAAATATAAATCCATAGGTTATGTCATTAGATTTAAAATGCTTAAATGTTTCCAATAATTATTATCCATGACTTCATTTCTCACCATAGCGGGGGCGTAGGGTTGTAGACATTAGATAACCTTATCTCTAGTCATGTCTTGTCCTTAACCGGGGAGGGTTCCAGTTGGGCCTTGCGAGGCACTGGGGGGAAAGAGTGCTAGGTTGAGTTTTGTCTAGTGTTTGCATATGGGACTAACACCCCAACCTACGGCATGTTTGCAGCTCCTCATGCCCATCCGTCACTTAGTACGGGGCTAGGGTGTAGAACTATTGTCTGGGAAGTTTAGTTACTTGGAAATCATTACATTTTTTTCTTAAAACTCTTAAATAAAAGGGGGATGAACCAACATAAAAATTATTCTGAAACTCTCATATACTTGAAAATGTTATATTGCTAAAAACTCTCATCTATCTCTATAAAAAGTATTATAAAACTCCTTATCATTTCCTTCTCTCTACAAGCTCGATCATGTCTTTATCTTATTATCAACTTTTAAGTGGTGTCTCCTTACCCGCTTTTGTTAATAACAAAAGGGGGAGAACTAACATGATAAATATAATCTGCTATCAAAATATAATGCTTAATTAAGATGATAGCTTACATATTAGGGGAGCATTCACTTAGGGGGAGCATGTATTTAGGGGGAGCAATTCTAAATGCTAAAATCGATAATTATCCTAAGTCATCTCTCTCTCACACACACAAGTAAGTTTCATCATGCTTATATATTAATGCTCTGATTTATCATTAATGGTTTTGTTATTATCAAAAGGGGGAGTTTGTTGGAACATGGTCTTCTGCATCTCCTAGGTTTGAGAATAACAAAACCTATGTGTATTTGATCTTGTGTGTTTAAGTGTGCAGGATAACAAAGTCCACATGACTCAAGGATTACATAAGAAGGTTGCCCCCAAAGTTGAGCCATCAAATCCAAATCTCCTACTAGCGCTGGCGGTAATACTAGCGCAGGTGCTAGCTATCGTTTAACGAATTGTTAGCGTCGCTCGACGAAATGCTCATAATAGCGTTCGACGAAAATTCGTTCGACAAACTCTTAGCGGCGTTCGGCGAAATCTCGTTCGACGAATTTTCGGTTGGGGATGGCCGGTCACGACTCGGATGGAGTGGGCTTGAAAATAAGGCCGGAGCATCCGCGCCGGCACTACCAAGGCAAAATCCAGCTTCTCGATGATGGGATATTGCAGCTCTGCGTTCTTTAGTACCCGACTTACATAGTAAATGGGTAGCTATTTTTTCCCTTCGTCTCTGGCAAGCACAAAACTCGCGGCCTCTGCCCCTACTCCTAGGTAGAGGAGTAGGTCTTCGCCTTCCCTCGGGCTTTGAAGGAGAGGCGTCTAGGTTAGCTGCTGTTTCAGCTTTTCGAATGCGTTCTCACACTCTTTGGTCCACTTAACTTAATGATTATTTTGGATCATCTTGAAGAATGGAGAACATTTCTCTTCCGCCTTTGACAGGAAGCAGCTAAGACCGGCCAACCTTCCAGTCAGCCTAGGGACTTCCTTGATGCTCTTTGGAGATGTCATTTCAATGATAGCTTTTATCTTGGCGGGGTTAGGCTCCACTCCCTTGGGGGTGATGAGATGTCCAAAGAACTTTCCTCTTCCTACCCCGAACATGCACTTCGCAGGATTGAGACTCATCTTGAATCTCTGGAGAGTTGCGAAGGTCTCCTCTAGATATGTGATATGCTCTTGGGCGCTCTTGCTTTTACCTAAGAGATCGTCCACATACACCTCCATGTTTCTCCTAGTTTGCTCTTTGAAGACTTGGTTCATCATCCGCGGGTATGTAGCCCCTGCATTCTTCAACGCGAAAGTCATCATATTGTAACTGTAGCATCCATCGTCAGTGATGAAGGAGACATTGCGACAATCGGGAGGATGCATCAAGATCTGGTGGTATCCTGCAAAGGCATCAAGGAAGCTCATCACAGAATAACCAATGGCTGAATCAACCAGCGTGTCGATTCGAGGCAGGGGATAACAATCCTTCGGGCAAGCTTTATTAACCAAAGAAAAATCAACACGCATCCTCCAGCCCCCTGCTGCTTTCTTCACCATTACAACATTTGACACCCAGACTGATATTGGATCTCAAATACAAACCTTACCTCAAGCAGTTTACTTTCTTCCTCGTGGATGGGTTCAGTCAACGTGATGACACTCGCCCTCTTCATTTGTCGGATGGGTTTGACCTCAGAGTCTAGATTGAAACGATGAAAGGCAACCTCTGCATCGATCTTTGGCATCTCTACGGTGCTCCATGCGAAGACGTCCACATTCTCTTGCAGACATGCCACCATCTTTATCTTCTCCTCTTCTTTCAGTGCTCCTCTGATCTTTAGCAGCCCGGGCTCTCCAAATTTTGAGGATATTTTCACCTCTTCTAACTCCTCCACAACCTCCACCCTAGCTATTCCTTCCAGGACTCGATCCACCTCCTCTGCCTCCGCCATCCAGCTGATAATGCTTACTGCATTCAGATAACACTCCTGGGCGGCCTTAGGATCACTCTAGATCCTTACCTGGACGTCTCCTTGGCAATACTTTAAGCACTGATGGTAGGAGGACAGAACGACCTTGAAGGTGTTGATGAGTGGTTTGCCAAAGATCGCGCTGTAACAGCTCGGCACGTCAATGATGATGAATAGGCATTTAGTCAAATTGCCACCTAGGGTAACCAACAGCTCCACCCTATTGGAACATGGTCTTCCGCATCTCCTAGGTTTGAGAATAACAAAACCTATGTGTATTTGATCTTGTGTGTTTAAGTGTGCAGGATAACAAAGTCAACATGACTCAAGGATTACATAAGAAGGTTGCCCCCAAAGTTGAGCCATCAAATCCAAATCTCCTACTAGTGCTGGCGGTAGTAATAGCGCAGGCGCTAGCTATCGTTCGACGAACTGTTAGCAGCGCTCGACGAAATGCTCATAACGGCGTTCGACGAAAATTCGTTCGACAAACTCTTAGCGGCGTTCGACGAAATCTCGTTCGACGAATTTCTGGTCGACAAATGTTGAAGCCCGTTTTACGAATTTCTGGTCGACGAATGTTGAATCCCGTTCGACAAATATATGGTCAACGAAATTGAGCCCGACGAATGTTGAAGCCTGACCGAAGAATTGAGTTCGACGAAATTTCGTTCGACGAACTGTTAGCGGCGTTCGACGAAATCTCGTTCGACGAAATATTGGCTTAAGCGAAATTGTCGGAAGAACTTACGGAAGGAGATAGCGCCAGGCGGTATCCGATAGTGCAGGCGATAGCGAGGAGCACAGTAGGCAAGAGAGAAAAGTTTCCTCTGATTGAAGATTCTACCGCGCAGAATATGTCCTAATATGGGATAGCGCAGGCGGTAGCACTAGCGCAGGCGCTAGTGCTGAGGCTATAAAATGGACCCCTTGGCTCCGTCTTCCTAATCCTCTAGAGATCCAGAATTCCAGAGCTTCGTGCCACAGCATAGAGAGGAAGTTTCAGAGAGATACTCCCACAAATCCATAAAGGCTAAAGGAGATCTGTGGAGAATATTTCAACACGCGTCATCATCGTGATGAAAGACCGCATCGACTACGATCATACTCTGCGTCTTCGTCTACTTCTCCAAGAGATCCACATATAGGGAGTTTTATATTATTTTTCTTTGTATTTCACATCTTTTCTTTTAAATCGTGTGGTAAATTCGCCTCGTGTTGGCGACTAGGTCTGGGTAGGACTTAGGGCAGAAATTTGCCTCGTGTTGGCGACTAGGTCTCGGGAGTAGGTCTAGGGGGTGCTCGAGGCCATATCCGGGGAAGGGTTGGCTAGAGCGGCTTGAGGCCGTATCCGGGGAAGGATCGGCTAAAGCCAACCGGTTCGTGGGGATACGAGTCGGTATAGAAAACAAAAAGAGTCTTTCTATTCGCTTTGATTTCTAGCTTCGATAAGAGATCAAGTTTTGTAATCATGCTTCTCAAGTTAATAAAATCATGTCTTTACTTTTACTTCACTTGATTTGTCTTGATCTTCTCTAGTTTAATAATCAAAGATTTTTCAAAGTTATTCAAAATATATCTAAAGTTATTAAAACCCTTATTCACCCCCCCCCCCCCCCCCCTCTAAGGGCGCCTACCGATCCAACACACCCCTCCTTCCACTTCTTTTCGCTCACCTGAGAAATCGAAGAGAGGCACATCTGAGGCTATCACCCTACTTTCCTCCACCTTCAACTCATCAAACATCTTCTTGAAAATGACATTTACCAAACTCCTGTTGTCTACCAGGATTCGGGTGACGGTCAAGTCTTCGACGATAGCCTGAATCACGAGTGCATCATGAAAAGGGTTCTCATTCCCCAGCATGTTCTCCTCGAAGAAGGTGATATCATCCAGTGGGGGCGACAATTGGGAGATCGAAGTGACGCTCCTGCAGTAGATTTGGTGGAGACTTGCCTTGCGGGAAGATCTGAGTCCCGCTCCTCCATGGATTACTCCTACTCCACCCCCTCCTCCTTGGGCTCATCGACCTCCCTGGTTGACCCGATCCTCATTCCTTCTCCGAACGGGTGTCGGGCCTACCATCGGCTCCACTGGGATCTCTTGCCTTTGAAGCTATCCTCCTGCTCCTACACCGAGCCTTCTCCTGACCTCCCAAAAATTGGGGCAGACCATTATTTCGTGCCCCTCCACCTAGTGCAGCTCGCAGTATAGAGGGATCTCCTCCACCCGGTGCCTCCTTTCGTTGTTCCTCCAGTTATGCTTGTTCCCCTAGCGGGAAACAACCATCATTTCCCTGCGACCTTCCTGCTGATGTCTTTCCTGCCGATTACGATTTCTCCCCTTTTGGAGAACCTCCTTCCCTGACCCGGTTGTTGGGGCCTTCCCGCCGGTCTCCATGGCGGTCGCTGCTCCCGTACCTGGTACCTCATTTCCTCCTCTCGCCACTCCAGAGACACAAAAGGTCTCTGAAAGTGCATAGTGTGCCCCTGAGATATACTCTAGAGGAGAGGTGAATAGAGATTTAAAAATATTTCCATCCTATTTGTGCAAATACAATAAAAACACTAAGTGTTATGCTCTACAATTCCACACAAGAATAAAACACAAGTTGTTTAAGTAAAGCAAGAAAAGCAGTAATAGAAAAAGTAAACTATATGGGACAGCGCAGAAAATAAGCAACCAGAAGACACAAAGATTTTATAGAGGTTCCCCAAAATGTGGGTAGTCCTCTCTTCTACCACCTGGTAGGAATGCACCACTTGTGCCTGAGTCTTTTGACAAGGAGACTCTTAGAAATATTGATCTTTTGATAAGGAGATCGTGAACCAACCAGATCTTTTGATAAGGAGATCTTGAACCACCAGATCTTTTGATAAGGAGATCTTGAACCACTGAATCCTTTGGAAGATGGATTCTTAAAACTCTTTTGTAGTTGAGAATGAGAAGGAGAAAGAAGAAGAGGGAGGAAGAAAAATTCTGTCCTCAGAATTCTTATGAAGCATGTATCAAGAACAGCTTCTATATTCTTTCACTGGATCTGCTGCTGATGAACTCCTACTTATGATTATGATGTTTTGCAGGAGCTATGATTGTCAGATCCTTCCTCTTCTTTTTGATTGAACTCTGCTGCTATGTAATATTGATGATGAGCAGCCTACAGTTGTTCTACAGTAAAAGAGGGAGAGCAGTTGTTCTTTCTTCTTTGTATTTTCTCTATTATGGTTCCTGGAGGAAGATGAAGAAGAGGAAGCCCTAATTCAAAAACTTTAGCCGATTGTGATGAATGCTCTGTGTTTCTCTTTTTGCTTCTCCCTTTTATTGTCCCTCTTTAATTTTAGTTAATTTCCTTTTCTGGTAGGTCCTGAAAAGGTATTTTGCACTGGACAATTTCTCTTCCTTTCCTTCTTTAATTCACGACCCGTCCACCAACTGTAAGCTTGTTTCCAAGAAAGCTTTTCTGTCCTCCTTTAATTCTTCTTTCTATTTGAGGCAATTAATGAGCTGTTGGAGAATAGTCTTCAGTATTGTGGGCAATGAGAGAGGGTTCAAAATGACAGCTGAAAAGATTTCCTTTTCAGACTGTGTTCGATGTAGCGTCAAGTTCTCTTCCTCTCTTATCGACGCACCTTCGATTCCTTGTAGGAGCATCTTCGAATTCATTCTTGCTCTGATTCAAGTTTGCTTATCGACGTTGCGTCGATATCTCATCGACGTAACCGTCGAGTTGAAAGCTTAACTTTGAACTTCATTATCTGCGTCAAATGGTAGTTGACGTTGCGTCGACTTCATATGGCTTCGAAAGATTCTTTCTTCTGCATTGAGTTGAAGTAAAAGCTGCGTCGACTGCTCTAGGTACTTCGACAAGTCCATAGTCTCTACGTCGATATCTATTCAACGTAGCGTCGACTTGATCTACTCTGACAGAAGGAGTGAGTTGCTTGGACTTCTTGTCAGAGTAGTGTCGACAATAACTCGATGTTGCGTCGATTTCCATTCGACGGAACTGTTAACTTTGCCCAAATTTTTCTTCTCTTGATTTGGTCTTGACACCCTAGGTTGAGTGTGACATCCTAAGACATCTAATGACCAAATTACCCTCATTATACAATGGGTAATTCAACCTAAGGGATAAAATTACTTTTTAGATAATTTGTTAAGTTAAATCAAAGGGGTTTTTCCCAACAATCTCCCCTATTTCTCTTAACAACTGTTACAGATTGATTAAAGTGATTTTACACATTCCTTTTACATAAACAAAAAAATACATCAGGACAGCATAGACATAAGAAAATGACAGATTGAAATCACAGGCAATTTCATTCAATTGTCAAGAAATATATAGATCTCCATAGCTGTTTTCTACGAAGAATAAGACTTTACAGAATACCTGAGCTTCATTGCTCCTTCTTAGGAGTTCTTTTTTCCTGCAAAATACTTTTGGAACAACTTTACTTGGAGCAATCTACAGGGGCTCATCCTCTTCAAGGGACATTATTACTTCTTCTGCAGCATTGTCAAGTTGAGCATTTAGGTCAGCAATATCCACAGCTTCCTTGGCCACCTTTGCCACCTCATCCAGCAGATTTTCATCTTGATGTTCTCCCTAATTTACTGGAGCATGCTCCCCCGGAGTATCTGGGAGCCCCCCTGATCTACTGTTGTTATTTCCTCATTCAGCTTTTCTGGTGCAGGCTCTCCCTGATTTACTAGAGCAGGCTCTTCATTAAGACTTTCTGGTCCAGGCTCCCCCTGGACCTGTGCACCTTGGAAGGTAGTAACTTTGTCAGGAGCAGGAGAGTCATTAGTATGGCCACCAATCTCTAGGACAAGCCTTTCTTCCTCCAGGATAGGCCTTTCTTCCTTCAGAATGTTCTCCCCCTTCTTAACCTTGCTGGCAAAAGAGGTTAAGAACTCTTTTGTGACCATGGAGGAAGACATAAAATCCTTGAGGCTCTGGAAGGATCTTTTAGAATCTACTAATACAGCCTCCATTTGTGAATACTTCCTGTCAAACTTTCTTGCCTGAGATGCCATTATGTCTGCAAAGGTAGATGAGGCATGATCAACTGCCTTGGAGATGACCTACTCAAGGTCAACTGGAGGGATATGAGAGGTAGATGGAGGAGGTGATGGAGGGAAATCTTTTTGGATAGAGGAGAGAGCACGGTAGATTTCAGGTGAGATATGAATTGATGGTGGTGGAGGTGGAGCAAAGTGAGAATCTATGATAGAAGTGGATGGTATGGATTGAGGGATTTGTTGCTGTTGTTGTTATTGTTGGTGTTGTTGTTGGTGTTATTGTTGAGATGGAATGAGAGGGGTTGAATCAGGAACTGCAGTGGATGAGGTGGACTGATGGTTTTGCTGTTGAGGAGATGGTTGTGCCTGAACATCATCCTTTGGGAGATCTGAAACACTATCCTGTTGAGGAGGAGAGGAGGAGGAGAAGGTGCATACTGACCAGGCTTTATAATCTGCCTGGTCCACTTGGAAAAGATCCCAATATTTATCCTTTTACCAGGAGGTATGGGAACTCCTTTGGATTTGCAGATGCTTGGATAGTGTTGGAAGAGCACTTGGCTCATTATTCTCATGTAAGCATTTTCTTTGTGGGCATATTTGTGCCCAATCATTCTCAGGAGTAACTTTCCCTAGTTTGTCATTTTCTTGAGGAAAAGAGTGCCCATAATCTACAGCTGCTGCTTTGGAATTACATCATGAGCTGAGATTTTGCACAATAAAACCTTCCCAACTATGTCAGCCAGGAACCTGTACTCTTCTGTCAAGTCGATCTTCTTCAGATTTATAGGTCTTTCTGTCTTGAATTGCATGATCTCCAGGACATTCTTTGTCTCTTCTCCTGTCAATTCTTTTGAGTCACTCCCAGTAAGTGGATCAAATGTTTGGGAGAGAATTTCATCAGTTATGCAGATATCTTGTCCAGAAATTGTCCCTTGAAGGGGCCCAACATCTGCAGTATGGACACTGTCCTTGAATTCTGTAAGTTCAATATCTAGAATCTTACACCTTGTGGAGATAAGCTTGGTTAGGCCAGCTTCCTGAAACAAGCCAAGAATTGCTTTGAAGCTATCTGTCGCTGCACCGAATGAGTCCATATCGACGTCAAACCCAGAGTTGATCTTGGGTGGAGCCATTTGATTGAAGGCACCTGCAAACACAAAAAACAAGAGAGAGAGGCACGGGAGAACTAGAGAACAAGAGAGCAAGAAATCAAGGAGAGGAAACTTCGAAAGCGCAATGATCTCGACGTTGTAATTACTTAAAAGGAGATGAATCGCCGTAACTTAGGGTTTAGGTCGACGCATCGTCGATAAAACTTATTATTTGGCGCGCAAAGCTGTGTCGAGATTGCTTCTAGAGGCAATTATGCATGCATAATTGTATCGACGTTGCGTCGACTAGTATTCGACGTAACCCTGTCGACATTGCGTCGATTTCCAATCAACGCTACCTTGACTTTTAATAGTGACCATTGAGTCGATGCATGCATCGATATGAACTTGACGCTGCGTCGAATTCTAATCAAATTATCCACTATGAGTGCTTCTTGACGCTATTGTCGAGTAGAAGTCGATGAAACGTCGATTTCTATTCGACGCACCTATGAATGAACAGATCCATTTCCTTAGAAAATTCATGTGATTTTTCTCAGCAATTATATTTATTGAAAATAGAGTTTATGAAAATATATTTAAGGAACTATAAAGATAACAAGGGAATTAAGAGATGTAGTACTCCCTTGATTGAGTTTAGTTCTTTATTCCTTTTCTTATTATCTCCTAGATAGTCCCCTTCCTTACCCTACACAAGTAATTCAAACATTAGAAGGAACCCAGGTTACCTTGGGCCCTTTGCTTTTACCATTGTAGGGTTCAATGAAGGAATAGAAGGGTCTTTCATGATACCCTTTTGGATGATAAGGATTGGGTTTCCCAAACCTATTATTTTGATACTTGAAATGAGTATATAATATATCTAAATAAAGAAGATCAGCATAATGTTTTATTACACTAGGTTTTGCTTTAACCTTTTGGTTGAGGTTATTTAATTTCTCTACTTTATTCTTGCCTAAGGGTTTTTCTTTCTTATTCTGATTTACTTTGTTAGGTTCATCTATCCCTTCTGGATAACTACTAGCCTTACCCTTAGATGATGTATTTTTCTCACTTGGTTGATACTCACTAGGTCTAACAAAAGACACTAGATTTTTCCAGGCAGGTTTCCTAGGTGCTTCTGTGCTAGGGGAGGGCTCTGCTCCTAATCCTAGGTGATTAAATCTTATAGAGAGATTTTCTGTGATGTCATTGAGCTTCTGACTCCTTCCATTGAGTGAGTCCTCAAAGGCCTTTGCCTTTGCTAACTGTTCTTTTAGCTTTATGTTTTCTTTTTTGATTTTAATCAATTCTGACTCTTTATTATTAATTTCATTTGTTAAGTCTTGATTTCTTAGGTATATGTCATCTTGTTTAAGGTTTTCTAATTCAGTTCTAGTTGTGTCTAATTCTCTTTCTACCCTAAGATGATCAGTACAGAAATCTTTAAAACAGGTTTTAAAATCATCTGAACTAAAATTAAAATCATCAAATACTAATACATGTTCCTCTTCATCATCTGATGACATCCCTAGTGCCATCATGCAGGCTGCTTCTGCTTCATCGTCACTTTTAGATGATGAGGAGTTTAACTCTGCTTCTGATTCACTCCATATTTCAGCAATAAAGCCCTTGACTTTCTTCTTGTCTTTCCCTTTGAAAGAATTCTTCTTCTTCTTTTCATCCTTTTTGATGCTTCTGTCCCTTTGTTCTTGTGGGCATTCAAAAGCTACGTGTCCTGGTCTGTTGCATGTAAAACATATAATCTCCTTCTTTGGAGTTTTATCATACCTGGGCCTTGAGTCTCTTTCTCTTCTCCTTGAGTCTTCTATCTTGACCCATTTCTTGAATATCCTTGCTAGGAGATTAAACATCTCATCTTCAGGAGTAGAGGCCAGGTTCTCCTTCAGAAGCTTTCAGAGCAAGGCTCCTTAGGATAAGAGCTAGGGTGGTTTCCTTTTCTTCTGATTCAGCCCTGTTCTTTAGTAGCATCTCATATGACTTAAGCATTCCTAGCAAAGCTTCAGTAGAGATTTCTCTGTGGCACCTGGACTCTCTGATTGCCCAGATCCTTGAATCCCATGAGCTAGGGAAGCACATGAGAATTTTATCATTAATTTCAGTCAAGGATATCTCCTTGTCCAATCCTCTGAGCTCATTAATGATAATGTTGAATCTGTCATACATATCAACAACAGATTCTTCATCTTTCTTCTGAAAGTTCTCATACTGGGATATGAGAAGGGACTTTCTATCCTTTCTTTCATCTGAGCTTCCTTCCACCATTCTGGTGAGAGAATCTCAGATATCTTTTGCTGATTGGCATTCAGCAACCTTCTAGAAGATGCCATTTGACATTGTTGAGACCAGAATGTTCATGGCCTTGGCATCACATGCCTTGACCTTCTTCTCAGCCTTTGTCCACTTATTTCTTGGGACAACCTCAATTGTTGAAGATTTTCCTGCCTTTTGTCTGACTGGAGCTGGAGGACCTGTGAGAAGAACATTATAGATGTCTTCATCAATGGAATTCATATAAAACCATATTCTGGCCTTCCAGAGTGTGAACTTATTCAAGTTACACATTGGGGGTCTTGGAGAAGCATAATCCTTAGTACTCATTTTCTTTTATAAAAAATATTTGAAATAAAGAAATAAGTGTGTGAGGTCTTTTTGATCAAGGTGCTAACCTTGTAATGATCAACCTCCCTCTGATACCAATTGAAAGTGCACAGTGTGCCCCTGAGATATACTCTAGAGGGGGTGAATAGAGATTTAAAAATATTTCTATTCTATTTGTGCAAATACAATAAAAACACTAAGTGTTATGCTCTACAATTCCACACACAGAATAAAACACAAGTTGTTTAAGTAAAGAAAGAAAAGCAGTAATAGGAAAAGTAAACTATATGGGACAACATAGAAAATAAGCAACCAGAAGAAACAAAGATTTTATAGAGGTTCCCCAAAATATGGGTAGTCCTTTCTTCTACCACCTGGTAGGAATGCACCACCTGTGTCTGAGTCTTTTGACAAGGAGACTCTTAGAACCACTGATCTTTTGATAAGGAGATCATGAACCAACCAGATCTTTTGATAAGGAGATCTTGAACCAACCAGATCTTTTGATAAGGAGATCTTGAACCACTGAATCCTTTGGAAGATGGATTCTTAAAACTCTTTTACAGTTGGGAATGAGAAGGAGAAAGAAGAAGAGGGAGGAAGAAAAATTTTGTTCTCAGAATTCTTATGAAGCCTGTATAAAGAACAACTTATATATTCTTTCACTGGATCTGCTGATGATGAACTCCTGCTTATGATTGTGATATTTTGTAGGAGCTATGATTGTCAGATCCTTCCTCTTCTTTCTGATTGAATTCTGTTGCTATGTAATATTGATGATGAGCAACCTACAGTTGTTTTGCAGTAAAAGAGGGAGAGCAGTTGTTCTTTCTTCTCTGTATTTTCTCAATTAGGGTTCCTGGAGGAAGAAGAAGAAGAGGGAGCCCTAATTCAAAAACTTTAGCCGATTGTGATGAATGCTCTGTGTTTCTCTTTTTGCTTCTCCCTTTTATTGTCCCTCTTTAATTTGAGTTAATTTCTTTTTCTGGTAGGTTCTGAAAAGGTATTTTGCACTGGACAATTTCTCTTTATTTCCTTCTTTAATTCGTGACCCGTCCACCAACTGTAAGCTTATTTCCAAGAAAGCTGTTTTGTCCCCCTTTAATTCTTCTTTCTATTTGAGGCAATTAATGAGTCGTTGGAGAACGGTTTTCAGTATTGTGGGCAATGAGAGAGGGTCCAAAATGACCGCTGAAAAGATTTCCTTTTCATACTGTATTCGATGTAGCTTCGAGTTCTCTTCCTCTCTTATCGATGCACCTTCGATTTCTTGTAGGAGCAGCTTCGAATTCATTCTTGCTCTGATTCAAGTCTGCTTATCGACGTTGCATCGATATCTTATCGACGTAACCGCCGAGTTGAAAGCTTAACTCTGAACTTCATCATCCGTGTCGAATGGTAGTTGACGTTGCATCGACTTCAGATGGCTTCGACATATTCTTTCTTCTGTGTTGAGTTGAAGTAGAAGTTGCGTCGACTGCTCTAGGTACTTCGACAAGTCCATGGTCTCTACGTCGATATCTATTTGACGTAGAGCCGACTTGATCTACTCCGATAGAAGGAGTGAGTTGCTTAGACTTCTTGTCAGAGTAGCGTCGACAATAACTCGATGTTGCGTCAATTTCTATTCGACGCAACTGTTAACTTTGCCCAAATTTTGCTTCTCTTGATATGGTCTTGACACCCTAAATTGAGTGTGACATCCTAAGACATCTAATGACCAGATTACCTTCACTATACAATGAGTAATTCAACCTAAGGGATAAAATCACTTTTTAGATAATTTGTTAAGTTAAATCAAAGGGGTTTTTCCCAACAGTCTCCTCACTTCCTGCCTCCTTGTCCCCTCCGACCTTCCTGGCTCTTCTCCTCTCCTCAGTTCCTCCTTCCTTCCAGCTAGCTGCCTCCTCTCCTGCTCCTTGGGTTCTACCTTCTTTTTCTGCCCAGGGACTTTCTCCTCTTCTTCTCCTTCTTACCGATTCAACCTGGTGAGCCTTGCTAGGAACCCTCGGTTCATTGACTCCCCCTGAACGAACTTATTATCTCTCTCGATAAGTTCCTCATAATAGAGGGGAGGATCCCTGCTGATTTTGAGCTTGAAGAGGCCCTCCCTGAGACCGAAAGTGAGGGCCAGCTGAAGGGTGAAGTCATCCACCTCCTGGATGCCTAAGACTTCCTCCTGGAAGCGGTTGATGTACTGACCCAACATCTAGAGCACTCCTTGCACCAGATAGAAGAGGGCAGTTGCCTTCTTCTTTCTTTTCTTAGACGTGTCGAACCTTATCATCAAACCCCTCCGCAAGTCTTCAAATCAGTAGATGGAACTGGTCGGCCGCTGGTGGAACCAGTCTCTACCCTTCCCCTGGAAGGTGATCGCAACGAACCAGCATTTGAAGGCGTCTATCATGTTTTGGATAGAAACCACATCCTCAAACCATTGTAGATAACAGATCAGATCATCCCTCCCGAAGTAATAGTTGAGGGCAGGCTCTCTGAACCCTTCTGGGACTAGGGCGACCAGTACCTCACAACTAAAAGTGCACCTTCCACTCAGGCGACGATCCTCCATCCGGCGAGTAACGTCACAATACTCGCCACCTGCGCGAGTATCTGGGAATCTCGTCGGGTTCTCCACTTCCCGAAACCTGATCCCATGGAAGCTCGTCGGGTAATACTGTGATTGCCCCGATCTCTCGTCGGGAAAACCTGAGAGATCCTGAGGGATCTGAGTTGTAAGCTCTTGGAGTTGAGTTGTAGGAGTTGACCCTGTCTAACACACTATTGGAAGGGTGAAGGGGGAAAGTGGACTACCCAAAATGGCACACTGTCTTTGGGGAACCACTATAAATTCTTGTGTGCTTTCCGTGTTTGTTGATTTGCTTAAACTAACTCAGAAATCAGCTAGGGTACTTAGAGGAAAAATAAAAGAAACCTATTCACCCCCCCCCCCCCCCCCCCCCCTCCCCCTCTAGGTGATTTAGACTACAAACCTATAAAGTAACAAGTGGTATCAGAGCCAGGTTGGTCAAAAAGGACTTAACAGTCTGATCAGATCCTAAAAAGGTATAGTCAAATCAAAACTCAATGGCTTCCTCTGGAGTGTAGAAGGAAATGAGATCCATGAAGTTGCCCATATGCAGCAAAGAGAACTTTGGCATATGGAAGCAAAGGATCAGACTGTTTATGGAAGCTTCTGATCCTAGGATTTATATTACAGTTATGGAAGAACCTTTCACCTTTCAAACTGCCTCCACTATTGATCCAACTAGAAGGGTGGCCAAACTATTTAAAGACTTGACCAAGGATGAACTTGAGTTGTTCACCATGGACAAAAGGGCTCAGAACATCATAGTTAATGCTATTGATGATTCTACATTCCAAAACTTGGTACACTGCACTTCTGCCAAGGAAATGTGGGATACATTGGTAGTATATATGGAAGGGACAGCTGAAGTAAGGGATGATAGAAAATCACTCCTTAAACAAGAATATGAAGCCTTTGGATAGTTGGCCCAGGAAAGCATATCCATGTGTTATGAGAGGTTCTTCAGAATAGTCAATGAGTTGAGAACCTATGAGAGGGCATTCACCAACTATGAGCTGAATGATAAGTTCCTTAGGTCTCTAACAAGGGACTGGGACACAAAAATCTGTGCCATCAGGGAAGTGGCCAAGCTTGGTGAGACCCCAACTCACACTCTGTTTGGGAAGCTGCTCTCCTATGAGATGCAGTTGTCTGCAAGGAAGGAAGAGGACACCACTTCAAGGGCTCAAACAAGGGAGAATTCTGTAGCTCTCAAAGCTGACAGCTCCAAGAGAAGCCAGGGCAGGTTGGTGTCTCCTCAAAGGAGAAGTGCTGAATCAGAAACAAGCACCTCTGATAGCTCTTCCTCTAATGAAGAGTTTTCTGCCTTTTTGAGGCAATTCAAGAAGATGATGAAGAGGGGGCAATGAAAGAACAAGCCCTCTTCCTCATATCACAAAAAGGAGGACAGCAAGGAGTCAAAGCATCACTCCAGGAATGACAGATATGACTCTAACTCTAAATTTAATTCCTCTAAAGTTGTCTGATATTGCTGCAGCAAGCCAGGGCATGTCATTACTGACTACCTAGTCAAGAGAAAAGAGAAGGATGAGAAGAAGGCTCATCAGCCAAGAGGCAATAAAGGAGAAAAATCCCATCTAGCTAAGAAGGAAAGGAGCTGGAGTGAATCAGACTCCAGTCCATCAGAATCTGAAAAGGAAGAAGCCCTTATTGGGCTGATTGCTGCAGAAGAAGATGATGATTACCCAGCTGCCAAGGTTGGAATCAGGGCCCCTCTATCACACTCAGATAGTGACATAGAGGAGGAGGATGAAGACAATGTTCAGATAGGTCTTATGGCCTTCACTGATGAGGAAGATGTAAAGAAACAGGGTGTGCCGAGACGAGAAATTCGAAAGAAATCGAAACACAAAACACAGATCAATCATAGAAGACACACAGATATACAGAGGTTCACCCAAGCCGGGCTACGTCCCCTCTCCCCTTCCTCTTCTCTTTGTTCTAATCACCAAGACGGATTACAGCTTACAAGGTTACAAGGATCAAAACCGATCCTACCTCACACAACCCTCTCTCAGACAAGAACAGAGGAACCGCCGCCAAGGAACACCGCGCAAAATCACTATTGCACTCTCTTGGACTTGATGACCCTTAACCCTAAACCAGGGTTACGCACCCTTTAAATAGGGCGCCAAACCGGGCTCAGACCAAACCTCTGGTGAGACGGTTCAATAACATCTGCTGAGATGGAACCAGCTGAGATAGCATGTACACCAGGCGTCGAGCGTCGAACGCAGGCGTTGAGCGCAGGCGTCGAGCGTCGAACGTGGGCATCGAGCGCAAGCGTCGAGCGTCGAACGCAGGCGTCGAGCGCAGGCATCAAGCATCGAACGCAGGCCTCGCCCGTTCGACGAGCCGCTGAGCCAAGGACCCGTTCGTCGACCGCAGCCGGAGTTCGACGAACCCTTCTCCGTTCGTCGAACGTCGTTCGACGAACCCTTCTCCGTTCGTCAAGCGCAGGCGGAGTTCGACGAACTCTTCTCCGTTCGTCGAACGCCGTTCGACGAACCCTGACCAGAAGTGTTCCCCAACTCCAACATTCTCCCACTTGGTGAACATCTTCCTCCTATGAGAGCTGCTCCTCCAACCTTCCTCTTCAACCCTACGGCCGTTGCACACCACTGAAATTTGGCAACAGTAACCTCCTTGGTAAGAAAATTAGAGTTGTTCTCCATCGTGTCCACCTTCTCCAGTTGAACTACCTTCTTCTCCACCCTCTCCCGGATGAAATGGTACTGGATGTCAATGTGTTTGGTTCGTGCGTGGAAGGCAGGATTCTTGGCTAGCTGAATAGCCCCTTGACTGTCACACCACAGCTTCAATGGCCCCTGCTCAAACCCGAGCTCCAAACATAGCCTCCGCAGCCATATGGCCTCCTTGCTCGCATGAGTAAGAGCCATGTACTCTGCCTCCGTCGATGAAAGTGCCACCACGCATTGCCTTCGAATCATCCAACTGATAGCTCCTCCAAACAGTGTGAACACGTACCCACTAGTGGATCTCCTGCTATCCAGATCACCTCCCCAATCCGAGTCCACGTGCCCAACCACATCCAGGACTCCTCCTTCACCAGCTCCTTCAAAACATACGGAGTAATTTGAAGTGCCTCTGAGATACCTGAACACACGCTTCACAGCGTTCCAGTGTTCCTTTCCTGGTGTAGCCATATACCGGCTCAACACTCCCACTGCTTGAGCAATGTCAGGGCGAGTGCAGACCATGGCGTACATCAAGCTTCCCACAGCACTGGCATAAGGGACCGTCACCATGTCCTCGACCTCATCTTGTGTCTTCGGGCTCAACTCTGCAGATAACTTGCAATCAACTGCCATTGGTGCTCCCACTGGCTTGCAGTCCGTCATATTGAACTTCTTCAACATCTCCTCGACGTACCTCTGCTGCCCCCAACCAAAGCTTCTTCTTGCTTCGATCCCTGGAAATCTGCATTCCCAAGATGACACTTGCTGGCCCTAAATCCTTCATCTCGAATTTGGCTGAGAGCAGCTTCTTCACATGTTGGATCATCCTGACACTATTGCCCACCAGTAGCATATCATCTACATTGAGTGTCAGGAAGATGGACTGCTCTCCCTTTCTCTGGATGTACACACAGTGGTCCGAATTCGACCTTTCAAAACCTAATTCCAGCATGTAGGTGTCGAATTTCTGGTACCACATCCTCGGAGATTGCTTTAGTCCATACAAGGACTTCTTCAACATGTAGACTTAATCCTCCTTGCCCTTGGCTTCGAATCTTTCCAGCTGCTTCATGTATATCTCCTCCTCCAGATCACCGTGAATAAATGTCATCTTCACATCCATCTGCTCAATCTTTAGATCATGCGCTGCGGCAATAGAGAGAACCAGTCTGATCGACGTCATCTTGGCTACCGGTGAGAAGATCTCATCATAATCAACACCTTCGACCTGGGAGAATACCTTTGTAACCAAACCTGCCTTGTATTTCTCCACAGAGCCATCACCCTTCACCTTCTGCTTGAAGACCCATTTACTTCCAATGGCCTTCCTCCACTTTGGAAGCTTACACAGACTCCAAGTCTGATTCTCCCTCAGAGACTCCATTTCATCCACCATGGCTAGCTCCCACTGATTTGAATCAGCCCTTGATCTAGCATCTCTGGCAGATATTGGATCTTCACCAAGCATACTCAGGCAACATTATGCAGCCACTGCACATTGGGGATATCTCACTGGTGCCTTTCTTTCCCTTGTCGATCTCCTCAGAAGTGGAATTTCTTCAGCTTCATCTTTTGACTCATCATCACTTCTCACCACCTCCAAATCATCTGATTCAGAATCACATTCAGCCCCAATAGTAGTAGCTCCTTTCTCAAAGCTTCCTTCCACCACCACTGTCTCTTTCTCTACTTCTTTGGCCTTCTCAGCTTGTGTGATAGCCTGTGGACTGGTTTCCTGAAACACCATATCCTTGCTAAATGTTACAGTCCTGGTCACAGGGTTCCAAAGCTTGTACCCTTTTATGCCATCTTTATAACCCACAAAGACGCACTTCTCAGATTTAACATCAAGCTTCCCCCTCTTCTCCTTTGGAATGTGAACATATGCATCACACCCAAACACACGAGCATAGGACAAATTTGGCTTTCTCTTGAAGATGGCTTCAAAGGGAGTACATCCCTCCACAGCAGATGTAGGGGACCTGTTCTTCAGGTAATTTGCAGTCGCCGCTGCTTCAGCCCAGAACTCCTTACCCAAACCTGCCCAACTGAGCATGCACCTGGCCTTCTCCATCAAGGTCCTGTTCAGCCTCTCTGACACTCTATTCTGCTCTGGAGTATACGGTGTGGTCTTCTGCCGTGCAATCCCCTACTCAGTACAGCACCGCTCAAAGGCATCAGAGCAATACTCCCCTCCATTATCAGAACGGAGGACCTTCACCTTTCTCTCCAACTGGTTCTCCACCAGTTCTTAAATTCCTTAAACCTGTCCAGAACCTCTGACTTGGACCTGAGAAAATTGATCCAGGTGTAACGTGAGAGGTCATCAGTAAAGGACACATAGTACCTTGCGCTGCCTAGAGATGGAGCTGGAGTTGGCCCAAACACATCACTGTGAATCAGCTCCAGCACTTCAGTTGCCCTCGTGCCCGTCCCACGAAAGCTTACTCTGGTCGGTTTGCCAAGAAGGCAATGTTCACAGAACCCAAGGCTTGTGGAGCACTCGGGCACACCTTCAACCATCTGACCAGATGCCATGGCCGACATCCCCTTCTCACTGATATGCCCAAGACGATGATGCCATAGCCTGGACACCTCCTCCTGGTCAACCTCCTGGCTCTCAGAGATAAGAGACCCACTTGGAACCACTATATCAGCAAGCAGAGTATACAGTGTTCCTTGTCTTACTCCACTGGCAATCACCATTGCCCCCCTTGATATCTTGCAAGTTTGCTTGTCACAGCTGAAGTGCACTCCTGCATCCGCCATGGAACCCACCGAGATTAAATTCCTGCTCATCCCAGGAATGTGCATCACATTTGGAAGAGACCTTGTGGTCCCATTAGAGAACTTCAACATCACCTTGCCACGCCCAATAATCTGCACAGCAGAATCATCACCGAGCATGACATCTCCACCGTAAAATCTCTCATACTCACAGAACCAGTGCCTATGAGGGGTCATGTGGTATGAAGCTCCTGTGTCTACATACCACAAATTAGAATCTCGCTGTGCAACGCACGCGGAAGCAATGTACATGTCACCGCCATCGCCCTCCTTCTTCGTACCAGAAGTTGTCGGTGTCTCCTTGTTCTGAACGGCCTTATCCGGACATTGAGACTTCACATGACCAGTCTCATTGCACTTCCAGCACCGAACGGGCTTCTTACTCTTCTCCCTCTCGTGGCTCTTGGATCTACCTCGAGACTTATCTCGATATCCATCATGCTTGTTCTCTCTTCGTTGAGGACGGGATCTAGATACACTCAAAGCACCTTTGCTCGTCGCCTCAGAGCCTCCTCTCCTGGCCTCCTCAGATAAAAGAGCTGCACATACAGTATCATATGATAGTTCCTTGTCTCCACTCCCCCCAATCATGACAATCAGATTGTCCCATGAATCTGGCAGTGAGCACAACAAGGTGATGGCTCTATCCTCATCCGAGATCTTCTCACCGATAGAGATTAACTGACTCACAATGGTATTGAATTGAGTCAAGTGCTCTGAAAACAAATCGCCCTCACGCATCTGAAGTTTATACCATTTCTTCCTCAAGAGCAATTTGTTTACCAGGGACTTGCTCTGGTAGAGGGATTCCAACTTACGCCACAGACTTCGTGCCAAAGTCTCCTCCATGACGTTAGTCAAGATTGAATCTGCTAGGAATAATCGGATCAGGCCCTTAGCCTTTCGATCGGTTTTCGTCCAGGCCGCCGCCTCCGCTGCACCATCTGCAGTCGCGTCTGCAGATTTCCCCTTCGATGCGCTCGCATCCTTCTCTGCTACCTTAGGAACGGGAGGATCATCTTCGATCGCAGACCATAGATCTCGATCAATCAACATATCTTCCATCTTCATCTTCCATAGATCGAATCGACTTCCGTCAAACTTCTTGATCTCGATCCGCACGCAGCCAGAACCCATTTCCAAGATCAAGAACCTAGCTCTAATACCAAATGTAAAGAAACAGGGTGTGCCGAGACGAGAAATTCGAAAGAAATCGAAACACAAAACACAGATCAATCATAGAAGACACACATATATATAGAGGTTCACCCAAGCCGGGCTACGTCCCCTCTCCCCTTCCTCTTCTCTTTGTTCTAATCACCAAGACGGATTACAGCTTACAAGGTTACAAGGATCAAAACCGATCCTACCTCACACAACCCTCTCTCAGACAAGAACAGAAGAACCGCCGCCAAGGAACACCGCGCAAAATCACTATTGCACTCTCTTGGACTTGATGACCCTTAACCCTAAACCAGGGTTACGCACCCTTTAAATAGGGCGCCAAACCGGGCTCAGACCAAACCTCCGTTGAGACGGTTCAATAACATCCGCTGAGACGGAACCAGCTGAGACAACATGTACACCAGGCGTCGAGCGTCGAACGCAGGCGTCGAGCGTCGAACGCGGGCGTCAAGCGCAAGCATCGAGCGCAGACGTCGAGCATCGAACGCAGGCGTCGAGCGCATGCATCAAGCGTCGAACACAGACCTCGCCCGTTCGACGAGCCGCTGAGGCAAGGACCCATCCGTCGACCGCATGCGGAGTTCGATGAACCCTTCTGCGTTCGTCGAACGCCGTTCGACGAACCCTTCTCCATTCGTCAAGCGCAGGCGGAGTTCAACGAACTCTTCTCCATTCGTCGAACGCCATTCGATGAACCCTGACCAGAAGTGTTCCCCAACTCCAACAGAAGACAGTCAAAATAGTTCTGACAAAGATCAGGTATTAATTTCCTCCATTTCTCTTTCTGATCATGATGCATGTTCAGAATCTGAAGCACCTTCATCAATTGGTGGAAGTGGTTCAGAAACTGAGGAAGATGTCAATCAATTGATTGATAAGTATGGTGCTCTTTGGAAGCTCTGAAGAAGAGCAAGAAGCTTGCCAAGAGGCAAGCCCAGAAAATTGTTTCTCTTAAGATGACTAAAAATGACTACACTGAACCTACCACCCTGGTGGCTCAGATGAGTAGACAGATTAGCCATTTACAGGGGTTAACAATTGTGCAATTAAGCGTTATTTACCTGAAGAACAAGGTCATCAAGGACCTTGAGGAGAAGCTTGTGAAGGAGAAGATCCTGGTGGCTCAATTCTCCAAGCCCAAATCTGTGCTTCCTATTATTGACACCTTCTCCTCTCAAACCAATAGGAGAGGACTAGGATTCAATAAAATGGAAGTAGGAGAAGGGAGTGGAGAGAAGAGCAAGGGGAAGGCTAAGCCTCAAACCACCTTTCAAAAGGTGTTACTTCCTTCCAACAGGTATGACCATGAAAGCATTTATGGTCACTGGAAGAATGGGAGTGTCTATAGGAAGGAAAATACTCCTTCTCATAGTGGAAGAAAGGGAATGGGATTGAGTGCCATGAAGGCTCCCCATGAGGAAATTCAATTGGCCTAACCTGGACCTTTTGTATTTGGTACCTCAGCCCCCTCATTCAAGAATCAGGGTGCCAGCTCTTCCAAATCTGTTTCAGCAAAGAAAATTACTGATGTCAAATATGTTGACAAGGCTTATTGCTCAGTGTCAGATGCCATCATATCTTGTATGGCTGCCAAGCCAAAGCAGGCTGATGACATTAGGACAAAGAGCATCAAGACAACACCTAGATTGACCTTAGGTCAAATCATTGCTGAGAGAAACAGGAAGACTGCAGCTGTCTCCCCTCCTAAACACAGGCAAAGTAATGCTAATTTCTTATGAAATGTTCAGAAGAGGAGATATAACATTCATGAATGTTGTTGTTGTGGTAAAGTGGGACACTTTGCCATAGATTGTTGGTACAATCCCAATGTAGCTAATGCAAAGAAGAGCCTTCCTGCCAAGGGTGTAGCTATGACTAAATCAGAGTTAGCTCTCTGATAAAGTTATCAGAGGTAGTTATTATGAATAAGCTTAATATAATCTGAGTTAGAAAGGGGGAGATAACCCATGAGCTAGTCAAGGCTTTACATAATCTGTCATAAGGTTTCAAAGTATGCTTAAACAATGTTATCTTAAGCAATGTTATCATGAATGCTACATAGTTCATTTTCATGATATGTTTTTAATTGAGTATGTACCTTAGCATTGAGAATGTTTTGCCTTCTTCAAATAGGGGGAGATTGTTGGGAAATTGACCCTCCCTCAATGTTCCCTTGATTTGAAGAGGCCTCACACTCAATACTAAGTACAAGTTGTATTTGATAAACCCTATATCTATCTTATAAGCATGCAGGGTTAGGACTTAACAAGGTGCAAGGGTTGTTCAGTTTGTTTACTGACAAAATCGCTGGACAAGCTCTCAGTCTCAGCTGAACCGCTGAGACAAGGCCAGGAGCCGCTGAGAAGGTGTCTGGGCCAGCTGAGCTGCAGATAGAAAAAAATCATTGAGACAGCTGTCTGTCTCAGCGGATCCATTGAGACGGGAAAGTTGCAACCGCTGAGAAGCAGCAAGCATCAGCTGAGACTTGGCGTGTTCGTTGAACGCAGAGAGCCGTTCGCCGAACGCAGAACTCAGTTCATCGAGCGCTGAGACGAGACCAGAGAAGGAGCCGCTGAGAAGGCACAAAGGGCGTGTTCGTCGAATGCAGAGTGTCGATCGTTGAACGTAGAGTTTGGCAAGTTCGTCGAACGCAGAGTTTGGCAAGTTCGTCGAACGTAGAGTTTGGCAAGTTCGTCGAACGCAAAGTTTAGCAAAATCGTCGAACGCAGAGTTTGGCAAGTTCGTCGAACATAGTACAACGTGTTCATCGAACGCAGATTGCGAGTTCAGCCCATGGCGCAAGTTGCAGAATGGCAGTATGGGGTCCACTAGTCTCTCTCATACTTGTCAGAAGGTCGGCTAAGAGCCGTTAAAGATCAATGGAGTACAAAAGAAGATGTTAGGGCAACTTTGAAGATGTTGGTCATGTGCTTAACAATTACTGTTCCATTGTCGGCCAACAAAAGTTCCTCTCATTCTCCTCCTGCTCACTGAACAAGCAAGAAGACTCTGAGAGATAAAGTTAGCTCCTTTGCAAGAAGGATCAAGGTGATCTTCCACCCCTCAACTGAAGAGGAAGATCAAGTTGTAGCTGCAATCAACATCACCAGCTACAAGATAGCACAAGCTGTGCAAAAACTACAGGAGACATCTTTACTGTGCTATCAGCTGTAGTAAGTTCAAACACTCTTTTATTGTAGGGCTTAACAGCCTGAGTTGTAGGGCATTTTTGCCTTAGCTGTAGGAGGAGGATTCCTCTGAGTTGTAGGACCTGGAAGAGGTCTGAGCTGTAGGATCAGAAGCTGATCTGAGGTAGGGCTGCTGAGCCTGAGTTGTAGGGCTTTATTGCCTGAGTTGTAGGAGGAGGATTCCTCTGAGTTGTAGGACCTGGAAGAGGTCTGAGCTGTAGGATCAGGAGCTGATCTGAGGTAGGGCTGTTGAGCCTGAGTTGTAGGGTTGTTTAGCTTGAGTTGTAGGACCTGCTGAGGTCTGAGCTGTAGGATCAGGGGCTAATCTGAATTGTATGGCTGTTGTGCCTGAGGTGGGGTTGGAAAAACCTGAGAGATCCTGAGTGATCTGAGTTGTAAGCTCTTGGAGCTGAGTTGGAGGAGTTGGCCTTGTCTAACACACTGTTAGAAGGGTGAAGGGGGAAAGTGGACTACCCAAGGACACACTGTCTTTGGGGAACCACTATAAATTCTTGTGTGCTTTCTGTGTTTGTTGATTTGCTTAAACTAACTCAGAAATCAGCTATGGTACTTAGAGGAAAAATAAAAGAAACCTATTCACCCCCCCCCCCTAAGTGATTTAGACTACAAACCTATAAACTAACATCGTCGATAAGAAGGATAATGAATTCGAGGCAGTGTCGAATACAGACAGAAAAGGAAGGTTTCATGTTGTCCTTTCTGGTGCTTTTCCAGATGATCTGCAAGGCTGAAATCTGCATTCTAACGACTCATTTATTGCCAAGAATGGAATGAAGTATTTCAGAGATACAACAAAGACATTTTTGGAAGTTATTCAAATCAGATGGACAGGTTGGGAACAAAAATAGAAGGAAGCAATTTATTGTCCAATGGACATTCCTTCTAAGGACAGTCCAGAAGAAGAAAGAAATTCAAAAACAAATCAATAGAGAATAAGTATGCTGAGGAAGAAAAGAAAATATAGATTACTCATTATTCTCCCTGTCGAATAGGGCTTCTCCTTCTTCCTCATCCAACCCTAAGACAGAAAAGAAGAACAACTCCTCTGCGCAGAAAAAGATCACAGCAAGACTGCTGCCTCTTCTTCTACATCGCATAGCAGCAAGTCAACAAAAGTGCAGAGAGGATCAGGATCAATGGTTATATCCCTTGCAATCATCACTATCTTAAGCAATGGTTCATCATATTCAGATCCTAAAATAAATAAAAGCAACAACATCCATTGAGACAGCTGCTGAAGGATTCTGACAGAAGAATGTTATTCTCTTCCCCCTCCTTCTACTGTTCTTATTCTCCAACTCTAAAAGAGTTTTAAGAATCCCTCTTTTAAAGGATTCAGTGGTTCTAAGAGTCTCCTTATCAAAAGACTCAGTGGTTCTAAGAGTCTCCTTATCAAAAGACTCAGTGGTTCTGAGAGTCTCCTTATCAAAAGACTCAGGCACTGTTAGTGCAATCCTATCAGGGAGGTAGAAGAGTGGACTACCTATATTTTGGGGAACCACTATAAAATTTATGTGTCTTCTGCATTGCTTTTCTGTGCTGTCCAGTTTACTATTTTTCTGTTTCATATTTTATGTGCTTACTTTATTCTATTTTGGTATTGATGATTGTATAATACTTAGTAGTTTTATTGTGTGTTCATAACTATGGTATAAAAGTTTTAAAACTCTATTCACCCCCCCCCCCCTCTAGAGAATACTCAGAGGCACACTGTGCACTTTCAATTGATATTAGAGGGGGTTGATCATTAAAAGGTTAACACCTTGATAAAAAAATCTCCTCACTCTTATTTCCTTATTTAAAATTATCTAAAACTATTTTATAAAGAAAAAGGAGTTCTAAGGAATATACATCAACAAGACCAGCAATGTGTAACTTGAATAAGTTTACACTATATAAGACCAGAATAAAGCTATATATGAACTCAATTGATGAAGACATCTTTGATGTTATCATTTCAGGTCCCCCAGCTCCAGTCAGACAAGATGTCAGTGGATCTGTAACACGGGAAGCTGTCCTAAGGAATGAGTGGACAGATGCTGAGAAAAAGCAGAAGGCATGTGATGTTAAGGCAATGAATATTCTGGTCTCCACAATGTCAGATGACATTTTCCTGAAAATTGTTGACTGTCAATCAACAAAAGAGATCTAGGAATTTCTTTCCAGAATTGTAGAAGGGAGTTCTGATGAAAGAAAGGATAGGAAGTCCCTTCTCATATCCCAGTATGAGAACTTTCAAAAGAAAGCTGAGGAGAATGTAGCTGAAATGTATGACAGATTTAACTCTATAATAAATGACCTGAAAGGTCTGGATAAGGAGATCTCTCTGACTGAAATAAATGATAAGCATCTCATGTGCTTCCCAAGCTCATGGGACTCAAGGATCTGGGTTATCAAAGAGTCCAAATGACATAAAGAGATCTCTACTGATGCTTTGTTAGGAAAACTCAAGTCTTGTGAGATGATATTGAAGAACAGGACTGAAACCGAGGCTAAGGAGACAATCTCAACTCCCATCTAAAAGATTCTTGCCTTGAAGGTTGCTGAAGGAGAGCCTCCACTCATGAAGATGAGATGCTCAATCTCTTAGCAAGGAGATTCAGAAAGTGGGTCAAGACAGAAGACTCAAGAAGAAAAGAGAGGAGCTCAAAACCCAGATTTGATAAGACTCTAAAGAAGGAAGTGATCTGCTTCTCATGCAATAAGCCAGGGCACATAGCACCTGAGTGTACACAAGAACAAAGGGACAGGAGCAGCAGCAAAGAGGAGCAGTAGAAGAAGTCTTTCAGGAAGAAAGATAAGAAGAAAGATAAAGGTTTCATTGCTGAAACCTGGAGTGACTCTAAAGCAGAGCTAAGCTCCACTTCATCAGAAAGTGATGAAGAAGCTGCTGAAGTTGCATGCCTAATGGCATTAGGGATCTCCTCAGATGATGAAGAAGAACATGTATCACTATTTAATAATTTTGATTTTGATTTTGATGATTTTAAAATGCGCTTTAAAGAATTCTGCAATGATAATCTTGAGGTACAAAAAGAAATATAAACGGTTAGGGTAGAACTAGAGAACCTTAATAAAGATGACTTATATCTGAGAAATCAGGATTTAATAGATGAGATTCATAATAAGGAATCAGAATTAATTGACATAAGAAATGAAAATTTAAAACTAAAGGAAGACCTAACAAAGACAAATGCCTTTGAAGACTCACTCAATGGGAGGAGTCAAAAGCTCAAAGATATTACACCAAATCTCTCTATGAGATTTAGACACCTAGGTTTAGGAGCAGAGCCATCCACTAGCACAGAAGTCCATAGTAGACCATCCTGAAAAAATCCAGTTAGATTTATTAGAGCTAGTGACTATCAAACAAGTAAGAGGAGTGCAATATTTGAGAATCAGGATAATAATTATCCTGATAAAATCACTGTATTTAATAAAGGAAACTCTAATAGTGAGAAAAGATCTCTAGGAAAAATTAATCCAAACAAACCAATGATTCCTAATAAAAGGGGTGTTATAAAAGAGAAAGTTGTTATGCACTCTGTTGATTTATTATATTTTGATTCATTCTATACACATTTCAAGTACAAATATAATAAATCTAGATTTGATAAACTCATTCTCTGTCATCCAAAAGGATATCATGAAAGACCCTTCTATTCTTTCATAGAACCTTATAATGGTAGAAGCAAAGGGCCCAAGGTAACCTGAGTACCCTCTAATGTTTGAGTTACATGTGTAGGAAAACTTAGAGTTCTTTTCTCAGAGAGAGTGAAGAGAAAAGAAATAAGTAGATAACCAATAGTGAACTACATGCAAAGGGAGTAATCTCTACTCTAAAAATCCTTTGTTAAGTTTATAGTTCATGAAAATAATAGTATAAATATTATTTTCAATAAAAATCATTGCTGGGAAAAACAACAAGAACTTTCTAAGAAAATTGAACTATTTATTTAGAGTTGCGTCGAATAGAATTCGACGTACCATCTAATTCTGCTCGACGCCAGCATCGAGAGCCATCTGCATCAGATAATTCGAATAACATTCGACGCAGCGCCGATTTCATATCGACGCATATGTCAATTTAATAGTTGCTCGTCAAATTCGAAGATGCGTCGAGTCATAATCGATGCAACGTCAACATGACAGGCACACGCAGTTTCACTTATAGAAGCTGCCTCTTCACAATTTTGTGTACTAACTATTAATCTTTGTCGACGGTGCTTCGAATAAAACCCTAAGTTGTGACGAATCATCTTCTTTTATTCAACATAGACGTCGAATTCATTATGCTTTCGAATTCTCTATTTCTTGCTCTCGTGCTTTCTTTCTCTCCAGCTCTCTTGCATCTCTCTCTCTCTCTCTCTCTCTCTCTCTCTTTCTCCCTCTCATCTCTTTGAAGGTACTCCATCTCAGATTCAATGGCTCCTCCTAAAATCAACTCTGGCTTTGACGTTGATGTGGACTCCTTCAATGCAGCTTCTGATAACTTCAAAGTCATTCTCAGCTTATTTCATACTGCCGACTTGACAAAACTGATTTCTACAAGGTGCAAGATCCTTGATGTTGAACTGTCAGAGTTCAAAGACAATCTTCACATAGGATATGATGGATCCCTCAAAGGGAGAATCTTTGGGTCTGATATAAATATTATAGAGGAATTATTCAGTCAAACATTTGATCTTACAGCTAGCAGTGATCCAGATGAACTAATAGGGGAAGAGACCAGTAGGCTTTACAAATCATGCAGTTTAGGAAGGAGAAGGCCATCAATCTGAAGAAGATTGATCTAACTGAAGAATACAGATTCTTAGCTGATATAGTAAGGAAGGTGTTACTGTGCAAGATTTCAGCCCATGATGCCATTCCCAAGCAGCAGCTCCAGATAATGGGATGTCTTGTTGTCAACAAAAAGATCAACTGTGGGAGGTGCCTCCTAAAAATGATAGGTCATAAATATGCACACAAAGAAAATGCATATATGAGAATGATGAGACAGGTACTGCTCCATCATTACCTCATGGTATGCAAATCAAAAGGAATGTCAATTCCACCTGGGAAGAGAATAAACATTGGCATTTTCTCCAAGTGGACCAGGCAGATCCTAAAGCCTAGTCAAGCTGCACGTTCACCTCCTCCTTCTCCAACTCCATAAGATACAAAGACAACTCTACCAGATCTTCCAAGGTATAACAATCTAGCACAAAACACTCTAGTAACCCAACAATATATTACTCCAGAAGCTGATCCAGCTCAGTTCACCCAGTCCATTCCATCTACTCTAGCTCCAAAATCTACACCACAGATTTCTCCCCAACCACAACAACAACCATCCATCACCACTCCTATATAAAATCCACCAGAGATCCACTCTCTTGATGACAGATCTCCTTTACCCAAATCTGACATAACTCTAGAGGATAATCAATCACTATCACCAATCCACCAAAAATCTTCCAGACTTCAATGAGAATTTCACAGTAATTTCACCAGTTATCCTATCCACACCTACTCTTACCACACCTCTTGTCTCTACCACACATCCTACTACTTCCTTTGATATTGAGCAAGTAATTTCAAAAGCAGTAGGACTGGATACTAGCACATTTACTGACTTGTTGGCCACTCAAGCCAGAAAGTTCAATAAGAAGTACTCCCAGATTGAGACAGAGTTGCAAAAATCAAAAGAGTCTCTCCTAGCACTAAAATCAACTGTATCCTCCTCCATAATAACTAAAGAATTATTAACCTCCCTTGTAAGTAAGGTTCATAAGGGGGAGAAGATCTAGGAAGAGGAAATAATTGGTCAAGAAAATGTGAGTGGCCAGGAGAAGGAAAAGAGTGTACAAGAAGAGATTGCCCCAAATGCCAAAGATATTGATGTTCCCGATCCCAATAAACTCACTGTCTTTCAAATAGGATTAGTCCAAGGGGAGCCTTATGTAGTAAACCAGGGGGAGAAGATTGCTTCAACTCAGGAGGAGCCCCTAGAAGATGATCTGCTCTTGCATGAGGTTCAAAGATTGCTAAAGAGGTTGCTCTGATTGTTGACAAGATGCACAATCTCAGGGGGAGCCTCCCAAAGAAAATAAAACACATCAAGATGTTGTCAAGGCTGCTGAAGAAGAAGATGAGCCACTGAAGTTTGCACTAAGAAATGTAATACCACAAGTGGTCTCAAGGAAGAGGTAAGCTCCAAAAAAAGTATTGTATTGTACAGGTAAACAAATTATATCATCTGGTGGATATAATTATCATGATTATGATGAAGATCAATATGATTTCTTCAAAGCTCATCATATTATCTATGTGTTTATAATGTCATTATTGATCTGTGTATATATGTTTGTATTTAATTTTATGTCAAAGTATGTTTGAAATCACTTACTCAAATTGTAAAATTTGTTAAAATAAATAGGGCGAGATTGCTGAGAAAAATCTTTTTGATTTATCTAAACAAATTATCTTAAAGTGATTTCATCAGATTAGGTTGTATTACCCACATTAAATAGAAATGGTAAAATGGTCATTAGATGTCCTAGGATATCACATTCACTTAGTGTGTCAAGACCAGGTCTAAGAGAAGCACAAATTCAGTTGAGTTAAAACTTGCGTCGAAGTAACTCTGACTGAAAGTCAAAGTAACTCAAACTGCCTATCGAAGTATCAAGTCAAGTCGAAGCAACGTCGAAAGGAACTCAGCGCAGAAGGAAGAGCCTGTCGAAGCCATCTTAGAAGTCGACGCAACTTCGACTTTAATTCGACGCAGAAGATGAAGTTCAAGTCCAAGTCTTCAACTCAACGAATGCGTCGATAAGAACTTGACGCAACGTCGACAACTGAGTTTAGTCAAAGCAAAGAAGGAATTCGAAACTGCTTCTATAAGAACTCAGAGGTGCGCCGATATGAAGGATAATGAACTCGACGCAGCGTCGAATATAGACAGTAAAGGAAGGTTTCCTGCTGTCCTTTCTGGTGTTTTTCCAGACGATCTACAAGGCTGAAATCTGCTCTCTAACGACTCGTTTATTACAAGAATGGAATAGAGTATTTCAGTGATACAGCAAAGACATTCTTGAAAGTTATTCAAATCAGATGGACGGGTAGGGAAAAAATAGAAGGAAACAATTTATTGTCCAATGAACATTCCTTCTAAGGATAGTCCAGAAGAAGAAAAAAATTCAAACACAAATCAATAGAGAATAAGTATGTTGAGGAAGAAAAGAAAATATAGATTACTCATTATTCTCTATGTCGAATAGGGTTTCTCCTTCTTCCTCCTCCAACCCTAAGACATAACAAAAGAACAACTCCTCTGCACAAAAAAGGATCACAGTAAGACTGCCGCCTCTTCTTCTACACCACATAGCAACAAGTCAATAAAAGTGCAGAGAGGATCGGGATCAAAGCTTATATCCCTTGCAATAATCACTATCTTAAGCAAGGGTTCATCATATTCAGATCTTGAAATAAATAGAAGCAACAACATTCATAAAGACAGCTGCTAAAGGATTCTAACTGAAGATTCATATTCTCTTCCTCCTCCTTCTTCTACTGTTCTTATTCTCCAACTGTAAAAGAGTTTTAAGAATCCCTCTTTCAAAGGATTTAGTGGTTCTAAGAGTCTCATTATCAAAAGACTCAGTGGTTTTGAGAGTCTCCTTATCAAGAGACTCAGGCACTGTTAGTGCAATCCTACCAGGGAGGTAAAAGAGTGGACTACCCACATTTTGGGGAACCACTATAAAATTTCTGTTTCTTCTGCATTGATTTTCTGTGTTGTCCAGTTTACTATTTTTCTGTTTCATATTTTATGTGCTTACTTTATTCTGTTTTGGTATTGATGATTGCATAATACTTAGTAGTTTTATTGTGTGTGTATAACTGGGGTATAAAAGCTTTAAAACTCTATTCACCCCCTCTAGAGAATACTTAGAGGTACACTGTGTACTTTCAGCTTTCTTCCTCTGACTACGGTCCACGCTCACCGCACCAAAGTGTCGAAGCCAAGGAAATCCTAGCTCCAAATGTTCAAACCTAAGTGCAGCCAAAGGTTACTGATTTCGCACTTCGACGACTTGGATCTGAAGGCTAGTGTGAAGAAGAAAAAGGGGGACCATACATAGACCCCAATGAGCTTAGCAAGGAGGCCCCGCCACGTACCTGAAAGCTTAAGTAAAAACTCCCCCTCCACGACCATATATGGCTGAGCTTGGTACTAGGAAAACGCTGACTTGAGGAGAATCTCGCCTATATGGGGGGATTGATCTCTGATTTTTTGAAGTCTCATTCCTGGTACCCCTGAGGGTCTATTTATAGACAAATTCAAAAAAGGGGAAGGCATACGACTGTACCTGGCACCCTGCGAGGTTGGATAATTGAACCTGGTGAACGAGCGACTATTGAAGGATCTCTCTCATGCCTCGCGAGATGCTGCTGATAGTTGCCACTTTAGGAAGGATCTCGCCCACTCTTGGCGAGATGCTGCAGATAGTCGCCACTTTAGGAAGGATCTCGCCCACGCTCTGCGAGATGCTCCTGATAGTCGCCACTTTAGGAAGGATCTCGCCCACGCTTGGCGAGATACTGCTGATAGTCGCCACTTTAGGAAGGATCTCACCCACACTTGGTGAGATGTTGTTGATAGTCACTGCCTAGGCGAGTAATCCTGATACTCGCATCTTGCAATAAATGCCCCTGTGGATTGTTGACTGTCTTTGACCTGACCTTTGACTTTTTGCCCACATGGCCTGAATGAGTCCTACCCTCAGAGAATATGAGTTGTGCATTGGGTATAGTGTGCAGGTTTACATGTGTAAAGTCAGACATGAACTCAAATCTCTGTGAGCTACCGCTGACGCTAGTGATACCGCCAGGTGCTAGTTTAGGATACATGTCAATTGGACGTGCTCAACCTCAATAAAATATTGTCAAGACAAATCATATCGACTAGATGTTACCGTTATGCGTTAGCCTTAACGTCGATGCTAACATTAACGTCGACGCTAGCATGTCATCTAGATGACCAACATCATCTTGACAAAAGATATCATCGGGACATGTCCATTGGAGAAGTATACTACCACTAGCGCTAGACCTACCGCTGAACGTTAACCATGACGACGACAAGAAAAATTGTCTTGACACAAGATCTCATCGAGACAGCAGATGTCGACTGGATAAGGTTGTTATCCCTGGCGCTAGCCCTACTGCTGAGCGTTAGCCATGTCGATGACAAACAAGGATCGACTTGAAGGACTGCATATCGAATGGATGGAGATATCGTCGAGACCATGCTCTACAAATATCGTCGCACATTACTGCTACCGCGCGCATTATCTGGATGTCCATGTTAGCGATCCGAGGACTCAACGTGGGAAACTGGTGGCGACCATGGAAGTAAAAGATACTACCGCACCGCGTTATCTCCACCGCTCCACGATAAGACTAGTGTTCAAGGAAAGGACTGCCACCTTCCTTATCTGCTTTTGAGCAAATGGGCAAGTTGTCAAAACAACCAAGGCTACCGCGTCACGCTAACTCTAATGCGTCGCGCTAAGTGATCATCACAAGGAAAGTTTTGTCGCCTTCCTTACATGAAGCATGACAGTTGGGAGGAAAACGCATAAACGAACCTACCGTTGGGCGCTAGCGATACCGCCGGTGGTGGCTTATTTAAACTCGTATAAAATAGATTTCTTTTCTCCTATTTCGTCGAGACTCTCTGGGAACAGAACCCTAGAACGAACAAAGCAGGCTTCCAGCCGTCTCCACCACAAGAAGTCGCCAACCAAGGAGAATACCTCTTTCACTCACTCAAGCACGAAGATGATCTTCAGAGAGCGCAGACAACGAACGTGAATCAGAGAACGATCGTGTGCACGAAGAACGTGAACCAAAAGCACTGATTGCTCACTATCTCCGTAGATAACTTTTGAGGGAGCAAAACTTTTATCTTCTATCTATTTGTATTTCTCTTTTTTCTTCCTTTTTGTATCGTGGAGAAATCGATCGGGGAGGTCGTCGGAATCCGGGGAGGAATCCGTGAGAAATCATCCGGGGAGTGTTGGATCTTGCGGCGCCCTTAGAGGGGGGGGGGGGTGAATAAGGGCTAATATTTAGTTTGAAATTTTTCCAAAATATTAAGATAATTTTGCAATGATAAACAAGTAGATTTTTACACAACCAAAATAATCACTTAGAAAGTCATGAGGAAATTGGAAATCAAATTTTATTTTCACAAGTGATGAATACAAATAACAATTGATCTTAATAAAGCTTAAGATCAAGGCTATGATGAAAATAAACTTCTTTTAAATTTACCGGTCCTTCAACCAAGGACCGGCTGGCTATAGCGTATCTCTTCCTAGATCTTACTACTAGCCTCCCCCTAGATCTCTCCGCGATCTAGACGCTGCACACAAGGCGGCGATTTACTCCTAAGCCTCACAAGGACCTAGACGCCACACGCAAGGCGGCGATTTCCTCCTAAGCCACACACGGACTTAGACGCCACGCACAAGGCGGCGATTTCCTCTACTGATTACAAAATGATAAAATAAATTACAAAATAGAGATTAAGATATGAGAACTCCCTGGATCCACAGCTCTGAAAACGGCATCGAATCCTTGCAAAGGTTGCCTGAGATACCGCGCATGAACCGTCGCTCCTTCGATCTTGAACGTTCTTGCCGAAAAGGGAGTTCTCGAATTTCTGGAGCTCTCTGGATGAAAAGCACTCGGGAATTGGTACTCCAGAATAGTGTGTAACTTCTCCTCCATGAAAAATGAGTCAATATATAATTTGTCGAAATCGTCGACTACATCTAGCTGTCGTCCGCCGACGTTATCTCCTCCAGCTGCCACATGTCCCATGCGAACGAAGATTTTGCGCATCGTGATGGTTGCGGTTGAAACGTGGGCTGTCGGATTCCGATAGCGATGTCAGAATTCTGACAGTGGATGAAACCGGCAGAACGTGCGGTAACCGTTGAGCTATCGTCGACGACATCACGATATCGCAGACGACATTGACATTTTCCTAGAATATTCATTATGAGCTCCAAACAATAATTAGCATAGTTGCATACCTATTATACCTGCACACCATAGAGAAAATAAGATCAAATACATCCGATATTTGTTATTAGCAAACCAAGGAGGTCGGAATTGCATGCTCCAACAATGTCCCCCTTTTGATAATAACAAATCCACTTTGAAAGAAATCATAATATCCTATTAAGTGATATAAGATAAGCAAGATTAAAGAAGTGAGTGTGCAATACATCAATTGGATGAAGCTCCCCCTACATGTATTCTTCCCCTAAATATGATAATCAATTAATGAGTTTAGTAATGAAAGTGAGTTTAGTAATGATGTCTTACAAAGAATAATTCTCCCCCTTTTGGTGTTATCAAAAGAAAGAGGAGTGTAGAAAGGGTCACTTAGGAGAGAAACGATAAGAATAGTGGTGAGCAACTAATAAGGGAAAGGTCATATAGCGTGTAAACAAAGAAACCTAAACACCATTATGTGTAGTCAAACAAAATATAAGTATAGAGATATAATAGTATAAGGATTGCTGAAATTATTTCGGTCCAATTCTCATCAGAAGAAATGTTATATATAATAATGAATTGTTCAAGTGAGATGTTGAGATAATACATATGAGTCCCTTTAAGTCACACGTGAATATGAGTATCATAACTATCATAAAAAGACATAAAATCTAAAATAGAAGTCATAGCACAAAGTTCCGTGAACTATCATGCAGTAGTTGTACAAGACACGTTACAATTCTTTCCAAGGTGCTCAACCTCACAATGCTTATGAAGACTTATCAGGAGGGTAAGTAGTGCTTGGTGGAGTGTCCTTGTCATTTCATAGAAGTAGTATTAGTTTTTCTTTATCACAGATTGAGTGATGTTAACATTGACAACACGTTTTTTTGTGTTTATTTGCTTCTTTGTGATTTTGACAAAGGACCTCCGAATTCACTTGTATTACAAAAACATGATAAACATATTTGATTTGTGTTAATGAATTCAAGTATAAGACTGTCATTTATGAATGTTATTGGATAACAATCAAGATTCATTTAAGAATTAAGTAGAATGTCACATGTAGTAAATCAACGTAAGTGAATGTGATTGTCCATTATCATGTTGGAGTTACCATTATGATCTAGAAGTGGTCAAACATGTAGTTTCACTGCCAACGTGATATGAGCCTGCAGGGTCGCACATAAGAGCATGTGGGGAAGTTAAAAGATTGACTGTGTTGGTAAAGGTTACCAATCACCATACAGAATGGGGGTCCGGCAATTGTTGCTGTCACAATTCGTCGAATATGATTCGTCGGAATTCGTCGAATATGATTCGTGGAAACTCGACGAATGCTGATACCCGACGAATTGTTCCAGAAACCCTAAACTCGGCAAATGTTGCTGTCGGAATTCGTCGAATATGATTCATCGGAATTCGTCGAATATGATTCGTGGAAACTCGACGAATGCTGATACCCAACGAATTATTCCAGAAACCCCAATTTTCTGTGGTCTGCGGATAGCGATTCTTTTAGGTCTGCTTATGCTTCGGGTATAAATAGGACTTGTTTTAAGGGTTCAATAGAGACTGTTACGCCAACAGGAAGTTCAGTCGACAGAAGTGTTCCGCCTCTCGAACCCTAGTCGACAGAAGAAGTTCCGCTTCGCTCGCCTATGCAGATCGCATCGGCGGTGATCGTCGTCGTGATTGTTCTTCCTGGAGCGAACCTAGAAGTTCGTGGAAGTGCAAGGTGCAGTCGTATTTCTCCCGGCTCGTGTGGACTGCTGCAGAGACGTAGACATTATTCTACGTAAGGACTCTCGCACAGCCGACGATAGGACTCTTCTTCTTGGAGCATCTAGGTTGGATTTGATCCAACTCCACTAAGGTAATTTATGCCTAGTAGTTTTGATTACTTTTTGATTCAATGTTCATGACCCGATCCAAACTCTTTTGGGTTGTTCTCTTTATTTCCGCTGCGCCTACATATGATGTATGGTTGTAGAAAACCCAACAGTGGTATCAAAGCGAGGTTTCGGTCATGAATGTTGTTTCAGAAGTTAGGTTATTCCAGTACGTGCAAATCTAGGTATTTGGAAGCGTTCTAAATATCAAGATTTCTTCCTGGAACGCGGCCCCTTGGAACCCCGCCAGGAACGTCTGGGATTTCGTGGTAATTTCTAATTGTTAGAAATTGTTGTCTCCTTAGCAGTAACCGTTGCTCAAGTGGTTAATAAACCCTTGTATTGTTTTGGATTTTGAATCCAACAATGAGAGACGAGCTTGTCTACTACTTTAAGTCGAGTTGTCTTTGCCTTTGTCCAATGAATGTAAATCTGAAGATTTGGAAGAGTTCTAAATGTCCAGATTTAGCCCTTTCGTCTATCAAAGGTTGATAGTCTTATGTTGTGCACATAAGGGATGCATGTGGATTTTTAGAAAGCTTGTTTTTCTGTGGATGTGCACTTTGATCAAATGTTGATCATGGTTAAGTGTTAACCTATTATTAAAAATCCCTTCATCAAATATTAAGTGTTCGGATGCCTTCCAATGGATGACACTCTTCCTGCCTCGATCGATGAAGTGTGGGCTTGCCAAAGCAAGGTGCATTAATCTATCTTGGTAAGGGTGCGAGCGAATAATTGTGATATCCCACTGTCGACATCGGTTCTAACTTAACTAGGTGACCTCAAAGGTTGAGTGCCTAGAGGCATAGGGTTGGCATGCACCATATGATGGATGCGAATAAGGAGTCATTCACCAACCATACAAGAATTGCATGAGGATGCAATTGGCAAGCGTTGCCTACCTAAATAACTGCATAGTGAGAGAAAAGCCAAAGCTGACTCATTGTGTTGGTGAAATACGGGTCTTGTCCACTAAGAGAGTAGCTCGCATGGACTCTCCGAATTGATAGTGAGGGCTATCAATTTGAATAAAATAGTGGGAGTATTTAATTAAAGTCCAAATTAAAATAAATTGTATTTTGAAATTTTGGTACTGATTAAATTCTGCATGAATTTTTGTAGAATTCCATGGCAAGTGGTTCATATTCCACCTTGTCTCTGTGAGCTATCCTTGAGAAGGACAAGCTAAATGGGAGGAACTATATGGACTGGTACAGGAACCTGAGAATTGTTCTCAGGCAAGAGCGAAAGCTCTACGTCTTGGAAGAAGAAGCCCCTAGGTGCCGACCGGGAACTCATCCCGTGTTGATGAGGATGCTTATAAGAAGTATACCGATGATGCCTTAGACGTCGAGTGCCTTATGCTTTCCACCATGAACTCTGAGCTTCAGAAGCAACACGAGAACATGGGGTGCAAGGAGATTGACGAGCACCTAAAGAAAATGTTTCAAGGGCAAGCTCGTCAAGAGAGGTTCGATGTCACGAAGGCATTATTTCAGTGCAAAATGGGAGCTCGAGACTCGGTTGGTACTCACGTACTCAAGATTATTGGGTATATAGAGAACCTGGAGAGACTGGGTTTTCCTCTGGGTCAAGAGTTGGCCACAGATCTTATCCTGCAATCGTTGCCGGATAGTTATGAGCAGTTCGTCTTGAACTACAACATGAATGAAATAGACAAGACACTGCCCGAGCTCCTAGGCATGTTGCAAACCGCCGAGATAAACATGAAGAAGGCCAAGCCTGCTAGTCTCATATTGATGGTACATAAAGGCAAGGGTAAGGCCAAGGGCTTCAAGAAGACGAAGGTGGGACCTAAGTCACATCTTGAGCCCAAATCTTCTACACTGAAAAAGAAGAGCACCGTGAAGGAAGGGAAATGCCACCACTGTGGCAAGGCTGGTCATTGGAGGAGGAATTGTCCTTCGTACATTGAGGGTCTGCAGAAAATGAAGGGAGGTATGACTTCCGCTTCGAATATTTACGTTATAGAGATAAACCTTTCTGCTCCTTCATCTTGGGTATTGGATACCGGATGTGGTTCTCACATTTGTACAAATGTGCAGGAACTGAGAAGGAGAAGATTGCTGAGTAAAGGAGAGGTGGACCTGTGCATCGGCAATGGAGCAAGAGTTGTTGTTGTAGCCGTATGGGTTTACCGTCTTTCTTTGCCCAGTGGGCTTGTAATAGAACTTAATAATTGTTATTTTGTTTCGGCCATAACTAGAAACATTATATCCATTTCATGCTTAGACATGATTGGATTTTCTTTTATAATTAAGAATAATTGTTGTTCTATATTTAAGAATGATGTTTGTTATGCTGTAGCTCAATTGTTTAATGGTCTTTATGTTTTGAACCTGGACCATCTGATCTATAATGTAGATAATAATAAAAGACTAAGAACAAATGACTCAAATCCTACATATCTCTGGCATTGTCGTTTGGGGCATATAAACGAGAAGCGCATATCCAAGCTTCATAGAGATGGACTATTGGACTCCTTTGATTATGAATCATTTGAGCGATGCGATTCTTGTTTGTTAGGCAAGATGAATAAAGCCCCTTTCACTGGTTATACTGAGCGGGCTAAGGATCTCTTGGGTGTTGTACATAGTGATGTATGCGGGCCCATGAGTTCTATGGCTAGAGGTGGGTGTTTCTACTTCGTTACATTTACTGATGATTTTAGTAGATACGGATACGTGTATCTTATGAAGTGCAAATCCGAAACTTTTGAAAAGTTCAAAGAGTTTAAGAATGAAGTGGAGAACCAATTGGGTAAAAAGGTTAAAGCACTCCGATCTGATCGAGGTGGCGAATACCTGAGTCATGAGTTCCGTGATCATCTGAAAGAGTGTGGTATTGTATCACAGCTCACTCCACCTAGGACACCGCAGCATAATGGTGTGTCTGAGAGGAGAAATCGTACTCTGTTAGACATGGTATAGTCGATGATGAGTCATGCAGACTTGCCTGTTTCATTTTGGGGTTTTGCTTTAGAGACTGCTGCAATGACACTGAATCGCGCTCCGACGAAAACGGTTCTAAAGATACCATATGAGATATGGACTGGGAAGCGTCCTAGTATGTCATTCATTAAAATTTGAGGCTGTGAGGCATACGTACGACGTCAAATGCCTGACAAGCTGGAACCCAAATCAGATAAGTGTTATCTGGTGGGATATCCTAAGGAAACGAAAGGATATTACTTTTACCTACCGTCTGAGGGCAAAGTGTTTGTCGCAAGGACGGGTGCCTTCTTGGAGAAAGAGTTCTTGTCAAGAAAGATGCAAAAGGTAGAACTTGAAGAAGTTCAAGAACCACAAGTAGTGAATGAACCAGAATTGGATTCTGAGCCAGGACTACAAGATGTTATAGCTAGAGAACCTGCTCAAGAGACACAAGTCCTACGTAGATCTGGTAGACCAAGATTTGAGCCTGAGAGATATGGATTTCTCGTGTCTCAAATAGGTAATGTATTGCTTATGGATCATGATGATGAACCAGCAACCTACCAAGAGGCTATGAATGGACCGGACTCCGACAAATGGCTTGAGGCTATGAAATCCAAAATGGACTCCATGTATACAAACCAAGTTTGGAACTTGGTGGAACCACCTGAAGGGGTACGACCCATAGGGTGCAAGTGGGTCTTCAAGAACAAGACTGACATGGATGGGAATGTACAAACATTCAAAGGGCGACTGGTGGCTAAGGGTTTCAAGCAAATTCATGGTGTTGACTATGATGAGACTTTTTCCCCTGTTGCATTGGTAAAGTCCATTAGGATATTGCTTGCTATTGCTGTGTATTATGACTACCAGATCTGGCAGATGGATGTCAAAACGGCTTTCCTAAATGGAAACCTCCTTGAGGAAATGTACATGACACAACCCGAGGGTTTTGTATCCCCAAATGAAGCCACTAAAATATGCAAGCTGAATAGGTCCATTTATGGATTGAAACAGGCCTCTAGAAGTTGGAATCTTCGTTTTGATGAGAAGATCAAAGAGTTTGGTTTTGTCAAGAATGAAGATGAACCGTGTGTTTACAAGCGAATCAGTGGGAGCATTGTTGTCTTCCTGATATTATATGTAGATGACATACTGCTGATCGGGAATGACATACCTACCCTAAAAGTTGTTAAGAACAACCTAGGGAACTGCTTTTCTATAAAGGACTTGGGTGAAGCGACTTACATACTCGGTATTAAGATCTATAGAGATAGATCGAAGAAGTTGCTTGGTTTGACCCAGAGTACGTACATTGAGAAGGTGTTGAAGCGGTTCAACATGCTTGAGTCCAAGAAAGGATTTTTGCCCATGTCTCATGGTGTGAATCTCTCTAAGAACCAGTGTCCAAAATCTTGTGAAGCTAAGGACCGCATGAAGTTGATTCCATATGCTTTGGCAATTGGGTCAATCATGTATGCAATGTTATGTACTCGACCCGATGTCTCTTTTTTTCTTTAAGCATGACTAGCAAGTATCAGTCTGATCCCGGTGAATATCACTGGATAGCCGTGAAGAATATCCTGAAGTACTTGAGAAGGACTAAGGATGTATTCTTAGTGTATGGTGGAGAGGAAGAGCTCGTTGTAAGTGGTTACATGGATGCCATCTTCCAAACTGATAGGGATGATTCGAAGCCTCATTCAGGGTTTGTGTTCTGCATGAATGGAGGAGCTGTGAGCTGGAAGAGTTCCAAGCAAGTGACAGTTGCTGATTCTACAACTGAGGTCGAGTATATCGCTGCGGCAAATGCAGCGAAGGAGGCTGTATGGATTAGGAAATTCATCGGCGAGCTAGATGTAGTTCCTAGCATTGTTGGTCCCGTAGTTCTCTACTGTGATAACAATGGTGCAATTGCACAATCTAAGGAACCTAGATCCCATCAGCGCTCCAAGCACATACTTTGGCGGTTCCATCTTATCTGTGAGATTGTCGAACGAGGAGATGTGAACATTTGCAGAGTGCCGACTGAGGAGAATATTGCAGATCCACTGACAAAGCCCCTCGCGTAGAGAAAGCATGATGGTCATACTAGATCAATGGGTATGCGATACCTGAGTGATCAACTCTAGTGGGAGTCTTGTGGGTTGCATGTAAAACATATATATATTCTGTTGGTTGTTTATTATTCATATGATGAATTGTGTACCAATTATTTCTTTTTACAATTAATGGCAAGTTCTTTTATTATGATATACTGTTTCTATATGATAGAATAAAATTCGTGATAAATACCCTTAGAATGTTCGCTTCCATAGGAAATCAAGTACGTGACTTGAATGTGAGAGCCTATGATTTTGAAGCTTCATTCTTAAAAGGTCCCTGGTCGAGGTATCATCGTAGAAGCTAAGGGTGATGATGATACATTAAGACTAGCATGTGTGTTGACTGATGACCGGTTCTCACAGGTCATGATATTGTGATATCAAGTCATCACGTGGGTACTTGTTAGTGAACAAGTTGTACTGGACGGACCCAACCTGAGACTACTTTGTGGATTATTACTTAAATGTGTCACAAGTAGGTATCATTTGACAATGGTGTTGTGGTCCTTTGACCTGAAGTCACAGCATTCATCGAGTGAGGAAGAGCGTGCTTTGATGTCATCTAAAGTCTTCCTTGAAGAAGGTTGATGATAAGGGTGGTCGTTGGGTACATTATGAATCATTTGGGTGTTTGGGTGTGAGCAGAAATGGGATTTGTCCTCCTATATAACAGGAGTTGCATCCATGGGCCCCTTGATGGAATTGGACTGAGAAATGCATGGCCATGCTTGGTTGAGCCAATATGTGATATTGGGCTCACCATTCTCTGGAAGTCCGTTCTAGATCAAGAAACTTGGATTGAGCTATCATGAGGGTGACACGGTCCATGCCTCTAGTTCTTTCCGGATGTAAGGGACAAAGGGACAAAGACAACGCTGGAACATTGGTCATAAAGGCTTATGAGTTATGAACTCTTATTGCTTGGGTAGCAATGATGCATTGCTAGATGCCGCTCATTGTTTGTGAGGTTTTTGTTTGATACTTTCAAGATCAAGTGGGAGACTGTTGGAGTTACCATTATGATCTAGAAGTGGTCAAACATGTAGTCTCACTACCAACGTGATATGAGCCTGCAGGGTCGCACATAAGAGCATGTGGGGAAGTTGAAAGATTGACTGTGTTGGTAAAGGTTACCAATCACCATACAGAATGGGGGTCCGGCAATTGTTGCTGTCACAATTCGTCGAATATGATTCGTCGGAATTCGTCGAATATGATTCGTGGAAACTCGACGAATGCTGATACCCGACGAATTGTTCCAGAAACCCTAAACTCGGCAAATGTTGCTGTCGGAATTCGTCGAATATGATTCGTCGGAATTCATCGAATATGATTCGTGGAAACTCGACGAATGCTGATAACCGACGAATTGTTCCAGAAACCCCAATTTTCTGTGGTCTGCGGATAGCGATTCTTTTAGGTCTGCTTATGCTTCAGGTATAAATAGGACTTGTTTTAAGGGTTCAATAGAGACTGTTACGCCAACAGGAAGTTCAGTCGACGGAAGTGGTCCGCCTCCCGAACCCTAGTCGACAGAAGAAGTTCCGCTTCGCTCGCCTACGCAGATCGCATCGCCGGCGATCGTCGCCGTGATTGTTCTTCCTGGAGCGAACTTAGCAGTTCGTGGAAGTGCAAGGTGCGGTCGTATTTCTCCCGGCTCGTGTGGACTGCTGTAGAGACGTAGACATTATTCTACATAAGGACTCTCGCACAGCCGACGACAAGACTCTTCTTCTTGGAGCATCTAGGTTGGATTTGATCCAACTCCACTAAGGTAATTTATGCCTAGTAGTTTTGATTACTTTTTGATTCAATGTTCATGACCCGATCCAAACTCTTTTGGGTTGTTCTCTTTATTTCCGCTGCGCCTACATATGATGTATGATTGTAGAAAACCCAACATATCATACATAAAAGATTTCTCATACTTAGAGGCATACGATAACAATTTTTAGCAATTCTCATGTACTATTTGATAGGATCGATGATATCGTGAGAATGACTAAGCAATAACGCCCGGTTATGTACAAAACCGCCCAGTTACTGCAGTCTCCCTAAAACAGACCGCCCGGTCTTTATTGCAAAGGAAAAGAACTTCTTCAGTAAACCAGACCGACTAGAACAGTTGTCAGACCGCCCGGTCACTGCAAGAAGACAGCCCCACTTTAACATCTGGCCGACTTGAACAAGTTTCCAGATCAACCCGCGCAAGCCGCTTGGATAACTTGCAGTCTCCCAAATCAGACCGCTGAGAACAACTGAGACAGAACCGGCCAGAGCACTGGCGCAGACTGCGCGGTCTCTGCGGTCTCCAACCTCCATACCGCCCAGCACCCTTCCACTTCCACTTCCACTTCAAAAATTTAACACTCCCCTTGAAGTGGGAAGTAGAAGTCAGCCCAAGCAAACTCCGCAATTGACCAAATGGTCTCTTCGACAGCGGATTAGTAAATATGTCAGCAACATTCTCCTTGCTCTGCACATGCTCCACAGTCAGAGATCCCTCCAACACCTTCTCACGAATGAAATGGTGATGAATATCTATGTTCTTTGTACGCGCATGACAAACTGGATTGTTCACCAGTTTGAGAGCACTCTCATTGTCACCACGTAGCAGAGTAGGACCTCACACCTCCCTATGAATGTCCTCCACAAGCCTCCTAAGCCAAATGGCTTCCTAAGCTGCCAAAGCCAAAGATTTGTACTCCGCTTCCGTGGTAGAGACAGACACAGAATCCTGCTTCTTGCTGCACCATGATATAGCTGTAGAGCCTGTCATAAAGGCATATCCAGACGTCGATCTCCGATCATCCGAATCTCCGATCATCTGAATCTCCTCCATAATCAGCGTCCATGTACCCGTGCAAGCAAAAGCCTGAATCTCTCCCATAGAAGAGACCCAAATCCAAGGTGGATTTGACATACTTCAAGATACTCCTAGCCGCCACAAGATGAGGCTTCTGAGGCTCTGCCATAAACCGACTCACCTGCCAACTGCATAAGCAATATCTGGTCTCGTGATCGTCAAGTATATCAGACTTCCAACCAAAGACCGGAACACCAAAGGATTGGTAAGAACCTTCCCTTCATCTCGTCGAAGATGAACTCCAACCTCCAGTGGAGTAGAGCTACTTTTCCCCCCTTCCATGTTGAACCTCTTCACAATTCATTCCGCATAGCCCTTTTGGGAAACAAGCATACCGCTCTCTTTCCTCTCCACTTCGAGCCCAAGGAAATGGTGGAGCTTGTAACGCCCCGAATTGATTTAATTCAGATTTTGGTGTGCGTTTAGATTGTTTTGGGGTGCGGGTATGGGTATGGTCTGCAAATAGCAAAGTGGGGTGCATATAGGCTTAGGTTTTAATAAACCTCCTCCCCCTCTCAACCCTAAACACCCGACCTCCCCTCTATTTCTCTCGCTCTCATTGCCAGCCGCAAAGCCCCCTCCCGATCTCCCGTTGCCCTTCCTCTTTCTGTTCGCGTGAGGCAACCCGAGCTCCTCCCCGACCTCCCTATCCCTTTCATCGGCCTGGAGCAGGGAAGAGCCGCTCCCGATCTTTCATCCTCCCTCTCTCGTCGTTGGTCTGGAGTAAGGAGGAGCAGCGCCCCCGTCTCCCTTCCTCACTCTCTTTCCCGTCGCCGCCTAGGGCAAGGAGGGCCTGTCTCCCTCCTCTACCTCTCGCTTGCACAGGGAGGCCGATCCCTCCCCTCTCCCTCTCCTTTGAGCTCTCTTTAGGGCTGCTACAAAGGGAGACCGCAAGCCGCAACGTAAGCTTGGAGCGTCATTTAGCGACTCAAAGCGTCGAGTGGAGGCCGGATCTGCAAAGAGGACAGCCATCTTGAACGTGCTCCATGGTTCAGAAGCGCACTTTAAGGGTAACGATCCTTTCTACCCTCTTTTGGACATGTGTTAGTCCATTTTCCGGCATCTTTGAGGTCCCTACCCAAAAGGGTGAGGTCGTGACCTCCGACAGGTGGATTCGTGTTATCCCCGTCAGATCTTGCATACATGTAGAGTCCATGCGTGAAATGGACGTAGGCGCGCTATGTGAAGCCCATCCGAGACGGTTCGTCCGGATTGGTGATGCTTTTTGATATTATGCGTGTCGGGGGAAAACTCCGTGTTGATATCCTGCTTCGTAGGACTAGAGGATGCTACTGCATGCGCAGCAACGCCTGGGGGTGTGCCCCGGGGAGCACCCGGAGTTAGAAACATAAATGGAGTTTCTGTTCACTACCGTCGGTGTTAGCGTTATCGCCGGGCGGTAGCTCCCAAACTTGGTTCTGGTGATTTTGTGCGTTCTGAGGCAGTGGGAGTGCTACTGCATGTGCAGCAATGCCTGGGGGTGTGCCCCGGGAAGCACCCACAGCTAGAAGCCAAAATAGGGTTTCTGTGCGCTATCACCAGGCGTTAGCGTTAACGCCGGTGATAGCTCCCAGACTGAGTTCTGGTGATGTTGTTGTGCCCCCCCCCCCCCCCCCCCCCCCCGTTGAGAGGACCTGAGGCCTGTGTGCCCGACCTGTGAGGGTGTCCTGGTGGATGACTTAGCAGCCCGTAGAGCCGGCTAATTGAGAATACCTGGGCTGAGGGGATGCCATACCCGCTCTTCGTGTTGTACAACGAGAGCTGTGAACAACGGGCATTTGGCGAACTTGAAACCGCATCATTGTAGCACCTGATTAGTGAGTCTTGTACAGCATGTCGGGAAGCAATGGGAAAGAGTCTTCGGGCTACAGGATGTTCACAATTAAAGCACGAGAGAGCCCTGGTATTCGGCCACCGACTTTAGCCTCGAAGGGCAAAGCCATCAAGAGTTGATGGTGGTTGAAGGCGGAGTACACCAAAGAGTGCCTGAGAGCACGAGACGTGGAGGTCATTCCCACGTTTGTGATTGATGCATATGTATGAATTGTTGTGCTCCATGTCAACCGCTTCATTCTGTATATATATATGATGTGATGCTCTTGCAGGGACGGGAAACTGCCACCCCCTCGAAGGGGTGGGGTCGTTATAATTTGGTCAGCCGTAGCTGACCGTTGCCCTGTTTTGCCACCGTTTTTGGTGGGCTTGTTGTACAGGTGCTGGACCGAGCGGGAACATAGCGGGTTGAAGCCCCTGCGCTGCTGCGGCCCTTGAAGGCCTTTTTGATGTTCTCTTGTTTTCATGTATGGCCGGCCTGCGCGCCGATGTTGGTAATTTGTAAGGCCGTAGTGCCTAAATTTTGTGTTGTAAAACATTTATTCCTATTTAGTAAAAGTGGACATACCCGGGTACAGGTTTTGGGGTTTATCTTGTCTCTTTTCAGCTTCCGCATAGAATTCTCTGGGTTAGGCTTCGTTGTATAGCGTCATTCGATATTTCAATTAAGTGACGTTACCGTTTGTTTTGTAGTATATGGCGTGGGGCCCCGGCCGGACCCTCTGTTATATGCTCCCGAACGGATGGGGGTGTTACAGAGCTCATCCAAATCCTTCATCTCGAATCTGATAGCTAGCTCAGCACGAAGCCTAGCCACCTCCACTTCAGAATTCCCCGTGACGATCATATCATTCACGTACAGCAACACCAATACCTGAAACTCCCCCGTCTTCTTTACGAATAAGCTTGAATCTGAATCATAAGCAAATTATCCGAAGAACTGGAGGTATTATGCGATCTTCCCGTACCACACCCGAGGCGCTTGCTTCAAGCCGTAAAGAGCCTTCTTGAGCTAGCAAACATATCTTGGGTGCTCTTCGGATACATAACCAGGTGGCTGATCCATGAAGATATCATTGTCAATCTCGCCATATAAGAAAGTGTTTTTCACGTCGAGTTGCCAAATCTTCCACCCTTGGCAAGCTGCCAAAGCGATCACCACCCGGACCGAAGTCATCTTGGCAACGGGGCTAAATGTTTCTTCATAATCCTCCCCATACTTCTGAGAGAAACCTCGAGTTACAAGGCGAGCCTTGTACCGCTCAATACTTCCATCTTCCTTCTTCTTCAGTTTGAAAACCCACTTGCAAGTCACTGGAGTAATACCCTCAACCTTAGGCACCAAGTCCCAAGTCTCATTCTTCCTGAGGGCACCCATCTCTTCATCTATGGCTCCTTCCCACTCCTTGACTCCAATGGCATTTTCATAACAAGATGGCTCTCTCTCATCCAGGGGACCTGCGAAGAAACATGAGACAAAGCTCACCAAGTTTCCGCCCGTATACCGATCAGGTGGAATAATAGTCCTCTTGGACCTCCTCAGAGCTTGACTCTGAACCACCTCTTCCGCTATAGCTTCTGGACTAGCTCTCCTTTCAGGCAAACATGGAGCATCGCTCCCCCTGCTTCCAGAACCTGAAGCACCTGACCCTGAGCTAGAAATACCTGGAGCACCTGGAGAAATAGGCAACTCCACCAGAACTTCCTTTGCAGCTTCCTCTGGTCCACCATCTACCCTGCTCCCTTGTAACTCAACAGAAGAGCTACCTTGGTATGACGTCAGCTCGTCAAATACCACATCTCTAGAGACCACGTATCTCCTTGTCTCGGGATCCATGCATCTCCACCCTTTCTTCTGGTCATCATAATCGACGAAGACTAGTTTCCTTGCCTTAACATCTAGCTTCGTTCGAAGGGCATCCGGAACATGCACGTAGCAGGTAGAACCAAACACTCGAAAGTATTCCATGCTTGGCTTCTCCTTGAACATCAACTCATGAGTGGTCTTCATGTTAATGGGACTGAGAGGCATCCGGTTGATAACATAGGCCGCACAAGACGTTCCCTCTGCCCAGAAGGACTTTGAGATACTCTTGGCATGAAGCCAACATTTGTAGGTATCTGTCAGATGACGGATCTTCCGCTCTACAACTCCATTCTGTTGTGGAGTGTGAGCACAAGAAAGCTCCCTTTGGATGTCATGCTTCCTGCATAAGTTAAAGAACGCCTTGGAGGTGAACTCTCCTCCATTGTCAGTTCTGAACCTCTTGACCCGCAGGTTAAGCCGACCTTCCACCAGCTCCTTGAACTCCACAAACCTCTCGAACGCCTCTGACTTCTCTTTCAGAAAATATACCCAATTATATCTGGTGAAGTCATCAACCAAAATCAGCATATACCTGCTACCTCCAAGACTAGCAGTGTTGGTAGGTCCAAACAGATCACCATGGATACACTCCAATGGTGTTTTACATCTGCTTTGTAATTTTTCAAATGGAAGACGTTGAGCCTTACCAAACTGACAACCTGCACAAACGTGACCCTCCCCGAAAGATGACAAGCTTGGCAGACCTTTCACCAGGCCTCTTCCCGCCGTAGCCTTCAACATATCCATCCCAACATGCCCAAGCATTTTGTGCCAGATAGCAGCGCTGTCGTTAGTCCTCATCTTTTCAACATAAGAACTTGTTGAAAGAATAAACAAGTCCTTCACCCGTCTCCCTACATGAGTGACCTCAGCTTTCACAGCTGAAACATTTCGGAGAAATTTCACTTCTGTTGGACCAAACAGAACGTGATAGCCAGCATCCACCACATTGGTCATCGAGAAGAGGTTCTTCTTCATCCCCGGAACATGATAGACACTCTTCAACGTAAGAGTACCTCTATCATCGTTCAAAGAAACCACACCCTCCTTCTCTACTGTATGAATAGTATCATCAACCGTAATGATAGCGTCATTTCCTGTATATGCCTGCAATGAGGAGAACTTCGACTCATCCCCGGTGAGGTGATGACCACACCCAGAGTCCACTATCCAATCATCCTGATAGTTGATGGAAGTCATAGCCCGATCACACGTGTCCATCATGAATGCACCTCCACCACCCCAACTACCTTCAGAATTAGAATCGGCCTCCTCCTTCCCTGTAGCATGCCCTGGCTGAAGATTGACCTTGCAGTCTCTTTTGAAATGACCAAGCTTGTTGCACCTGAAGCATCTAGGTCCTTCCTGCTTCTTCCCATCATGCTTAGGAGCATAGATCCTCTCCTGCTGATATGAAGTAGACAGACCATCATCTTCAGATGTCTTCTTCTTCTTGTCCCATCTCTTCTTCTTGTCAGAGAAGAGAACCTCGCCTTCTCCCCCAGAGACAGACATCCCAACCATTTGCTTAGCCAAACTTTCTTGCGAAGCAAGTAAGTTCTCCAGCTCCAGCAACGAAGGCTGATTGGCCCAGCCTTGAACAGAAGTAACAAAGGCTACATACTCCCTCCGCAAGCCGCGGATTATGTGCCTCTTCAGCTTAGCTTCTGAGATAGGCTCATCCGAGTCCAAAGTTGATATTTCTGCACAAAGGTTCTTCATCTTCAAGAAGAACGTTGAGATAGACAGATCTCCCTGAGTTACATTCAATAACTCATTCTCCAAGAACTGTAGCCTGGCTACATTCTTCTTAATGAACAAGTCATCCAAGATGTCCAAATTTCAACAGCTAATCTACATCCGATGATGTGATCAAATAGCTTCGGAATGATATAGCTCTCTTGAGAGTGAACTCCGTCTTAGCATTTGTTCTCTTCCAATCCTTCATGAGCTCAGCATTCCCTTCAGCAGGAATAATAGCTTGTCTTGCTTCTCCTCCTACAACCTCCCACAAATCCTCGCCAAGAAGATAGCTCTCCGTGCAAGACTTCCACTTCTTGAAGTTAGTCTGCGTAAGGAGCTCAATACCAAGACCTCTAGCATATCCTCCTTCCATTGCTATCCCACTGATGGCTAACCAACTTGAGAAACCCGAGAGAAGTATCAGCTCAGCAACCTCAGCAACCTTCCTCTGATACTATGTTAAAAAACTTGAGGTCCGAAGGTGAAGTAAAATGCGGAAACACTTCACAAAACTTTTCACAAGGGTAGCACAACAATGACAATGGGAAGACCGAATAGTGTTATGGTATTAACTATCTCTTTATAATTTCGAGGTATACATGGCGAGACATGATTCATAAGAATAACAGAGGAGAGAAGCACAAAACACAAAATACAAGATGTTGGCGACTTGACGACTTGAGACTGCCAGACCGCGCGAACAGACAAGCCAGACGAGTAGCCCCTGAGACCGCGCGAACAGAGCACAAGCCGCACCTATCAGACCGCAACCACAGACCGCCCGACCTGCTGCTTTATTTCAATGCTTAAAACAACCAGTTCACACTTCTTGATCGCCCAGACGGCACAGTCTTGATCACAGAAGAACCCGCGAACACTGAACAAAGAAACTGCTACCTGTTGCAGACTGTAACTCAAGATCACTTGGCCACTTAAGACTGCCTGATCAACTGAGTCCACTGCACAGACAAAGAACACCTAAACACAGTCCGCCCGGACTGGTTTATTCAAAGCTGGAAGAAGGGAGATAAGCTGACCGCGAGCTGCTAGCCGCTAACCTGCGAACACACAAACCGGTCAGACAAAATCTCAAACCGCGCGACCTCAAAATGAGATCGGCACAATCAAGACAACTTTGGTTCTTACAGTTCTCGTTATTAATGACGGGCCATGCACCCCTATTTATAGGCGAACAGATGGATGTCGTCACCGCACAAACCGAGATACAATAACCGCCCATCAGATCGCGAGCGGTCTCACAAAACAGACTGCCTGAGCTCAACACCGCTGAACAGCTCCCTTATTAACCATACGGTTATGTACAAACCGCCCGGTTACTGTGGTCTCCCTAAAACAAACCGTCCGGTCTTTATTGCAAAGGCAAAGAACTTATTCAGTAAACCAGGCTGCCTAGAACAGTCGTCAGACTGCCCGGTCACTACAAGAAGGCAGACCTACTTGAACATCTGGCCAACTTGAACAAGTCGCCAGATCAACCCGCGTAAGCCGCTTGGGTAACCTGCGGTCTCCCAGATCAGACCGCTCAGAACAACTGAGACAGAACCGGCCAGAGCACCGGCGCAGACCGCGCGGTCTCTGCGGTCTCCAACCTCTAGACCACCCAGCACCCTTCCACTTCCACTTCAAAAATTTAACATTAGGTACCCAGACTTGCTTAATATTACATGATCTCTTCTTCCTGCAAGAGTCCGTGATGTGACCAAATCTATTACATTTGGCACACACAACAAAGAGAGATGACACTTTTTTCAATGTTTTCTGTGGACTATTACTAGAAGAGGATGTTGCAGCAGTAATATTATAATTATTTTTATTACTAACTTTCCATTTACTGGAATTTTCACTGTCGTCGGCGACAGTAGTTATCGGATTCCGACAGCCTCCAGCAACATATCCAAGTCCAAACTTAGCAGTTCCATAACATTGGTTGGCTAATATCATATTCAGTGATTTCTGACCAACTCCAAACTAATTTATAGCCAAGTTTAAATCATGGACTTGAGGTTTCAAAGCGGTGTTTTCTTTGACTAACATAACACACCGATTTGAAAATCCTTTTTTGCAATTATCCAATTGTGAATGAGAAGATTTCAAAGATCTTACTAAATCCCTCTTTTCTTTTGTAAGAAAATCTACTTTAGATTTGGATTTAGAAAGTTCTTGTTCTAATTATTTAATTCTTATCAAAGAGCGATCACACTCTTGACAAGCAATCTTCTCATTCTCAAGAACTTTCAATTCATTTGTTAGTTTTCTGTTTTCTTTTGAAAGAATTTTATTTTCTGATTTTAGACTATCAATATTTTTAAGACTTTTTTGAAAAATTTTATAAGTACGGAGAAATTCATCATAAAGCTCATCATAAGTTGGGGGAGTTACCTCAGTGTCGCTCTGTACACTGCAATCGTTCTCAGATGATGCGTTGCTTTTTCCTATTAAGCACATATTTACTTCTTCATGACCTTCAGAACTTGAATCATTTACTCCTTCCGATGATGTGTCGTCCCATGTTTCCGCCTTTAGAACTTTCTTTTTGTATCTCTTACTTTGCCCCTTCTCTGTTTGCTCTTTCAGAAACTTTGGGCACTTGCTCCTTATATGTCCAATTTTCTTACAATGATAACATTCCGGTGGTGGACGCTCATCATCTTCCTCAGTTTCACTCTTTCCTTTTCCCTTCTTATATGAAAAATTCTTCTTGTTAAAGTACTTCTTAAAAGTGTTCCTCCTTTGTGGATTTTTCATAAACTTCTTAAATTTTCTCACAAACAAACTTTCTTCATCTTCTTCCTCATTTCCATCAGTCTCACTCTCAACTTCTTTCTTAGACTTTAGTGCCAATGCCTTCTTTCTTGGCTCCACACTATACTCGTGTTGTTGGATTTGCAGTTCCACTTCATGTGTCTTCAGGTTTCCAATTAAACTCTTTAGTTGAAGAGTCTTAAGATCATGAGATTCCGAGATGGCGGTCACCTTCGGATTGAACTTCGGGGGAAGTGATCTTAAGATTTTTCTAACTAAATCTCCATTTGAAAAATTCTTTCCAAGGACTTTAGAATTGTTGACGATCTTGATAAATCTGGTGTACAATGTATCGATGTCTTCATCAACCTCCATTCTGAATTTTTCAAATTCCGACTCGAGTTGGAACAGTTTGGAGTCCTTCACCTGCGAGGTACCTTCATGAGTAACTTCTAATAAATTCCAAATTTCAAACGCAGTTTCACATGCACATACTCTATTAAACTCAGTTTTATCTAACGCAAAAAATAGAGCGTTCATTGCTTTTGCGTTATTCTTACATTTTAACTTATCATTATCATCTCATTTATCTTTGGGCTTATCTATTATACACTACCAAGGACTAATGTCGGTGGAGTATAACTCGTCTCTACTGTACAACCCTCATATTTTCCGAGCTGGTTTGGTTAACCTAGACTCAGCAGAATCGAGCCAGATAAGGAAAATAGCCGTTCACAAACAACCGGAACTAGCTAAGGTGAAAACGGGTCCAGAGAATATGGAAGGAAGGGCGGTGGGGCGAGCGGGCATAGCATTCGCTTTCCTCGGATGAGTGGGGGGACATCCCCCACTCGCCGGGCCCTTTGGGCGAGTGGGAAGGGCACCACTCGTCCGGCCATGGGCGAGTGGGCACTCGCCCGGCCCCTATCTTTCGGAGGAATTTGGCTATCCGCAGTCCGATTTTGGCTATTCGCAGTCCAATTTTGGGAAAGTTTATAAATAGACCCCCATAGGCACCTTGAGAAGGGTTGGTCTCTACCCCCTCCCTCACGTGTGAGCAAGCACTACCCCTCCCCTCCCCTTGTCGTTGAAGGAGGACAGTGAGGTGATCCTTAGTGCCCTCCAAGGTTCCCAGGCGCAGCATTGGCTTGGGAGGGGAAGTTCCGAGTGAGCTTCCGGGTGTGTGGTGGGACCTCCTCGCTGCAGCTTAAGGGGTCTGTCTGTAGACTCCAGTAATCGTTAAGTGCAAGTCTCTCAGTTCCTAGTGACCGGTCAAGGGTCTTAGCTTGGTTCAAGTAAGAGTTAGCCGTATCCCCCTTTCGAACGCTGAAACCGGGTTACTGGTTTCAACATTCTGGTGCGGTGAGCGTGGAAGCGGCTAGTTCGGAAAGCTCTGAGCCGAGCCTCATGGCTGGAAACGACGAGTTGGGAGACACACCTCCTACTTGTGAGTATGTAAAGAAGAGTGACGTCGATGAGTTCAGCAAGAGGATCTTGGAGCTCCTGCAGGTCGCACCTCCCACTCGTGGCGAGTGCTCGACACCACCTGCACCTATGGTCATCTCACCACCGATAATGGAAATAGGGCGAACCCGTCAGCAAGGAAGAGAGACAGCCTCGGAGGAAAGTTTGGGCCTCCAAGCGCGAGTGCTCTTCAACAACTCGCCCGGAACCAACTGCCCCAGCGGGGAGATGATGGGAACGCCTCCGTCCAACCAAGGGGGATGGAGGAGCCCTTTCTGCGAGCTGATTGTGTCAGCCCCTGTTCCAGATGGGTTCCGCGAGCCCGCCATGTCCTATTATAAAGGGAACAGTGATCCTCTCCAACATCTTCAGTGGTTCGAAGACATGTCCTCGATCAGGCAGATGTCGGATGCCTTCAAGTGCAGGCTCTTTGCTGTCACGTTTCAGGGAAAGGCGAGGGACTGGTTCCACCAGCTCCCGGTGGGTACCATCTACGGCTTCGAGGACCTGCGCCGAAGTTTCCTGTTAAGGTTCTCTACCTCGAAGAAGAGGAGGAAGGGAGTGGAGGCCTTGTTCGCGATCCGACAAAAGTCAGGGGAGACGCTGGCTAGCTGCATGGATAGGTTCCAGGGGGAGGTCCTCCTTGTCATCGAGGTACCCGGGCACACCCTGCAGCTAGACTTCACCCTTGGGCTACAGCAGGGGATGTTCAGGATGAGCCTGACTCGGGACCCTCCCTTATCTTTCGAGGAGTTGATGGAGCGAGCTGGTCGAGAAATCAAGTGTGAGGCCAGCAACCAGGATTTCGTGGCAAGGTTCACCCAGGTAGCAGAGGACGAGAGGAAGGAGCATGGAGGAAGAAGAAAGGATGAGATGAAGAGTCAGGGACACTAGGGACCCCCCGTTGGACAGGAGCAAGGCTGGAGGTCACATCCGTCAGCCGCCCGACCAGCTTGGAGGTCACAGGTAGGGCCCCCTCAAGGCCAAGGAAGGGGCCACTTCCAAAGGGGATGAGGTTTTTTAGGGGAGTCAGGGGTGGTTCAACCCGACGGGGTGGCAGCAGAACTCGGGACCATTACAGGTCCAGCCCCTGCAGGCCATGGCCATCGGCCGGAAGAAGGGGGGAAAGAAGAAGGGTCGTTGGGAGAAGCAAGGGAATGAGCTGGCACTGTTATATTGTGACTTCCACCAGCAGGAAGGTCACGCAACAGCGGCTTGCCCGGAGTTCCTGGAGAAGAGAGGGGAATGGAGAGCCCCAGTGGGTGGGGGACAACTTTGTCTAGAAGGACCGCAGGCAGGAGAGAAGGGGAAGGGCAAGGAGGAAGATGACCCTTGCGAGGAGAGGATCGACATAGGAGCCCTGGGAGGGATCAGGGTCATCCATGGAGGAGCGGGCAAAGAGGCCACCCGGAAGGGGAGCCTCCATGCCATATACCGTCGAAGCATCGCTTCGACCTCCCGGTCCCCACCTTCGGGTGAGAAGATCACCTTATCGGCCCAAGATATGCCGGCCCACGAGGATCCTTTCTGCGACGCACTCGTCATCAAGGTGGTGATTGAGAACTTCACGGTCTCCCGGATCCTAGTCGACAACGGGAGCTCGGTGAACGTGGTATTCAAGAAGGCCTTCGAGGGGATGAAGGTCGAGGCAAGGCGAGTGCTGGCATCAGATGGGCCACTCTTCGGATTCTCCGGGGAAAGGAAGGAGGTGGAGGGAGGAGTCGAACTCCTCGTCACCCTGGGGGGAACTTCAAAGAACTGTCGGTTCGTTATCGTGGACGCACCAAGTAGTTACAACGCCATCTTCGGGCGTCCCCTCATCAGCGCGTACAAATGCGTGCCGTCCTCCTACCACCAGTGTCTGAAGTACAACTCCGGAGAGGTCCAGGTCAGGGTCAGGGGAGATCCCCGGGAGGCGCGTCAATGCTACGTCATCGCGGTCAACATGATCGGATGGATGAAGGGAGCAGAAGAAATGGAAGGAGCGATGGAAAAGATGGCCAAGGAGCATGCGGCCGAATGAGCCTAGGAAGGCGAGATGTAGTGAGGTGCCCAGGAGGGGCGAGATGTAGTGAGGTGCCCAGGAGGGGCGAGATGTAGTGAAGTGCCCAGGAAGGGCGAGGTGTAATGAAGAGCCCGAGAGGGGCCTGATGTAATGAAGTTGTAACGGATGAGCTATGAATGAAAAAATTTCTGGGGTAACATCCCAACTCAAGATCCCTGAATAGAGACCTCCCGCCGGGCTCGGTCATGTCGGCAGATGAGGGCTCATCAGGTCGACTCGCTGATTCACCAACTGGTTTAGGAGGGCGCTGAGTTCCTCTGTCTCCAGGCAAGCTGAGCCCCTAGGACGCGGGTGGATACCTCCGCCTCCCATTAGATCGGGAGGATGGTGAGTTCCCCTGTCTCCAGGTAAGCGAAGCACCTAGGACGCGGATGGGTACTCCCGCCTCCAACTGATTTAGGAGGGCGCTGAGTTCCTCTGTCTCCAGGCAAGCTGAGCTCCTAGGACGCGGGTGGATACCTCCGCCTCCCATTAGATTGGGAGGATGGTGAGTTCCCCTGTCTCCAGGTAAGCAAAGCACCTAGGACGCGGATAGGTATTCCCGCCTCCAACTAATTTAGGAAGGCGATGAGTTCCTCTGTCTCCAGGAAAGCCGATCCCCTAGGACGCGGGTGGATACCTCCGCCTCCCATTAGATTGGGAGGACGGTGAGTTCCCCTGTCTCCAGGTAAGCAAAGCACCTAGGACGCGGATGAATACTCCCGCCTCCAACTGATTTAGGAGGGCGCTGAGTTCCTATGTCTCCAGGCAAGCCGAGCCCCTAGGACGCAGGTGGATACCTCCGCCTCCCATTAGATTGGGAGGACGGTGAGTTCCCTTGTCTCCAGGTAAGCAAAGCACCTAGGACGCGGATGGGTACTCCCGCCTCCAACTGATTTAGGAGGGCGCTGAGTTCCTCTGTCTCCAGGCAAGCTGAGCCCCTAGGACGCGGGTGGATGCCTCCGCCTCCCATTAGATTGGGAGGACGGTGAGTTCCCATGTCTCCAGGTAAGTAAAGCACCTAGGACGCAGATGGATACTCCCGCCTCCAACTGATTTAGGAAGGCATTGGTTCCCCTTGTCTCCGGGTAAGCGAAGCACCTAGGACGCGGAGGGGTGTTCTGCCTCAAATATCTAAGGTCCTTAACTAGGGACCATTCGCCGGGCTCGGTCATGTCGGCAGGTAGTGAGGCTGGTCGGATCGACTGGCCACTCGGTGATCGGTCCAACAAGGCATTCAATCCCCAAGCAGTGAGGAAAAGGAAGAACAAGCTAAGAGATTCATTAGAACAATAGCTGGTTCGGCAGCGACATATATTACATAAACTGTTGCTTCACCCTTACTGATATATGCAGGATGAAGAAAAGAGCACATGCAAGAGATACATGATTCCTATAAGAAACAGCAAGGAAGAAGGGGCCCCTGACAACCATGACATTCATGGGGAATAACCACCGCTGCAAGGGGATGAGTCAGGACGCCCGGGAGAAGGGAAGAACTCGTGCAGGATGTCATCGGCAGAGACCCCCCTCCAGGTATCTCGGAGAGCATCCGCCTCGTGAAGGCGGCTCACCAAGGCCTGAGCTGTTGACATCACGATCTTCCTCCGAGCATGATCGGCTTCAGCCGGGCGAGGCGGGGCGGACGTCGATGCTTTCGAAGGTCCACCTCTTTCCCTCCCTTTCTCTTTTAACTGTCCTTGGGCATCAGCTAGCTGAGCCCTCAGGTCATGCACCTCCTTGTCCGACTCCTCGCACCGTCTCCTAAGCGAGTCGGCGGCGCCGGGTCCCTGCAGATAGGCAAAGCAGAATGATTGGAGCATGTATAGGTGAAGGGGTTAGGAAAGGAAAAGCCATCAACACAAGCACGAACCAAGCCTCCAGACAACTCCTCTAGGAGTCTCTCAGCAATACCCAAGCGTGTCGCGAGGTGGTGGACGCTCATCATCTTCCTCAGTTTCACTCTTTCCTTTTCCCTTCTTATATGAAAAATTCTTCTTGTTAAAGTACTTCTTAAAAGTGTTCCTCCTTTGTGGATTTCTCATAAACTTCTTAAATTTTCTCACAAACAAACTTTCTTCATCTTCTTCCTCATCTCCATCAGTCTCACTCTCAACTTCTTTCTTAGACTTTAGTGCCAATGCCTTCTTTCTTGGCTCCACACTATACTCTTGTTGTTGGATTTTCAGTTCCACTTCATGTGTCTTCAGGTTTCCAATTAAACTCTCTAGTTGAAGAGTCTTAAGATCACGAGATTCCGAGATGGTGGTCACCTTCGGATTGAACTTCGGGGGAAGTGATCTTAAGATTTTTCTAACTAAATCTCCATTTGAAAAATTCTTTCCAAGGACTTTAGAATTGTTGACGATCTTGGTAAATCTGGTGTACAATGTATCGATGTCTTCATCAACCTCCATTCTGAATTTTTCAAATTCCGACTCGAGTTGGAACAGTTTGGAGTCCTTCACCTGCGAGGTACCTTCATGAGTAACTTCTAATAAATTCCAAATTTCAAACGCAGTTTCACATGCACATACTCTATTAAACTCAGTTTTATCTAACGCAAAAAATAGAGCGTTCATTGCTTTTGCGTTATTCTTACATTTTAACTTATCATTATCATCTCATTTATCTTTGGGCTTATCTATTGTTACACTACCAAGGACTAATGTCGGTGGAGTATTACTCGTCTCTATTGTACAACCCTCATATTTGCCGAGCTGGTTTGGTTAACCTAGACTCAGCAGAATCGAGGCAGATAAGGAAAATAGCCGTTCATAAATGACCGGAACTAGCTAAGGTGAAAGCGGGTCCAGAGAAGATGGAAGGAAGGGCGAGTGGGCATAGCATTCGCTACCCTCGGATGAGTGGGGGGGACATCCCCCACTCGTCGGGCCCTTTGGGCGAGTGGGAAGGGCACCACTCGTCTGGCCATGGGCGAGTGGGCACTCGCCCGGCCCCTATCTTTCGGAGGAATTTGGCTATCCACAGTCTGATATTGGCTATTCGCAGTCCGTTTTTGGGAAAGTCTATAAATAGACCCTCATGGGCACCTTGAGAAGGGTTGGTCTCTACCCCCTCCCTCACGTGTGAGCAAGCACTACCCCTCCCCTCCCCTTGTCGTTGAAGGCGGACGGTGAGGTGATCCTTAGTGCCCTCCAAGGTGCCCAGGCTCAGCATTGGCTTGGGAGGGGAAGTTCCGAGTGAGCTTCCGGGTGTGTGGTGGGACCTCCGCGCTGCAGCTTAAGGGGTCTGTTTGTAGACTCCAATAATCGTTAAGAGCAAGTCTCTCAGTTCTTAGTGACCGGTCAAGGGTCTTAGCTTGGGTCAAGTAAGAGTTAGCCGCATCCCCCTTTCGAACGCTGAAACCGGGTTACTGGTTTCAACATCTACCATGTTCCAGACTTCGATATCCAGTGCAATTAGAAAACAACGCATATGAGTTTTCCAATAGTTATAGTCCATGCCCGTGAATAAAGGTGGTCGACTAATCCCTTGACCCTCTACAAATGCGTGATCGTTATGCGCCATTACTCCCAGTGGTAAAACCGTTTTGGAGCAACCTTGTTCTGATACCAAGTGTTGGATCTTGCGGTGACCTTAGAGGGGGGGGGGGGGGGGGGGGGGGGTGAATAAGGGCTAATATTTAGTTTGAAATTTTTCCAAAATATTAAGATAATTTTGCAATGATAAACAAGTAGATTTTTACACAACCAATATAATCACTTAGAAAGTCATGAGGAAATTGGAAATCAAATTTTATTTTCACAAGTGATGAATACAAAGAACAATTGATCTTAGTAAAGCTTAAGATCAAGGCTATGATGAAAATAAACTTCTTTTAAATTTACCGGTCCTTCAACCAAGGACCGGCTGGCTATAGCGTATCTCTTCCTAGATCTTACTATTAGCCTCCCCTAGATCTCTCTACGATCTAGACGCTGCACACAAGGCGACAATTTACTCCTAAGCCTCACAAGGACCTAGACGCCACGCGGAAGGCGACGATTTCCTCCTAAGCCACACACGGACTTAGACGCCACGCACAAGGCGGCGATTTCCTCTACGGATTACAAAATGATAAAATAAATTACAAAATAGAGATTAAGATATGAGAACTCCCTAGATCCACAACTCTGAAAACGGCGTCGAATCCTTGCAAAGGTTGCCTGAGATACCGCGTATGAACCGTCGCTCCTTCGATCTTGAACGTTCTTGCCGAAAAGGGAGTTCTCGAATTTCTGGAGCTCTCTGGATGAAAAGCACTCGAGAATTGGTACTCTAGAATAGTGTGTAACTTCTCCTCCATGAAAAAGGAGTCAATATATAATTTGTCGATATCGTCGACTACATCTAGCTGTCGTCCGCCGACGTTATCTCCTCCAGCTGCCGCGTGCCCCATGCGAATGAAGTTATTGTGCGTCGTGACGGTTGCGATTGAAACGTGGGCTGTCGGATTCCGGTAGCGATGTCAGAATTCTGACAGTGGACGAAACCGGCAGAACGTGCGGTAACCGTTGAGCTATCGTCGACGACATCACGATATAACAGACGACATTGACGTTTTCCTGGAATATTTATTCTGAGCTCCAAACAATAATTAGCATAGTTGCATACCTATTATACCTGGACACCATAGAGAAAATAGGATCAAATACATTCGGGATTTGTTATTAGCAAACCAAGGAGGTCGGAATTGCATGCTCCAACCAAGTGTTGGATCTTGCGGCGCCCTTAGAGGGGGGGGGGGTGAATAAGGGCTAATATTTAATTTGAAATTTTTCCAAAATATTAAGAAAATTTTGCAATGATAAACAAGTATATTCTTACACAACCAAAAGAATCACTTTGAAAGTCATGCGAAAATTGGAAATCAAATTTTATTTTCACAAGTGATGAATACAAAGAACAATTGATCTTAATAAAGCTTAAGAACAAGGCTATGATGAAAATAAACTTCTTTTAAATTTACCGGTCCTTCAACCAAAGACTGGCTGACTATATCGTATCTCTTCCTAGATCTTACTACTAGCCTCCCCATAGATCTCTCCACGATCTAGACGCTGCACACAAGGCGGCGATTTACTCCTAAGCCTCACAAGGACCTAGACGCCACGCGCAAGGCGGCGATTTCCTCCTAAGCCACACACGGACTTAGACGCCACGCACAAGGCGGCTATTTCCTCTACGGATTACAAAATGATAAAATAAATTACAAAATAGAGATTAAGATATAAGAACTCCCTAGATCCACAGCTCTGAAAACAGCATCGAATCCTTGCAAAGGTTGCCTGAGATACCGCGCATGAACCGTCGCTCCTTCGATCTTGAACGTTCTTGCCGAAAAGGGAGTTCTCGAATTTCTGGAGCTCTCTGGATGAAAAGCACTCGGGAATTGGTACTCCAGAATAGTGTGTAACACTTGGTGGAGATGCGGGGTAACGATCCCCGTGCCTCTTGGGGTAACGATCCCCTCCTCGGGCGTCTAAATCGAGGAGATCTAGTGGGCTCGAAGACCTTCCGGGTGGGAAGGGAGAGAGCCGGCTCGAAGTCCTTCAGGGAGAAGGGAGACAGCCAACAGATCCTCAAGAGGAGGATCGGTATAGAAAACATAAGAGTTTTCGATTTGTCGCTTCCGATCTTAGACATCATGGAGATCTAATTTTGTAATTGTAAATTAAACTCTAAGATTATAATGTATTTCATTACTCTTGTTTTACTTTGCAATTACTATGACTCTTGCTATGTCGTGAAATAATTTTCTTGTGTGTGTAATTTGAAATGATCCTCTGTAGCACGAGAGTACAGTTTCTGTATAATACCGCTGACGGTACCCTGTCGCCCAGCGCTAGAGTCTAGAAAGCGTATTTCTGCTGTAAAACTTTTAAAACTCACATTATTCACTGAAAACTTCCCCCTCTAAGGTTGGCCACTAGATCCAACATGTTGTTATTGAGAGAGTTCTGAGTAAGAGTCGACATCGCTTATGTAAATGACATATTGTTAAAAAAACTCGTACTAAGGTTCATTCATTCAATGCGGATCATGACATATACTCTTTATTTTATCAATGTCTTAGCAAGTGTGACATGCCCAAAGAATTTGAAGTGCATTGGAGTGAGATGATTGTTCGTGGCAACCTACAAGATAATAGGTGGTCGAACAACCTATACGATATTAAACAAAAGTGGGTCACAACTTTCAATAAGAAGGTTCTTGATCATGTCATGTTGTCCACTCAAATGAGTGAGTACTTAAATAATGTATGTCATGTTATTACAAAAATGACATTCATGCAAGTTGATTGTTTCAAACATATGGAAAAAAATGATTAGCTCTTGTCATGAAAAAGAGAATTAAGAATACTTAAAATACAAACAAGACAATGTACATCTTGATGTACAACATGTATAGCATATCGGCGGGCAGCCTAACCCATGAGCTCGGGCTCCAATCAACGACGACGACTCTCCCAACTAGCTAGACACGCAAAAAAAGCCCTGCAAGCCCAGGCTGGGCTTGGCCCCTAGGCCCAGGCTTTTTTGCTGTTGGGCCCATGTCGGGCCCTGCTCAAACCGGGCCCAGGTCGGGCCCGGACATCCATAAAAAAGGGGGTCAGATTGAGCCCCTTAGACCGGGCCCAATCAGACCCCAAATGCTGGCAGCCCAGCATTTATGATGGGTTGCCAGTATTGGCAGTCCAACAAAAATGTTGGGCGGCCAGCATTAAATTGTTGGCCGCCCAGCAAGCTTTAAGGCCCGGGCAGGCCTGGGCCTTATTCGGGCACCAGGCCAGGCCAGGCCCAATGAGGGGGCCTATTGAGCCCCCTTAGTGTAAAGAAACAGGGTGTGCCGAGACAAGAAATTCGAAAGAAATCGCAACACAAAACACAGCAAATCAGATCTATCACAGATGACACACAGATATACAGAGGTTCACCCCAATCCGGGCTCCGTCCCCTCTCCCCTTCCTCTTCTCTTCTTTCTATTTACCAAGATGGATTACAGCTTACAAGGTTACAAGGATCAAAACCGATCCTACCTCACACAACCCTCTCAGACAAGAACAGAGGAACTGCCGCCAAGGAACACCGCGCAAAAGCACTATTGCACTCTCTTAGACTTAATGACCTTAACCCTAAACCAGGGTTACACACCCTTTAAATAGGGTGCCAAACCGGGCTCAGACCAAACCTCCGCTGAGACGGTTCAATAACATCCGCTGAGACGGAACCGGCTGAGACAGCATGTACACCAGGCGTCTAGCGTCGAACGCAGGCGTCGAACGCGGGCATCGAGCGCAAGCGTCGAGCGTCGAATGCAGGCGTCGAGTGCAGGCATCGAGCGTTGAACGCAGGCCTCTCCCATTCCACGAACCGCTGAGGCAAGGACCCGTTCGTCGACCGCAGGCGGAGTTCGACGAACCCTTCTCCGTTCGTCAAGCACAGGCGGAGTTCGACGAACTCTTCTCGGTTCGTCGAACGTTGTTCGACAAACCCTGACCAGAAGTGTTCCCCAACTCCAACATTTCTCCCACTTGGTGAACATCTTCCTCCAATGAGAGCTGCTCCTCCAAACTTCTTCTTCAACCCTACGGCCGTTGCACACCACTAAAATTTGGCAACAGGAACCGCCTTGGTAAGAAAATCAGAGTTGTTCTCCATCGTGCCCACCTTCTGCAGTTGAACTACCTTCTTCTCCACCCTCTCCCGGATGAAATGGTACTGGATGTCAATGTGTTTGGTTCATGCGTGGAAGGCAGGATTCTTGGCTAGCTGAGTAGCCCTTTGACTGTCACACCACAGCTTCACTGGCCCCTGCTCAAACCCGAGCTCCAAACATAGCCTCCGCAGCCATATGGCCTCCTTGCTCGCATGAGTAAGAGCCATGTACTCTGCCTCCGTCGACGAAAGTGCCACCACGCATTTCCTTCGACTCATCTAACTGATAGCTCCTCCAAACAGTGTGAGCACGTACCCACTGGTGGATCTCCTGCTATCCAGATCACCTCCCCAATCCGAGTCCACGTGCCCAACCACGTCCAGGACTCCTCCTTCACCAGCTCCTTCAAAACATAGGGAGTAATTTGAAGTGCCTCTGAGATACCTGAACACACGCTTCACATCGTTCCAGTGTTCCTTTCCTGGTGTAGCCATATACCGGCTCAACACTCCCACTGCTTGAGCAATGTCAGGGCGAGTGCAGACCATGGCGTACATCAAGCTTTCCACAGCACTAGCATAAGGGACCTTCGCCATGTCCTCGACCTCATCTTGTGTCTTCGGGCTCAACTCTGCAGATAACTTGCACCCAACTTCCATTGGTGCTCTCACTGGCTTGCAGTTCGTCATGTTGAACTTCTTCAACATCTCCTCGACGTACCTCTACTGCCCCAACCAAAGCTTCTTCTTGCTTCGATCCCTAGAACTCTGCATTCCCAAGATGACACTTGCTGGCCCCAAATCCTTCATCTCGAATTTGGCTGAGAGCAACTTCTTCACATGTTGGATCATCGTGACCTTATTGCCCACTAGTAGCATATCATCTACATAGAGTGTCAGGAAGATGAACTGCTCTCCCTTTCTCTGGATGTACACACAGTGGTCCGAATTCGACCTTTCAAAACCTAACTCCAGCATGTAGGTGTCGAATTTCTGGTACCACATCCTCGGAGATTGCTTTAGTCCATACAAGGACTTCTTCAACCTGCAGACCTGATCCTCCTTGCCCTTGGCTTCGAATCCTTCCGGCTGCTTCATGTATATCTCCTCCACCAGATCACCGTGAAGAAACACCATCTTCACATCCATCTGCTCGATCTCTAGATCATGCGTTGCAGCAATAGAGAGAACCAATCTGATTGACGTCATCTTGGCTACCGGTGAGAAGATCTCATCATAATCAACACCTTCGACCTGGGAGAATTCCTTTGCAACCAACCTTGCCTTGTATTTCTCCACAGAGCCATCACCCTTCACCTTGTGCTTGAAGTCCCATTTACTTCCAATGGCCTTCCTCCCCTTTGGAAGCTTACACAGACTCCAAGTCTGATTCTTCCTCAGAGACTCCATTTCATCCACCATGGCTAGCTCCCCTTGATTTGAATCAGCCCTTGATCTAGCATCTCTGGCAGATATTGGATCTTAACCAAGCATACTCAGGCAACATTGTGCAGCCACTACACATTGGGGATATCTCAGTGGTGCCTTTCTTTCCCTTGTCGATCTCCTCAGAAGTGGAATTTCTTTAGCTTTATCTTCTGACTCATCATCACTTCTCACCACCTCCAAATCATCTGATTCAGAATCAGATTCAGCCCCAACAGTAGTAGCTCCTTTCTCAAAGCTTCCTTCCACCACCACTGTCTCTTTCTCTATTTCTTTGGCCTTCTCAGCTTGTGTGACAGCCTGTGGACTGGTTTCATGAAACACCACATCCCTACTGAATGTTACAGTCCTGGTCACAGGGTTCCAAAGCTTGTACCCTTTTATGCCATTTTTGTAACCCACAAATATGCACTTCTCAGACTTGACATCAAGCTTCCCCCTCTTCTCCTTTGGAATGTGAACATATGCATCACACCCAAGCACACGATCATAGGCCAAATTTGGCTTTCTCTTGAAGATGACTTCAAAGGGAGTATATCCCTCCACAGCAGATGTAGGGGACTTGTTCTTCAGGTAATTTGTAGTCGCCACTGCTTCAGCCCAGAACTCCTTCCCCAAACCTGCCCAACTGAGCATGCACCTGGCCTTCTCCATCAAGGTCCTGTTCAGCCTCTCCGACACTCCATTCTGCTCTGGAGTATACGGTGTGGTCTTCTGCCGTGCAATCCCCTGCTCAGTACAGTACCGCTCAAAAGCATTAGAACAGTACTCACCTCCATTCTCAAAACGGAGGACCTTCACCTTTCTCTCCAACTGGTTCTCCACCAGGTTCTTAAACTCCTTAAACCTGTCCAGAACTTCTGACTTGGACCTGAGAAAATAGATCCAGGAATACCGTGAGAGGTCATCAGTAAAGGACACATAATACCTTGCGCCTCCTAGAGATGGAGCTGGAGTTGGCCTAAACACATCACTGTGTATTAGCTCCAACACTTCAGTTGCCCTTGAAAGTGGAGTGTTTTAGTTCTTATTTACTTTATTAAAAGATCTTGATTAAGTTTTGGTTTTAAAATGAATGATATGTATATTTATATGTGTTTGCTGAAAGAGTAATTGACACAAACAGTGAGAGTGCATAAAAAACAAAATAAACATCCAGATGACACAAGATGTATAGTAGTTCCCCTCAACTGGGTACATCTACTCTTCTACCCACTGGTAGGAATCCATTATGAGGTTGTTGATAAGGTGCCCTCTCACCAGGTGAGCTGTTGATAAGGTGCTCTAACCAAACTGCAGGTTTTTGCTAAGGTGCCCTGTCACCGAGAGTTAACTTTTGAAGGGAGTTATAACCCTGTATAGGATGGTGTAAAGAAGGGAGAAATAAAAGCAAAAATTAAATTGTTCTTCTCTGTATAAGAAGACTCTTGGTGATCCTGATATGGTGTTGAAAGGATCAGATGATGAAGAGCTCCCCCTGTCTGGTATAGATGAATGACAGTTCTGGAGGTCTCTTCCTTTTGATTGTTCAAATGCTTCTTCCTTCTTTTGCAGTGATGATCCTGAGCAATTGGTCGTGATTGTTGTCTCAGGATGTATGAGATCTGCAAGATAATATTAGCAAGAAAAATAGATTTGCTTCTATGTATTTTCTTCTCTGCCTTTCCTATATATGTCTCTTTCTTTCTGCTCTTCTCCTGAATATATAGTCTGGAGAAGGCTTTTGAATCCTTGCTCGGTAAAATGGGAAGAGATGAAATCTCTTTAATTTTTGTTCCTTGGAAAGAGGAGTTGCCGATTTGATAATGCAGTAACGGCAATATGCTTTTAATGCTGTAACGGCTAGATTAAATATTATAAAGAAAGATAGCCCAATAAAATATTAGTCGAGCTCTGGCTAGAATGTTGTCGAGCACTGAACGACATTTGTCGAGCGCCTTTTGATGTGCTGAGAAATTCTCTGCAAATAAGATTTTTGTTGTTCTTGATTTATCTCGTCGACCTGCTAAGTCTGGATGAATTCGTCGAGCGCCGTTCGCTATTTGTCGAACGCTGTTCGGATGAATATTTGTCGAGCGCTGTCTGGCTAGAATTTTGTCGAGCGCTGTTCGACATTTGTCCAACGCCGTTCGACATTTGTCGAACGCAGAGAACAAAAGATATTCTTATTTCTTTTCTCTTTTTCTGCTTATTAATAATATGTCTATTTTCAGCTTTCTTTCTTAATGAGATTTTGATCTAAGTTATTCAATATGTTATGATATAAACTTAGATACTAAAGGTGGATCCTAACTCAAATCAAAAGCTATGGTTCCAACAATCTCCCCCTATTTGAGTTGGGATCAAAACAAAACTAGTGACCTGGTAATCTTAAAATGGTTTTTAGAATTTTCAGTTGCAGCAGCTCATTTCTTGAAGTTAAAATTTTTAATTTCAGCCTATTTAAAATTTCTAATTGCAGCAACCTTTATACAGATTTAAGTTTTGTTTGAGATTTGTGTTTCTCACTTTCTCTCTCACTTGGCTTCTCTGATGTTCTCCTTTTCTCTCTCACTTGGCTTTAGTTTTCAATTTTCTTCTGTAGACTCTTTAAATTATTTTATTTAAGCAACTCATTTGATCCAGATTTGAGTTAATATGTTTTTAATATCTTGAATTGCTACAGCTGTTAATGGATTTTAAGGAATGTTTTAGATTATAAAAACATTGCAGACATTTTCTTTCTCATAGAATCTCCTTATCAGAAGAGACTCACACTCAGTGCTATGATCAATACTGATCAATGCAGCTACAGTAGAATGCTCAAACTGACTTGGAGAAGTCTGTAAGAATACAAGGTTGTCTTAACATAGTTTTTATGATGGAAACAATCCATGTAAATTTTAGATTTGCTGTTTGAATTGGGATGGAGTTTAATGGTGAAAAAATTAATTAGAAAATTTCTTTGAATTTAGAGTTGAAAGGTTTAGCAGTTTTAGCCTTTTTATTTCATTAAAATATAAGTTTGAAAATTTATCTTGGAATTGTTGAACATAATTAATTTGTTTTTCTTTAAAAAAATGTTCAAGTTTATGTTTTAAAAAATCATTTTGTTCTTTTTTAGGTTTGTTATGTTCGGAAATCAAATGATTTATATTTGTTGACTTCTTTATTTTTATGTTACATTTTATTAAATTGGTAAAAGTTATTTTAAAAGAAGATTTGTAATTTTTAGAGGTAGGGTTTTGAATTGATATTACCTCATTTACCTTTTCTACTTCTGCTTCTGCATCTGAGATTTGATGTGAACCATCATATATGGCCATCATGCAGAAAACTCTAGCTCTAAGTTCTTCTTCTTCTTCTTCACTTAGGTTTGTTGATGGTTCTGCATCAAACATACAGTTAGTTGAAGAGATGGAAGAAGGTTTATTTACCATCCTAGAGAGGGAGGTCCAGATTCCTCTTGCAGAGGTGCAATCTTCAAGCTTTTGAAGAATGTCTTTTGACACTGACTGAGCCAAGATCTGCATGGCTTTGGCATCTGCTTCTGAGGATGGAGAAAGTTCTGTAGATGGGGAAGGTTCTTTATGTCTATCAGTCCGCCCATCATCAGTACCAGCTTTGAATTTATCTGGCTTCATTTTGCAAACACGGGTAGTGACATCAGTTTCTCTGTTGCCACGTTTTATTTCGGTAGTTTTCTTTGAAGAAGATATATCAGCGCCAACATAAACAGGCCCTGTCAAGATAGATTTGTAAATTTCTTCATCTATGACATTCATATATAACTTAATTCTGGCTTGCCATAAAGAAAAATTATGCAAGTTAAGTATAGGTGGATCTGAAAACAGAAATTTTACTTGAATCATTAAAAAAAATTTAGAGCAAATTTAAGAACTAAGTGATCTTTGTGATTTCAGATGTTAACATGTGTGACAAATCAACTTCTCTAATACCGATTGAAACAGGAGTTTATTGAAAGCTTAGATACTAGAAATTGAAATGGTAAAATCAACACCCTCTGATACCAATTGAAAGTGGAGTGTTTTAGTTCTTATTTACTTTATTAAAAGATCTTGATTAAGTTTTGGTTTTAAAATGAATGATATGTATATTTATATGTGTTTGCTGAAAGAGTAATTGACACAAACAGTGAGAGTGCATAAAAAATAAAACAAACATCCAGATGACACAAGATGTATAGTAGTTCCCCTCAACTGGGTACATCTACTCTTCTACCCACTGGTAGGAATCCACTATGAGGTTGTTGATAAGGTGCCCTCTCACCAGGTGAGCTGTTGATAAGGTGCTCTAACCAAACTGCAGGTTTTTGCTAAGGTGCCCTGTCACCGAGAGTTAACTTTTGAAGGGAGTTATAACCCTGTACAGGATGGTGTAAAGAAGGGAGAAATAAAAGCAAAAATTAAATTGTTCTTCTCTGTATAAGAAGACTCTTGATGATCCTGATATGGTGTTGAAAGGATCAGATGATGAAGAGCTCCCCCTGTCTGGTATAGATGAATGACAGTTCTGGAGGTCTCTTCCTTTTGATTGTTCAAATGCTTCTTCCTTCTTTTGCAGTGATGATCCTGAGCAATTGGTCGTGATTGTTGTCTCAGGATGTATGAGATCTGCAAGATAATATTAGCAAGAAAAATAGATTTGCTTCTATGTATTTTCTTCTCTGCCTTTCCTATATCTGTCTCTTTCTTTCTGCTCTTCTCCTGAATATATAGTCTGGAGAAGGCTTTTGAATCCTTGCTCGGTAAAATGGAAAGAGATGAAATCTCTTTAATTTTTGTTCCTTGGAAAGAGGAGTTGCCGATTTGACAATGCAGTAACGACAATATGTTTTTAATGCTGTAACGGTTAGATTAAATATTATAAAGAAAGATAGCCCAATAAAATATTAGTCGAGCTCTGGCTAGAATGTTGTCGAGCATTGAACGGCATTTGTCGAGCGCCTTTTGATGTGCTGAGAAATTCTCTGCAAATAAGATTTTTGTTGATCTTGATTTATCTCGTCGACCTGCTAAGTCTGGATGAATTCGTCGAGCGTCGTTCGCTATTTGTCGAACGCTGTTCGGATGAATATTTGTCGAGCGCTGTCTGGCTAGAATTTTGTCGAGCGCTGTTCAACATTTGTCCAACGTCGTTCGACATTTGTCGAACGCAGAGAACAAAAGATATTCTTATTTCTTTTCTCTTTTTCTGCTTATTAATAATATGTCTATTTTCAGCTTTCTTTCTTAATAAGATTTTGATCTAAGTTATTCAATATGTTATGATATAAACTTAGATACTAAAGGTGGATCCTAACTCAAATCAAAAGTTATGGTTCCAACAGCCCTCGTGCCCGTCCCATGAAAGTTTACCCTGGTCTGTTTGCCAAGCAGGCAATGCTCACAGAACCCAAAGCTTGTGGAGCACTCAGGCACCCGTTCCACCATCTGGCCAGATGTCATGGTCGACATCCCCTTCTCACTGATATGCCCAAGCCGATGATGCCACAGCCTGGATACCTCCTCCTGGTCAACCTCCTGGCTCTCAGAGATAAGAGCCCCACTTGGAACCACTGTATCAGCAAGCAGAGTATACAGTGTTCCATGTCTTACTCCACTGGCAATCACCATTGCCCCCTTGACATCTTGCAAGTTTGCTTATCACAGCTGAAGTGCACTCCTGCATCCGCCATAGAACCCACCGAGATTAAATTCCTGCTCATCTCAGGAATGTGCATCATATTTGGAAGAGACCTTGTGGTCCCATTAGACAACTTCAACATCACCTTGCCACACCCAATAATCTGCACAGCAGAATCATCACCCAGCATGACATCTCCACCGTCAAACCTCTCATACTCACATAACCAGTGCCTATGAGGGGTCATGTGGTATGATGCTCCTGTGTCTACATACCACAAATCAGAATCTCTCTGAGCAACGCACGCAGCATCGATGTACATGTCACCACCGTCGCCCTCCTTCTTCGTACCAGAAGTTGTGGTGTCTCCTTGTTCTGAACGGCCTTGTTTGGACATTGAGACTTCACATGACCAGTCTCATTGCACTTCCAGCACCGAACGAGCTTCTTACTCTTCTCCCTCTTCTGGCTCTTGGATCTACCTCGAGACTTATCTCGATATCCACCCTGCTTGCTCTCCCTTCGTTGAGGACGGGATCTAGACACACTCAAAGCACCTTTGCTCGTCGCCTCAGAGCCTCCTCTTCTGGTCTTTTCAGATAAAAGAGCTGCACATACAGTATCATTTGACAGTTCCTTGTCTCCACTCCTCCCAATCACGACAATCAGATTGTCCCATGAATCTGGCAGTGAGTACAACAAGGTGATGGCTCCATCCTCATCCGAGATCTTCTCACCGATAGAGATTAACTGACTCACAATGGTATTGAATTGAGTCAAGTGCTCTGAAAACGAATCGCCCTCACACATTCGAAGTTTATACCATTTCTTCCTCAAGAGCAATTTGTTTACCAGGGACTTGCTCTGGTAGAGGGATTCCAACTTACGCCTCAGACTTCATGCCGAAGTCTCCTCCATGACGTTAATCAAGATTGAATCTGCTAGGAATAACCGGATCAGACCCTTATCCTTCCGATCGGTTTTCATCCAGGCCGCCGCCTCCGCTGCACCATCTGCAGTAGCGTCTGCAGATTTTCCCTTCGATGCGCTCGCATCCTTCTCTGCTACCTTAGGAACGGGAGGATCATCTTCGATCGCAGACCATAGATCTCTATCAATCGACATATCTTCCATCTTCATCTTCCATAGATCGAATCGACTTCCGTCAAACTTCTCGATCTCGATCCGCACGCCGCCAGAACCCATTTCCAGGATCAAGAACCTCGCTTTGATACCAAATGTAAAGAAAACAGGGTGTGCCGAGACGAGAAATTCGAAAGAAATCACAACACAAAACACAGCAAATCAGATCTATCACAGAAGACACACAGATATACAGAGGTTCACCCCAATCCGGGCTACTTCCCCTCTCCCCTTCCTCTTCTTTTCTTTCTATTTACCAAGATGGATTACAGCTTACAAGGATCAAAACCGATCCTACCTCACACAATCCTCCCAGACAAGAACAGAGGAACCGCCACCAAGGAACACCGCGCAAAATCACTATTGCACTCTCTTGGACTTAATGACCTTAACCCTAAACCAGGGTTACACACCCTTTAAATAGGGCGCCAAACCAGGCTCAGACCAAACCTCCGTTGAGACGGTTCAATAACATCCGCTGAGACAGAACCAGCTGAGACAGCATGTACACCAGGCGTCTAGCGTCGAACGCAGGCGTCGAGCGTTGAACGCAGGCATCGAGCGCAGGCGTCGAACGTCGAACGCGGGTGTCGAGCGCAGGCGTCGAGCGCAGGCGTCGAGCGCAGGCGTCGAGCGTCGAACGTCGAACGCGGGCGTCGAGCGCAGGCGTCGAGCGTCGAACGCAGGCCTCTCCCGTTCCACGAACCGCTGAGGCAAGAACCCGTTCGTCGACCGCAGGCGGAGTTCGACGAACCCTTCTCCGTTCGTCGAACGCCGTTCGACGAACCCTTCTCCGTTCGTCAAGCGCAGGCGGAGTTCGACGAACTCTTCTCCGTTCGTCGAACGCCGTTCGACGAACCCTGACCAGAAGTGTTCCTCAACTCCAACACTTAGACCCTGCCTGGATCTAACCGGGCCCATGCCTAATCGGTCTCAGACCCGGGGCAGGCAGCCCGGCCCAGGCTGCATGCCTACAATGGACCCGGATCCTCTGGAGTTCTTGCGGGAACTCTAGAGGGTGGAGTTCCTATTTTGAGATCAATCCGAGTGGAATCAAAAAAAGTGGTTAACATCAAAGTTGTAGATCTCGTCGAGACGAATAACTTTCATGTTGATCATTTTTTTATTTGAAGTCCCCCGATTTGGGCCCCGAAAAAACAGGATCCGGGTCCGGGTCTGAGACCGCCTACAATAGCCGGTCTCACGTAAAGTTGCCTCGCAGAACCGAAAAAGCGACGCCTCTCGTACTCTATTCTTTCTTAGTTCTTACTCAAACCGCTTGCTTACACTGCCTCATTGAAGAGAAGAGGAGGGTCTCGGGCGCGCATACACGAAACCATGAACGCCCCCGATCGATACGAGCGTTTCGTTGTCCCGGAGGGCACAAAGAAGTAATGTTAACCTACTCCGTCCTCCTGATCCCCACTCCACTGTTTGTCATATTTTTTTTCTGCGCTTTGCCTTTCATTTTTGCTACTGATTGGACTATTCATCGCTGTTTTAGAATTTCTGAAGAGTGCCTGAACAAACAAAAAGAAGTTTTGTTGACTTATACTTGTTCCTTTTGCTAATTTTCGAATAGGGTCTCGTCCGAGAGAGATACCAAAATTGTCAATGCCGCCTCTTTCACCATTGAGCGTGAGGATCATACCGTTGGAAACATTCTGCGAATGTGATTCCTCTCTGTTCATTGACTATTAACGTTTCTTCATCCAGGTTTCCAATCAACGGTTTTCTGATTATTTCCTACTTCTATGGTTGCAGGCAGCTGCATAGGGATCCGAATGTTCTGTTTGCCGGCTACAAGCTTCCGCACCCCCTGCAGTACAAGATCATAGTGAGGGTGAGCTCTAATTCCTAGAAAAAACAGTTTATTTCTTGCCGTTTAGGGTTTTTAATGGTTTATGCATGGCTCAGACTTTCTTATTTGATGCTGCAGATCCACACCACTAGCCAGTCTTCTCCAACACAGGCGTATACTCAGGCCATTGATGATCTTGATAGGGAACTCGATCTTATTAAGAGATCACTTGAGGTCTTCTAGTGAATCCCTATCTTGTGTCTTAAGCTTGTTGTTTTCTTTGGATAAAAATCTGTCTTCTCATCATGCATCATTAGGGCATATGTAGACTTATTATGTTAAAATGATGTGGACTAATTCTTGGATAGTGTGATGTTGGCATTCTCTTTTAAGAGATAAGCTAGACTGAACAAAGAAAAATGGAGTCTGGAGTGATTGGAGAGATCCTGGGATGATAATGAGGTTGTAGAAGGGAAAGAGAGAAACAAGAATTGTTGGGGGGGGGGGGGGGGGGGGATCTTAAATTGATATTTCATTAGCTAACAATTTCTCTATTACACCCATATTTACACTAATTGTTGTATCCAACCATAATTACTATATTCCTATAATGCACTCTCATACTATTCTTTACTTCTACATGATTTGTCATATAGTTGTAATAGAAGCTAAGCTCCTGATATTACTTCACCTTAATAAAATCGGTCTGCATCAATACACTTCTCTTTGGAACGCTCTTGAACTTAAGGTCGGAAATGAAGATATCGCTACTATAATTCAAGAAGGTTTTCCATGCTGAATATTTGGATGAGGCATTGAACCATTTAACATGAATTTGAGTGATTATGTTACTTTTGCGTGTTATTTGACGCCTTTCTAAGATAGTGTTCGGTCAAGTAAGATGCCACGTTCTTCATAAGGTGTTGCCTAGCCCATGTTGCTTTCACAGGCTTGTAAGCTTGTCTATCATCTCAACCATAGTAGTATCAAGTATGTAAGGTAAGTGTAATGACAAATTTTGTTTTGCCCATAAACTACCTCATAGGGTGTCAACTCAGCTACACTAGGCAATGTGGTTTTGTACCAGCATTCTTCCATATGCAACCACTAGTTTCATTTCTTTGTTTCGTTGAATTGAATGCATCACAAATCTCTAAACAAATATTACCACTTTTGTCAGACCAGATGATATAGGAAACACCAATGATAGTTCCTATCTTTCAGCCTATTTCGAAAGCTCCAACATATATATATAAGTAGTATTGAGTCAAATAAGGTTTTTGCTATGGAAATTGAGAAGAAGGTTGTCCAAAAGAAATATATATACAAATTTTGTTTTGCCCATAAACTACCTCATAGTTGTCCAAAAGCCTCATTGTCTTAGTATTCATTTCTTCGGGGTCCAATTTTTTGAATCCCCTCTTTTGTAACCACACCACTTTTGAGGCAAACATAATCGATGAGTAATGACTTAGATTGAGATCTCGTATTAAGTGGATTGTTGTAGAACGTATGAACAAAATGGTGGATTTGATAACACAAAGGATGGACATATTCTTAGTTATGTTGTGTAGTATGATGACTTATTGAATGAATTCCTTGGCAACAACTACTATGAAATTTGTTAACTAGGAAATGAAGTGACAATATTTTGAGAGGTGATCGATGATGACAAATATGGATGTTCTGTCATGCACATCATGATCAATGAACTCTATTTGAACTACAGACTCTGCATTCAACGCCTATCGATGTTCCATTTCCCTATATCTACCTTAAACCGTAAACCATAAACCCTTCCAGGTTCATGTCGCTTAATCACAGGTAGTGACTTGCAGATGCAAGGTCTCATGGTGTGGCTAGTCTATTCTATCATGGGTGTAGTAGATTCCCTGTTTTAAATTTCCTGCGACATGTCTACCGACATGTCGTTTTGTTAAGAGGTATAAGCACATCTAGTCTGATGTACAATACCATTATGCATACAAAAAGTTAAAAATTGGTTACTAAGATATACTTTAGCATTATCATTACGAAGAACTTTGATTGAAGCACCAAATTGCGTGCGAATTTCATTATAAAAAGTTATAAATACAAAAAGGAGTTCAGAACGTTCTTTTAACAGATACACCCAAGTACATCTTGAGAAATCATCAATAAAAGTGACAAAATACAAACTTCCCCTACCAACATATTTGGGAGGAGAGAGACCCCAAATGTCCGAGTGAACAAGATCAAAAGGTCGAGAAGACTGAAGAGCTACATCCATGTTTTGCTAGATAAGAGGAGCGATGATGTTTGCCGAACTGGCAGACTTCACAGTTGAGGGAGGAGTCGTCCTTTGGCAGGTCTGACATGAGCTGGTAGAGGAGGCGAGGAGGTGGATGATCGAGGCAAAGATGCCACTGAAGAAGAGAGTTGGAGATAGTAGATGCAGAGAGAGCGGAGACATTATCAAGGAAGTAGAGTCCGCCACTTTTAGTCCCAGTAGCAATCGTCTCCTTGGAGCGAGAATCCTGAAAGAACAAGTAGCAGACGTAAATGTGACTGAACAATTTAGTTGTCTGCAGAGAGATGTAACAGAGAGCAAATTGGGTTGTCAGGATCGCGATCCGGATTGTAGTATCGCATGATCCTACGATCCTGATTACACATTTCAATCCAGATCTTAATCCGGATCGAAAGTAGCGCTCGCCCATGTAGGATCACGATCCGGATCGTGGGATCGTTAGGATCACGATCCCATCCATCCGGATTAGCCGTAATAAAACCACGCGTCCCCCCATTTTATTTCGCTTCCCGAGTCCGACGGCACGCTGCTTAGGTTAGAAACCCTATTCCGATTTCATTTCGACTTCCTCTCCCTCGTCTCGCACTCGCCGACGTCGACAAACTCTCCTATCATCATCTTTGTCGAGCTCCAGCCTCCAAGTCTCCTAAGTCCAGGAGTCCTACCGCCAACGTCTACGAATATTCAGGTCGAACTTCAGCGATTCCAGACGGCATCCAGTGCTTCTGTCCTTCAACATTCAGGTCGAACATCACTCTCCAGTTTTCCGTGCTTCTGTCCTTCATACCACTGATACCAGCTATCGTTCTGCTTAATCTTATCCAGACTTCTAGTGATCCAGCATTCCAGCGGGTTCGTCCATCTTCATCGAGTAATTTTGTATAATTGTTTTGTTGATTTTTTGTGTAATTGGATGATACCAAATCATTTTTTTAAGTCTTACTTTATTAATGTAGTAGGATCCTACGATCCTCGATCCGATCCTACGATCCGATCCGATCCAACCCCCAAAACGATCCCACCTAGGATCTCGATCCTGACAACCTTGCATGGAAAGGCGGCACGTAAAGAGTGTCCTCAAGTTGAAGAGACGTAGTGATCTGGTATACCGGTCCTGCACAAAGGGGATAGAGAGTCATCCGCAATCAAAACCGGTGGTGACCGATCATGTTTGTCCAAATGAGAGAAAATAAGAGGATTTCCCGTAATAGGATTAGTAGCACCGGAGTCAATGAGCCACTTACCCTGAGTGACCATATGTGCACTACCTGAAGAGGTGGCAAGAGATGCAGAGTTCTTTGAGGCAGAAAGAGATGCTTCACCTCCTGGTGGAGGAAGATGAGGATGCTTGGCCCAACATCGATCCACATGATGACTTGGCCTCCCACAATGAGAGCAGATGTGCCGAAACGGGCCTCTTCCACCGGAGTAGCCTCCACGACCACTATTGTTACCCCTGTGAGTTGGATGATCAAAGATGTCAGGGGGGGGGGGGGGAGGTAGCAGAGGACGCTGAAGTACTCGTGCAAGTCGCAAAGGTCAAACTAACTGCGGTCAAGAAGACAGAGATCGCACAAACCGCTAAGGGTAAGGCGCAGAACAATGCAGTGCAGAGGCGGACGGTTAAGAACCGAAGTCTGCAGTCAGGTAGCAAAAGGAGCAGGCGGTTAAGGAAACCGAAATCCGCACAAAGGAAAAGAGGGCGTGCCGCACAAAATAAGCAGTGGGCGGGCAGAAGGAGGGCGGTTAGGAAACCGAAGTCCGAGAGGTGGCGATCAATGTAGACAGAATTCACAACCAAAGGACCGTGTGAGCTCTGATACCATGTTAGAACTTGGAAATAACTTAACAAAAATTAATAATGACACACGGCAATTGAAAATAACTGAATATTTTATTTCCAAAAAATCTGAATATTACATGGATACGACCTCCTTTTATATAGAACAAAGGAGGTGAGAGATTACAATTAGGCAGTGTGAGACTAATTTACATGAATCTACAGAAGAACGACTAGCGCGGTTAATGCGGTCACCCAAGAGCTGACCGCACAGGATGTGGCTGTCCGCACAGGATGTGCGGTTACAGCAGGTTAACCGCCCATCACAATCAGCATCCTCGAGCAGGCACCGAGGATGAATTCGCCGGTCTTCACTATCAGAGCTTGCGGTTAGCACATCTTCATCGTGATCATCACAAGACACATGTTGCAGTTAGATCTGCCTAACCGCGCTAACCGCAAGGTGCAGTTAAAATAGTTTAATCGCCAATATGCTTTTGTGTTCTAACACTCTAGAAAAAAATAACCTGGACTTGAGTGCCATATACTAGATGACATTTATGACACGGGGATGTATGTAGTCGGACTCCTCAGAGCTTAAAAAATCCTTGCCAGAATTCACTCAAACTCTCTATTTTTATCACTTGCAATAGTAACCGACATGTTGTGTAATATGAATATTGTGTCCATGAAAGCATGTGCCACGATCAGAACATAATAAAGATTTGGTTGACTGATGGAAGGAGTGTATTTGCTCAACCTATCAACCACAACAAGTATAACACTTTTACCGTTTGATGTTGATAATCCCTCAATAAAGTTCGTAAATATATCTTGTCTTACACTCTTTGGGATTGTAGCTGTAGTAATTCTGTTGGTTTAGCGCAATCAGTTTTACATTATTTGCATTTGGAGCACTGTTGAATATAATTATGCATCGAAATTTTCATTCCCTTCTATTAGAAGTATTGTCTTACTTGATGAGGCGTGGTTCCCATACCAGAGTGCCAGTTCATAGTGACAAAATAGTTTCAATATCAACTATCTGACCTCCTCATTTTTGCCGACTACTAAACACACTTTTCTTTTGAGTACTTGATTTTCCCACATGTAAATTTGGCTTTACTTGAGAGTTTTCTTCCTTATCAATGAATGCTTATATTCTCTCATTTGTCACCCAAGTTTGTTCGATTTTATTGAGTATATCTGAGCTCATTGTGATGATTGTGTTATGGGCAAATCTGTAAGATGTTGGTTGCTTCACCGGAGGGTGGCCGGAGGCAGGGATGACGATGGTGATGCGAGGATACTGCGGAGATGGAATCATGACTTCCTAAATAGGATGTGCTCGGAGAGAGAGAGAGAGAGAGAGAGAGAGAGAGAGAGAGAGAGAGAGGGAGAGAGGGAGAGAGAGAGCTACCACAATCTCTTTGCAAGGGGGCAAGAGGAGAGACTCTAATTCATGCATGTCTTTCATTCTGCCGCCACATTCCTTTAAATAGGTTTTACAAGACAAGACTCCTAATTGTTTACTCCTAGCAATCACCAACATTTAATAAAGGATAATAAAAGACAACAATTAATAAAAGATAATATATAATGACTCGGCGACAAAAGACAACTCAATTACTGGGCTCGAAACCTATAACATCACTCCCGCCGTTAAAAACACGCTTGTCTTCAAGCTCAAGGAAGACTCTAATTCATGCATGTCTTTCATTCTACCGTCATATGCCTTTAAATAGGTTTACAAGACAAGACTCTTAATTGCCTACTCCTAGCAATCGACAACATTTAATAAAGGATAATAAAAGACAACAATTAATAAAAGATAATATATAATGACTCGACGACAAAAGACAACTCAATAACTGGGCTCGAAACCTATAACATCACTCCCGCCGTTAAAAACATGCTTGTCCTCAAGCTCAAGGAAGATCGAAATAGCTGCCCATTTCACCCAATTCCCATTCGGGTTGTGCTTAACATTGAAAGACTCATTTACCTCTCGCACGGGATTGTCCAAGAGGAAGGGAAATAAAGCCTCATGTCTGATTAGTCCAGAGGGCAGCCATTTCATCATCCATGCGGCCCGCCACCCTAGATGTTGAAGAGCCCTATGCATAGAAGAGATGGTGGAGATAAAAGACAAGGAGGACGCAAACCTGTGAAGTTCGGGGATAAGCGGTGAAAGGAGACATAATGAGGGAAAGGATGAGCTATAGAGGGAGGTGCATCTTGGGTGGGAGCCGCAGGAGGATCAGCTAGTCGAGGAGCGTCATCAATAGGGGGCGCCTGTCCAAGGGCATCTGAACGAGGACGATGACGAGTGTACACATTTAGAGGAGATGGTGTCGAGAGCACGGGAGGTGGTGCGTTGTTGATAGGGAGACGCGAGATAGGAGGTGAAAAGTGATCAGGAGGAGAAGGAGTTGAAGGGTTGATCCTTGAAGAAGGTGACATCAACGGTTGTTACCATTTTTCAATTGGTGGGAGAGTAACAAACATATCCCTTCTGTGTGTGAGAGTACCCGATAAAGACATATTTAGTAGCACGATGAGCCAGCTTGTCCCCAGGAGGGCCAAAATGATGGACAAAACAAATACATCCGAAAACACGAGTAAGCAGGGGGGAAGGGAGGTGTGGAGGGGAACACGATGGAGAAGGGAGTCTCAAAGTTTAAGACAGTTGAAGGCATGCAATTAATTAAATAACATGCAGTGGTGATAACGAAGTGCCAATAAATCTTGGCAACCTGCATTTGAATCATAAGGGAGCGGACAACCTTAAGGAGGTGACGGTTCTTCTGCTCGGCAATACCGTTTTGTTGTGGTGTATAAGCACGGGACGTTTGGTAGATAATACCCAAGGTATTGCAAGTGTATTGGAATTCATGACGACTATATTCTCGAGCATTATCGGTCTGAAGAATATAATGGAACTCGAAAATTGAGTGCGAGTTTTAGCAATGAGTGAGCAGAAGCAACGTAGTAATTCCCTGCGATCATGCAGTAAATATATCCAGGTTATGCAAGAATGGTTATCAATAAAAGTAAGAAAATAATGATATCCTGATAAACTAATAGTTTTATAAGGACCCCAAATATCTGAATGAACTAAAGCAAATGGTGCAGAGCTCCTGGTACAATGAAGGGAGAAGGTAGACCAATGATTTTTTCTATAGATACAAGATTCACATGTAAATTTAGAAATTGTAAAATCAAGAAGAGACTTACGTAGTATAGGAAAAGCAACATGGACAAGATGCCTATGCCAATCAACATAAATGACAAAGGATAGTGTTGTGGTGCGAAGGTCCAAAGTGTAGAGTCCATTCGACGTCATGCTTTACCAATGATACTCCGTGTTTGTCGATCATGCATGACAAAGGACGAATATGTAAAAGTAATGGAGTAGTCATGATCATGTGGAAGTCGACTGACAAAGAGAAAATCAAATTGCGAGTCATGGACATGAAGTACAGATCGTAGAGAAATAAACGGAGTGAGAGAAACATCTCCTGCTCCACAAATCGGGGTGGTGTCTCTATTGGCAACTGTGATAAATTTGGGACTAGCAGTGTTCGTGTACTGAGAAGGTTTCTCCGGAGTAATGTGAATTGTTTCCCCGGAGTCCACTATCAAGGAAGAGCTACGGGAAAAGCAGGATACACCTTCACTGGAGGTAGAGGCAATGGATCTGGGGGGTCGAGTAACCAACCCCCACATATGTTGGATTTCCTTCCGCAGGGTGTCAATGTCTGTGCGGGACGTGCTGGGAGCAGCCACTACTTAAGAGACAATGTGAGGAGGTGGCTGCGGGAACCCATGTTTCCGGTAACAAGTAGCTTTGGTATGGTTTGCCCGACCACAATGGGTACACATGCGAGTGCTCCGCCCCCTGGAACGATTGCGTCCATCATGTCAACCACCTCGAGACCCATTGCGAGCTCCATGATACCCAGGAGATGAAAGACGAGCTTCAACTTACTGTTGGAGTAGAGCAGGAGAGGGAGTCAAGGAGACATCGGTGGGTCGGACTCACCTTCAAAATCATGGAGCAAATATCTGATAGAGAGGGAATAATGGGAGAGGATAAGATGTTGACATTAACATTGTATAAATTTGGTGGTAACCAGCCATCATCAGTGCTATTCCAACCGCTTCCTTCTGAGCCTGTTGGGTAGCGAAATCCATGTCAGAGGCTGGTGTTGAATTCAAACCTCGACAAGAGTCTTGTACTGTGTCACGAACGAGGCCAAGTCACGTTACGAACTTGGTTCAGTGGTCCGAAGATCTCTAAAGAGATCGAACAAATGCTGAAGGCTATCTTACCCAGAGTAGAGAGACTTCAATTCATCCCACATGGCCTTTGCAGTCTCGTGGTACATATCCATACGATATGACTCACTATCCATGGAATTCAAAATCTAGGATTGTGTGCGGCCATCATCCTGGAGTCATTACTCGTTAGACTCAACAGGTGGTTCACGAGTCAGATGATGAAGACCTTTGGTCTGGAGTACTCAGCGCACAGAGTGGACCCACACAACAAAATTTTTTCTTCCTAGTGAGGGAGATAGTGATAATTCGCAGTTTGCCACAAACTTCATAAATGGGCGCCAGAGCGAGTGCCAGAATGGTGGATGAAGCGGACACATCATTCGTCTCCATGTATTTAAGAGTTGAAGTTGTGGGCAAGCTCAAGTTTCGTAGGCGGCGAGTTCTGGAAGCAGGGAGAGCTCACGCAACTCTGGCGAGCTCTGGATTGGAGGTGTGGCGAGTTCTGGATGGAGGATTTGCAAGCTTTGCTGTCAGAAAAAACGGCGAGAGCTCAAGCGGCATATATGAGCTCAAACCACATGTTCGACGATCTTGGGGAAGCAGGGAGAGCGGGAGTAACTTTAGCGAGCTCTGGATAGGAGGTGGTGCAAGTTCTGGATGGACGGCTGACGAGCTTTGTTGTTAGAGGAAGTGGTGAGAGCTCAAGCGGCATGGATGAACTCAAGTCAGGTTTGACAGGCTTGGTGAAGTAGGGCAGCGTCGGTGAGATATATGCAGGGGCAGGCGTTGGCGAGTCCTGTAGTGGGGGTGTTGTTGCTGGCTGGGAGGCTATAAAAGGAGGGGAGGAGCTGGGTTATTCTAGACGAGGCACACAGTGTGAAGATGGCGAGCTCAGAAGGATGGTTGACATGTCCCGGAGAAATTCGGCGAGTCCTGGAAAGGCTCGTGTCCGAAGTCCAAAAAACTGGCTGAGTTTGCTGGAAGTGGAAGTGAGCTCAATCATCGAGGTGGAAGTGAGCTCAATCGTCAAGAGGTTTACTGCATGAATCATAGGGCTTTGATACCATGTAGTGATGTAGATATTAAGAATATGACCATTCCATCATATTCTTAATCTACTAAGGTGTACACTAATCCTATTAGGGCATGCAACTACCCCTTTTGAAGAAAATATGTGACCTAAATAATTGTCTTTCTCGAAACTTATACTTGATTAAAAAATTGTGCAGTCTATTTTAATTGGAAGGATTGTTCCAAATAGGAGAGATGATTAACCCAACTTTTGCTATAGATCATTATATCATAAAAAACCCAATGTAAACTCCCCCAAATGAGCTACAAGTACTTAATTCATAAGCTTTGAACTATGGCTTTGAAATTAAATAAGCCAAATGATATAACCAGAAACTTATATCTCTCAAGTTGAGATCTGAAGGCAGTTGAAATTAATTAAGCCAAATGACATCATGATACGAAGAAATCTTCTTCTGTTGCAAACCCGGAGGAGGAGGACTGATAGAGGGGAGGAGACGGGAAGAAGACCGAGAAGAAGAGAGGGAAATTAGAATAAGAAGGGAAAAACTCAATTTCTTCTGGCATATCATTCAAGGTACAAGCGCTGCCCCTTTATAGTAGTAGGGGGGGAATAGTACAAGGAAATAACCAAATAGGGAAATAACAAAATAGGAATTACAAAAATAGGAAATAAATAACAGGAATAGGAAATAAAAACAGGAAAATAAATAACAGGAATTAAATGCTGTGATAGCCATTTAACCCGTTGTCTGATCCGCAGGCTGGGTGGTGCCGCCTGTTATGGTTGCTCGACGCGTGTAGACGCGCCATGATGGCTCGACATTGTGTAGTTCCGTAACAATGCCGCCGTCTGGAAAATGTGTCTTGTCCTCAAGACAATAGTCGGCAAACTGGCGGCGAAAGTCGTCTCGGGGCAGCCATGTCGCGTCCGAGTCGGGTCGGCCGGTCCAAGCAACCAGGATTTCCTCCGATGTATGGTCCCCCGTGGTTCGCTGTCGATGGTCGAGAATTGCGGCTGGATAGTAGGGCGCCTCACCCTCAAGATCGAGGTCGGCCGGAATGTGATCCGTGGTGGTGTGCTCACCTACCACGCGCCGAAGCTGTGAGACATGGAAGACCGGGTGGATGCGGCTTCCGTCCGGGAGGCGAAGGCGGTAGGCGACCGCTCCTATGCGGGCGATGATCTCGAAGGGACCGAAGAATCATGGCGCCAATTTTGGACAAGGTCGGCGGGCCACCGAGAGTTGTCGGTAGGGGTGGAGTTTGATGAAGACTTTTTCCCCTACCCCGAAGGTGAGGTCCCGTCGTTTTCTGTTGGCGAAGGACAACATCTTCTGTTGGACCCGCTGGAGGTGGTGCTTCAAGTGATCTAACATGGTGTCTCTGTCTTGGAGAGCGGATGCCAAACTTTCTACCTGACATTCACCCGGAAGGTGGCGGACAATGGACGGTGGAGGGCGGCCATAAACGGCCTCGAACGGAGTGATTCCGGCTTCCTGGTGGTAGGCGGTATTGTAAGATTACTCGGCCCACCCTAGCCATTTGGCCCAGCCGCGAGGCTGCTCGCCTATGAAGCAGCGGAGATAAGTTTCCAAACACCGGTTGAGGACTTCTGACTGACCGACAGTCTGCGGATGGTATGCCGTGCTCATTCGCAGACGAGTGCCCTGAAGTCGGAACAGTGTAGTCCAGAAGGTACTCAGAAAAAGTGGGTCGCGGTCGCTGACGATCGACCTGGGGAATCCATGGAGACGCACAACCCTCTGGATGAAGCTGTCGGCGACGGAGGCTGCAGTGTATGGGTGGCGAAGAGGGATGAAATGGCCATACTTCGAGAGGCGATCCACCACGACTAAGATGCAGTCGTATCCCTTAGAGCGGGGCAACCTCGCGATGAAATCCATGGCGATGTCGTCCCAAATGCGGTCGGGAATCGGAAGGGGCTGCAGGAGGCCGCCCGGGAACATGGCCTCATATTTGGCTTTCTGGCAGACGAGGCAGGCGGCGACGAAGGTCTTGACCTGTCTAAACATGTGAGGCCAGTAGAGGGAGGCGGCGATCCATCGATACGTCCGGTAGACTCCGGCGTGTCCCCCCGTCGGAGTTGCGTGGAACTCAGCCAATAGTCGTGGAATGCTGGTAGAGGAAGGGGCGAGTACGAAGCGGCCCTTGAAGAAGAGGTGCCCGTTGACCAGCGAGTAAGGTGGGCGGCTTGTGGCATCTGAGATGAGTGTCGTTCGAATCTCGTTGAGTACCTGGTCTGCTTCTACTTCCCGCTGAAGGACATCCACATCCTCCCAGATCGGGCGAGAGATGGCTGCAAGTATGGGGTTGCGGGAGAGGGCGTCCGCCGCCCGATTTGTCTTCCCTGGCCAGAACTCGATGCTGAAATCGTAGCCTAGTAGCTTAGCTACCCAAACCTGTTGGGCGGGTGTGGCAATCTTCTGCTGTAGTAGGTAACGGAGGCTGTGGTGGTCGGTGCGAACCACGAACCGTCGGCCCAAGAGGTAAGGTCGCCAGTGCTGGACTGCGAGGACGAGGCCCATTAGCTCATTCTCATAGGCGGAGCGTCTCCGGATGGTGTCAGAAAAAGACCGACTGAAGTAGGCCACAGGGCGACCAGCCTGCATAAGTACAGCTCCTATGCCGACGCCCGACGCATCGCACTCGACAATGAATGGCTGAGAGAAATCTGGCATAGCCAAAACCGGAGCGTGGACCAGGGCTTGCTGCAGCGCGATAAATGCGGCGGATGCCGCCGCCGACCACTCAAATGGGCCTTCGGCCGTCTTCTTCAGCAGCTGGGTTAGGGGTCGTGCCAACGTGCCGTACCCCTGAATGAAGCGACGGTAGTATCCTGTTAGTCCCAAAAATCCGCGGACATCGCGGAGGGATGAGGGAGTCGGCCATTGGAGGACCGCCTCGATCTTGTCCTTGTCCATTGCAACCCCTGACGCGGAGATGGTGTGCCCCAGATAGCACACCTCTGGGACCCCAAAAGAACACTTTGTTGGATGGAGCCTCAGATGGTGGCGCCGCAGAGTGGTCAACGTCTGACGGACGTGCTGGAGGTGCTCCTGCCAAGAAGAACTGTAGACCAATATGTCGTAAAAAAAAACAAGTATATGTTGGCAAAGTACCAGGCGGAAAATGTCATTCATTGTGGCTTGGAATGTGGCGGGCGCGTTGGTCAAACCGAATGGCATAACCAAGAACTCGTAGTGTCCATCATGAGTCCGGAAGGCTGTCTTGGCGACGTCGGCCGGTCGAACGCGGATCTGGTGGTAGCCAGCGCGGAGGCCCAATTTGGTGAAGAAAGTCGCGCCATGGAGCTCGTCCAAAAGTTCCTGAATAACTGGAATCGGGTACTTGTCGGGAACGGTTGCCTTATTGAGCTCCCGATAGTCCACGCAAAAACGCCAACTACCGTCTTTCTTCCTGACTAAGAGGACCGGGCTGGAGAAAGGACTCGCGCTCGGTCGAATAAGGCCCCCCGTGAGCATGTCGCGAACCAGCCTCTCGATCTCGTCCTTCTGTACGTGCCCGTAGCGGTATGGGCGGACAGATACCGCGGAAACGCTGGGCTGAAGAGGAATGTCGTGATCATGGGGGCGAGCTGGGGGTAACCCGGAGGGTTCAGTAAAGAGGTCTGCAAACTCTGTCAGGAGGCCCTGAAGGACCGGAGGAGTAGGGGGGGTCGGCGGCCCGGTGTCCGAGATGGACCAGAGCCACGCCGAAAATTCGATGTCGGTGGTCCTCTGAATGGTGCGGACGGAAACTGGGAAGCGAAGCAATGCCGCATCACCCACCAGACAACGCTCCTGGTTGTCCTGAAAGAAGCGCATCGTCATATTTCTCCAATTGACGCGCACGTCGCCCAGCGTGCAAAGCCATGCTACACCCAAGATGGCGTCAACTCCACCAAGGCCGAAGACGTAGAAGTCCGTCGTCAGCGAGTAGGGGCCCACCGAGAGCAAGACGGCCAGACAACGGCCCTGGACTGCACGACACCGCCCATCGCCCAAACTAACTATGAAGTCCGGAGCGGGTTCCATTGGGAGGTGGAGTTGCCGGGCAAGGTGGGAGGAGAGAAAATTATGACTGGCTCCGCTGTCTATCATGATGACGATGTGGTGTTCTCCTAACTTGCCGGCCAGCTTCATGGTTTGCGGTCCTGAAATTCCGCCTACGGAGAAGCACGAAAGCTCCAAGCGGTGAAAGTTGGCATCGACCGTGGCCTCGGTGGCGTCTTTCGTGGAAATCTCGAGTTCCTCAAAATCTGCCAAGGTAATCTCCGGTTCAAAATCGCCAATGATGGCACGGAATTCCTTGACCGCGCAGACGTGCGTGGGGGAGTAGGGTTGACGGCAGCGAAAGCATAGTCTTTTGCGGCGGAGGTCGTCGAGCTCGTGGTTGGAGAAATGTTGCGGCGGGTTGGGCCGGCCTGGTCGGCCGCCGGGAGGGAGCCGCGAATTCGGTGCTTCCGGAGGAGCGGCGCGCCACGGTCGGCCCCCTGTAAGGGGACCGCCGACCATCGGCGGAGAACAATGCGTCAGGTCCGCCTCCACCAGGCGGCTCATGTCGAGGGCCTCCGAAACTGTTCGGGGATGATGGGTGCGGAGCCGAGACCGGATGTGGGGCTTGAGGCCCTGCATGAAGAAGTCCAGGTAGTGATCTGGTGGAAGGCCCGGGGCGTGGGTGACGAGGGCCACGAACTCGTCAATGTAATCGTCCAAAGTGCCGGTTTGTCGTACCCCACACAGTCGTTCGACTGCGGATCCCGAATAGTGGTTGTCGTAGCGGCTAATCATCTCCTGCTTGATTTCCGGCCAAGAAATCATTGGATTAGTCTGTCGGAGCCACCGGGCCCAATGAAGGGCTGATCCGTCAAGGCCGATGACCGCAGTAGAGACCTTGTCCCTCTCGGGTGTTTGGTGAAGATCGAAATATTGCTCAGCCTTGGCGATCCACCCCATTGGGTCCACTCCGGCAAAGGTGGGAAGATCCAGGGCTTGGGTAGGGCGGTCTGGCGGAGGTAGTGCCACGGGCTCCCCGGTGTGAGGAAGGGGCGGTGCGCCGAGAATGGAGGCGCCGGAGGTAGGGCCCGATCCTGAAGCGGAGGAGGCGGCGGTGGTTTGGAGAGCATCGATCTTGGCGTGGAGGGCGAGAATGGAGGCGTGCATGGCAGCCACGAGAGCGTCCTGGGTGTCGAGGCGACGCTGGACATCGTCGTCGGGGATGTCGGTGTCGGAAGCGTCGGATTGGCGGCGGGTTGTGGGGGCCATGACGGTCGGCGTCCGGACAACGACTGGGGATGCGAAACAGCGGTAGGGAAGGGCAGCTCTAGCGGCAGGGAGCGCGATGGACGTGCTGGGAGCGCTAGCGGCAGGGAGCGCGGAACAACGCTAGCGGGAGCGCGGAACAGCGGAGGAGCGGCGTCTGGACGTGGTTGACGATCGCGAGTGCTAGGGCAGCGGAAGATCGTGATCGTGAGGACTCCGTCGGCTGATACCAACGGGCGGAGCAGCAGGTCGGACCAGTTTGTTGCAAACCCGGAGGAGGAGGACTGATAGAGGGGAGGAGACGGGAAGAAGACCGAGAAGAAGAGAGGGAAATTAGAATAAGAAGGGAAAAACTCAATTTCTTCTGGCATATCATTCAAGGTACAAGCGCTGCCCCTTTATAGTAGTAGGGGGGAATAATACAAGGAAATAACCAAATAGGGAAATAACAAAATAGGAATTACAAAAATAGGAAATAAATAACAGGGAAATAAATAACAGGAATAGGAAATCAAAACAGGGAAATAAATAACAGGAATTAAATGTTGTGATAGCCATTTAACCCGTTGTCTGATCCGCGGGCTGGGTGGTGCCGCCTGTTATGGTTGCTCGACGCGTGTAGACGCGCCATGATGGCTCGGCATTGTGTAGTTCTGTAACATCTTCTTACTTAGAGATTTGGATTTAAGAAAAAGCGAAGAGATTGATGATGTTTTTCAAACTATATCCGATGAAGGCAAGTGTACCTTATCGTCTATAGCATAGGATATTTGAAAATACCAAGGTCGTATTCCTTGGGGCACGTTGATTACTTCTACTTCGAGGAGATCGCTATTATCTTATCTAATGATTTTTTAGGGTTTGTTTTACTTAGCTAAAAGAGATAATTTGCAAACTAAAGAAGATTTTGAACGATGGTAAAAAGGATTAGCGCTCAATCAAAAGTCACCTTGGAGTGAGAATAATCAAAAGAAGACAAAAATAATTCTAATTCCAATTAAGTAAACTACTTGACCGTGGAGGTTCCCGAAGCTCGGGCATGCCTCTCTCGAGGGAAATGGCCAACTAAGTTTAGGAAAAATCAACCGAACTCTCGTTCTATAATCGATTACCTAAAACTTGCTTTACGTTGTGAACCCTCTATTGGATTTGACTCAAATCCGGGAGATTTACGTCATCGTCTCTCGAGGGGTGCGTGGAACTCTCTTTACTCTTGAGTGATCGATTCATACTTTGAGCCTCTCGGCTAGCTAAGTATGAAAACATAAACGAGAACCTTATATCGAAAATATGGTTTCGCTAATTAAAAATTAAGAGTAAATCAAGTGTTTACAAAAACGGAAAAAAGAGCTTTAGAAAATCATAACTTGATTATCTCATCCTCGGATCATTTCGATCGAGCACTAATGAGAATTAGTTAATCATAGTGGAGGGAAAAAAAAAGAGAGATAAGAGTGCATTAAGGAGAAATTAGCTAAGTACAAAGAGAAAGAAAGAGAGAAAAACTAAATTTTATTGAAATTAAAACTATTACAAGCCTTAAAGAAAGGTTACAACACTAGCTAGAAAAGATTACAAGTTCATAAAACTATTGCATGAAAGTTAGATTAGAACCATACTTGCAAGGAAGAGAGAAAGAGAACATGAAAATGAAAAAACATGAAAAAAACATGAAAACAGCAACTAAGAGCTCTAGCAGCACCTCCCCCTCCCCAAATTTCTGAACCATGGACTCAAGGAGAACCTCTGAATTTATAGAAAAAAATTTCAAGTTACACGCCCTCGGTCACGGGTGTGACCCAGGGCGTGTAACCACTGTTCAGCTCAGTTCCGACAGCGGCGTGGGTCTTGCGTGACAGCTCAGTTCCGACAGCGGTTGTATTTTGCTATGAAGATTGTTAAATCATTGTACACATTTTTGGTTCTTTTTATTTCTCTGATTTAATTATTCCCGTTCTAGCTTGTCCAACTGAGATTATTGATTAAATTGAATATATAATTGCAATCAGGCAATTCTGTGGATGAATTCCATTCCTCATCTGAACAACAAGATTGCCCAATTTCAATTCCTGCAACTCAAAATCTGTCTACATCCGAACAACTTAATTGGAATTCAATATGATTTTGGTTTTGACTGAATTTCAATTCTTCAAAACCAAAATCTGTGATCCGAACGGACCCTTAAAGAAATTTATACGACTCCTCCACCTTGCATACAAGTGCCTAAAGAGCATGGATGCTCCTTAAAAAGGCTTTATATGGCCTTAAACAATCACCTTGTGCCTAATTTGAGAAGCTAAGCATCAAACTCTTGAGTATGGTATGATCATTCTGTGTTCATCTATAGGAAGGAGAGGTATACCACTATTCTTATTATTTATGTGGTTGATATTATTATTACGGGGACTGATGAACACCATTTTGCTCACGTTAAAAGAGAGTTGACCTCCACCTTTGAAATTAAAGATTTGGGTCCTTTTCGGTATTTTCTTAGAATTGAAATTGCCAGATCTACTGAGTAGATTATGATTTCCCAACGTAAATGTCTTTGACCTCCTCAGTGCATGAGATATCTTGGAGTGAAACCTGTTGATAGCCCCGTTGATCGTAACTTTGATATTCATAAGGACAATTCACCTGAACTTGAAAGGAAATTGGACTTCCAAGTTCCAACGCATTGTGGGGAAATCATTTTACTTAACTATTACTAGGACGGACATCTCTTTTGTTGTTGAGTTAGTCTGTCAATTTATGTCCAACCCTAAAATTCAATATTATGAAGTTATTCTTCGAATTCTTAAGTATCTAAAAAGGATCTTGGAAAAAATATTATATATCAAAGTCACGGTCTTCTTAATATTCATGGCTACTGTGATGCAGATTGGTCTGCTTCCTCCTTTGATAGAAGATATACGAGTGGATGCACTATCTTCGTGAGTGAATTTTTTTTTTGAAAGAGTAAGAAGCATAATGTTGTTCTCGATCTTCTACTGAAGCTTAATATAAAGTCATTGCCATTACTACATGTGAGATGATATGGGTTAAATCTATCTTGGATGATATGGGGTTCTTATCTAGGAGGCTATAAAATTATATTGTGATAATCAGGCAGCTATCCATATCGCCACTGACCCTGTTGTTGAACACCGAAATGTCTGTGATCGAGGGTGACTTTATTTATGATGACTTAGAACAACGGAGGCGGTCGGAGATCACCGGAGGTCCCACCACACACCAGAGAGATCTTTAAGAGCACTCCCTCTCCTTAGAATATAAGATCTCCTAATTTTTGTGTGAGTTCAGAAGTGCCTCTATTGTTCTCATGTCGGTCTATATATAGGCAATTAAAAGTCTAAGTTGCGACAAATAAGCTTTTTAGGAATGAGGCTATCATTTCATATTGGAGTCTGAATTGTCAAAATCATCCTCTGCCAGTTATATCAGAGGGTAACAGAGAGAAAGAGTGTCAGTATGATGGCAAACCCAAGTCTGACATCCACCTACACAACGTACGTCATAGAGAAATCCATTTTCATTCATATATTAGAAAAGAGACTGACTAATGATACGATCCTGAACATTGGTAATTTAGTCATGCATATTAACTAAATGTAACATTAAACTACATAAGTATGCATAATCAAGATTATAAACAATTGTAGGAACTAAAATGAGTGAATGTGTTAATTATTGTTTAACATAAAATATTACTCATACTTAGAGGCATACATAAGCATTTTGACACAAGTTTCCTACACATGTTTTCATTGTACATCTAAGATAATTTGCATAGCAAAATAAACATTACAATGTTTAGTAAAGATTAAAATAACAAATCATCCATTATAGTCAATCCTTAAAGATTATACTACTCATGCTAGATATTTTCAATGCTGCTTAAAAACCAGTTTTTATATATTTTTGTGGTTCAAATAAAATGCAAAGACATAATAAATAAATAAAAACACAAGACAACAACAAAGAACATATTTTTTGTATTTTAGAATTGTTTTGTAATTTTCTATTTTGTTTTAAATTTTTTAGAAATTGTAACGAAAAACATAATAATTTTTCTGCTCACAGAGAGCATTGTCGTGCAAGTTAGTAATAAGATATTTCATGATAGCAAAAATAACAAAATTGGAAAAAAACAAAATCAGTAGCTACCTCCGGCGATAGCAAAAAGAGATTTGTAAATTTCAATGAAAAAAACCTGTTTTGGGGAATTATTCTTTATCAATTTTTATGGATTTTGTATATATACTATAAAGAGAATTTATAAGCAAAAAAAGTAGAACATTTGCAAAAAAATGTGGATTTTAAAATTTTATCCTTGAATATCTAAAATACCCAACTCTTAGCGTAGTAAATTGAATCATGCATCGGGGAGTGGTTTCGTGAATATATCCATTATTTGAGATTCAGAAGCTAACCTTGACGTTTTCTTTCTTAATGTGGTCCTTAATAAAATATGAATTAATGGTTGAAAAACTTCGAATATCAAAATAATAATGTCAGCAATAAAGAATACAAAACTTGGATCTTCATGACGCTGAAGATCAAGACGATAAATAAAAACTTTGTTTGTTTTCTATACCCTTGAACCGGTTGGCCTTAGTCTATCTATCCGCAAATAAGCCTCAAGCCCCATAGACCTAAACCTCAGCCTAATCGCCTAACACACGAGTTGAATTCTCTTCTTAAGCCCTACAAAGACCTAGTCGCCTAACACAAGGCGAATTCCTCAATGTACACGAAAAATAATCAAACCAAAGAAAAAATACAAAGAAAGATAATTTAAAATATTTATGGATAAAACTCCCTAAAGAACTTCTGAAGGCTGCAAAGGAACGCTTGAGATTGTCATCGTAGATGCACTCGAACTTCGTCTTGAATAAGCTTTGATGTTCTTCGCCTTCGAAGTCTCTTCCTATTGCTATAGTGGAGTCTTGGATTTCCCCTAGACCTTTGAGACGAAAGCTCTCTAAAAAATATTCGTCGTTCCTCAATCATCGTTGTAAGAGACGAAGCAAAATGTCCTTTATATAGAGTTCAGTGAATTATCATCTGCGATAGTGCCTATCGCTCGACGGTAGCTTTTTAAACGAATTTCCCGCTCCTGCCGTCTTTATTTGGAAGTTTGGGTTGTTATTTTAAGTAACAGTTATTGTTGGATGGTTACGAGCAAGAGGTTCAATTCATTCAATAAGAGGCTCCTCTATATATAGAGGAGGCCTAAGAGATACATACATGCTAATTGCACACCAGAAACAACAAAAAAGGATAAAAAACTCGCTAATAATGCTAACACTCCCCCTCAAGTTGGGCGAGTGATATTAAACATGCCCAACTTGTTCACAATCTGGTCAAAGGAATTCACACACAACCCTTTGGTGAGAATGTCGGCAAGTTGCCCGTTGGAGGGCACAAAAGGAGTACAAATGATTCCCCTTTCAATATTCTCCTTGATAAAGTGTCGATCCACCTCAATGTGTTTTGTCCGGTCATGTTGAACCGGGTTGTGAGCAATACTAATGGCAGACTTGTTGTCACAATATAGACGGATGGGTCCTTCTTCAACAAGACCAAGGTCGCTCAATAAGGCCCGAAGCCATAAGCCTTCACAGACCCCATGAGCCATAGCTCTAAACTCAGCCTCGGCACTAGACCGTGCCATAACCTGTTGCTTCTTGCTCCTCCAAGTGACAAGGTTACCTCCAACAAAAGAGCAGTATCCAGAAGTGGATCGCCTATCATCCACTGACCTGGCCCAATCAGCATCAGTATAAACTTCAATCTTGAGATCAGTACTCGGGGAAAACAGGATTCCCCTTCCTGGTGAGGACTTGAGGTACCGAAGAATTCTGCGTGCTGCATCCATGTGCCGTGTCTTTGGAGCATGCATGTACTGACTCACAACACTCACTGCATAGGAAATATCCGGACGAGTATGGGAAAGATATATGAGCCTCCCCACTAACCTTTGGAACCCTGAAATATCCTCAATCGCCACTCCATTATCACGCCCCAATCGGTGATTTGCCTCAATCGGAGTATCAGCCGGTCTGCATCCGCTCATCCACATCTTCTCAAGAAGATCCAACGTGTATTTCTGCTGAGAGAGAAAGATCCCCTGCTTTGATCTAGCAACTTCAATTCCCAAGAAGTACTTGAGTTTTCCTAGATCCTTGACCTCAAACTCTTTGGCAAGCTTCAGCTTCAGATTCTGAATTTCTTCATGGTCATCACCAGTTATGACAATGTCATCAACATACACAATAAGAACAGTGATTTTCCCAAGCCTACGTTTGATGAACAGCGTATGGTCAGCATTGCTCTGAGAGTATCCAAACGACACCATCGCCTTGTGGAACCGGCCAAACCATGCTCTTGGGGACTGCTTCAGTCCGTATAGAGCCTTCAACAATCTACAAACTTTCCCTGAAGAACCAGCCGGAGTGAGACCTGGAGGAATAGACATATAGACCTCCTCCTCCAAGTCACCATGGAGAAAGACATTCTTCACATCAAGCTGCAGAAGATCCCAATTTTTGCAAACAGCAACGGAAACCAATACCCTGATGGTATTCATTTTAGCAACAGGGGCAAATGTCTCCTGATAATCAATGCCCTGGGTTTGGGTATAACCCCTTGCAACCAACCGTGCCTTGCATCTCTCAACAATCCCTTGTGGATTCTGTTTCACAGAGAACACCCACTTGCACCCAACCGGTTTTTTTTCCATAGGGAAGAGAGACTAGATCCCATGTATGGTTCTTCTCCAGAGCCTTCATTTCCTCAACCATCGCCTCACGCCATACAGGAACCTCAAGAGCCTGTTGCCATGACACAGGTATAGAAGAAGTAGCAAGAGAGGAGACAAAGGCCTTATAGGAGGTAGATAGAGAATCATAAGATACATAATTAGAGAGAGGATGGCGGGTACAAGACCGGATACCTTTACGAAGGGCAATCGGTAAATCAGAAGACCCTGAGTCAGGATCCACTGACTGTTCTGGTAACATAGTAGGCTCTTGTGCGCTTGTCCCCTTTGCACGCCGAGTATAGACCTGCAGAATCAGAGGTGGAGGCATAGCGAAGGAAGGATCCAGAGGTACAGGAGGAGACATAGGAGAAGAGCCCACCTCCACTGGAATAGCAGGACTCACTTCCTTTGGTACAGTCTCCCCCTGAAGTGAGGGATATGGTGGAGGTATGGGCAAAGAAACGGAGGGAACACCCGATGGTGAGGAAGAGGACAAAGGGTAATATGATTCGGATTCACGAAAAGTGACATCCATGCTAACAAACACCTTTCTTGTAGGGGGATGAAAACACTTGTAACCCTTTTGCGTAGGAGAGTACCCAATAAATACACATTTGAGGGCACGCGGATCAAGTTTGGAAGGACGAGGGTGATGGATGTGAACAAAGCAAACACAGCCAAACACTTTAGGAGGAAGGTGGGTGGGAGTCACCCCCAGCGTGTCCAAAGGGGTAGAGTTCCCGAGGACACGTGTGGGCATACGATTGATGAGGTAAGCAGCAGTGAGAACCGCATCTCCCCAATAGAATTTTGGGAGATGCATTGTGGACAAGAGGCATCGAGCAACCTCCAACAAATGGCGATTTTTCCGCTCAGCAACGCCATTTTGAGCAGGGGAATACACACAGGTAGTCTGGTGTAAGATACCGTGGTCAGCCAGGTAGCGCTCAAATTGAGAATCCATGTATTCCCGGCCATTGTCACTGCGAAGAATTTGAATTTTGGACTGAAATTGGGTGGCGATCATGGCATGGAATTGTCGAAAAACGGAGAACGCATCACTTTTGCGACGTATCAAATATAACCATGTGGTGCGCGAGAAGCAATCAATAAAAGTAATAAACCACGTACAACCAGAAATAGAAGGGAGCAAGCATGGGCCCCAGATATCAGTATGAATAACAGCAAATGGAATAGAACTTGGCAAAGATACATGTTTAAATGAAGTACGATGATGTTTGTTGACACTACAGACATCACACACAAAAGACTCCAAAATAGTAGCAGAAAGAGCAGGAAATAACAGTTTCATAACAGAAAGAGATGGGTGTCCCAGGCGACAATGCCAGGAGTACAGAGGGTGAACAGTGCTGGAATGAAGAGCTAGGGGGGAAGAATCAGCGCCGCCAGAGTCAAGCACATAGAGACCATTCACCATGCTACCAGAGCCAATCACCTTCCCCGTCGTCAGGTCCTGAAACACACAAGAAGACGGAAGAAAGGTCACAGAGCAATGCATGGAGTTGGTCAAATGACTAATGGAAAATAAATTACGAGTAAAGGTAGGCACGTGAAGGACAGAGGACAAGGTGAGGGAGGAGCAGGGTATGGTTCCCTTTCCAGCAATGGAGGAAAGAGAACCATCAGCAATACTCACCTTATCACGCCCAGAAAGAGGAGTATAGGAAACAAAACCTGTAGAGGACCCGGTCATATGATCCGTGGCCCCAGAGTCAATGACCCATTGGGTGGATGAAGAAGAAACAGCAGAATGAGCACCTGGCAGTCCTGTATGAGCGTAGGAGGAAGATGCAGAAGGCTCCGTAGAAAGACCCTGCATCATGCGTCGCAGAGCAAGCATCTCATCCGCCGTGAAGCCACCAGGTGTAGCACAGGCATCAGTACCAGAGTATCCATGAGAACCATCAGCAGTAGCATCAGTAAGATGGGCCGCACGGGGAGCAACAGGACGACCCGAGGAGCGTCCCGAACCACGACCGCCACGAAGCGAAGCACCCCCTCTTGGGGTAGGGAACCCATGAAGCTTGAAGCAGGTATCCCGAGTATGGCGATTCTTGCCACAATAATCACATACAAGATGATCCTTATCTGAGCTCCTCAACTTGAGATCACGGAATGGACGAGTGCCAAGAAGAGATGGGGTAGAAGCAGCCAGAGCAGAGCCCTCTGGCACAGGGTCAGGTAGGAGAGTCTGACGATGATCAAACTCCTGCTGCACTATGCTGTAGACCTCAGAAAGGGAAGGAATCAACGGTCGCCCGAGAATCTGAACACTGATCTGATCGAAGTCGCGATGCAATCCATGAAGAAACTCAAACACGCGATTGCGATCATCTCTGGCCCGAACCATCGCCTCGTCAATAGGACTAATGAAAACAAGGGGATCAAAGTGATCATACTCCTGGTAAAGTTGCGTGAACTCCAAGTAATACGCTGAAGGAGGTCGGTCACCCTGTCGGAGTAAGCTAATCCGGCGGCGTAGCTGAAAGATCTGAGCCGCATTGCCACGACGGGAGTAGGTTGACTCCGCACGACGCCAAATATCAGCAGCACTATCAAGAAAGAGGTAGTTGCGGGCAATGGACTCTTGCATGGAGTTGGTGAGCCAGGACATAACCAAGGAATTCTCGGACTCCCACTGCTGCCATTCAGGAGAAGTCCTGTCAGGTTCCTTCATGTGGCCGGAGACATAGCCAAAGAGACGCCGACTTTTCAGCGCCAGGGTGATGGAACGGGACCATGAGAGGTAATTGGATTCATCGAGTCGGAGAGTAGTGATCTGAGAGGTATTGTGATCGGTGGTTCCACGGTAAAAAACCGATGAAGAAGGACCACTAGAGAGAGCCGGGGCAACACCGGTAGAGAGAGGAGCCGGGGTAACACCGGTAGAAAGAGTGGGAGAATCCATTCCAGTAGAAGCCATGGCTAGCCGGAATAGAAATCCGGGGAGAAAGATAGAACCGGAATAGAAATCCGGATAGGAGGAAAGGCCCCAAAAAAAAATCAGGGCATCAAGGGGTGAATGGTTTCAGCCATTCAAGCATCACAAGGAAAGTGGCGCCAGAAAGAAGAACTTATTCCGGCGCCATGAGGAGAGGATGAAGCACTGTCGAGAGGAGAGGAGCGCTGGCGGAAAGGCGGGGAGGAGGGCTGGTCGCTTGCGGAAACCGGAGAGGACGCTGGGTCGCTGGCGGAAAGCGGAAGACGGAGCGCTGGCGGAAAGCGGAGCGCTGGCGGAAAGAGGAGAGGACGCTGGAGCGCTGGCGGAAAGCGGAAGGCGGAGAGGGGCGCTGGTCGCTGGCGAAACGGCGAGGCGGAAGCGAGGCGGAAGCGCGACGCGATAGAATTAGGTCACGGGATTTTTCGCTCTGATACCATGTTGGATGGTTACGAGCAAGAGGTTCAATTCATTCAATAAGAGGCTCCTCTATATATAGAGGAGGCCTAAGAGATACATACATGCTAATAGCACACCAGAAACAACAAAAAAGGATAAAAAACTCGCTAATAATGCTAACAGTTATCGCGGCGCGGTAAGGTTATCGCTGGGTAGTAGCCTGATTAATCCTCGCGCCCAAAATGATATCCAGACGCCAATAATTGTGTGATTGCCGGAGTTGTCATAAGGTTACCGCCGCGCGATAGACCTATTGACGCGCGGTAAGACTTTACATAATTAACACCTTGCTCCTGCCAAGTTCCCTTTGAATTGCTCCTTGCCTGGTGATCACATTGGAACGAAGGCTATTGTCGTCGGTAAGCCCTATCGCCGCGCGGTAGGAGTCAATTCAGTATATATCTCAAATTTAGTGTCCCGGTCGTATTTCAATGCACTTCTCTATTTTATATGTCTAACCTGCACATTATAAACCCAAGCAAAGGTAGATCAATTACAGATTATGATTTGTTATTCTCAAATCAAGGGTTGTGGAATCGTTGTTCCAACAAACTCCCCATTTTGATAATGTTAGAATATTATCTTATTTGGTTGTAAATAAGTGTAACCCCTCTATATATAGAGGGCTTATTATTGAAACATAATTAAGTTTTCCATTCCAACATGGTATCAGAGGGATCCGTGACCTAACCCTCTCGGTTCACGCCCGATCCCGTTTCCGTTCTAAAACTCGCCCCCGCGCCTCCCGCGATCCCGCTCCAGCGGCTCCCGCTCCAGCGGCTCCCGCTCCAGCGGCTCCCGCTCCAGCAAGGTCGCCGCTTCAGCACTCGCCCCCGCACCTCCGCCGATCCCGCTCCAGCGGCTCCCGCTCCACAAGGTCGCCGATCCCGCTCCAGCGCCTCCCGCTTCAGCGACCGCCAGCAAGCCCGCCTCCTCTTCTCCCTTCTTCTAATGGCGCCGGCGATCTGCTCTTGAGATGCTTCTTTCTCCAGCGCCACCTCTCCTCGTGATGTTTGGCTGGATGGATATCTTTGCCTCTTGATGCCCTAATTTCTTGGGCTTTCCCCTTCCCGGATTTCTATTCCGGTTTCTGCTTCTGAGCCATGGGATCTAGCGGTTCGGATTCTCCCTCACTCTCTACCGGTGTTACTCCACCTCCTCTTTCCGGTGGTCCTCCTTCGTCGGTCTTCTACCGTGGAACCACTGATCATAATACCTCTCAGATCACTACTATCCGGCTTGATGAATCAAATTACCTTTCATGGTCTCGTTCTATCACCCTGGCGCTCAAAAGTCGGCGCCTCTTTGGCTATGTCTCCGGCCACATGAGGGAACCGGAAAGGACTTCTCCTGAGTGGCCCCAGTGGGAGCCCGAGAATTCCTTGGTCATGTCTTGGCTCACTAATTCGATGCAGGAGTCTATTGCCCGCAACTATCTTTTTTTGGACAATGCTACTGATATTTGGCGTCGTGCAGAGTCTACTTACTCTCGTCGTGGCAATGCTGCTCAAATCTTCCAGTTGCGCCGCAAAATTTGTTTACTTAGGCAGGGTGATCGTCCTCCTTCCGCACACTACTTGGAGTTCACGCAGCTTTACCAAGAGTATGATCATTTTGATCCTCTTGTCTTTGCTAGCCCTGTTGATGCGGCGATGGTTAGAGCCAGGGATGACCGCAATCGCATATTTGAATTTCTTCATGGATTGCACCGCGACTTCGATCAGATCAGTGTTCAGATTCTGGGACGCCCACAGATACCTTCTCTTCCTGAGGTCTACAGTTAGTGCCGGAGAGCTCTGCCCTTGCCGCTTCTACCCCCTCTCTCCTTGGTATGCGTCCACGGGACCCCAAGTCGAAGAGTTCTGATAAGGATCATCTCCTATGTGATTATTGTGGTAAGAGTCGCCACATTCGAGATACATGCTTTAGGCTTCATGGGTTCCCTACCCCAAGAGGGGGTGCTCCACCTCGTGGTGGTCGTGGTTCTGGACGCTTCTCTGGACGTCATGCTGCTCCACGTGCTGCCCATCTTACTGATGCTGCTGCCGATATCTCTCAGGGTTACTCTGTAAATGATGCCTCTGCCACTCTTGGTGGCTTTACTGCGGATGAAATGTTGGCTCTCCGGCGCATGATGCAGGGCCTTTCTACGGAGCCTTTTGCCTCTTACTCCTATGCTCACACGGGACTGCCAGGTGCCCATTCTGCTGTTTCTCCTCCCTCCACTCAATGGGTCATTGACTCTGGGGCCACGGATCATATGACCGGGTCCTCTACAGGTTTTGTTTCCTATACTCCTCTCTCTGGGCGTGACAAGGTGAGCATTGCTGATGGTTCCCTTTCCTCTATTGCCGGGAAGGGCACCATCCCCTGCTCCTCTCTTACCTTGTCCTTTGTTCTTCATGTTCCCACATTTACTCGTAACCTTCTTTCCATCGGTCACTTAACTAACTCCATGCATTGCTCTGTGACCTTTCTTCCGTCTTCTTGTGTTTTTCAGGACCTGGCGACGGGGAAGGTGATTGGCTCTGGTAGCATGGTGAATGATCTCTATGTGCTCGACTCTGGCGCACCTCCTCCTACTCTCGCTCTCCACTCCAGCACTGTCCATCCTTTGTACTCCCGGCACTGTCGCCTAGGACACCCCTCTATCCCTGTTATGAAGTTGTTGTTTCCTACTATGCCTACTGCTATTTTTGAGACTTTTGTGTGTGATGTCTGTAGTTTAAACAAACATATTCGTACTTCATTTAAGCATGTTTCGTTACCTAGCTCTATTCCTTTTGTTATTATTCATACGGATGTCTGGGGTCCATGTCAGGTCCCTTCGATTTCTGGTTTGTTACGTTCATTGATTGCTTCTCTCGTACTACATGGTTGTATTTGATGCGTCACAAAAGTGATGTTTTTTCTATTTTTCGCCGATTTCATAATATGATCTCCACCCAGTTTCAATCCAAAATTAAAATACTTCGTAGTGACAATGATCGCGAATACATTGATTCGCAGTTTGAGCACTATCTTGCTGATCATGGCATTCTCCACCAGACTACCTGTGCCTATTCCCCAGCACAAAATGGTGTTGCTGAGCGAAAAAATCGCCATCTCCTGGAGGTTGCTCGGTGTCTGTTGTCCACCATGCATCTTGCAAAATTTTATTGGGGCGATGCGGTTCTTACTGCTGCATACCTCATCAATCGTATGCCCACACGTGTCCTTGGGAATTCTACCCCCCTCACTACTCTAAATGTCCCCCTACTCGGCTTCCCTCTAGGGTGTTTGGTTGTGTTTGCTTTGTTCATATACACCACCCTCGCCCATCCATACTTGATCCCCGTGCTCTCAAGTGTGTCTTCATTGGTTACTCACCAACGCAAAATGGGTACAAGTGCTTTCATCCTCTTACCAGGAAAGTGTTTGTCAGTATGGATGTCACATACCTCCATCGTACCCCTCACTTCAGGGGGAGACTCCAGTGGAAGTGAGTCCTCCTATACTGGTTGAGACTCCAGTGGAAGTGAGTCCACCTTCACCTCCGCCCTTGCAGGTATATACTCGGCGTGTAAAGAGGACAAGCACACAAAATCCAGCTACGCTACCAGAACAGTCAGTGGATCCTGAATCAGGGCTTTCTGATCCTCCAATTGCCATTCGAAAAGGTATCCGGTCTTGTACTCGCCATCCTCTATCAAATTATGTATCTTATGATTCTCTTTCTTCCTCCTACAAGACCTTTGTCTCTTCCCTTGCTGCTTTTTCCATACCTGTATCGTGGCAGCAGGCTCTTGAGGTCCCTATGTGGCGTGAGGCGATGGTTGAGGAAATGAAGGCTCTAGAGAAGAACCATACTTGGGACTTAGTTCCTCTTCCCCATGGAAAAAAACTTGTTGGGTGCAAGTGGGTGTTCTCGGTGAAACAGAACCCCCAAGGGATTGTTGAGAGATGTAAAGCGAGGTTGGTTGCAAGGGGTTATACACAAACCCATTACATCGACTATCAGGAGACGTTTGCCCCGGTGGCCAAGATGAATACAGTCAGGGTCTTACTATCTGTTGCTGCTTGCAAAAATTGGGCCCTATTACAGCTGGATGTGAAGAATGTCTTTCTCCATGGTGACTTGGAAGAGGAGGTCTATATGTCTCCCCCTCCAGGTCTTACTCCAGTTAATGCTGCAGGAAAAGTATGCAGGGTGTTAAAGGCTCTATATGGGCTGAAGCAGTCCCCGAGAGCATGGTTTGGTCGCTTCCACAAGGCTATGGTGTCGTTTGGATATAGTCAGAGCAACGCAGATCATACGCTGTTCATCAAACATAGGCTTGGGAAAACTACTGTTCTCATTGTGTATGTTGATGATATCGTCATAACAGGTGATGATGTGGAGGAAATTCAGAATTTGAAGGCAAAGCTAGCTAAAGAGTTTGAGGTCAAGGACCTGGGAAAATTCAGGTACTTCTTGGGAATTGAAGTTGCTAGATCTAAGCAAGGGATATTTGTCTCTCAGCTGAAATACACGTTAGATCTTCTTGAAAAAATGGGGATGAGCGGATGCAGACTGGCTGACACTCCGATTGAAACAAATCACCGACTGGGGCGCGATGATGGAGGGGATATTGAAGATATCTCAGGATTCCAGAGATTAGTGGGGAGGTTGATATACCTGTCCCATACTCGCCCAAATATCTCCTATGCGGTGAGTGTGGTGAGCCAGTACATGCACGCTCCTAAGACCCGACATATGGATGCTGCCCACGAGATTCTACGGTACCTCAAGTCTTCACCAGGAAGGGATATCCTGTTTGCTCAAAATACTGATCTAAAGATTGAAGTCTATACTGATGCTGATTGGGCCGAGTCTGTTGACGATAGGCGATCTACTTCTGGATACTGCTCTCTTGTTGGAGGCAACCTTGTTACCTGGAGGAGCAAGAAGCAACAAGTTGTGGCGCGATCTAGTGCTGAGGCCGAGTTTAGAGCTATGGCCTAGGGGGTCTGTGAAGGTTTATGGCTTCGGGCTTTACTGAGGGACCTTGCCCTTATGGAAGAAAGGCTCATCCGGCTGTATTGTGACAACAAGTCAGCCATCAGTATCGCACACAATCCCGTTCAACATGACCGGACGAAACACATTGAGGTGGATCGACACTTTATCAAGGAAAACATTGAAAGAAGAATCGTGTGCACTCCCTTTGTGCCCTCCAACAGGTAGCTAGCGGACATTCTCACCAAAGGACTGAGTGGGAACATATTTAGCAAGATTGTGGACAAGTTGGGCATGATTGATATCTTCCGTCCAACTTGAGGGGGAGTGTTAGAATATTATCTTATTTGGTTGTAAATAAGTGTAACCCCTCTATATATAGAAGGCTTATTATTGAAACATAATTAAGTTTTCCATTCCAACAGATAATAACAAATCCCATGAATAAGAAATCAGTCATTTTTATAAGTTTTTGTTTATAGGATTGTGCGGTAAATGATAATCGTGAAAATAGGTATTAGAATGATCATATTAATGTATGCAAGTACACTAAGATGAGACTCTTCCTAAGTATGTTTTCCCCCCTAAATAAGTGCTTCCCCTAAATTCAATGGTTTTGTACTTCTTCCCCTAGATTTTTCAATTCATCAATTCGTTCTTCCTCTTTTGGTATTATCAAAAGAGGAGGGGGTAAAATATTTCATGAAATAGTGAACCATAAAAAATAGATAATCATGATAGAGCGAAGTACACGTACATGTAGCGGATAAGCGTGAAATACTATATAGTGATGGGAATATGCACGAGATAATCGTAAAAACATAAGAACACAAGTTCATAAAAGGATAATTGTGATTAACCGTAAAAGCATGCATAATCATGATTATAAACAATTATAGAAACCAAAATGAGTGGATGTGTGAATCATTGTTTAACATAAAACATCATTCATACTTAAAGGCATACATAAGCATTTTGAGAGTGTATTCGATTTCTAGTTTTAGGTTTGCAATCTTTCCTTACTTTTTCTGAAATTTGAAGTGAAAATTTGAATTTTTATGAGGTTTTGAATTATAGAAATTTATGTATAATAATTGTAGGCTTTGAGAGCATGGGATGCACGATTTTTAGTTGGACCTTTCTCATTGTATTGTCAGTAGTTATCGGCGATAATCATTGTTGGATTTGAGATGGATTCGTGTAGGTTTTCGTCGGTTACCGTGGCACGATAGTATTATCGCTGCGCGGCAGTGTACATAATTTAAATATTGGTTTGTTCATCTTTTGGTGCACAATGACCATTTAATTTTGCTGTTTGATTTATTGTGCAAGATTTTTCTTGCAAATTATGACTGAACCAAGTACTTGTCGTCATCATTCTGAAGCACTTTTTGATCAGTCCTACCCAGTGATTAAAAAGGCTACAATTAGCGCGAGTTTCAATGTTTGGTTCAATATGGAGACCATCCTGCATATTTATGCGTATTTTGAAGCGGCAGGACTTGTACCCCTTTTAAGTGATATGGAACCCTTCTCTTCTGGGTTGATACTATCTTTTTACAATAATTTGGAGGAGCCCTCAAGGACTGACCCACATGCATCAGTTATTTCTACTATCCAGTGAAACCAAGTTGTGATAGCTCATGACCCGAGATCTATTTTTGGTCTTGTTGAGCACGACCATATGCTGGATGTGGTGGAGAAATACCGTACTTTTAGGGACTAGTTTCAAGTGAAGAAGGTACTTCACAATATGGATGACTCGAGGGGCCTCATTCCTACAACTTCTACCTTGTGCTCAGACGCCCGTATTATTCAGGACATCCTTCGTCATACTATTTTGTTTATGGTGGGCGACACGAAGATGATCACAGCCCAACTTAGTCTTGTTACTTATCATATTATGGAGCTCAAGTCATTTGATGTTGCAGATTTACTCTTATCCCCGATGAGGTATATGTATAAGTTGAAAGACCCCACTTGTCAGCGTCTTAACACTCTTCCTTTGGGTTGGATCATTCAAAGAGTCTTGTTTACTAAGTATCCTCAGTTAACACAAGAGGATTATTGTATGGATTGCCACCGTTCCACTTTTATTCCAGAGGCGCACCCTACAGCTGCTTGACCTGAGTCTGCTTCTCCTCCAACACTGTGCCATGCCTTCGTTATGGACATACTGTGCGTGAGACACCGAGATTTAGTGGAGATGTTCCACTCACAGGGGGAGGCAATTGAGGCACTTGACAGAAAACATGATAGAGCGTTCAAGAAAGTGAGTGCAATCAAGAAGATGGTGCACTTTATGATGCGTCATCTAAGCATGGTCCCTACGACGGCTGAGGATGCGGAGTGGACAGACACGGATGACGAGTCTTCGCGAGCGTATACTCGACGTGATCGTGGAGTAGCAGGGGAGAGTGAGTCGGATGCCAACATATTTTTATTATCATGTTTTCATTTTGGGAAACACCCAAACTCTTTTTTATTTGCTTTGCTGTTTTTTGGGAGCTATCGCGCCGCGGTAACGAGTTACCGCCGGCAGTAGCTTCTAGAGAGTTACTTTCTTAAGCATGCCAAAACTCTTTTTATCTTAAGACCCATTACTTTTTCCTCTAGTTAATTAATTATTCTTCTAGTGTTAAGGCATTTCATCTGATTTGATTGGATATGTGTGGATAGAATTTACTTTTGTGAATGAATGCTTATTCATACCAACTACATTATATGGAATAAACAAGCAAAATATTACATGAAGTAGATTGTGTAGTTGTGCATTTAGTTTTTGTGTCTATTTCATGATCTCCCAAGATTACTATTGAATTGGTGATTTGGGTAGCTAAACTAGACCTAATGTGACGGTCCATTTGGCTACTCAAATATGAAAAGGTGATCTATTCCCAGTTGGTGATGTATGTGCTTGCATAAGTGGAGTTGCATGATTTGATTTGATTATGGGTCTCCAGTCATATCGTGGTTTAACATAGTTTTTATTTTTCCAATCTCTAATTTTGTTTCCACCTGGTGGAAAAAGTAGAATAATAATGAGTTTGTGGAAACCATGTGATAAGCTTTTTTATATATCTTCATATCCAATGCCCTTTTATATGTTTATATGTAACGAGTGATTGTGACTTAAGATTTTTAGAGTTTACATTTATGAACTTTGTGAGAGATTTGATCTAAGTTTCAACTCGTTGTTCCTCATTTTAAAGACATGTTTTGCTTTGTTGTAGGCAAGTGTGCTATTTTTTGATGTGGCTGCAATGGATTTAATGTGTTCTTCATAATCAGATCTTAAATTTTGAAAAGTAGCATCCATTTCTTTTATTTCATCCTTGAGAATATTACACTTGAATATTCATTTTTAAGAGAGAATTTTTTTATGATAAATTTTTTATTTTCTTTTTCTAGTGTGACAATTTTTGTACGTGCTTCTTCTAACACAATAGACATAGAGTCAAGGCATCCTTGAGAGTGTTTTAAGGAGCTTACCGTGCATTCATGAGAGAATTTTAGGTTTGAACCACAAAAATATATAAAAATTGGTTTTTAAACATTGAAAATATCTAACATCAGTAGTATAACTCTTAAGGATTTACTATAACGGATGTTTTATTTTTTATCTTTATTTAACATTGTAATGTTTATTCATGTTATGCAAATTATCTTAGATGTACAATAAAATATATGCAGGAAACTTGTGTTAAAATGCTTATGTATGCATCTAAGTATGAGTGATATTTTATGTTAAACAATGATTTACACATTCGCTCATTTTGTTTCCTACAATTGTTTATAATCTTGATTATGCATGTTTGTGTAGTGCAATGTTATATCTAGTTAATTTGCACGGCTAAATTACATACACTCTATCAGATTGCCTTCATGTGATCCATGAATATTCATGCACTAATTTAAAAGAGGTGTGGTTTAGTATAAATGTGTTTTTGGGGCCCTTGTTCATTCAAAATAAAATGAAGTACAAATAAATAAATAACAAAGAACCCCCCCACCCCGAGCAATGTTGTGTACCCCTTATAAGTCTTAATGAGCATTGTGTTGGCAAAGTACCTTGGGTTGAATTATAAATCATCTTGAACAAACAATCTTTAAAAACACCACATTTATACTACTCTTTGGCACACTGGATCACCCAAAATAAAAGTAAAAGTAATATTATTGTGATCCGCCAATCAATACTTCGTTTCTCTAATAAGTCTTAATAAGCGTTGTGTGGACAAAGCACCTTGGTAGTTCTACTTTATTGTGCTTAGAAGTTGTTGAAGTAATTTTTCTTTGCATATTGATGATGATTTTGTGCATTCATTGCATTTTGTATGTGTTTTGATTATTACCATTATATACTTATCAAAATTCACAAATTGCACGCATCATTGTTTTTTATGAACCTTTCACTCATGAGAATTAGACTATGAGCACGAAAACATGATCTTTACAATGTCTTTAAAGCTTGAATTTCAAATCATATCACATTGTATCGTTTAAATTCTTTCACGGCTATACTTGGCATGCTAGATAATCAATATGAACCATAACAATTATATTAACTACTTTCTTACAAAAATCACATTCTTTTGGTTTGTAACGCTAATCTTCTATAAAAAAATCCTAAGATTATGATCTATAATTTATAACGATTATCTTTTACGGTTAATCATAACTATCCTTTTATGAACTTATGTTCTTATGCTTTTACGATTATCTTGTGTGTATTCCCCTCAGTATGCATTATTTTACGCTTATCCGCTACATGCACGTGTGCTTCGCTCCATCACGATTATCTATTTTTTATGGTTCACTATTTCATTAAATATTATCTATGACGACAATCTCAAACGTTCCTTCGCACCGCCTTCAGAAGTTCTTTAGGGAATTTTTATTCCAGAAATATTTTAAGATATCTCTCTTTGTATTTTCTCTTTGGTTTGATTATTTTTCATGCACGTTGAGGTATTCGCCTCTTGTGTTAGACGACTAAGTATTTGTAGGGCTTAGGGGGAGAATTCACTTCGTGTGTTAGGCGACTAGGCCGAGGTTTAGGTCTAGGGAACTTGAAGCCTATCTGAGGATAGATAGACTAAGGCCAACCGGTCAAATGGGTGAGTCGGTATAGAAAACAAAGTTTTTATTCATCGCCTTAATCTTCAGTGTCACGAAGATCGAAGTTTTGTAATCATTGTTAAGTATATTATAAACTTATTTTTCTATTGATCAATAAAGTTCTTTATTGTTGAAATTATTTTTCAATATTCAAGGTTTTTCAATCATTAATAAAGAATTTATTAAAATCATCAATCTCTTATTCACCCCCTCTAAGGGCGTTTCATGATCTAACAACTGTCATTCCATATTGGAGTCTGGATTGTCAAAATCATCTTTTTTGCCAGCTATATCGGACGGTAACAGAGAAAAAGAGTGTTAGTATGATGTTAGACTCGAGTCTGACATCCACACAACGTACGTCATAGAGAAATACATTTGCATTCATATATCAGAAAAGAGATTGGTTAACGATATGATCATGAACATTGGCGAAGAGATGAGGAACCCTATCAAAAAGAGATTTGTATTAATAGAGATTTGTCTCCATAAAGCGATAGATGTAATGATGTTTCTCCTCGAGGTTACGTGGGAGGAGCAGAATAAGCATAGACAAGACAAGTTCCATTTACTTAGTGCCTTTCCTAAGAAGCCAAAGGAGTAATCCACAAGGGACAAAATAGATTCATCGATGAGCAACATGTGGCATTAGCGAGATAATCGTCATAATCCCCTATAAAGAGAATAGCGAGATGGTAAGCCGGTCACGTACTCGCATGTTACTCGACAGGAAAAGTTTCAAGATGAATGCCTTTCTAAGGATAACTTATGAATATTATTCTAGCGAGCCTGCTATCTTTGGGGTGAGGGGGGACATGGGTAAAGTAGGTTAATGGGTCGATCATGGGTCATCATGTCGTTCAGGTGTGGGTGGGTTATTGTTGAAGTACAGGTAATCCTACTTGAGATGTCGTGATGTGACAGAGATTTGGACAAATCAACTTACTAAATCTAATCATCACCATCACCTGTATTTCACAAAAGGATTAAACATATAGAGATTGATTGTCACCTTGTGTTGGAGAAAATTCAGAACAAAATTATCTTTCATGTATTTGTCCCTACTGATGCTCAACTAGCTGATACGCTTACCAAACTGTTTCTAGAAAACAATTCTTCACATGAACTCTCTCAAGCTGGGTATGGAGGATGTTTATTATGTTTGCTTGAAGAGGGGAGGTTCGTTCTCTCCAACCTACATTAAGTCGGTTATCAAAATATCCTATGAGTAATCTCATGCATGCGAGAGTTATGATATCATGGAGAATTAAAGGATGGTTGGTTTTAACTCAACTCAACACAACTCCTCTCTCTCTCTCTCTCAAATCATAACCCCTACCTCTCCTCCCCTGCCCAAATGATAAAATTCAACTTTCAACAGGATCCACTTACCTTATTTGTTGTTCTTTTCTCAATATTCTTCCTAGCACCTAGTCTGAATATTCAATTTCCTAAACTTCTCGTAATACCTACACATATAGCCGGTCAAACTTTCTCAATTTACATATATCAAATCTTGCCTCAGCTTACATTTCCCTAAAAATCTAAGACCTAATCTTTTCTAATCATTTAGGTCAAACATCTCTCAATTCTGTTCCTGTAGCTTTCTATGCCTTCTTTACCTTCCAATCCGCTCATTCTAATCCTCATTTTTCTATTCATTCCTGCAATGTTACTAGTTCTTGCTAAGTGCTCTTTGATAGGTTTAACCTATTATTTGCAAATCATGTTCATTCCCTAATCCTTAGACTCGTGTTAAGTCTAAAACACCCTATACTATTTACCACAACTTGCAAGCTTCCCACAAAAATCAACATCTCTGTTTAATTTTTGTGATAATTTTGTTAACATGCTCTAACGCACTGCAATGCATCCTGATGGGGATTGGGGACCATAGTCCACAGGCGGAGCGACACATTTCAGAGCCCGTTCGGATTTACACTTGTCGTAGGAGTTAGGATCGTCGTATGGCCGATCCGAGCCCGTCGTCGTATTCAGAGCATTGACGGGATATTATCTATGTATTTATACACATTCTTTGTGTGTTGTTTATATGTTGTTGTTTCGTCCAATAGTAGCTGTACATTGTGTGTGAGGGCCTATTAATACTTGTAGTGGAGTTCATTTTGGGGGATTTCGGGAGAGTTGAGATTTTGTGATCACCATGGTGCCGAAACCGTGAAATTTTAGGCCTAGAATCCTAATAAAAGTATATTTCCTTTGTTTTTCACGTGAGCCCCCACCCGTGTTTCCACAAACCCCTTCACAACTGCTGGGTAACCGCTGAAACCGTCAATTTCCATCCACTAGCTTCAACAAATGCTTGGAACCGTTGGGAGTTAGAGTAGTTTTTGTTGTGAATCGTCAAGCAAGGACGAAAACAGCCTCTCCTGAAGCGAGAGCCTATTCCCTGTCGATTGTCCACAACCTGCAGTGACATCGACAATTCTAGTTTCCGTCGGTACTGTACCACCATCGTCGAAGACCTGCTGGTTATTGTTTCCCTCTCAAACTCCTACACCTGGATTTACCATCGGCTGGATTTCCTGTGACCTGCACTCGTCCAGGCCGATACTATTGAGTGCTGTTTTTTCCGGCAATCTATATAGTGCTCATCTCAACCCAACACATCAATTGGCAACTTCCAGAGGATTAACACCTGTGGCCTTCCTCTGTTTCCAGCCGACCAAAACAGTCTCTGATGTCTTCTTGTGTTTCATAGCCTGCAGAATTTCAGTTCCAGCCATTGGAAGTGGCCGGATAGTGTTGCATGCATCTCCCCTTTGCTGTCTTGGGTGCTTTGCTTCAGCCAGCTGCAGTCCAGTATCATTCCAGTCCTTGGAAAGTGTAGATAAGTGCAGGAAACAACTATTTCAGTGGAGGAATTGAGTTAATCCCCCTGTTTGTGCCTGAAATTGCAGTAACCCTTCTCCGTTGGCCTTAATTACTTATGTAAGTTCTTTATTGGAAGTTATTATCATCTTTGTTGCTTAGTTGGGTGAATATACATACTATTCGGAATCTTGATTCTTACGAATTTGCTTAATCTTATGTGCTATTTGAAAGACATATTCACCGAACATTTCTTGTAAGCACTTTCTGTTTTAATTCAACTAACTCGTGCTTGCTTAATTAATCCATTGTTTTTCAATTGTGACGTTCGTATTACACTTAATAAATTCAGCAGACTTAATAAATTCAGCAGTCATTGTAATTTTAAAACAGAAATTCAGCAGTCATTGTCAGACACTCGCATGAGCATTGCATCAATTTAGGACTCCCGTCATCACAATGTGTGCATACGTACATTACAGTCCCTTAGTGCATTTTCACAACACAACCTTCACTTTACCCTGCGTTACATCCCTTGTGTTTTTCCTCATCATTTGTAAGTTTGTTATCGAGATAAAACTACCTACCTAATCGTACTATAATAGGGAAGTCAAGTAACATGCGAAGGCACATCGTTGTTAATCCAGATGTAAGCCTTACCATTGTGGTGAGAGCTAAGGTTATTGGTTAGGATGGATGATAACATTAAACCACAATCTTTTCTTTTGAGGCCTTTTCTATTCCTACACTTGGACTTGCCGAATTCCTTATGTTTTTTTGCCAATAATGAATATCAAGATTCTTATTCTTCCTGATTGGTTATTTATTTTTCTTGTAGCGGATTTTACTTTTGCTTTGGTTTTGATGGCTTATTTCTCTCTCTTATTTCTTCGTTCTCTTCTATTCTTTCATTTTATTTCTCTCTTTCCTTGTTCTCTCCTACATGGACAATGATGGCGGAGATTAATGGCAGCAACTGTAAAGAAGGCTAGCAGCCACCGTAATGGAGTAGGGCAACTGTTTGTTGGAGAAAGTAAGGTGGGGTGGTTGGAAGTTTTGGAGGCCGATGTTTAAGAGGTGACCTAGGGTATCCGTTGGCTGAAAATGTACAACGGGATGGAGAGAGAAATTAGGTTTTACGATTTTTGGAGAAGAATTTCAGTTGAATTTCATTAAGGGTCTGTTCAGATGCTGGGAATTGGCTTTCCGTCCAATACCAATATAAGCAGAAATTGATATTGTTTTGAATTCTAATTTTGATGTTCGGTTGCAGGATAAAATTCAGTCAACATAATTAAAATTGATCAATAATATAGTTCAGCAGGATGAAATTTAATCACAATTAAAATTGATCAATAATATAGTTCAGCAGGATGAAATTTAATCACAAGAATTGAAATATTGTAATGATTTTTGTATATATATATACACACACACACACACACTTATCTCTCATTTGGAATTTGGTTTTCCCCACTATTCACATTACAGAATTGAATAAAATACAAATTAGAGTCAACCGTTTGGTTGATTGATGTACATTAACGCGTCTAAATTTAATCTAACTACTAATAACTGCTAATTGAGTTCATTATTAACTATACTAATGAACATTTCATTACAGTTGAAATTATTATCTTGAGCTAAACATTTGAAATTTGGTTTCACATGTAAACTACTAAATTACTCGATTTGTTACCCTTTCTAATGAAAACCTGAAAATAGGTCATGCCGTCGGGGATTATGTGACAAAATACTTAATAACTAGTTAGTAATTGACAACAATATTAGTTAATCAGAGGACAATAGCACTTGATGCATTACTTGTTAATCAGAGGGGTGCGAAAATTAGGATTTTATCGAGCTCCTACTTATAAAGTTAAAGCAAGAACAAGTTTTGATAAAATTGGGGAGAATAAGGAGGAGGAAGAAGAAGAAGAAATGAGAAGAAAACAAGTAGGGGGGTGAGTTAACTGCAAGGAAAAAAGGGAAAATTTTGGGGAGAAGAAAAAGAAGAGGAGGGCATGGAAGAAATCAGTGCATCGCAGATTTAAGAAGAAAAATAGGAGGAAGGAGAGGAGGAAGAGAAGAAGGAAGGAGGTACCTGGCGGCGTCGATGGGGAGGAGCAAGCTTCGCGTCTTTGGGCTGTGTAACGCCTCTGGCTTTGTCGCTGGGCTTTGATTTCAGAGTGCTAGAGATGGCCAATATCCATGATAATGAGTAAGATTTGGGTTCAAAGATTTTTGGGTAATTCTCAATAACGTTGGCCAATTCCGTGCTAAAACCGTCCAACTGAACAACGGAATTGATTTACCTACTCTCAAAGCCAACTCTTGAAAACTAATACCTTCCATCCAAACAGACCCTAAGATCTTATGCTTTTAATTGGGCTTTAGATGTGAGCCCCAATACTCTTCCTAACCAACTTTCGCTTCCTAACCAACTTTTGCTTCCACTCTGGCTTGAGGTTCTTTGGCGCCAGCAGATTTGTAACCATCCCTATAGTTAAAAAATATTTATATATACTATATTAAAATGGAGTTGTTTCATGTCCTTGCGCTTTTCGGGTGTCCAAGTTTGCCCTTCCCCCCGCCTTGCTTGCTCGAACCTGCTTCCCCCCAACTCAGTTGTTAAAGGCACGCCTCAGGCGCGCCTAAGGCTCCAGGCTCAACAAGCTCAACAGGCTCAGAGGCTTGCGCCTTCGTGCGCCTTTTTTGCGCCTTTGGAGTATAAAAGGCGCGTCTGAGAGCGATTTCTGTTGCAAACCTTTTTTTTCCCAATTGAAAGAAAGAAATAATGTAAGAACTCAATATTTTTTGCATGATTTAGTGTTTGTGAAACATAATCGAGTGTTAAGACTTAGGCTTCGTTTGGCCCGGCGGTGGCGTCTCTACCCGGCGGATGGAACGGCGGCATTGGAACTGGAGGGGAGGAGCGGAGGTTGGAGACGGAGCGGCAGCCCGCCTTTTCCTCCTTGGTGCGGGTCCAGACGCGGCAAACGCAGACGCGGCTTCGTTTGTTTTCCCGCCTACCAGCTCCGTTTGCCCCAAACGGGGCGGCGAAACGCCGCCCCAAACGAAGCCTTAGATATGATGCAAACGACCACATTAATTCTATTTTTTAAGAGTTATAAATGATAGTAATGAATGATTAATGGGTAGAATAGATGAAAAATCTGATCAAGAAGATGAACTGTTGTTTGATGCTTATTTTTTAAAATGCATGTGGTTGCGTCTTGTCTTCCTCTGGCGCACGCCTGCGCCTTGAGCCTTGCGCCTAGGCTCCAAGACCCCTTTGCGCCTTGGTGCGCCTTTAATAACTAAGCCCCCCAAGCAGCCGATCGTCAAGCACTCAAGCGACTTTGCAGTTTTTATTTTGTTGTAAAATCGTCTGGTGATTGTCGAGCCTTCTGTAGTTTTTTGGTAAAATGGAAGCAATTGATTATTTATTGCTACTGTGTAAACTATTGATTACTTTTTAATAATTTGAGCAGTCGTGCATGAGGTTCTCCGTGGAAAATTCTGTTTCGCTGAATACAAAACGAGGGGACGGCAAACGGGTAATGTCGTTGTCGGGGCATGGAGGAGCAGACTTCTCATTTATATATAAAGCAATGTTACTTGCATACCTTTTTTGGCTATGTGCACACCTTAAAAATACCCAAACACCTATTAACTTCTAATTCCTCCTGCACTCAAAAACCTATAAGTGCAGGCCAGCCCTAATTTTGTGATATCATCTCCCTAAACCCGCAACAACATTGACACCGGCTGCTCGCTCGACGCCTCTTCTGTGCCTCCTCTCTCGACGCCGGCTCCCCGAGCTGCCTCCCTCGACCCCGTAGGTTCGCCTCCTCCCTCAACCCCGTAGGTTCGCCTCCTCCCTCGACCCCATAGGTTCGCCTCCTCCCTCAACCCCACAGGATCGCCTCCTCCCTCGACCGTGTATGCGCGCGACTCCATGGATTGTTAGGCCTCGCGGTAGGCGCGGTAATCCTTGGCGCCGAGAACCGGCCATCTTTTTCCTTCTTCAAACCCTAATCCTCTCAATCTCTTTCCTCTTTCACTACTATCGGATTTCGATTGCTGGATTCGTGTCCAACTTCTTGATCTTCTACCGCCTTCCGATCTCTGTTATCTTCATCCGATTGACCGGAAGGATGTGTTCACTGGAAGGATCAAATGGTTGTGTAAACAGTTGATGTTGAACAGCTGGGCACATCTGAAGCCGATCTAGTTCGCTATTATTGAACGACTCACCTTCAATGCTATTTCTGACGCAGGACGGTCCTATGTGATGGTGAAATAATTGTGTGAACTCCTCCTATATGCAACCACACATGAGATCCGACGGTTTACTTGCAACAATGAATATTTATAAAGCAATAATAATTTGATTGGCCACAAAGAGTTAAAGCTCTCAAATATGGAAACACGCGAAGTCGTATAAGTGCAAGAGTGCCAGAAAATCAATACTATTTAAATGGGAGATTACAAAGACTAAAACAATTGAATGCAAACTTATAAACCACTATCTCTTCTAGTAGAGAACAAACACAAGACCCAACGGTAAAAAAAATCAACACACAAACCTTGATTACCAAGACTATAAAGAGGGGAGGGCTGCCGGGACTGGATTTCAGCAAGCAGGGACTGCACTTGGCTGTCCAGGAATGGAGACAACAAATAGGGAAGGTGCAGGGGGCTGTTTTCAGCAGCGAGCAAGAGGAGTCTGCTGTTCTGGATGGTCTGGACAGCACTCTGGATGGCTGCCAGGTGACTGGATTCAATTGGGAGGGGAGGCTGCAGTTGATGGCAGTGGATGGTGGACCCAGCAATCCAGGACTTCACGTGAGATTGAGAGCTGGGAAGGAAGAGAGTTTCGGCCAGTAGTTAGAGGAAGGTGGGAGATTAGTTATTTGGAGGAAGTGGGGGGTTTCTTTTCACGTGAGAATGTGGGGAAATGTTGGGATATAGTGGGCTTCTGTTGAGGGGGGTTTGAGGGAGTGGCTCCACGTGTGAATGAGAGAGGAAGTGAGGCTTCACGTAAAGAGGGGCTGGAAGTTGGGGTTTTGTTGGCTGAGAGAGTTTTGAGGGGAGTGGGGAGAGGTGGTTATCCTTAACTTTCGGAATTAATTCCTAAAGTTTAGGAAAGTGGAAATGGAGAGGTAGTGGGTAGTTAGGAGGTGGTTAATGGGTGGTGGGGTGGTTGCCGGCTGGGTGGAGGTTAGTGGTGACCGGAGGTGGCCGCCGGTGGCGGTGGTGGCCGTCGGAGCTATTTTCCGGTGATCGTCGGAAAACTCCAAATGATGGAGTAATTGAAGGGGAGGAGGGGCTGAGTTGGCCGGACACTAGAGGAGGGGATATGGCTTGGCCGGCCAAGGGGTAGGGAGGGGGGGGGGGGGGGGGGGGGGGAGGAAGTAGGCCCGAACTTCGCACCCGGGCTTCGGCTTCGGCACCGAGTTGACCAAAGAATGGGCTTCAATACTCCATTCTTCAATCCCTAAAATGAGAGCCCTCACCCTCTATTTATAGACTGTAGGAGGCAACGAACGGCTATGATTGACCGATCGTCCCGACTCAAAAATACATAAAAATACAACTCGAAATAAAAAATGACAAAAACAAAAACGGCTACGATCGTCGATCCGCATAAAATGAATGACTCTGATTCCCCATCAATTTCTAAGTAAAATTTTCAAATGAGACATCTTCCAAAAGGTTATGGTTTGAGTATGAACTTAACGGATCCTTTAACTGCACATTACTTGTACTATGCATAGAACCATAATTTTATTGGTTTTCCATAACATTATTTTCTTCTAACCCGTCAAGGGAAGTGATGCTGTCATTTAAAACAAAAAAATCTGCTCCCTGATGCTTATCATCTAAAGGATCGCCGCTGTTCAAAATGTCCTCAACCAAAGTTTATGAATCTTGTGTCTGGTTTTCAGAAGATGTCGTTTCAAAAGGAGAAGAATCTAGATGGGAATGGCCGAGTCTGGATCCTGAAAAAATATTAGAGATAATCTAGGGTCCGTTTGGCTCGGTGTTTTTGCTTCCGGTGAGTTTGGACAAAAACGCTAACGTCATAAAATATATGTTTGGCATGACAACAGTTATGACCGCCACCAAGAAAAAAAACTAATTTTGAACATAAGTGGATGGAGTTCCTTAGGTGAGGTTGGTTCACGAACGACAGTTCATAACCACCCCGTTCACGGCCACTACCGCCTTAACGGACCCCAGTAAGTTGATATTGTAAGCAGTTTAATGGAATGAAACATCGTCATATTGTAAGCAGTCTGGATCCATACTTCTCTTTTGGTCGCAATAGGATGGTTCATGGTTGATTGTGAAGCTTGATATCGGGTCTGTTTGTTTGAGCGGTGAGAATGGGAACGGTGGGAATGGGAGGTTTCCCAAACAGTTTATTTCAGCGGCAACTTTTTTCTCGCATTGGAAATGGAGCAAAAACGCCCAAACAAACAGAGCTATCATCTGATACGACCCTTTCTCCTAGGTGGGCAATACCAGGCGGGCCCACAGCTGGTTCCGCTTCCCCAATTCCTGGCTCCCAATCCTAGGCCGGGTCGCACCAGGTCCTGCAGGCCGGGCACCCCAACCCCTCTCCGCACCCAGTATAAGCGCGGCGGGTTGTTGAGGTCGGGGCTCCATCCCCAGACCTCTTTGATAAGGAGTCTTAAACATGACTTCCATCACCAACTGGGCTGCAGCTCAATTGGTAATTTATGATTGAATTCTTCCCCGTAACAGATCTTGAACTGTAAACTTATTTTGATTTTGAAACATGATAATTTATTTTCGGTGCAGAAAGACAAAAAAACATGATGTACCATAAATTCAATGTTATCAAGTTTTCTGTTTGGTGTGCATATATAAATTTGGGCTGCCAATAAAATTTTCTAGCGTGCATGTAGCCACTTTAGATGTGCACGTAATATTGCTGTGTATATAAAGCCGCATATTTATCGAAGAAACTTGCTTAGTGATGAACTGAATTTTTTAATTGCAGGAGGAAAAGAAGAAATATGAAGAGAAGTTCAGGCAGAGTTATTAAGGGGCAGCAGGTGATCTCTTCTCCTGTCGGACAAAATAGTAATTTTTAAAATATCAGAATACTGTTTCAGTAATTTTGAGGGTGTAAACTGGAAGAATTACTCCTTGATTATTTACCTGTTCAGTAGATTCTGTGTATTTACTGCTAAGTGGAAAAATGTATACTTTGAACCTTAAAACATATTTTCTTCATGCTTTCGGGAGCATAAAAAACTGCAAACCGCAAAAACCGCCCGTACCACACAAACCGCACCGCATAGTTTCGGTGCGGTGCGGTTTTGAACTTTTACAAACCGAGCGCGGTTCGGTGCGGTGCGGTTTTCAGATCTTGAAAACCGCAAAAACTGCACCGCACCGACTAATTGCATATTTTCAATTTTCATGAACATGTGACATATCACATACGTCTAAATAAAAGTATATCTTATAAATTAATAATTAATAATAGTAATTAACTAATTATATTAGTGAATATAGTTGCTTTCTTGCTTTAGTTTGATTGTTCTCTATCGATTTATTGATGAATTTGCTGATTTGTAAACTTTTGTTAAATGAAAATAGTATCATAATGATTCATCTAATTGTAAATGTGTATTCACTAGCTTTCTCTTAATATTTCAATGTTGGAAGGATAAATAAAGCTATAATTATGTGAGTGTTGTGCATATCAAAGACTTGTACTATATTTTTGCCCAAATTTTATATCTTATTTCATCTCACATGATATTTTTGGTATTTATGTATACTCCATGCTAAAAATCGCACCGAAACCGCAACCGCACCGCAAAAAATCGCACCAAACTTAAACCGCACCCCGTAATTTCGGTGCGGTGCGGTGTGGTTTTGCTCAGGCCAAAACCGCGCCCTTGCGGTGCGTTTGCGGTTTGGGCCAAAACCGCACCAAACTGCACCGCACACACCCCTACTTTTGGGTTTCTTTCCGTGCCTTCAAACTTCAATGAGAATCACAGTAACACTGATCATAAAACTGTCAAAGTAATTTAATAATTATTATTATTTGTTGTGATATTTTTTCTTTATGTGCAGATAATTAACATAATGCATGATTAAATTATCATAAAATTGAAATCGCAATGATTCTTCTATTGATTTATTTTATGTTGGTCCCAAATCCGGATGAAAATGGTGAGAATTGTGTTAGGTAGGCGGCCAACGTAAAATTTAGTTATTCTTATGAATATGAATCGCTTGAGAAATGATGACAAATGATTCATATAGCACACCCCACTATGGTGAGATAAAGGCTCAGTGTTGTTAGATGTTGAATCGGAAAGACATGATTATGATTAAAGATAGGGCGCGATGACGACAAAGGATCCATATAGCCGACCTCACTAAGATGGGATAAAGGGTCAAGTGTTGTTGTCGTCGTCTTAGATACGCGTATTGCATGATCTAAGATAAAAGTTTTTGACCTATTTTGATTCTTTTTCTTTATATTTGATCAGTGGCTTAGTTTTTTTTTTTAATAAATAAAATAAAATAATTATATTTTAAAACAAATCGATTAGTTATCTTTGATTAACTTTTGCGGAACTTTGGATTATGGTACTTTCTTCTTTAGGCTCTGTTTGGGGGGATTTATTTTCACCGGTCAAGCGGTTACGAAAGGCCCGGTTCATACGGTCGTAACTGCTTGACCGGTGTAAATAAATCCCCCCAAACGAAACCTCAGTCTCTCTCTCTCTCTCTCTCTCTCTCTCTCTCTCTCTCTTCGTGGATTATAAGTAATAAACATGAATTTATCTCAATTATATTGTGTATCTTGTATATTTTTGTTGTATTTTAATTTCTATGTATGGCATCCATTCATGCATTATTTATTTGTCGTATTTTAATTTCATTGAGGCCGAATATTGATATATTGTCACCATGCACTATTCTATATATACATCGACACTCTTCTTTTCTAAGGAATTTGACATCACTCTCCCACATCAACATGCTATATATATATTGATAATGTTGGCACAATCAACTTATGATCTAATCTAGGCTTTGTTTGGGGGGACTTATTTTCACCGGTCAAGCGGTCACGACCATCGACCGCATGAACCGGACCTTAATTAAGGTCCGGTTCATGCGGTCGTGACCGCTTGACCCGTGAAAATAAGTCCCCCCAAACGGAGCCCTAGACTCTGTTTGGTAAGATTGTGGTTGAAGGAAAGTTGTGATGGGAAATTGGTGTTGGGATTAGAGTTGTCAGAAAAATAATGATGTTAAAAGCTGTAGGAGGAGAAGGGGGATGCTGACCTACGAGTAGAATATTATGAAAATGTGTAAAAAAAAAATTAATTTTTTTAGAAATAAGATAATTCTACGCTTTTCAAAAAGTCTCAAAAAAGCCTTTATGAGACACTTTTTTCACACCCTGGAAAGCCAAACTGTAACGACCCATGATTTTAAATCAAAATCAAGTGGGGCGTTAATGTAATGGCATATTTGCAAATTTGCTAAAACCCTTCCTCTATTACCTAAACCGAGCCAGCCCCCTGTATTTTTTTCCCGATCTCGCCTCTCGCGAGCCGCACGCAAACCGCACCCCGTCTCCCGCTCCAGCCCCGTCTCCCGCTCCAGCCCCGTCTCCCGCTCCAGGAGCCGACAACCCTTCTTCCTCCTAGGGGAATGACAAGAGTTTCTTCCCTCTCTTCCTCGAGCCGGCATCAGTTTCTTCCTCTGGCAGCCCCCTTCCTCTCCAATTGGGTTGGTGTTTGCAAGATGTTCCGCCTTGGGCTCGGTTTTGGCCTTCTTGGGTAAGGAATTCCTCCTTCCCCTCTTATTTCAGATTTCCTTGCGTTTGTTTGGAAATTTTAGCGTCCCAAATTGCTTATGTAAATTGATTCAAGGTTTTGCCCTCTTGTAGTCGTCTAACCCCGTCGTGGTTTTGTATTCCGGCGCCGATCGTCGAATCTCCCAGCGGAATCTCTCTCAGTCCTCTCCGATTTAGGGTTTCTCCTAACCTAAGCGCCGCTAAATCCTCGTTTCCGCGTGGTAATCTCATCTCCCCTCACATTTGAGGGAGGTAATTCTTAAACCCTCTCGTGCGTTAGATTTTGTAAAATAATTTCTTGTGCTAGCGTTGTGGATCTTTCTTTGTCAATTATCGCTTTCATTGTTCATGAACAGGTTTAAATAGGGTTTCTGTTTTTGCTTGTGCCGCTTCGCCACCGCCGTCAGTTTCAGTCTTATTTAAGGCAAGTAGAGATCTCTCTTTTGCAAACATTGAGTTTAGATTACCTTGTCTATTCTTATGAATTTATGATTTCACTTTTGAATACATGTTTCGTCAAATAAATGTAGATCTTGAAGGCTTAAATTGACTGGTTAATAGATTGAGGTATCACACGTTTGAAATAGTACGAGTTGTGAATGTGAATGATGGTTATTTGGATATTCACGTAGATGAATTTTGTCTCATTTGATGGATAATTAGAAGACTAGTAGGTTTTCGAGCACAATCATTAATTAATTTGAAAGACAACTGTTAAGATTCCTTGCTAGCGATTAGATGATTGGTGTTTGATGTCATGCTCGTATCGACCACATATGTCACTTGGAAGATATTTGTGTCAAAAGAATGGTTTATTGTAATGAGTACCAATTATCCCAGAATCGTTGCATGTCAAGCTTACCCCTGCATTTTTACTTGAATAATCTTCTTGTTAATAAAATCCTTAGTTTCTCGAACTCGCAAGATTCAAAACTCTCTATCCAGTTTGGGTGTCATCCGCTCCATTTTGCTTTGTAGGTATGCTTGAATGCAAGATTTGGTTAAATAATGTTCTATAACTTTATTCCTCATGTTTCATGTTTGTAAAATCTACTCTTGTATATCTGAATCAGTATTTGGTTACATGTCTTGATATGCTAGAATCACTCAATCATGAATTATTTCATTAATAACACAAGTAAACAATTGAACAGTGAGATTTTAATTGACGCAACTCCTCGACTTGAGTTCCCTCTTGAATCCCTAACTGGAACAAAGTACCGGTCATAACTAGCATGAACTCCCTGACTCAAGGGTGAGGGTTCGAAAGAGACGCCCTTTAGAGACCACGGACAAAAATTCTGAATCTCTGAAAAGTCTTGAATCTGAACCTGAATCTGTCTAAATCATGAATCATGTGCGTCAAACAAAAACACTTACACTTTTACTTGCTACAACTTATGTTATTACATGAACTTTTATATGCTCTACTTCGGAGTAGTCTACTACTTCTAGATATTTTTGTTTGTCTCACTTACTTGTTTGTCTTGTTTGCTTTGCTTCATGAAAAACGGTACACAAATATTATGTTTCTCATGCTCGTATTTTGTTTTGCTTTGCTCCTATTTATTTCAATATTCTGATGCTTTTCCTTCTTATTTTGAAATTTGTCTTGGCGTTCGTGCCTGCGCCGCCTGCTTCCTGAGCCGTTCTGCGTCAAGTTTCAGGTTCTATGTTTATGTTTCATTTCTTTTACTATCGGATATTTATTTTATGTAATAATTATAATCAGTCATTTTCTCTGTTTTTATGGACAACTGCTAAGCTATAGTATGTACTAGAATTTGATATGATTTGCATGCTCATCTATCTGAGTTTGTCATTGCATAACGATCTGTATCAGAACTTATATCATGAGTTGTTACTAAAATATATGTGCATCAAATTCTCACTGCTATAATCTTAACGCTTCCGCAATAAAACAATCTGTTTTTCTAAAAAGAAACGATTTTAAGACTATTTATCAGTATCTCAACTTTCGCCTAACATGCATGGATTCTCCTTCCGCCCATGCCTGTGGCATCACGACCCGCCCGAAGTGCACTCTGACTCTTATTGAGACGGGTCGTGACAGTTGGTATCAGAGCTAGGTTGAGCATCTAAAGATTAAGTGTTTTATAATTTCTACATATTTTGAATTACATTATATAAATATATTCATGCATCATTTCTCCACACACCTCGTTATTATCTGTTGTTCACGGCTGAAACACGCACACACTACACTCATAAGCATGAGTAGTATGCACACGAATGTTAAGTGGTTATTGACAAACTTAATATTTTTTGTGCATATGAATTCCACTAGGATATACACCGCTTGCGAATATTAAATGGTTATGCCCAGTTTAATATTTTCAAGTGCGATGACATTAAATCATAATATGCATGACATGTTAAGTGAAATGGGCAAGTAGGGGTGAAAGATTTGATTCATCAAAGTACAAAATGTAGCGGGTGCGTTGGTTAGGCCGAATGGCATCACCAACCACTCGAATGATCCGTACCTCGTCACACATGTTGTCTTTGGCTCATCCCCTTCAGCAATCCGTACTTGGTGGTAGCCCTTTTGCAGATCCATCTTCGAATATATCCTTGCTCCTCCAAGTCGATCGAACAAGTCAGCAATCAACGGCACAGGATACTTGTTTTTGATAGTTACCTTGTTCAATGCCCGATAGTCTGTGCATAACCGCAAGGTTCCATCCTTCTTCTTTTGAAAGAGCACCGGTGCGCCAAATGGTGTCTTCGATGGTCTGATCATCCCAGCCTCAAGCAGCTCCTGTAACTGTTTCCTCAACTCTTCGAGCTCGGGTGGAGCCATCCGATACGCTTAATGCTCGATCCTTTTGGCTGCTGCTCATCGATGCTTGGCTTCTGGTCGATGACGTGCTGTCGTTGGGGCTTGCCTATTTGGGTTGATTCGAGACCGTTTGCGGCATATGAGTTGCATTCAACAATGCTCACTTTGATCGGTGTACCCTCCAGTGTTGCTGATCATTGTTAAAAGCATTCGTTTCATTTTGGTGGCCACAATTCCCTTTGGATGTGGTTGATCTATATGTCATGTTGCTTGCATTTTGATCCCAATCACGTTATTGGCATTGGATTTGAAGAAAGAATGATCTCTGCCTCTGCTTTCGATGCGAAACGAGGCAATGGTTTGGCATTGCAGTTATTATTTGATCAGCTACTGGGAGAGACGTGTGTCTCGATCGCTCACAATGTTCTTCGGCAACCCCCAATACTTCACCACATGTTTGAAGAAGAGTCGCGCCGTCTCTTCCGTCGTTGCATCCTTCACGCTTGGTATGAAAGTGCCATACTTGGAAAAGCGATCTACTACCACCAAGATAGATCCGCAACCTTCAGATTTGGGCAGCGCGTTGATGTAATCCAGCGTCACCGTTTCCCAGGGATATTCCGGCACTGGTAGGGGCTCCAAGAGTCCTGCTGGCTGCTTGTTCTCCACCTTGTCTTGTTGGCAAACAAGACATGTCTTCACGTATAGCTCGATGTTGTCCCTCATTTGCGGCCAATAGTAGGAATCCTCCATCAACGCCAAGGTGCGCTTTTGGCCTGGATGTCCCGCCCATTTGGTGTCATGACACTCCTTGATTAAGTCCCTCCGCAGGTTTCCCCACTTTGGGATATACAATCTCCTTCCTTTGGTGTAGAGTAGCCCGTCTTCTACCCAAAATCTCTTGGCTTGACCCTCTTTGGCTAGTTGCATGAGTTGTTTGGCCAACGGATCTTCTTCCAACCCACTTTTTACCTGCTCAAGAAGGTCGTTCGTGGCCTCGGTGTGGGTTCCCGGTAGCCTGACGTGCAATAATAATATCTCGTAGCCTCTTGGCGGTGATAATAATGAAGCATTTGGTCTTTTGGCCGCCGACAATGCGCTCCTAAATTGCCCGTTTTGTGTTTCGGCTCGCCCGCTGGTGCTTGCCGTCTACAAAAGTGGTTGGCGTGCCGTCTTGGCCCCTCCACAGTGCCTCGCTTAGATCTCATGGTGTGCCCCCAAAATGTCCCGCCACATGTTATGCGATGCATTTGTGATGGTTCTTGTGCATCGGAGCTTGGAACGTCCCAAACATTCGTGCCGCGCGGAGCTCGTTATTCCCGCTTAATGCTCGATCCTTTTGGCTGTTGCTCATCGATGCTTGGCTTCTGGTCGATGACGTGCTGTCGTTGGGGCTTGCCTATTTGGGTTGATTCGAGACCGTTTGCGGTATATGAGTTGCATTCAACAATGCTCACTTTGATCGGTGTACCCTCCAGTGTTGCTGATCATTGTTAAAAGCATTCGTTTCATTTTGGTGGCCACAATTCCCTTTGGATGTGGTTGATCTATATCACCATCGGCGCTCGATGTCATCCTTTGTGGGCTAACCTTTCTGGGGGGTTTTGGACTCCTGGTGGCCAATTTTTTGTGGATCCTCGTTATATACTATTAGGGGGAAGAAAAACGAAGGCGCCATCGCGGGATGCGTATGGCTGGAAGAAAAATTTGACGCGCTTGCCGCCAGAGATTGCGGCCGGTGTGCTGAGGTAGGCAGCCGCCGCGCTCGACGCCCCCCTCGTCGTAAGATCCCTGTGCCGCCCGAAGCCCGCATCCGAGCCCCGCAAGCTGCCCGGAGCACGCACCGAGGGAAAAAATTGACCCGATCGACTACCGCGGAGTCGCTCCATAAGACCTTCAATGCAATGCAGTGGTCTTATATAGGATGCGGAGAATGGCCCGTCATGCGCTGATGTGTGGCAGGCTGAAGAGCGGGGATGATTTTCTCTTGGCAACGATCGATTAATGGGTGGGATGGAAGCCCCAGTTGATCCTCATCATCGTCAGGTTGCTTTGAGAAAGGTGTGCATATCCCGGGCGAGACCCCAACTCAATTGTTTGGAAGAAAATTGACATGCGACCCCAGGATGGGCGGGGTGACCCGCTGAGTTTAAGCATATCAATAAGCGGAGGAGAAGAAACTTACAAGGATTCCCCTAGTAACGGCGAGCGAACTGGGATTTGCCTAGCATGGGAATCGGGTTGCTATGCGGCTCGAATTGTAGTCTGGAGAAGCATCCTCAGCGACGGACCGGGCCCAAGTCCCCTGGAATGGGGCGCCAGGGAGGGTGAGAGCCCCGTTCGGCTTGAACCCTGTCGCAACACGAGACTTAACATGACATGTATGTCCATTCATTTGCATTCATATTATAAATCATTGCACTAAGTGTGAAGCTAAGAACAACAATAATGATTGCATACCCATGGATTTACTATTTGTTTGACATCACACATGATTTTAATTTTGCAATTGCATGATCATTACCTAGAGTTGTCCAATGAAAATGCTATAATTATTACATGAATTATGAACCCGACGGTATGGAATGTGTTAAAATCTTTAGTTTAAGTCTCTCGGTATTTGTAATCAATCCTTTCTATTTCGCGTGTCTATCAATCTCATTCGGTCCTCTTGTATCCCTTTCTAGTTAACTCTTAAGTGTTACCGAGAAATGAGAGTCTTCTTGTAAATTGCTCTGCAGAATTACTTCGGCGTTATTTTGTGCTCTTCGATCGTCAATGTGACTCACTTTTGTCGTGACTCAATCGTCATTCAGCTTCTTTTTCCCTTTAGGTGTTCTATCTTCCTTTCGTGCAAAGATTTTTCCGCTCTCAAATTCTCAAGTCCTACCGCTTAATTTCTAGCTATTTGAAGAAATCTCTGTGATTCCTGAAGTCAATCCTTCGTATCCGGCCGAACCCGCTAAGATTGTGGAGTACGCTTCAGAACTTGAATCTGATGCGCGTAGCAAGTATCCACACTTTTTCTCTTGATCTTGGTAAGTCTCTGCGCTTGTTTTTCTTTCTGTTTCAGCATATTCATAGTTAGCTTATATGTCTTGATCTGCAAATCTTGTTTGGGATAAATGACATCTGAATCTTCACCATAAGAGGCCCCATTCAGGGAATCCTCAGAAAATTTTGGAACGAAACTTCCTAAGTAGGAGAGACTGTAACGACCCATGGTTTTAACTCAAAATCAAGTTGGGGGGTTAATTTAATGGCATATTTGTAGATTTGCTAAAATCCCTACTCTATTACCTAAATCGAGCCAACCCCTCTCTATTTTTTTCCCGATATCGCCTCTCGCGAGCCGCACGCAAGCCGCACCCGTCTCCCGCTCCAGCCCCGTCTCCCGCGCGCCCCCGTCTCCCGCATGCGCGCAGCGCAAGCCGCCGCTCCTCCTGCTGGTGCCGCCCCCTGCTCCTCCCTTCGACACCTCCTCTTGCTTCCCCGTCGCCTCCTCTGCGCCCTAGACGTCGCCTCCTCTTGCTCAGGCCGACAACCCTCCAGCACTGCTTCCATCTCCTCTAAAGGGGGGGGGGGGGGGGGGGGGGGGGGGGGGGGGGGTGGCAGTAACCTTCATCTCTTCCTAGGATCCGACAACCTTTCTTCCTCCTAGGGGAATGACAGCAGTTTCTTCCCCCTCTTCCTCGAGCCGTCATTAGTTTCTTCCTCCGGCATCCCTCTTCCTCTCATATTGGGTCGGTGTTTGCGAGATGTTCCTCCTTGGGCTCGGTTTTGACCTCCTTGGGTAAGGAATTCCTCTTTCCGTTTCTATTTCAGATTTCCTTGCGCTTGTTTGGAAATTTTGGCGTCCCAAATTGCTTATGTAAATTGATTCAAGGTTTTGCCCTCTTGTAGTCGTCTAGCCCCGCCGTGGTTTGTGTTTTCCGGCGCCGATCATCGAATCTCCCAGTGGAATCTCTCCTAGTCCTCTCTGATTTAGGGTTTCTCCTAACCTAAGCACCGCTAAATTCCCGTTTCCGCGTGGTAATCTCATCTCCCCTCACATTTGAGGGAGGTAATTTCTAAACCCTCTCGTGCTTTAGATTTTGTAAAATAATTTCTTGTGCTAGCGTTGTGGATCTTTCTTTGTCAATTATTGCTTTCGTTGTTCCTGAATAGATTTAAATATGGTTTCTGTTTTTGCTTGTGCTGATTCGCCGTCGCCGTCAGTTTTAGTCTCATTTAAGGCAAGTAGAAATCTCTCTCTTGCAAACATTGAGTTTAGATTACCTTGTCTGTTCTTATGAATTTATGATTTCACTTTTGAATACATGTTTCGTCAAATAAATTTAGATCTTGAATGCCTAAATTGACTGGTTAATAGATTGAGGTATTACACGTTTGAAATAGTACGAGTTGTGAATGTGAATGATGGTTATTTGGATATTTACGTAGATGAATTTTGTCTCATTTAGGGGTGCAAGTTGAGTCGAGCCGGCTCGTGAGCTTGATGAGCCGGCTCGAAAAAAGCTCGACTCGAGCTCGAGTCATTTGAGCTCGAGCACGAGCCATTTGAGCTCGAGCTCGATTTCGGCCGAGCTCGAGCTTGATTGCTCTTCTTCATGAGCTCGTGAGCCGGCTCGCGAGCTTTTTTTTTTGGGGGGGGGGGGGGGGTATTTTAAAAAAATATAAATATAAATAGGCTCATGAGCAAAAAGCTCGCGAGCTCGAGCCAAGTAGGATGAGCTCGACGAGCTCGAGCTCGAAATATTTAGCTCGAGCTCGAGTTTGGGATTTTTGCCAAGCTCGACTCGAGCTCGACTCGTTTACACCCCTAGTCTCATTTGATGGATAATTAGAAGACTAGTAGGTTTTCGAGCATGATCATTAATTAATTTGAAAGATAACTGTTAAGATTCATTGCTAGTGATTAGATGGTTGGTGTTTGATGTCATGCTCGTATCGACCACATGTCACTTGGAAGATATTTGTGTCAAAAGAATGGTTTATTGTAATGAGTACCAATTATCTCAGAATTGTTGCATGTCAAGCTTACCCCTGCATTTTACTTGAATAATCTTCTTGTTAATAAAATCCTTAGCTTCTCGAACTTGCAATGTTCAAAATTCTTTATCTAGTTTGGGTGTCATCAGCTATTTTTTGCTTCGTAGGTATGCTTTGATGCAAGACTTGGTTAAATAATGTTCTATAACTTGATTCCTCCCGTTTCACGTTTGTAAAATCTACTCTTATATATCTGAATCAATATTTGGTTACATGTCTTGATATGCTAGAATCCCTCAATTATAAATTATTTCATTAATAACACAAGTAAACAATTGAACGGTAGAGTTTTAATAGACGCAACTCCTCGACTCTGGTTCCCTCTTGAATCCTTAATGGGAACAAAGGACCGGTCATAGCTAGCATGAACTCCCGCTCAAGGGTGAGGGTTCGAAAGAGCCGCCTCTTAGAGACCACGGGCAGAAATTCTGAATCTCTGATAAATCTTGAATCTGAACCTGAATCTGTCTGAATCATGAATCTTGTGCGTCAAACAAAAACACATACACTTTTACTTGTTACAACTTATGTTATTACATGAACTTTTTATGCTCTACTTCGAAGTAGTCTACTAATTCTAGATATTTCTACTTGTCTCACTTGCTTGTCTGTCTTGTTAGCTTTGCTTCATGAAAAACGGTACACAAATATTATGTTTTCCCCTGCTCGTATTTTATTTTGCTTTGCTCCTATTTATTTCAATATTCTGAGACTTTTCCTTCTTGTTTTGGAATTTGTCTTAGCGTTCGTGTCTGCGTCGCTTGCTTCCTGAGCCGATCTGCGTCAAGTTTCAAGTTGTATGTTTATGTTTCATTTCTTTAACTGTCGGGTATTTCTTTTATGTAATAATTATAATCAGTCATTTTCTCTGTTTTCAAGGACAACTGTTAGACTATAGTACGTACTAGAATTTGACATGATTTGCATGTTCATCTATCTGGATTTATCATTGCATAACGATCTGTATCAGAACTTGTATCATGAGTTTTTACTAAAATACATGTGCATCAAATTCTCACTGTCATAATTTTAACGCTTTCGCAATAAAACAATCTGTTTTTCTCAAAAGTAACTATTTTAAAACTAATTATCAGTATCTCAGTTTCCGCTTAACAGACATGGATTCTCCTTCCGCCCATGTCTGTGGCATCACGACCCGCCCGAAGCGCACTCTGACTCTTGTTGAGATGGGTCGTAACACAAACACCTTCAAAACAATGGTGACGGTGGGAATAGGGGTGACCAGAGCCCTAGTCTTTTTTGCTCTTGATGAAACATGAGACTTCGAATTATAATTTCATTCGAAAAGTTTTCAACGTTGTATGGTCCGATTCGCTCACATATCCTCATGCGGAATCGATTTCATCGTATGAATGATAAGATTAGTTTATCCTCTAAGAGCTCCATTTTGCATGGGCATTTAAAATTAAATTTTATTATAAATTTATATCTAAAAAATTTAGGAGTATACACAGTTTTCTATATCTAGTAATCACTTGTATTTTCATCTTTGACCTAAAAGCGTGTATAAATACTAAAAGCTAAATAACAAAAATAGAAATAGGTTCAGCTTGGCATGGTGGTGGCGGTCGTGAACGTGGTGATTATGAATCGTTGTTCGTGAATGTTTCACCCACCTAAGTATCTTCTTCCACGCTTTTATGTTCAAAACTATTTATCTTTTCTTGGTGGCGGTCATAACCTGTCTTGTCAAACATGCATTTTATGACGATGCCGTTTTTGTTCGTTCTCACTGGTGCAAAAACACCACGCCAAACAGAGCCATAATATAAATACTGAAACGCATGCACAATGTTCACGTTTGCAGCGTGGGACGATGGCATCATCCCCAATAACAACTCACCATTTTCAGTGCAAAGTCATTTTCGATACAGGTTAAAGCACAATTACATTTGGGCCACCAAGAGAAAATATTGTCGTCACCGCACACTGTGCAAGATGATTTCGTACCAAACTTTTAAATATGTAATAGAGGAAATATTGCATTAGTCTTCTTAAGAGAGAGTTCTCATGTAATAAGATTGTTGTTTGTTGAAAACAAAGATATGATAAATCTTCTTAGCAAAAAAAGTTAAACTATTTTTTTTAATGCATAAATTTTTTTTGCATTGAGTTATTATTTCTCAAAAAAAAATTGGATATGAAAAGGGCTTACACCTGCTTACATTCAAATAAGAAAAACAATTTGTGCCTATAACACATCATGAGTATGGTGTGTTATACACACTAAATCACAATTTTAGACATCTAAACAAATGTTTTTATAAAAAAAAATCAGAATATTAATTTTAATATTTTTATAATTATTTTAAGTATTTTTATTTATATTCTAACTATTTTTGAAAATAATTCGATCGAAAAATCATGCACTCTTATCGGAAAATTATTACGATTGAAACATTTTAAAGAATAGTTAGAATATGAATAAAAAAAGTACTTAAGATGATTGTAAGAATACTAAAATTAATATTCTATTTTTTTTTTGTAAATACCATTTATTTAGATGTCTAAAATTATGATTTAAGGCGATAACACACCATGCTCATGGTGTGTTATATGCACCAAATTTTTTTTCAGAAAATGCACCCATTTTGTGTGTTGTCATATATATGAGCAAAGGTTGCTCTAAATATAAAAATACTATTATGTTAAACATTAAAAAAAACATTTCATACATTTTGAGTAAAAAAAATTTAATGCAAGAAATTAGTTCGCGGGCTCAAAAAAATGGTGTTATAGGCACACCCAAAATAAGTATGTACAGCCAAAATATATTTGCAACCCAAATCAGATATTTGTAGCCCATTAACAACCACGTATAAAACTCGATAATTCAAACTTTCCTTCTCCAAACTGAAAAAAGAAAGATCCTGAGCTTCCAAAAATCTCCACTCACGACAAAAAATACGCACTAGATTCTCCATCTTCACACAATACCCGCTCTCATAATGTAACATCCCCAGAACAACCAGACCCCTGAGATGCTTTTTGTCATGACAAGGTCATGACATACCTCTAAGAGACTAAAATGACCCTAAGAACCAAGGTGAATAAGTGAAAATCACTTTGGTGTGCAAATAGCCAAATTTGACTCCATGGCTTATGACTTGATATTAGACTTCAAAAGGACAAATTGACCCCACCAACTCTTCCTAAACACCTTAGGGAATCCCTTGGGTCATTTAGGACCCATAGGGGTCAACCCAATTGATCAATTTGGCTAAAGTCAACTTTATGCCCAAATAAGACAAACCACTCAACTAAGTGTCAATTAGGGTTCAAATGATCAAAGCAACCCTACTAATGTATTACAAACCCTAGTAGGGATGCAATGGACCCAAAAGCCCCATCTATTGGTCATTAAATGGTCAAATTTGACCAGAGTCAACTTTCCCCCAATTTTGGTCAAAATCACGCTTATTGGCTAAATTGGCCTAATTAGGGCATCACCATGACCCAATCAGCATTGGGTGGTGTCAAGGGACTCAAGGCTAACACATTGGACCATCCAACCCATCAAACTGACCAAGTCCACCCCAAAGTCAATCTTGGTCAAAGTTGAGCCCTAAAGAAGAAATTAGAAGCCTAAGCCTATTCCAATGGGCTAAGGCCTCAATAGGAAGCCCATCCAGCAGCCCAATAACACATGACCATGCATGCCCTCAAATTTGAGGAGGGATTGACATGCAAGGGGGTAGAAATTGGGATTTCCCCCAATTTTGAATGAGACAAAGGAGGAGTTAATGGAGTGGATGCCACATGGCATGCCTCCCCTCTCCCCAAAGCATCTTCTCAGCTTCCCCATGGAATCCCTGCAGGAATAGGAGTGAGGTAGCAGCAGTAGTGATGGGGGGAAGGAGAAAACAAGGAAAGGGCCTGCCACCATTAATGGTGACCCAAGAATTGGAGGGAGTTAGGCCTTGATTACACCCTTAATCGACTCCCCACAGCTCAAGCATTATTTCCCTGCTGAGCTGGAGCTGTGGCAGTGGCTATGGAGGGAGGTGTCACCCTTGGTGAAATTGCCAAAAATGGCAACCACAGATATAGCCTCTCCCGACCCAGTCCAAACCCCTCATTAGCTCCAAAATGTGCTTAGGAGAAGAAACCCCATTATTGCAGAAGGAATCGGGCACAGAGGAGGGAGATCGACCAAGGAATTGGAGCTCAAGTGTCGGCCATGGCAAGCCAAGATTCCCTCAACCTCAAGCCCAATCAAGGCAAGTTTCCTCCCCCTCTCCCCCTGTGCTAGTCTCCCCTTCTTCCTGTTTTGATTTTAGTTGAGAAATGGCAAGTTTGCCATTTTCCCGATCGGGCTCCAAGGCCCCTCCAAATCCCCTCCCCCATTTCATCTACAGGCCACCTCTGACGGAGATATCACCATCAATCGACGGCCAAACCTCGGCCAGAGGTGATGACGTTGGCCGTTTGGCCGGAGACGGCCTAAGTTCACTGGAAATCGCCCCGCAAGATGGCCCAGGCGCGACGATCTCAGCCCTTGGCGCCTTTAGGAAGACGAAATCAGGATCGTCGGTTTACCTTTTTTTTTAAATGATTTATTAATTAGTTGGAATGAATTGCTACCTAGGCTTATAAAATTTTTAGAAAATTTTGTGCTATCATTTGGGGAGAACTTTGAATACCAAAGTTGTAGCCCATGCTCCCAGCTATCTACAGTAAAAATTTCGTGATTTATGGAGCATTATAACTGCCTGTATGAATTTTCTCCTCCTTTATGAGTATTAAACTAATATAGTGTTGGGACCCTAAAATAAATATGGAAAATTATAGGCTTTGAATTAGGGGTACTGACCAACATGAATGTTGTAGCTAAGAACCCAAGGAGCTCATAGAAATTGATTTTGCTTGATTTGGATTCTACAACTCAATATATAATTTTTCTAGTGTAGACCATATATACCCCTATTGCATGCAAGTTGTAGGAATTTGTAATAAAATATTGATTAAGTTTATGGAGATGTCATCAACATGAAACATGTATGTCTAGGCCTTAACCAACTCAGGAAATTTAGTTTGAGTTATTTGAGCTTTGTAGCCGCTTGAATCTATTTTAGAATAATGAGTGTATTATTGTAGCTTAGATCTTAGAAAAATTACTTAGGATGCTATATACATCCAAGTGCTCTGAAATTTGGGGCACGATGATTTCATGCTTCCACCATGGCACTGCCAAAAATTTAGATGGTTTGGAGCACATTTTCCATGGATTTTAGCAAAATATGTCTTTTGCCAAATGACTAAATTAGGTGGCTTAAATAATCCAAATGACCCCAGAATTGAGGTGATGGACTCCTTATAGTTTAGGGAGGCTTTGGTTAAAATCTCAACTCAAGTGCATGGGTGGATTTTTCTGAGCTTCAAATTGAAGTTGAGTCTTAAGAAGGAAATTGGGGTGTTAATAGTCATTTTGGGCTTTTGAGGTTTTTGATGGGATTGAGGGTGAAAATCACCTTGCATGTCACCAAAACCTTGGTCATGCAAGTGGGGTGACATAACAATCCAAACCCTAGAGTTTGGAGGCCTTTAGAGCTAGATACATTAGGTTATCAAATTAATTTAAATTGTCACACTTGCAAATTAATGAACTTTTTATGATTGTAAATTCCCTGGAAAATTATGAAACCTAGGATTTGGTGTTTTTAGATGAATATTGTGCTATAGTAATTTTTCCAGAATTTATTGAAGTCTTAACATAGCACTTGTAGTGTAAACCCTTATTGGCACACCAAATGTAATAAATGATAAATAAAGGTAAATACTCCTTGGATTAATATGAGACTTAAGATCTGGTTTTTGTAGGCCAATATTGTGCTATAGTAATTTTCTCAGAATTTATTGAAGTCTTAACATAGCACTTGTAGTGTAAACCCTTATTGGCACACCAAATGTAATAAATGATAAATAAATGTAAATACTCCTTGGATTAATATGAGACTTAAGATCTGGTGTTTTTAGGCCAATATTGTGCTATAGTAATTTTCCCAGAATTTATTGAAGTCTTAACATATCACTTGTAGTGTAAACCCTTATTGGCACACCAAATGTAATAAATGATAAATAAAGGTAAATACTCCTTGGATTAATATGAGACTTAAGATCTGGTGTTTTTAGACCAATATTGTGTTATAGTAATTTTCCCAGAATTTATTGAAGTCTTAACATAGCACTTGTAGTGTAAGCCCTTATTGATACACCAAATGTAATAAATGATAAATAAGGGTAAATACTCCTTAGATTAATATGAGACTTAAGATCTGGTGTTTTTAGGCCAATATTGTGCTATAGTAATTTTCCCAGAATTTATTGAAGTCTTAACATAGCACTTGCAGTGTAAACCCTTATTGGCACACCAATTGTAATAAATGATAATAAGGGTAAATACTCCTTGGATTAATATGAGACTTAGGATTTGGTGTGTTTTTTTACCAATATTATGTTACAGTGAGGGGTAAATACTCCTTGCATTACTTCAACCTGTAGTCTAGCGAGGGGTAGGCTCGTAGTTTAAATATAAGACTGGTGTAGTCTAGCGAGCGGTAGGCTCGTAGTTTAAATATAAGACTGATGTAGTCTGGCGAGCGGTAGGCTCTACTTTATAAATGTTGATTTAGAATTGCGAGCTGGAGGCTCAGTAGTAAGGGTTAATACCTATTTGAATATGCATAAGATGTGGTGGGTCTTCGGTTCTGGCTTAGTCGTCACACCGACAGCAGTTCGTTGACTCGGCAGTGCTAGTGGTTTGATTAGGGGCCAGGTTGTTTTACTGCGCGTCCGACGGGACGAATTCCCTAAACACTGCTTGGCCAATTCAGTTTAGTACGCAGGAGCTCGTGAGTACCGGGTACCGGTATCACAGCGTACGTTTGGGCCTAGGTCTCGTAGTGTGACTTACCCACCTAGGTGAGGAGACGCCCGCTCCTCTGCCACCGTTTGACCACGACGGGAGGTGCCCGAGAATTTAGTTACCTCCGAAAAGTGGGAACTAAAGGTCTGTACGTACAGAGTCGCGTGTGTGAGTTGCACCATTGCATTGCATTGCATATCATAACATAACATTCTTGCATAAATCAGAAACCTCATCGTATAAATTAGTATGGGCTCTTTTATACGATGAGTTTACTTCTTGCCAGATCCCTTAGCTTATGTGTTTGTGTGTATACACATAAGTTAAGGTTACTTTCATAGCTGCTCTAGTTGTTTCTTTATTTGCTCTAGTTTTCTTTATAACTACTCTGGTGTACTTTTCTAGCTGCTTAGACTATTTTATAACTGCGTGTGTATACTCACTTTGACGCTCGTTTATATACTACTCGGTTTTTTTTGTGGCTCCTTGATTTATTATGATAGATTTGCTAGAAAGGTGCTTGATGTATATATATATACATGTTGTTAGCTATTGATGTAATTGCTAGATGTAAATGCTTATATATACATGTTGTTAGCTATTGATATAATTGCTAGATGTAAATGTTTTTATATACATGATGTTAGCTATTGATATAATTGCTAGGTTAGTAATGCCCGCATGTCACCTGCTTTTGATTTACCCCTTGATGTCCTCCGCTTCCTCCTCCCGCACGGTGCCTAGGAGTCGCGGGTGGAGGCGGTGAGGAATATATTGAGTCTTATAGACTGACGGTTGGTGGACCTCATCATTTTAGGGATGATGTGTCGGAACAGCAGGACCCCGTTCAGGAGACAGGACAGGAGGACGGGATGAAGCAGAGCAGCCACTACACGTCGTCGCAACAACAGCTACAGATGTATGAAGACAGAGTTTTATAGCTTCCGCATAGATGTAGAGTGAGAGTGTTTTTGCTCTATATTTGAATATGTACCAGGCATAAGCCCTCATTTCTTATAGTATTTTTCTCATCGTGGACATTTGTATTTTGATAATTGTATAATGTGATTTTGTGGACTTATTTCATTTAATACTTCAATTACTGTGATTATGGTTGGCCTGGATGATGATGAATAGCCGGCAGGATCGGCGTCTCGTGGCGGCGACCATTGGGTGTAATGGTGCCACCGCAAGACGGTGGTTCTGGGCGGTAAGACCCGATTTTAAAGAAAAAAAGAGGGTCTTACAAACTGGTATCAGCTTAGCCGACTTTCGATCCAAGTAAAAGAAGTTCACAAACCCTAGGGCAACCCCCGCTCGAGTTAGTTTGAGGACAAACTAGTAGCGGAAGCAGTGGTGTGCCCATATGAGAAATCACATAACTTTGTCCACTTAACGATGAGATTAGGCCATCCTGACTAGTACAACGTATTGGTTTGCGTAACAAGACATCTCATAAGGTATCCTAGTCTGACATCAACCTCGAAAATATTTTGACCAAGTAGTAGGATACGCCCAAAGTTACTAAAAGAAGGAGTTGAAAGTGTGTGCAAGTGTTCAGGGCTTACTCCCCGATACACCCACGTCACTTCCTAAGTGATATTAACACCCCTCAAACAAACAAATAGGACAATCTTAAGTGGATATATATGGTGCTTGTGATTGTACTATCGGATTAGTATGAGACTCATAAGGCTTAACTTATGTGCTTAGAAGCTAATACTCCACACTTCCACCCTCGGCAAACCATCACAAAGAAAGGATGTAAAATGTGGAATGAGAATTCCAACTTAGAGAAGACCGCTTAATAGGCACACGATCCTTGGAAAAGTTACGGTAAATGGCATTTTGAGGGTAGAGAACCTTACAATATCCACAAATCTCGAGGACTAGGTATCCATAAGGATTAAGTACACGCTTGAAATGTCTAAATTGTCGGATATAAGAAACTCGGAACAAGATTTACTGGAGGCTAATCTTGTTTCTTCGTTTATTGGGCCTCTATAATATTAACTTGGGTTATCTTAGAAACATAAAAGTCTCTACAATACAACTCTCTGGGCACCTGCTTTAGTGCTTGGTATATAAAGTGAACCCTAGACTCAAATCTGTGTGCCCTATCATCTGACTTACCCGAGTGATCTGAATTTTACACCGTACATGTAAATTTAGTGCGACACACATGCTGTCTAAAAATCAGAATTTTGGAGATAAGTTCTATACATTTGGAAATAATTTCATTACATACGATTGCGGTAGATCTATGGCTTAGTGAATACCAATCCACTCAAATCTTTATGGACGGTAGGTCTCGGGAAAGAAAAGTTCCTGGACAATTTGAGGCCATTTGGAACCCTTCATTTTGATGGTTCCCACATCCAAGACCAAGGTAGCTTAGGATGATACACATGTTATTATACATAAAACTGTATGTGCGTAACAACTATTCCTTGGTCAATTCTCTGGGAATTGAAACATGCACTTACGGTGAAGAGATCTTTCATCTCTAAAGGAATCAGAGACTTTGAAGATTGAGTTATGTAGGAAATTAGGGCTTGTGAACTTTTGTTACATTAAGCATTATTGAGAATTCCAGGGTCAAGTTTTCCTGGATCATTTTGAAAATCTGGAATATTACAGAAATGAGTAGATAGACTTGTGGTCTCCATTGAACCTCTGAAAATTTTATTGATTATTTATCATACTTCCTTCACGAAATGGGATTTGCACCCTTAGCCACTTTGGAATTATTATAAGGAGAAAAAAATTATGAAATTCTACTGAACGTTGTCTTGGATCATGATTAGTCTCTGGAAATTTTGTTAAACTTATTGGCCCATGATAACTGATACTTGGTGTACAAATTGGGGACCCCATGATTATGAAAGAAATAAGACCTAGGCCAAAAACAAATATGACATTACGAAAAGTTGAAATATGTAAGTTATCACTTACAAAACTCCATGAATAATCTAGAGACCAATTTACGACATATTCACGATAGTTGATTCATAGGTGATAGGTCTCGTACAACCTTTGAGCTTGGTTTGCATTTAACAAAAATGAGAGTTGTAGATGTGACCATTGATAACACGTGATTGAGATAAAAATCAGGAATGAGGTTTCAGGAAATTAATGTGATTAGGTGCACTCCAAGAATTAATCTTGAAGGATTTACAATTCATGAATTTTGTGAGTGTTGAAGCCAAGCGGTCTCGAAGGATTGAAGCCGCGCGATCTGAAGCCAGCGGTCTGTGCGGTCTCCAATAATCAGACCGCGGGTTCTCCTCTGATGTACCAGATCGCGCCGGATAAAGATGGGTTGAAGCTGCGCGGTCTCAAGTCAGCGGTCTGTGCGGTCTCCCAGAATCAGACCGCTGCTCCTCCTCAGATATGCGAGATCGTGCCAGATGAAGGCCAGCGATCTCCAGCTCTATCAGACAACTGTTTGATAACCGCGGTCTGTGCGGTCTCCATGCATCAGACCGCCACTTCTCCTCAAGTATGCGAGGTCGCATCTTGTGAAGGTCAGCAACATTCCGCCTCTCCAAGAAGTCTAGAGCCAGCGGTCTCAGCGGTCTCCAAGTGCAAGACTGCCAGTTCATCTCGGATATACCAGATCGCTTCGTATGGAGAGAAGTGGTCTGGCCCTCCCGGTCTCTCTCTTATGGGGGAGTGTTCGCCAGAACGATCTAACCGTCCGACGGTCTCCTTTGTCACACGACCTTCCTCCTGTCGTGTGATCGCCCGACCTCACTCCAGATCGCAGAAGTCGCTGCGGTCTCAATATTCCTGGCCGCCCAGACCGCCCAGCTCTCTTGTATACTGTGTATTTGTATTTAGTCCCACATCATATATTTGTATTTTATTGTTTCCCTCCTAGTCTATATAAAGGAGGCAATACTCTTGTAATACTTAGATTTTCAGAAATAAAAAATTCCTGTTATTTTCAAATTCTCACATGGTATCAGAGACATCGATCTCTTCGACCGGTCTCATCTTCCTCTGACCGCACATTCTGTGCGATCTCCTCTATCTCTCTCTCCGACCGGTCGTTCCCCTCCTGACCGCGCGATCTCATCAATCTTCTCGAGAACGCGCGATCTCTCTTTTCATGGGTACCCCATCTTTAACTGCCACACCTCCTCCCCAACCCCTGCCAACTCCTGTGGCTATTTCTACCCCCTCTGGAAACCTTGGCACCTCCTCCAAGCTCACTGGCTCTAATTATGCTGATTGAAGTGTCTCCTTCACCTTCCTCTTACGCTCTCAACGCAAACGCCATCATCTCACCGATGATCCTCCTCCCCGTGGATCTGCTACCTTTGATGATTGGGATGCTAATGATGCTCTGGTCCGCACCTGGCTTGCTAACAGTCTCTCTGATGAGTGCCTTCCTATCATTCGTCATGATGAGACTGTCAAGGCAGCCTGGAACCATCTTGCGGCCCTTTACTCAAAAGGTGCCAAAACCTCCCGTATCTACACCTTATATGCAGATCTCTTTGCTCGCCCAACCATGGATCCCACCACAGCATATCAAGCAGTTCAGGCCCTTGGGGCTGAACTCCTTCAACATCGGCCCTTCTCTGCTGATCTTGCTGAACAACATAAACACTTCCAAGAGCTCCTGGTTGTGTGTTACCTTCTCCGTCTTCCGGAGTCCTATGATCTGATACGACAACAAATCCTTGGAGAAGATGAATCTCCAACTCTTGATGCCACCGCTGCTCGGGTCTCTGCTGTTACCTCCCTTATCCAACGACCCTTGTTGTCTTCCCCTCCTCCTCCAGAGATCTTTGCTCACAAGGCTGAACGTGGTCACACCGGTGGCCGTGGTGGATCTCTTGGTGGTCGTGGACCTCCGCGGCACATCTGTTCTCATTGTGGTCGGAGGGGTCACTCAATTGATCGTTGCTATCTCAAGCATCCTCACCTTCGCCCTCTGGCTGCTGCTTCTCAACCGGGTACTAGCTCACCGTCTGCTTCTGTTGCTACCACCTCAGGTAGCGTGCATGTGGTTACTGAAGGTAAATGGCTTATCGATTCTGGAGCAACAAATCATATGACAGGAAACCCTCACCTTTTCTCTCAGTTACTAGAACACAAGAATTTACCTCCGGTTCTAACGGCAGATGGTTCTTCCTCCCATGTGTGTGGGACTGGAATAGTTCAAGTCACTCCGACTATCTCTCTTCAGAACACTCTTTATGTGCCTACTTTTCCATGCAACTTACTATCAGTCAAGGAACTCTCTCAACAATTACAATGCTCTATTATGTTCACTCTGACTAACTGTTATTTTCAGGATCTTCATACGAAGGAGACAGTTGCTACTGGGACTGAGAGTGGAGGCCTCTACTTCCTTGACGTTCTTGCTGCTCACTCTGTTTCCACCATCTCTGATTCTCTCCATCAATGGCACCTCCATCTTGGGCACCCTCCACCTCGGCTGTTGTATCAACTTCTACCTCGCCTCATCAAAGATACCTCTCCTCTCAATTGTGAAGCTTGTCAATTAGGAAAGCACCATCGGGCTTCCTACCCTGCCAAACATGGACGTAGCTCGACGCGTCCATTTGATCTCCTCCACTCGGACATCTGGGGTCCTTCTCCTACCAAGACCGTAGGTGGGGGTAGTTTGTATTTTGTTACTTTTATTGATGACTTCACTCATTGTACTTTTTCAGAACTTTTTTCTGTTAAAAGATCGCTCAGAACTTTTTTCTATTTTCAAAACTTTCTATAATGAAATTTCCACTCAGTTTGGAGTGTCTATCAAGACTATTCGCACTGATAATGCTAAAGAGTATGTTTCTCATCAATTTTCTGAGTTTTGCATGAATCATGGTCTTATACATCAGACTAGTTGTCCTTATACTTCTCAACAAAATGGGATAGCGGAACGTAAGAATCGTCACCTCCTTGACATGGCTCGCACCTTACTCTTCCAGATGAATATGCCCAAAGCCTATTGGGGTCATGCCATCCTCATCTCCTGCTATCTCATTAACCACATTCCCTCCACTCTTCTTCACGGCTCCACCCCCTTCTCTCTTCTATATCCCACCTCACAACCCTTCTCATTACCTCTCAAGGTGTTTGGTTGTACTGCGTTTGTCCACACTCCTTCCCCAGGTCGGGGCAAACTCTCTCCTCGGGCCGTTAAATGCATCTTTGTTGGTTATTCTCCAACTCAGAAAGGGTACCGATGCTATGATCCCCTTCTCCGCAAATAATATGTTTCCGCTGATGTCACCTTCTTTGAAACTATTCCATACTTTTCTCACTCTTCCACCTCTCAGCCTCCTGCGCCTACTCCAACAACATCGCTCATTTACTCTCCACCACCACCACCTACTCTCCCAACTCCACCACCTACTCCTTCCCCTCCACCTCCTCCAGCATCTTCTTCCACCTGTCCTCCTACTCCGGGGCCTTCTCTCCCGGCTCTTGGGCCAGCACTATCTTCTTCTGATGATGACTCTCCTGCAGATACAGTCACCACTGAAGACCTCCCTATTGCTCTTCGGAAGGGAGTTCGCTCATGTACGTAACACTCTATTCATGATGTTGTAACTTATGCTCAACTTACCCCCTCTGCTAGGGCTTTTTGCTATTGCTATTACAGATACTGCCACCCCAACCAGTTATCAGGAGGCTCTTGCCATCCCACATTGGAAGGCTGCCATGGATGATGAAATCTCCACCCTTTAGGACTGTGGCACTTGGACTCTTGTTCCTCCACCTATTGGGATAGATGTTGTTGGGTGTAGATGGGTCTTTGTGATAAAATATTGTGTTGATGGCTCTGTTGACCGCTACAAGGCTCGCTTGGTTGCCAAAGGTTTTACTCAGACATATGGAGTAGACTTCTTTGACACTTTCTCACCTGTCGCTCGTCTTACAACCATCAGGGTCCTCTTCTCTGTGGCCGTCAACAAAGGTTGGCAACTCTCTCAATTGGATGTCAAGAATGCCTTTCTCTATGGTGATCTTCAAGAGGTTGTTTTCATGGAGCAACCTCCAGGGTATGTTGCTCCGGGGGAGACTCATGTATGTAAGCTAAAGAAGGCCATCTATGGTCTTAAACAAAGTCCTCGCGTCTGGTTCGAAAAATTTACCGAGGTTATCAAGATCATTGGATTTGCCCGTAGTTCTGCGGATCACTCTCTCTTCATTCGCAAGACATCTCATGGAATGGTTGTTCTGGCTGTATACGTTGATGACATACTTCTCACAGGTGATGATGTTGAAGGTGTCTCCCTTACAAAGAAACATCTCCTCCAACACTTTGTGACCAAAGATATGAGGACCCCCAAGTACTTTCTGGGCATTGAAATCTCAAGGAAGCATAGCTCCATTGTTCTCTCACAACGGAAGTATGCTATTGATCTTCTAAAGGAAACAGGTCTTCTGGGTGCTAAACCTGCTAAATATCCAATGACAATTGGAGACGACAAACTCTGGACTGACAACTCCCCTCCTTTACCTGATAGCACTAGATATCGTCGTCTTGTAGGCAAGCTCATCCACCTAACTGTAACAAGACCTGATATCTGCTATGCTGTTGGGAAGGTCAGCCAATTCATCCAATCTCCGAAGGAATGTCATCTTCAAGCTGCTTTAAAGATATTAGAATACGTTAAGGGATCTCCAGGGAAGGGACTTCTGTTCCAAAGGAACAACCATCTCAAGATAGAAGCCTATTCAGATGCTAGCTACGTTGATGATAAAGGAGACAGGAAATCCACATCTGGGTTCTGCACCTTCGTGGGAGGAAATCTGGTGAGCTGGAAGAGCAAGAAACAAGCAGTAGTATCCAGATCAAGTGCTGAGGCCGAGTACAGAAGCATGGCCCAAACCACATGTGAGTTAAAGTGGTTACGAACTCTCCTTCTTGACTTAGGAGAAGTTTACAACCATCCATTGCCAATGTTCTGTGACAACAAAGCTGCAATCTATATATCTCAGAACCCAGTCTTTCATGAGAGAACCAAACACATTGAAGTGGACTGTCATTTCATCAGGGAAGAAATCTTGAAGAAACAAATTTGTACTCCCTTCGTAACTTCGGATAAAGAGCTGGCTGATATCTTCACCAAACCGATATCTTCATCCTTCTCCGATGTGTGTAACAAGCTAGGCATGATTGATATATATGCTCCAGCTTGCGGGGGAGTGTTGAAGCCAAGAGGTCTCGAAGGATTGAAGCCGCGCGATCTGAAGCCAGCGGTCTGTGCGGTCTCCAATAATCAGACCGCGGGTTCTCCTCTGATGTACCAGATCGCGCCGCATAAAGATGGGTTGAAGCTGCACGGTCTCAAGTCAGCGGTCTGTGCGGTCTCCCAGAATCAGACCGCTGCTCCTCCTCAGATATGCGAGATCGTGCCAGATGAAGGCCAGCGATCTCCAGCTCTATCAGACAACTGTTTGATAACCGCAGTCTGTGCGGTCTCCATGCATCAGACCGCCACTTCTCCTCAAGTATGCGAGGTCGCATCTTGTGAAGGTCAGCAACATTCCGCCTCTCCAAGCAGTTTAGAGCCAGCGGTCTCAGCGGTCTCCAAGTGCAAGACTGTCAGTTCATCTCGGATATACCAGATCGCTTCGTATGGAGAGAAGTGGTCTGGCCCTCCCGGTCTCTCCCTTATGGGGGAGTGTTCGCCAGAACGATCTAACCGTCCGACGGTCTCCTCTGTCACACGACCTTCCTCATGTCGTGTGATAGCCCGACCTCACTCCAGATCGCAGAAGTCGCTGCGGTCTCAATATTCCTGACCGCCCAGACCGCCCATCTCTCTTGTATACTGTGTATTTGTATTTAGTCCCATATCGTATATTTGTATTTTACTGTTTCCCTCCTAGTCTATATAAAGGAGGCAATACTCTTGTAATATTTAGATTTTCGGAAATAAAAAATTCCTGTTATTTTCAAATTCTCACAGTGAGCCTTGGAATTGATGACTCATATGAATTTAAGTACTAGAACTAAGCTTGGCTATTACTAGAGTATCCCCTAGTTCATTAAATGACCATGGACATATCTAAACTTACTAAATATCATGTCAGATTCTAGAAGCCTGATTAAGCGTTGACGTAAAATATTAAAGGAATGATAAGGTCATGAAAGTTAAGAGAACCAATATTACCCAAACCATAAGCATATCATGATCTTGGAAGACAATTCTAAGTTCTAATTGCAAACACCTAACAAATAAGAGTGTTGATATCACATGTGCAACGATTATGAACCACGGGAGAGTTTAGATCCAAAGTGTTAGTAAGGATGGTATTGAAAAATACGAACGGTGAACTTAAAGATATATTCTCCGGATCGAGAACGGTATACCTACGAAGACATCTTAATCAAACTGATGAATATTTAAGGACCCTCGGGAAGGAGATCTTGATTACGGCGTAGTAAGATTTAACGAAAAGTGCACTTGGAAGAAAACTGAGGATGAAGTGATGTGAACTAGACCTAATCGTTTCCAATATTAGTTGAGAGTCACGTTGCACATAAAGTATCAAACCTTCCAGGTATATTTTTGAACTCTGACTTCCGCAGACCCAACCTAAATTTCGGGGACGAAATTGTTTCTTCGTTTATTGGAATTTGTAACATCCCCAGAACAACTAGAACCCGAGATGCTTTTTGTCATGACAAGGTCATGATATACCTTTAAGAGACTAAAATGGCCCTAAGAACCAAGGTGAATAAGTGAAAATCTCTTTGGTGTGCAAATAGCCAAATTTGACTCCATGGCTTATGACTTGATATTAGACTTCAAAAGGACAAATTGACCCCACCAACTCTTCATAAACACCTTAGGGAATCCCTTGGGTCATTTAGGACCCATAGGGGTCAACCCAATTGATAAATTTGGCTAAAGTCAACTTTATGCCCAAATAAGGCAAACCACTCAATTAAGTGTCAATTAGGGTTCAAATGATCAAAGCAACCCTACTAATGTATTACAAACCCTAGTAGGGATGCAATGGACCCAAAAGCCTCATCTATTGGTCATTAAATGGTCAAATTTGACCAGAGTCAACTTTCCCCCAATTTTGGTCAAAATCACGCTTATTGGCTAAATTGGCCTAATTAGGGCATCACCATGACCCAATCAGCATTGGGTGGTGTCAAGGGACTCAAGGCTAACACATTGGACCATCAAACCCATCAAATTGACCAAGTCCACCCCAAAGTCAATCTTGGTCAAAGTTGAGCCCTAATGAAGAAATTAGAAGCTCAAGCCTATTCCAATGGGCTAAGGCCTCAATAGGAAGCCCATCCAGCAGCCCAATAACACATGACCATGCATGCCCTCAAATTTGAGGAGGGATTGACATGCAAGGGGGTAGAAATTGGGATTTCCCCCAATTTTGAATGAGACAAAGGAGGAGTTAATGGAGTGGATGCACATGGCATGCCTCCCCTCTCCCCAAAGCATATTCTCAGCTTCCCCATGGAATCCCTGCAGGAATAGGAGTGAGGTGGCAGCAGTAGTGATGGGGGGAAGGAGAAAACAAGGAAAGGGTCGGCCACCATTAATAGTGACCCAAGGATTGGAGGGAGTTAGGCCTTGATTACACCCTTAATCGACTCCCCACAGCTCAAGCATTGCTTCCCTGCTGAGCTGGAGCTGTGGCAGTGGCTATGGAGGGAGGTGCCACCCTTGGTGAAATCGCCAAAAAAGGCAACCACAGATATAGCCTCTCCCGACCCAGTCCAAACCCCTCATTAGCTCCACAATGTGCTTAGGAGAAGAAACCCCATTATTGCAGAAGGAATCGGGCACAAAGGAGGGAGATCGACCAAGGAATTGGAGCTCAAGTGTCGGACATGGCAAGCCAAGATTCCCTCAACCTCAAGCCCAATCAAGGCAAGTTTCCTCCCCCTCTCCCCCTGTGCTAGTCTCCCCTTCTTCCTGTTTTGATTTTAGTTGAGAAATGGCGAGTTTGCCATTTTCCCGATCGGGCTCCAAGGCCCCTCTAAATCCCCTCCCCCATTTCATCTACATGCCACCTCCGACCGAGATATCACCACCAATCGACCGTCAAACCTCGGCCGGAGGTGATGACGTCGGCCGTTTGGCCGGAGACGACCTAAGTTCACCGGAAATTGCCCCGCAAGATGGCCCAGGCGCGACGATCTCAGCCCTTGGCGCCTTTAGGAAGACGAAATCAGGATCGTCGGTTTACCTTTTTTTTAAATGATTTATTAATTAGCTGGAATGGATTGCTACCTAGGCTTATAAATTTTTTAGAAAATTTTGTGCAATCATTTGGGGAGAACTTTGAATACCAAAGTTGTAGCCCATGCTCCCAGCTATCTATAATAAAAATTTCGTGATTTATGGAGCACTATAACTGCCTGTATGAATTTTCTCCTCTTTTATGAGTATTAAACTAATATAGTGTTGGGACCCTAAAATAAATATGGAAAATTATAGGCTTTGAATCAGGGGTACTGACCAACATGAATGTTGTAGCTAAGAACCCAAGGAGCTCATAGAAATTAACTTTGCTTGATTTGGAGTTCTAAAACTCAATATATAATTTTTCTAGTGTAGACCATATATACCCCTATTGCATGCAAGTTGTAGGAATTTGTAATAAAATATTGATTAAGTTTATGGAGATGTCATCAACATGAAACATGTATGTCTAGGCCTTAACCAATTCAGGAAATTTAGTTTGAGCTATTTGAGCTTTGTAGCCGCTTGAATCTATTTTAGAATAATGAGTGTATTATTGTAGCTTAGATCTTAGAAAAATTACTTAGGATGTTATATACATCCAAGTGCTCTGAAATTTGGGGCACGATGATTTCATGCTTCCACCATGGCACTGCCAAAAATTTAGATGGTTTGGAGTACATTTTCAATGGATTTTAGCAAAACATGCCTTTTGCCAAATGACTAAATTAGGTGGCTTAAATAATCCAAATGACCCCAGAATTGAGGTGATGGACTCCTTATAGTTTAGGGAGGCTCTGGTTAAAATCTCAACTCAAGTGCATGGGTGGATTTTTCTGAGCTTCAAATTGAAGTTGAGTCTTAAGAAGGAAATTGGGGGGTTAATAGTCATTTTGGGCTTTTGAGGTTTTTGATGGGATTGAGGGTGAAAAATCACCTTGCATGTCACCAAAACCTTGGTCATGCAAGTGGGGTGACATAACAATCCAAACCCTAGAGTTTGGAGGCCTTTAGAGCTAGATACATTAGGTTATCAAATTAATTTAAATTGTCACACTTGCAAATTAATGAACTTTTTATGATTGTAAATTCCCTGGAAAATTATGAAACCTAGGATTTGGTGTTTTTAGATGAATATTGTGCTATAGTAATTTTTCCAGAATTTATTGAAGTCTTAACATAGCACTTGTAGTGTAAACCCTTATTGGCACACCAAATGTAATAAATGATAAATAAAGGTAAATACTCCTTGGATTAATATGAGACTTAAGATCTGGTTTTTTTAGGCCAATATTGTGCTATAGTAATTTTCCCAGAATTTATTGAAGTCTTAACATAGCACTTGTAGTGTAAACCCTTATTGGCACACCAAATGTAATAAATGATAAATAAATGTAAATACTCCTTGGATTAATATGAGACTTAAGATCTAGTGTTTTTAGGCCAATATTGTGCTATAGTAATTTTCCCAGAATTTATTGAAGTCTTAACATAGCACTTGTAGTGTAAACCCTTATTGGCACACCAAATGTAATAAATGATAAATAAAGGTAAATACTCCTTGGATTAATATGAGACTTAAGATCTGGTGTTTCTAGACCAATATTGTGTTATAGTAATTTTTCCAGAATTTATTGAAGTCTTAACATAGCACTTGTAGTGTAAACCCTTATTGGTACACCAAATGTAATAAATGATAAATAAGGGTAAATACTCCTTGGATTAATATGAGACTTAAGATCTGGTGTTTTTAGGCCAATATTGTGCTATAGTAATTTTCCTAGAATTTATTGAAGTCTTAACATAGCACTTGTAGTGTAAACCCTTATTGGCACACCAATTCTAATAAATGATAATAAGGGTAAATACTCCTTGGATTAATATGAGACTTAGGATTTGGTGTGTTTTTTACCAATATTATGTTACAGTGAATTTATCAGAATTTATGGAGATCATTAGTTGACAATCGATGTATAAATCACTATTTGCACATCTTTTGTTTTAAACAGAAACTATGATTTAAGATTCCCTAAAGGATTTATGAAATTAGAATTTGAGGTTGTTAGATCACTACAAATGTGAACCTATGGTAATAATTGGAACTCTTTTGGATATGATATAATCAAGATTGCACCATAGGAGTCAAATCTAGCTCAATCTCATTTGGTGTGTGAATAGTAAAACTGATTTATATGATTTATGTCACCACTAACCTTCACACATAGAACTATTAACTCTTGATTATTATGAACGCTCGGATTATTTGGAAGAACACCTCTAAGGGCATCATGGGAAATAAGGGTTGGGGTGCGTTTAGCAAAGCTATAAGTGCAGGAATTTATAATGATATAAAAAGGAGGTTAGACCTCATCAAGGGCCCCACAGACAACTCATCAGTGTTAAATGATTATATAGAAGTAAAACTACCCTTAGCTGGGTGAGCCATCATAAGGTAAATACTCAAGGGAGAAGTCGAGAAATATCTAAGGCAAACCCTGGATTAAGGATGACGAAGAATAGGAGTGTGGGTCCAAGTAAGATTGAGAATGTTAATTGAATGTGTGCAGTCCCTCGGTGAAGAAGGGAACTCGAGCTTAGAATGTGACGACGGGAGAGTCAGCACCCGGTCACAATTGGTGGTGTTGGAGTTCAAAAGAACTCCCCCACTCCTAAGAGCCAAGTTTAACTCATCTTATAGATTTAATGTAATTGGAGAGGATAATGGGGATCAAGTAAAAAGGGGTAGATACCAACAAGATTAAGTGCCTTGGGAAGAGGAAGTTCGGGGTGTCAGCCCGCCACACTTCCCAGTACAGCTGCGAGCCCCTCACCGGGTAACCCTCCGGAAGTCCAAGGCTAACTCTAAAGCTTCTAAGATCAACTAAATTATAGACAAGACTAGTTAAGTAGGAGAACATGACAAGTTAACTTCCATCCCAAACCGGAACATTTTATAAGGAAGGACTGGGATAGTCCTGCGAGCGGTAGGCTCGGGTTATAAGGAAGGACTGGGATAGTCCTGCGAGCGGTAGGCTCGGGTTATAAGGAATGACTGGGATAGTCCTGCGAGCGGTAGGCTCGGGTTATAAGGAAGGACTGGGATAGTCCTGCGAGCGGTAGGCTCGGGTTATAAGGAAGGATTGGGATAGTCCTGCGAGCGGTAGGCTCGGGTTATAAGGAAGGACTGGGATAGTCCTGCGAGCGGTAGGCTCGGGTTATAAGGAAGGACTGGGATAGTCCTGCGAGCGGTAGGCTCGGGTTATAAGGAAGGACTGGGATAGTCCTGCGAGCGGTAGACTCGGGTTATAAGGAAGGACTGGGATAGTCCTGCGAGCGATAGGCTTGGGTTATAAGGGAGGACTGGGATAGTCCTGCGAGCGGTAGACTCGCAGTTTAAATATAAGACTAGTGTAGTCTAGCGAGCGGTAGGCTCGTAGTTTAAATATCAGACTGGTGTAGTCTAGCGAGCGGTAGGCTCGTAGTTTAAATATAAGACGGATGTAGTCTGGCGAGTGGTAGGCTCTACTTTATAAATGTTGATTTAGAATTGCGAGCTGGAGGCTCAGTAGTAAGGGTTAGTACCTATTTGAATATGCATAAGATGTGGTGGGTCTTCAGTTATGGCTTAGTCGTCACACCGACAGCAGTTCGTTGACTCGGAAGTGCTAGTGGTTTGATTAGGGGCCAGATTGTTTTACTGCGCGACCGACGGGACGAATTCCCTAAACTCTGTCTGGCCAATTCAGTTTAGTACGCAGGAGCTCGTGAGTACCGGGTACCGGTATCACAGCATACGTTTGGGCCTATGTCTGGTAGTGTGACTTACCCACCTAGGTGAGGAGACGCCCGCTCCTCTGCCACCGTTTGACCACGACGGGAGGTGCCCGAGAGGTTAGCTACCTCCGAAAAATGGGAACTAAAGGTCTGTACGTACAAAGTCGCGTGTGAGAGTTGCACCATTGCATTGCATTGCATTGCATTGCATTGCATTGCATTGCATATTATAGCATAACATTCTTGCATAAATCAGAGACCTCATCGTATAAATTAGTATGAGCTCTTTTATACGATGAGTTTACTTTTGCCAGATCTCTTAGCTTATGTGTTTGTGTGTGTATACACATAAGTTAAGGTTACTTTCATAGCTGCTCTAGTTGTTTCTTTATTTGCTCTAGTTTTCTTTATAACTACTCTGGTATACTTTTCTAGCTGCTTAGACTATTTTATAACTGCGTGTGTATACTCACTTTGACGCTCGTTTATATACTACTCGGTTTCTTTGTGGCCCCTTGATTTATTATGATAGATTTGCTAGAAAGGTGCTTGAAGTATATATATATATACATGTTGTTAGCTATTGATATAATTGCTAGATGTAAATGCTTATATATACATGTTGTTAGCTATTGATATAATTGCTAGATGTAAATGCTTTTATATACATGCTGTTAGCTATTGATATAATTGCTAGGTTAGTAATACCCGCATGTCACCTGCTTTTGATTTACCCCTTGATGTCCTCCGCTTTCTCCTCCCGCACGGTGCCTAGGAGTCACGGGTGGAGGCGGTGAGGAATATGTTGAGTCTTATAGACTGACGGTCGGTGTACCTCATCATTTTAGGGATGATGTGTCGGAACAGCAGGACCTCGTTCAGGAGACAGGACAGGGGGACGGGATGAAGCAGAGCAGCCACTACACGTCGTCGCAACAGCAGCTACAAATGTATGAAGACCGAGTTTTATAGCTTCCGCATAGATGTAGAGTGAGAGTGTTGTTGCTCTATATTTGAATATGTACTGGGCATAGGCCCTCATTTCTTATAGTATTTTTCTTATCGTGGACATTTGTATTATGATAATTGTATAATGTGATTTTGTGGACTTATTTCATTTAATACTTCAATTACTGTGATTATGGTTGGCCTGGATGATGATGAATAACCGGCAGGATCGGCGTCTCGTGGCGGCAACCATTGGGTGTAATGGTGCCTCCGCAAGACGACGGTTCTGAGCGGTAAGACCCGGTTTTAAAGCAAAAAAAAAAGGTCTTACACATAAAGGAACCAAAGAATCCAGAAAGCTCGTCCATTGAAATCATTTCTGAAAAGCTCATGAATGTGATGGGATCGACAATAACTCTATGCTTTTATTTCAAATACTCTCTTTGTCAAATCCAATCTCCCGACTTCACAAAATCCATTCAGGAGGATGTTAAAATTGTCTCATTAGGTTTCAGGCCATGAGATATCATCTCGTCCAAGAGATCAATGGCATCAGACACCATAAGTTGGCCGAAGAACTGCGGATGAGGGTGGTATACAAAACGATGCTTATGCGTATGCTTATGCTTCACATTTCTTCAAACAGGTCGCATTGGCGTTGATCTTTCCGCCGCGGATGAGGCCGTCGATGAGAGTGTTGTAGGCAACGGTGTCGGGGTCGCATTGGCGGAGACACATCAAGCGTGCGACCTGGAGTCAGGGAGAGGGAGTGCTACCGAACGGCCAGCGCGTACAACCTACGAGTCGCCGAAAGGGAAGCAGAATGGGTATCGACGGGTTCCTGCGACTATTCGGCAGACCTAGCACTGCACGCAGGGGCTTGGGGCTCGAGCTCTGTTGCTAAGAACCAAGTTATGGTAAGTGTTTTTCTTTTGTTTTGAGGTGTGCACATAGCCGTTTTGGGTGTGCTTATAACACCATTTTTCTTTTGTTTTGAGGTGTGCACATAGCTATTTTTGGTGTGCCTATAACACCATTAAAAATATCTCTTCTAATAAAAGCTGGTAGATGTGGAATCCAGGTGAGATTAATGATTATGCCATCCCGTCGGTGCCTACGCTCAGTACAAAATATTGCTATAATATGTTAAGTGTCTCTAGGAGAGGGGAATTTTTGAAATCTGACCGTGCTATCACACATCAGCCAACAAAATTCGTGATTTAAAAAAAATCAAAAAGTGATATCTGGTCAGATTTTAAAAAACGCAATATTCGGCCGGATGTTTACAAAAAATCATTTTTATAGGAAAATAAGATCTTAAAATAAAGATAAAAAATCCTAATTAAAATTTTATAATTTACTTTAGAAAAATATAATTTTTAGTAGGATTAAAATCTTTTTTTGTTGTGCCCGAGTGGACCTTCCTCTAGGTCCACCTATCGGACCAAAAAATAGAGATTATTGCGCACGATCCCGGAGCTCGCCCTGGACCAATGCTAACACCCGATTTATGGGCCCCTCTGTGCACAGTTTGTTGTGCACAGACGCGCCACCAAACCCGTATGTAGAAATCTTGCCTAAAGGAGAACAACCACCACCATTAATGGGGATCCGAGGGGAGTACAGTGCACCCCCTGCACTTTACAGTAAAGTGCATGCATCCAACGACTCGCGAGTATTATGATAAAAATAAACTGGATATAATCTCTAGAAAAATCTCTTCCGAAAATAAGTATAGGGGGCGTCAATCATTGATCATCGATCAACACTGGACGATCGGAGATCTGAGTAGTCGATCAAAGTCGTGCAACTGACGATTAAAGATCATAGTGCTCAACGATCTGAAATTAGAAGGGCCGATTAGCGTATATGCACTATTCATGATCTTTTCTTATGTTATACTCAACATAAGAAATGTCGGGAGAATAGTTTATACAGTCTTAAAACAAAATATCTACAAGACATGTGAGACTAAAAGACTAAATAAAAACCCATAAACAATTTTTTCTTTCCCTCCAAATTTTTCTAGCTTTTTCAAGTGGTGTGTGCTCCAAAACACTAAACACCGTGCAAAAAATGCTAATTAAAATCTAAATGTAAATTGATGGTGCACATAGCGAGCCAGAGTGAGCTCATAATCTAAGAGATGGCAGTCCGGGGTTTTGGACAGCTGTCATACCACAAATGCGATACAGAATTGAGGCTGAGTTGCTGTCGTGTTAGAGATCTGAGAGAATTTTTCGTGGGGGGCGGAAGAGAAGAGTAGCTCGATTAATTCAATCAGGATTATGGGAGATATTGTTAAGGATTTGATGGTCGATTTGAGGGTTAGCATAATTATTTATTACTCGATCGGTAGCCCGAGCAATCAAACAGTACATACCGATCTTCTTCAGCGCCATACATTCATGGTCAGTTGTACTAGGTTTTCGACGGGTGTCCGTTGTACTGGGGTTCCAACGGCACAACCGCCGCCGTCCATTAATGGGACTAGGGGGGAGTAAAGTGCACCTCAAAAAGTATTCTTCAGTCTCATCATCGATATGCCTACAAGAGTGCATGACAATATAATGATTATTGCCATCATTTATATTTATAAAAAAATATGCTCATTTTATGTACAAATTTTATAGCATTTTTTAATAAGTTTGAATTATTTGCGTCTATAATATAGGTTTTCGGATTTAAATGAACCCTTAGGATTCGTCTTTTGGACGGAATTGAGATTCTGAAATTGAATTGAAGCTCTAATCCAATTTTGGTGTTGGTTTGCGTGCTCGAACGTTGGAATTGAATTCCAATGAATTCTATGGAATTCATTTAGCCAATTCTTTTTAATCTATATAAGAATTAGATAATTCTGGCCTGGGGAGCGTATTTAGCCAGGTTGCATTTTTCCCCCAGGTGAGCATTTTTCGCCTGGGCACATATTTTTTCTCCCGGACGTGCTTTTTTCGCTCGACATATTTTTTCGTCTAGGCGCCCGCATTTTTGCCTGAGCGCGCGCATTTTCGCCTGGGCGCGCGTATTTTGCAAATGCACGCAGTTTTTGCTTGGGCGCGCTTTTTTTGCCCGTGCACTTATTTCTCCCGAGCACGCATTTTCGCCCGGGCGCACAGTATTTGTCCCAACGCGTACATTTTCACCCGCGCACGTTTTCGCCCGGGCGCTTTTCTCTCAGACACTTTTTCTCCCGGGCGAGCTTTTTTCGCCCGGGTGCACGTTTTTTGCCCGGTCATCATTTTTTCGCCAGAGCGTACGCTTTTTCGTCCAGGCGCGCTTTTTTCGTCTTGACACATATTTTGTGTCTGGGCGCGCATTTTTTTCCAGTGCATGCAATTTTTTTGTGTGGGCGTACTTTTTCGCTCGGGCGTGCATTTTATGACAACGCTCGATTTTTTGCCCGATCGAAGATGTTTGGTTCTTATTGAATACATTATGTTATAATTAATGTTAGTATATATGATAGTATGTTAGATTCTTCATAATATATGTGAGTGAATGTTAGATTTTTTCAAAATATATGTGAGAAAATGTTTAATTTTTTTATCACTAATGATAAAAATAATATTTCTTAGATTTAATTTTATCTAACAAACGAACAACAAAATTGATAAAATCCACAATATTCTCCAATTGTGTTTATTGGGCGAACACTACAATTGGAATTCGACCAATTCCTAGAAGTATTGGAATTGATCTCAATTCTAATACCCAATTTCAATTTCATTCAAAAGAACATGCCCTTAAATATTGTTTAGAGTAAATCTATTTAGGTTTTTTTTTCTTAAATTTATTTATAGAAGAGTCCTTGCAAATTGCAAATGCATGGTAGATATATACCATAATAATTCAGTGTTAAAGAGGGGCTTCTATTTGCCCGTTGGTTGGGCCTTACTCATATTTCGGTTGGTATTGACTCATGTCTTGCTATTATGTTTCTCAAGAATGACAACCCCTTGTTGAATCACACTTTTGTCTCTCTCATTCTGGACTGTAGGACTCTTCTTGCTGTTTTGTGCAGGCTTCAATTCATCGCATCTTGAGAGAAGGGAACCACTTGTTGGGGATAAATGTGGAATTCATCCCCCAGTTGCAACCAAAAATTAATACAGGGTGACACGAGAAGCACACAAAAATTCTGAACCACGTGCACCGCATATATAAAATGTATAACTGCAATATTCAATATACGATGAAGTATACTAACACTAGTTACAGAAAACGTCGCGGAGAAGCCGGACTCGCTCGATCCGCGGGAGAGAGAACAATCTTAACTGCAATCTGCGGGCATATCGGACGCACACGGTTCATGACAGAACGAACCTTCGTCGTCGTCAGACAACCCACCACCATCAGAGAAGCACCACCATCGAGACTTAGCCTTGCCGCGCCTATGCAGCCCGCCATCGTGTCTCAGCCAACCATAAACTCGTCACACCCGCTCCAGTCCGCATCAACCTTGTCACACACGTTGCAGCCTGTCGCAACCTTGTCGCACTCATTGCAGCCCGTCGCCGCCTTGTCGCACTTGTTGCAGCCCATCGCCGCCTCGTCGTACCAGCATCTGTCGGCCTACTCACACCGATGTGCTCCGGCGTTAGCCGGCGCCCTCCAGCGCCAGCTGCGGCCCTCGACCGCCCTTGCCCTCGGGATCAAGAGTAGCTTCGGCTTCTCTCTTCGGTTAGCTGGTTGGTTCTATGGTGATAGCTGTCACCTTCTCTTTATAATCAATCATTTGCATGTTGTAATATTTAATAACCATGCATGCGGGCTGCTAGAGGTGAGAGCTAGCTTGTCATTTTTCTCTTTTTTTATTCAAAATCTCACATGGGTGGCTCAAGACTTTTTTTCTTGACATATGATGGGGTTAGGTGGAGGTTTGAAGAATAAACCAACTCAATAATCACCACCTTTGTTTGGATTTCAAACAACAACTTCTGCATAAAACATCTTCTGCACGAAGCACTGGGCTACATGTCCACCAACTGCATGTTGCACAAGTCTGCACGAAGCACCACCTCAAGATCGAGGCTTCAGCCGACTTACTCCAATCGACTCCATCTCTGATCTGGTTCATCTAAGGGACGTTGACGCATCTGGATCGCAAAAGCTGACTCGCCAAACCCGAGTCACAGAAGGGCGATTCACTGCACCACCACGACCATCCACCATGTTACCCACAGAAATCATGGTACACCACCTCGCATCGTTGTTCCCATCAGTCGGTATAGACTACTGTACTACACAACTCTCCTGAGCACGGTACGCCCCCACTTCACCGCCAGGACTTCACCCAGGCCACCTAATTGTAGCCACTTAATTCCAATATGCTCAACGACGTTGAATCCTCACGTAGCTTGGGCAATATACCTCTCAAGCTCGCGCACCACCCATCATTATGCATCCTCATGTCACTCATTCATGTCCCCGTGATCTCGTATCTCGAGTCATCACCTCCAGAGAACAAAACATTGATGCATCAGAGCAATTGTGTTGCGACACACCGAGATCCACACATCTAGCCGCCAGAGTCGCTCTCTCAGTGATGGCGATGACATCATCACTCTGCACCCTGACCCAGCACCACTCAGTCCGCATCCTGGCCTTTTTGCACGCTGCGAACTCGTTCTCCTGGGTGACAACACTGCTTGCAATGGTAATATGTGTAAGACCTCCCATGCAATGACTATATAATATAGGTCCGGCCGGGACCCCACAACATATAATCGCCACAGCTTTAGTATTAAAAAGGGATATAGATCTAACCATCTCAAAACTCAGAACCAACACAGCGGAAATAATAAAACAAACCACAGAAGTTGTCTACATCTACATAAAAGTACTACAGCCCTAAGGCCTTACAAAAATCATACTCAAGCCAGAACAAGGCATAAAAATGTCCAACAGATCATCACAATCCTAAGCTACCTCGGCATGCAAGCCGGAACAGGTAAAGACATCAAATCAAACAAGAAAGCATGAAAAGAGCACTTTATGAAGCTTAGGCCTTCCTGGCCGGCGAGCTAGGTCCAGCCTGCGATCCTTGCCCTGCATCCAAATCACAAAGAGCGGTATAACGAGCGTCAGCTTTGGCTGACCAACAACGGTGTAACAACACCCCTCCTCCCGGCCGTCCTAGCGGACCCCGGGGAACTACATCACCCTGCAAGTCAGCACTTCGTATGCAAATGTAATAAACAGTATTAACATAAACATGACAGACATGAGTGTCACAAGCATCATCCACGTTTCTAGGTTGAGCAATAAAAGTAATGGGATCTAGCAATGCAGCATGTATGCAAACCTGGGTTTCACCCAAGGCACCCTATGACGTGTATGCTTCTAACATAACAACACACATCAACATTTCACAACAAACCAAGGGTACTTATCATTCTCCCACGGGCGTACAAGCCCAAGGCCAATAACTCCACTGATACCTCACCCCTTACATGACTCATCTTGCCAACGGGCGCATCAACATACTTGTTCTCGCCACAATCACTAAGCTAAAAGCCAAAAACTCCACTGGGACCTCACCCCTTACATGGCTCATCTCGCCAACGGGCGCACCAACATACTTGTTCTTGTCAGTTAGCCCAGAAGGGGACTTGTCTTGCCGGGACACTCTCCCCATATGAATCCAAGCATTCACGGGCTAGCCACCCGACCACAAAGACAAAGCCACGCCTTCACATACACATAACATTTACCCTTTCCAAACCAGCGTTCATTCTCACACGATCATAAGGGCATCACATACGACATTTTCGACATCATCGGATTTCTAGCAAAATTCTTAAAATGCACGTCAAGCAACATCACCGAATCGGACCACCGGTCACTATTTCAGCTTCACCCAAATGCCTAATCCAATAACGGAGCGGATATCTAGTGCAAAATCATGTCGGGGACGGACTCAATCAACCCGATGATTCTTCTTGAACCAAGGCGACCCAAACCCCTCTCATTTGAGAGATCCGGTGCCATAAAATTTCAGAAAAGAGAAAGTAAAAGCATAGATGCCATGCACGCATCCTAAAACTGGGAGGAAAGATGTCGTTACCCTAAGAGTTCTCTTCCTCGCCATGGATCGGTTGAAAGGCACGGATAGAAAGAAGCGCCTTCTAGTCTTCTCCACGGATCTGGTCTCGGATCGGCGAACGGAGCTCCGGTGCTGCAACAATGACGGATCTAGCCCTCTTCTTCCTCCAAACCCTTCCTCTCTTCTACGCCTCCAAAAGCACAAAGGACTTCCCCGACAAGAGAAAAGAACTTCTCTGCCCTAAATAAGACCTTAGGACGCACTTATCTGGACTGTAGGATCAAGATCCAAAAAGATCGGGCGTCCAGGAAACGCTACTTACGGAACAGGTCCCGTCAGCTAACGCCCGCGTTAGCTCTTCGTCGAACTCTGTACGACGAACTCCCTTCGTCGAACTCTTCGTCGAACTCCGTTCGACGAACTCACTTCGTCGAACTCTTCGTCAAACTTCGTTCGACGAACTCCCTAAAACCCTAAACTCCGTTCAACGAACTATGAGTTAGCTCTTCGTCGAACTCCGTTCGACGAACTCCATTCGTCGAACTCCGACGCTAGCACTTCATCGAACTTCGTTTGACGAAACCAACTCACGGCCCAACAGTGCTGATCTCTCTCTTCGTCGAACTCTCTGCCTTCACTTCTCGAGAAATAGCTGTTTCTCGAGAAGTAGCTTGAGCCTTCACTTCTCGAGAAATAGCTGTTTTTCGAGAAGTAGTCTGAGCCTGCCTTTCTCGAGAAATAGCTGTTTCTCGAGAAGTAGGTTGAGCGAAGCCTGGGGTGCTACAATATGCCATACCCTCCTACAGCCTAGATTGAGATCGCACTCTCTCAATACCTTGCCGAACTGCCTCTCCTTACCCTTCACTACTGCCAAGGCGTGACCGCCCCCAGGAGTAGGCTCTTTGACATCTGTCTGGATATCACCGCGATTGTGACCTCCTCTAGCTCCACTATATCCTTCTCATACAAGAGCATTGCCACCAAGGCTGGTAAGTCTTTGTGAGCGAGGTAAAATGTGATATGGTCCTCACATCTTCCTCCGTATCTGCGCCAACAACCTTTAATTAACACAGAAAACCTTTGAACACATTTTGGTGTTCCCACAGATTGTCTCATCACTGTAACATATCAACATGCATCATGACCCTCTCATGGACTTGCACCCTCCATAGGTAAAACTCGCCACTTTCATTGAATTTCTTCACTGGAAAACTGTTCAGATTCACGTTCTTCCCTGTCATGGTTGTCCTCTGGCATGACTAGAAGACCTGATTAATTCAAAAATTGAACTGAAAGGACGGGGAGCGGACTTAGTCGTCACCCATCGAAGTCAAACCTTCCCTGAATGTCTAACCAGTCGCCTACAGAACCTTCCTCTGATACCACTTGTTGAGGATAAACGTGGAATCCATCCCCCAGGCGTAACCAAATTAATACATGGTGACACAAGAAGCGCACAAAAATCCTGAACCATGTGCACCACATATATAAAATATATAACTCCAATATTCAATATGCGAAGAAATATACTAACGCTAGTTACAACGGAGAAGCCAAATTCGCTCGATCCACGGGAGAGAGAACAACCTTTAATGCAATCCGCTAGCATAGCGGACGCACAAGGTTCATGACAGAACGAACCTTTGCCGTCGCCAGACGACCCACCACCACCAGAGATCACCCCACCGAGACTTGGCCTTGTCGCGCCTATGCAACCCGCCATCGTGTCTCAGCCAACCATAAACTCGTCACACCCGCTCCAACCCGCAACAACCTTGCCGCACACGTTGCAGCCTGCCGCAACCTTGCCGCACTCATTGCAGCCCGCCGCCACCTTGCTGCACTTGTTGTAGCCCGTTGCCGCCTCGTCGTACCAGCATCTGCCGTCCTGCTCACGCCGACGTGCTCCGGCGTTAGCCGACGCCCTCCGGTGCCGGTTGCGGCCCTCAACCGCCCTTTCCCTCGGGTCAAGATTAGCTTCAGCTTCTCTCCTCGGTTAGCTGGTTGGTTCTATGGTGATAGTCGCCACCTTCTCTTTATAATCAATCATTTGCATGTTATAATATTTAACAATCATGCATGTGGGTTGCCGGAGGTGAGAGCTAGCTTGCCACATTTTTTTAATTCAAAATCTCACATGAGTGTCTCTCCACTAAGTCTTAGTCAGGACTATCCCGTTGGGGTCACCCCTATGTGAATCTTCCTCCAAGTTTGTCATCCTTTTTAGCCGCTGATCCCCATGGAATCGAATTTTTGAGACTTCATTGCCTTTACTTCATGTACCAAAATAATAATATTAATAATATTTAGCATATTATTTATTTTTTAATATATATTTGATTTACAAATTTTATAAACATGTGAGAATTAGGAGAAAGACAGGGGCCCGCTTTTCAGAGAATCTACGGCCCCCGTGGTGTCTTCTTCTTCTCCTACATAATTAGGAAAAAAAACACCTGCTTACTTTTCCTCCACTCCCTCAGCCTCTCTTCCCCATCTCCTCCTCCGCAGCTCCTGTATCCCTCATCTTCCTACCTTCCCCGTCGGCTTCCATCGCCGATCCAATGGGAAGGGAAGCAGAAACCGCAGTTGCTTCTGACGACTCCGGCATGGATGCCATCCAGAGGCGGCTCATGTTCGAGGACGAGTGAGTTCGCCGTGTTTGTATTCCCCTTGGTTTTCTTCTCTGTTTTGGATTTGATCCCTTGTTGAGCTCTTTTTTCACGATGAGTATTTGCATGCGATTTAGCAATCGATCTGATCTGGATACAAATGTTTCTCTTATAGAAGCAGCCTGGAATTGTTTCGGTGGATTGAGAATGAATGGAAATGGATTTGTGAATTGGCTTTCTTCGTTCCTTCCGCTTTTGATTTAATATTTCATTCGTTCTTCTACTAGATCATCTGGTTTCTTGATCAAAACTGGATCCATTAGAAATCCGTTTGTGATTGGTCCAGAATAATTCAGTACGTTGACTTTCTGTTGCCTTCTTAAAATTGGCTGTAATAACGGATTCGTATTCCATGCATATCGTTTCAATTTGAATAATTCTTATTGATTGGAGAGGGGCGCCTCAAGATTTAACTTTCTGATCTCCATGTTGGCAAAACTGTTGTAGAAAATTCGGAGCCTGGGAGATTTGGGTGCTCGGAGCTTGGAGATGGAAGTTTGTAGCTAATCTATTTGATATTATGTATGATGGGGTAGTGCAATGTAGGGGATTGAATTATGAAAGTGTTGCTGATTAAAAGATGATTTCATTTAGGTTCTATGTTTCCCATATAATTTTCTATTTAATCCACTATTCTGACATTTTTTCCAATTTCATGCTGTTTGTGTCCCTTTTGAAACTGGGAAGTTTTATCACCAACTTGTGGACTGGTGCTTGCTCCTGCAATTTTCCAATTCGATTGATGTGTCTTATAGGGACTTGCCTGCGTGTTATCTTTGGGCTTCTCGGTTTGGCACGTCGGTGGCGGTCGTGAACGCGGTGGTTATGAACCATCTTTCGTGAACGCCGACCTCACCTAAGGAACTTCATCCACTTTAATGTTCAAAATTAGTTTTCTTTTCTTGTTGGCGGTCATAACCATTGTCATGCCAAACATGCATTCTATGATGGTGGCATTTTTGTCCAAACTCACCGGAGCAAAAACACGGCGCCAAACGGAGCCATAATATACTTCTAGATTCAATTATTTACATTTGGTTTCATAATTTCCATTCATTTGTGGATATATATTTTGTTTTATAATTTACATTTGGTTGAGCAGGACAAAGACGAAGTATATAGAGCTTAAATTTAGTAGTGCAAGAAGGTCGAATGACTCCGTCATTAAATTGGGTGACCAAGATATTTCCCGCAGTGAGTGCTTTAAATATCTGGGATCGATAATTCAAAAAGATGGGTGTGTAGATAAAGATGTGATACATAGAATCCAAGCAGGTTGGTTGAAGTGGAGAGGCGCGTCTGGGATCTTATGTGATCGTAAAGTGTTGGGATCATTGCCCACGATGTCTTAGATTTGGAGAAGTCGATTCCTAAGTCAAAGATATATCTCAGAATGTATTTGATATACTCTCTAGAATCAATGTGCAGGAGATCAGGTCAGGCAAAAAGTTCATGGAATTCATTCAAGTTCACAAGCGTCAAGACATCATACATCGCTCGACGCCTGTGACCCAGAAGCGCTGACTCATGTCTACTACTCAAATAGACAAGGTCGCCGCTGAAGTTCTGAGACCAAGTTTGGAAGCGTCGAGCCATGTTATATCGCTCGACGCCTTGGAAAGAGAAGTGTCGACTTAACTTCAGTCAGCTCAGCGCCAACCAGAAGTGTCGAGATATAAAGGCATAGTTAAGAAGCGTCGAGCTCCTGTACGTTGCTCGACTTCTTCAGATAAAAAGCGTCGACTAAGTGATGATTACTCAACGCTTGAGAAGGAGGAGTCGAGAGCTTCAGTCTAAGGAGTATGCGTCGAGCGTCTAAATATCGCCCGACGCCTAATTGAAAAAGCGTCGACAGAGATGTTAAGTGCTCAACGTCTCTTCTACAAATACTCTGAACTGAGGAATATCTTCTACAGCTAGCTGAGCCTTTGTTTCCATTAAAGACCGTTGAAGACGTCACGTCATGCTGACGTGGAGGAGCGTAACAGACATTGCAGATGGCGGGCTATAAATAGAAGGCATGACCTATTGGTTATGTAGTGAAGAAAAGTTAAGTTAGAAAAGTTTTTCCTATCTTTCAAAAGCCATTATCGTCTCCATCAGTTTGAGAGAAAGTTTGAGTGAAGAATCTGGAGAAGTCGTCTTCCCTTTTAGAACCAATCTAAATTGAAGATTTCATTCAGCAATCTGGTGCTGATACCTCTTTCTGAAAGAAGAAGATCAAGAAGGAAGAATCTGTCTTCCTAAGAAGAAGAACAGTCATCACAGCCTGTCGAATCAAGAAGATCATTTGCTGCTGCTGTTCTATTGAAGATTTCTGTCTGATCATTCAGGCAGATCAAGAAGGCTCAACAATCTCAAATCTGAGTCTAAGTATTTGTTATTCTCTTTATAAATTCCTGTAGGATCTGAGTTGTCAGATCTGAGTGTAGGATCTGTCAAGGATCTGAGTTGTAAGATCATGTGTGATCTGAGTTGTAGGATTCAGGGGTGAATCTGAGCTGTAGGCCTAGTTATAAAGGCTGAGGTAGGATCTGCGTGATCTGAGTTAGTAAGATCTGTGAGATCTGAGACTGTAAGATCTGTTGTGATTTGAGTTGTAAGACCTGTTTGTGGTCTGAGATCTGGAGGAGCTATAAACCCTATCTAGCACACTGCTAGAAGGGGAAAAGGGGGAAAGTGGATTACCCAAGATAAGGGGAACCACTATAAAAATCTGTGTGTCCTTTTCTGTGTGTGTTTTTATTTCTTGAAAGCTCTGATCAGTTTTATCTTGGTTATAATCAAGAACTGCAATAGTTTTGAAATAACCTATTCACCCCCCCTCTAGGTGATTAGCTACCCTTAATTAAAGTCTTTCATAAAGTACCATTAAAACTTAAAGATAAATTTTATCGTACTGCAATTGGACCAACAATGCTCTACGGTTCTGAGTGTTGGGCATTGAATGATGTACATGAGCAAAAAATGGGAGTTGCGGAGATGAGAATGCTTAGGTGGATGTGTGGTCACACGAGACTGGATAAAATTAGGAATGAATGCATCAGTGATAAGACATGAGTGACGCCAATTGTAGAGAAGATGCGAGAAGCTTGTTTAAGATGGTTCAGACATGTACATAGGAGACCATTAGAGGCACTTCTTAGGCGTTGTGAGAGTTTAGTCACTAGACATGTTAAATGGGGGAGGGGTAGACCAAAAAAGACTTGGAATGAAACTATAAGGAAAGACATGATGTACTTAGGCATTAGTGAGACTATGATTAAAGATAGGGCGCAATGGCAACATGGATCCATATAGCCGACCCCACTATGGTGGGATAAAGGCTTGAGTGTTGTTGTTGTTGTATGTAATGCCCAAACCAAAGAACTGAATTTTTTTTAATGGCATCTTCAAACCAAATTAATTTGAGAATGCTTATAAGTTCATCAGTAATAGCCTTTTTGCATGTGATTTCTATTCATATTAGCTGGATACAGCTTTTACAATGGAGTTTTGTAGGATGAGACAGTGAAATTTGGAAGAATAAGTCGAGGTCAAGTGATCGGAGAAGTAGCACATACCAGTATTTATGAACAAATGAGATGTTCAAGGCTGTGATAATTATAGAGGAGTCAAATTTATGAGTCATACAATGAAGCTAAGAAGAAAGTTATGGAACATCTGCTCAGAAAAATCAATGAAAATTTGGAAGAACTTATGGTGACTGGTAGGCAAAATAATGGCCAATTCTATCCATTCCTCTACCAGAAAGAAAATAAAAAATTCCATTTGAGTTCCTCATTCTAGTACCATGAGTTTATTAAAGCACTCATTCAGAGTTGAAGCAATTTTTTGGCGACTGCTAGGCGAAATAATATCACCGCTAATCTAATAGAATTAGTAAACCCTAATCATCATGGGATCGGGGGAGTATCTCATACTGAGGGTTCGGCCCACTAAAACATGAGAAGACTTTGAAAAAGCAATGGAAATTTGATGACAAAATGGATGCCCACCGAGTGGAGAAAAGCATTGTGGCACTAGAATTTAGGAATAAAAGAGACATTAAAGATTATATTAATTATGGTAGATTCGTTTTTATGTATCAAGCAAAATAATGGGAGAGAGTCATGGAACACAAGTTTAGAGAAAAAAAACTTGATTTTGTGCTAGGAAGATATACTATGGATGCGATTTTTGAGTTATGAGAAATAGTGCAAAATTATAGAAAGCAAAGAAAAAATATCTACATGATTTTATTGATCATAAAATGACACATGATTGAATACCATAATAACTAATTTGGTGAGCATTAAAATAAATAGTGAGTCAAATGCATATCACATTTATCTAAAGAAATGTATAATGGAGTACTGGCTGATGTTAGAAGTAATTGCAGAGAGACAAAAGAGTTTTTAGTTACAAAGTTTTGCATCAAAAATCAATCTGGACTACATAGTTTTGGTATTAGAAATATGTTATTTTAGGTGTGGTGCCCTAATGTATGCTTTCTGACACTAACATAGGCTTACGTAGCTCTAATTGATGAGATGTCCACTAGGATAAGTAAGAAGTTCGAAAAACAATGATATTGCTTAGAGATAAATAGCTTAGAGTTAGTACAACAAAGACCAAATATTTGATATGCAATTTTAGTAGGGGTGATACTAACTATTAACAATCTATCCTATTAGAAGATAAAATTTTATCTAGGTGTCGTAGGTTTAACCGTTTAAATACCTTGGATTTATTATTAAGAGTAATATAAGTATAGATTAGGATTTTAAAAAAAAAATCTAGAGTTAGGCTGAGTGGCAAATATGAAAAGTGTCTCTTGGAGTACTATGCGATAAGAAGATATCATTGAGACTAAAAAGTAGATTTTATAAAGCTGAAAAGTGAGTATGCAATTTGACGCAGGGCGGTCCTATGATGGGGATATAATGGGCGATCACTACATGCAACTAATATGAGATCCGACAACTTTTAAACTTGCAATAACTTTTCTTTATAAATCAATTACGAATGATAAGCCACAATAGTTAAAGTGTTCAAGGAAACAAGAGAGATAGTATAAGCGCGAGAGTGCGCAAAAGCAAATACTATTTTGAATGAGAGATTACAAAAACCAAAGCAATTGAAAACAAAGTTTATAAGCCACTATCTCTTCAAGTAGGGAACATACACGAGATCCAACGGTAAAGAAACAAATACACAAACCTTGAGCACCATGACTATAATGAGGGGAGGGTTGGAGGCGCTTTTAAAGGGCGATCTGGGGCAGATCTCATCACTCAGAAGCTGTTTGGGGTTGTCCAAAAACTGGGGCAGCAATTAGGATGGTGCTGGGAGGTAGTTTTCCAGCAATAAGCAACTGAAGATTGTTGTTCTGGAGGTCTGGACAGCAATCTGGAGGATGGGGAGGCTGTATGAGAGGTGTTGAGGCTTAGCAGGATTTCTGGAATTAATCCCAGGGGCTAGTTTTGCTGTGCTGGACAGCAGGAAGTGTCTTTCCTGCAGCAGGGTGGGAGGTCGGCAGGGCAATTCTGCAAGGTAATGAGTGCTGGATTGGGGGTTGATGTGGCTCCACGTGTGATTGGGTAGTGGGAAGATTGGGGATGATTTGGTTGTGGCTCCACGAGAGGGGAAGATGCAGGGAGATGGGCTGAATTTAGTGCTGGAGTTTGATTTTAAAAAATAAACGAAGTCACATAGCATCTTATTTTGTGTGCGTGAGAAACACTAATTAAAAAATTCAACCAAGAGAATATTTATAAAATTCAACCAAGAGAATCATATAAAAATGCATTAATTAGAAATCGTGCTCTTAATTCCTAAATCCCGCTCTTGCGAAAATCGGCCCTCCTCAAACTCGCTCACTCGACGCCACGCCTCCAGTTCCAAGGAAATCGCAACCCCTCATCCTTTTCGGTGGCTGCTTCGTTCTTGCGTGCAACTAGGTAAGTCCTTGATCTCTATTATTTGTTTGTTTCAAAAAATTTCTATGTATATATTTAAAGATCAAAATATGAAAAAAATAAACATCTAAAAAGTATTAAAACATATTACTTAACATATTGTTTCTTTTATGAGAAGAGCTTATTGACCGACCCTAATCTCGTGTATTCTTAGGGTGTGATAAAGGGTACAATATCAAAAAATTCAAAATAAGCAAAATTACAAGAGTTGAGTAAAAAACATGTCGCGCTATATCGCGTCGAAGATGGTGGTGTTTCTTTCAGAGATTTCGAAGAAGCTATGAGTAAAGAAGAAGGTAGACTTGATGAGGTCAAAATTGGTTGCAGCTATCTCAACTAGATTTACGCATGTCACCTACACAAAAATTAATTAAACCAGTTAGCTGTCATGCCACCCTCCTCCTCTTTCAACGAAAAAGAAATTTGAACGTCTCCACCTTTCCAGACCTTTTTCTCCCTCATCCGGGCACTGTTTCTGACATATAAGTAGTCGAAATTCATTGTCTCGATGAGAGGAATCCAAATTCATCATCCATTTTACAAAAACTCTTGGTGGGTGGGAGGGGGGGGGGGGCAGGGCCCCCTCCGGCCTTCCCTTAGATCCGCCCCTGATTAGAGGGGGAAAATAGAGAGGGTCCGGCTGGGTGAGGTTGCATTGAGAGTGGGAATGTATGCTTGTGGCTGGGAGTGATTTAGGGGGAGTGGGGTTCAGTTATAAGTGGAGAAAATGGGCTAGGAAATAGGGGAATGGGAGGGGGCCGGCCAATAGTAGAGGGGGTAGTGGGAGAGGTGGTTATCCTTAACTTTGGAATTTATTCCTAAAGTTTAGGAAAGTGAAAATGGAGGGGTAGTGGCTAGTTATGGTGGTTATGAATGGAGGTGGAGGTGGTTGGTGTCGGGTGGTGGCCGGAGGTGGTGGCTGGAGGTGGTTGTATGCTTGTGGCTGGGAGTGATTTGGTTACTGATGATGGTGGTGGTCGCCGAAAATGTTTTCCGGCGATTGCCGGAAAATGTAAAATGATAGGAAAATGAAGGGGAGGTGTAGGGACCACCGTAGGTGGCCAGAGAGGTACTCCGGTGATCGCCGGAGATGGAAAATGGAGGGTAAAGTGGCTGTTTATGTGGGAGTTGGAGAGTGGAGGTGGGGAGGGATTATGGTGGCTCCATGGCAAGGAAACGGGGGGAAGGGAGATGGAGGGCTGCTGCTTGTGGAGGAGGAGGAGGGGCTGTTGTCCGGCTGCTACTTGTGGAGGAATAGGGGTGGCTGGCCAAGGGGAGGGAAGGGGGAACCAAGGCTTCACGCCAAGCATGGATGGGAGGGGGACCAAGGCTTCACGCCCCGGCTCGGCTTCGACACCGAATTGACCAAAGATTAAGCTTCTATGCTCCAATCTTCAATGCCTAAAATGAGATCCCTCACCCTTTATTTATATTTTTTCTAGGGGCAACAGACGACTATGATTGGACGATCATCCCGACTAAAAAATACATAAAAATACAACTTAAAATAAAAAATGACAAGAACAAACAATGCCACGATGTCGATCCGCATAAAAAATGAATGGTTCCAATTCCCCATCATAATTTGTATGAATGTGAGTATTAAGTAACACAAAAATCACTGATATCTACGCTGAGCGTGGCATAAATGAGAATGCTAAGATTATCGGTTGCAAATCTAGAAGGGATAAGTTAATTAATATAATTAAATTTGCTGGAGAATGCCATCTTAATTGGAAATATACTTTGGTGGTTTTGGCATTACAATAAAGGGTAGAAATGTGTCCAGTAAATGAGTAGATAGAGTTAGGGTCCGTTTTGCACTGTGGTGACGGTCGTGAACGCGTGGTTATGAATCGTCGTCCGTATGGTGCGCCGTTTTTTCTCCGGTGAGTTTGGACAAAAACGCCACCTTCATGAATATGTGTTTGACATAACAACGTTTATGACCACCACCATGAAAACAAATTTAAACATAAAAATGGATGGAGTTCCATGGGTGAGGTTGAGCGTTCACAAATGACTATTCGTAACTACCGCGTTTACGATCACCACCGCCATGCCAAACGAGCCCTTAATCTCAAAGTATTAGGTAGTTGGAGATGTATACTGAAGGTAACTTAAAAGTAAGCTATTCGAGATAATTTGTGTATATCAGTTTAATAACTTAAAAAGCACTCGATCATGATATTTACTTTTTTTTGGTCTACCATGATATATACTTTATGTGTTAGGATATGAGATAGTTAACGTCATAATATTCTATCTTCTATTATATGGTTCCTTCAAAAGTTTACAGATATCCCTTTTCTCGACTACTTGTCATAATACTCCATCATCCTTGTTGAAGTATACCACTTGTGAAGCACTGGGACACAGTTCTGTTATTTTTTATGCCCCATTTTTTATTTTTCAGAATATCCTAAAAAAACAAAACCAACATTCAATTTCATCCTCACCTGGTCCCACCGACTCCCCGGGGAGTTTAAAGGGTCCATCAATATTTTTTTGGTGTTGGTTTACTGTGAAAGTTCATCTTCCATAACTGATACATCATCTTTGAATAATCTTCTATCCTGGCTGGTATTTGAAAATTTGAATTATAAATACTTTTTCTCAATACCAAGTTAAATTACTTTTGTGACCTTGCAGATGTATTCTGGTGGATGAGCATGACAACGTAGTTGGCCATGAGTCCAAGTACAACTGTAAGCAATGAATCCGCATTTTATCATAATTGATCTGTATGAAGATTTAAGATTCTTGATTAAAAAGGGGTTCACTTCTGTGAACTATTTCTTGTTCTATACTTTTACATGGCAAATAAACAGGGGATGGTTTCTTATAGTAGACCAGATAGGCATTTGCCTTTTTTATTTCATAAAAAACTGGTCTTGTATTGTAATAGTGTCTCAAATTGTAATTATAGATAATTTAGATATATGAGAGTTGAAGTTATTGAAATCATTTTTCCATTATATAATTTAACTTTAATGCTCATTCTGAAGCATGGTTATGTGCACATAAATCAAAATGGATTCTTGGGTCTGCCCTCTCTGATGTCTTTGGCTTTGATTTGAGGGCATGATTCCGCAGCAAACGCGACGGTATAGGGGGCCACTATTTCAGTGGTACTCTGTGAGCAGCCACTTTGTGCATTTATTGTCAAAGGTTAGGTCTTTCTCCTCTGAGAGAAGCCACTTTGTGCATAGTGCCAAAGGTTAGGTCTGTTTCCAATCTTCCCCCGCCCATACCCCCAATGATTGGGGACTATATGGGTTATGTTGTTGTTGTTGTTGCTCATTCTGAAGCAAGCATGTTATCGTGAACGCCACCCACACGAAGACAAGTTTCACGAGTAAATTCAGAAAAAAGGAAAATCAGGAAGAGCCTTCTTGAGTATAGGAAGAGGAGCATGATCAATGAGCCGATGTCAATCAACAGAAGTAACAGAGGATAACACTGAGAAGGTCCAAAGTATAGAGCTCATTTGACATTCGGTCGGTACCAATGTTACTCCGATTCCGTCAATCATGCACCACAAAAGAAGAAGAGGTAAATGTGATGGAACAATCGTGATCATGAGTAAGTCGACTGACAAAGAGAAGATTGAATTATGAGTCAGGTACGTGAAGTACATAATGTAAAGAAATGAATGGAGTTAGAGGAACATCTCCAGATCCGCAAACAGGGGTGGTAACGCCATTTGCAACAATGATAAATTTGGGAGTAACAATATCCGTGTACCGAGAAGGTAAATGCGGAGTAATGTGGTTGGTGGCCTCAAAGTCCACAATCCAGGAGGATCTAGGAGGAAAACGAGAGACCTGCATGGGAGAGGAAGCAACGGAGGTTGCGAGTAACCAGCTCCCGCAGTTGCCGAAGTTCCTCTCACATGGTGTCAATTTCAGCGCGGTATGGGCTGGGAGCATCCACCGCCAGAGAAGCATGAGGCGGGAGTTTTTGTGGTAACCCATTTTTCCGGTAATGAAAAGAAATGGTGCGGCCATCACGTCCACCGCCGTGAGCCTCATTGTGACCATCACGAGATCTAGTATATGGAGGTCAAGATGCAACAAAGTGGTGAAGCAAAACAGGAGACGGAGACCCATGTTAGCAAGGAAGAGTTGAGGGGAAGGGGGACGGCGACATATTTAAGCGATTAGCGGTGAGTGCGGGCAGGAGGTTCCAGCAGATCAGTGTACGACCAAAGATGTTGTGAGCTCTAACCATAAGGGAGCGCAAGACGGTGAGCGCTGGAAATGAGTATCAACGAGAGCATTAGTGAGAGATAGCGAGCTCCAATCAAGGGTGAGCTCAAGCCATCAAGCGCTGGAACTCGGGATCAACGAGTCTTGGTTACTGGCTTTTGCGAGTCCATGCGATGTTGGAAATAGAACGCAGGCGAGGAAAGACTCGAGCGCCCGCGAGTTCAGGCGACCGAAGAAGTGGCGAGTTCGGGTCGTACTGTGTAGAGACGACGACTTAGTGGAGAAAGGTAGCTGCGAACTCAACGGAGTGCTCTGAAGGAACTTGGAAGGAGGGTGGGTTCGACAAGTACTCTGTTCGGCGAGAGAGACAACGAGCTCAAGAGACAAGCCATTTCAATAAACCGAAGGCAACGAACGATGAGGTTGGAGGGCGCGAACTCAACAGAAGAAGGAAGCGATGATTTCAGTGAGAGCAGAGGTGGAAGCGCAACGACTTCGTGTAGGGTCTGACACGAGTTCAAGCGACACACTCAATTCGTCATGGCAGTGAGTACAGAGAAAGAAAGCAAGAGTTGTGAGCTCTGGGAGGACGGAAGATGCGAGAAATCCGACGGGAGCGGCGAGTCCTGAGGGCACTAGCTCTCGAAACTCCAGAAGTCGGCAAGCAGAGAAGCTGCGAGTTCGGAGGCTGTGAGCTCTGGTAATCGAGAGTCGGCGATCGTGGAAACAGGATCGCGATGCGACTTGCGAGCTTAGGCAGCAAAGGAGATGCAGTTTCTGGGGCGACCAGGACCAGCGAGACATGTAGAGGGACATGAGCGTCAAAGCAGGAGGGGTCTACAAATACTGAGAAGAGGCAACGAGTTCACGGGGATTCTGGTTGGCCAATAAAAGACGGGGTGGGATGGCTCATTTATGACGGCGTCTGGGTGCGGAAAAGGAACAAGTACTTAGAAGTAGGCTGCGAGTACCCGACGAGTACCTGAAATAAAACTAAGGGGGTCAAAAGTTCGATTCGAGGAATCGAGTGTCTCGATACCATGTAGAAAATAAGAAAGTGCAATTTCCATATATATATTTTTTTCACTTAAAAAGTCTAAAATACAAGTATTTGTACACATATTTATAGGATGGAGGAGTGACAACTCAACTCCGATCCAATATATTTGTACACGGGAAAAGAGGGTCTTTACATAGGCCTTTACATGGATCTTCTACACATACAATTTTATTAAGAGCACCATACTTAATATAAATTGTCTAAGTGCCCACTTTACCTAGTGGAGGCAACTTGCTTCTCTTTAAGAATGTGCATCTACATGTGGTTCAACGATAGCACCAACACAATCCTACCTTGAGGATATGGAGGGAGAGGACCATAGTTGTCACTTATCAGTTATCACACACTGCTAAATTATATGTTATATAAAATAAAAGAGGATGCATGGAGGAAGGTAGGGAAATGGCCCACACTTTCAAACAACATAAAGTTCCAAAATGTAGTAATACAAATTTCAGAGTGGAACTAAATACTGTAACATTTAGCCAAACTTTCACACTAATGTTTTTCTCTCAATTACTTAATATTCAGCTTTATAGTGATGGATATTATTTAAGGGATCGCCAGTCTGTCTTGATTGTAACTTTCTTTTATACTCTTTGTAAAATGATGCTCAGAGAAATTACAGGTTGATTTAGTGATAGAAGAGTATTTAGCACTGTCATCAGCCACCTTGTTACTCTCTCTATATGCATGCATAATATTGTGCTTCAATTTTTTTTTAGCATAGATGATGCCCTTTTGCCAAACTCCTAAAGTGTCCATTATTTGAATTTTCTATTCTTCACACTTTTGACTATAGTTTACATAATATTCAGATCTGAGCATAACTTCAACCCTTCCAACAGAGCAATGTACTTGGTCATAAGTGCATTGGATTCCTTATGTATAGCAGTACTTCTAATGATTCCATTCGAGCTAAGGCTGTTTGTAGATGCATAGCAGTTTCATACACCCATCCTTCTTTTTGAATGAGGTTTGCAGAATTTGTTTTCCAATTATGAGCCTCTAAAAAAAAACTACTCTAACTAGATCTGTGGAGCGGAGAACATGATCAAGTGATTCACTTGATGATACAATCTACATTTCAATGCTAAGTGAATCCCAATTGATTTGAAGCTTTCATCCACTGGAATTTCTTCCTAATACCTTTCCAACAAATCAAGCTCATTTCGGGAGATGCAAATTTGTTTTCCATAGACAAGACCAGTCTTCACTACCCCTTATAATTTTTCTGCAACTTTTCATTTTGAAGCAGCCACTTTGTGCATCTATTGTCAAAGGTTCGGTCTTTCTCCTCTGAGAGAAGCCACTTTGGGCATAGGGCCAAAGGTTAGGTCTGTTTCCAATCTTCCCCCGCCCATACCCCCAATGATTGGGGACTATATGGGTTCTGTTGTTGTTGTTGTTTTCATTTTGAAGCAACCATCACAATTTGGACTCTATAATTAAGTATCTTCCTAGTTCCTCCTCACTGATTTGGATGGTGTGACTTCATATAATCTGATGTGCCTCTTGAGGTAGATTCTCTGGCATGTTCCAAAGCCCTTAGTAGATAGAGTTTCTTTAATATTCATTGGCCCATTGTTTGGATAACTGTATAAATTTGTTATAGGGCCTCCCTCAATTCATTTTCCACATTGTATTTCTCCTCAGCTACTCAACAACCTTAAAATTGGTTTTCCACAGCTCCACGCGGTTTGAACTTCATAGAAACCATAATGTTCTCTTATATGACATTTGCCTTTAAGAAATTTGTTCACATACATGACACGTACTTGAACATTAACATTTTCTTTAGGTGTCCTCTTGATGTGTACTTGAACATTAACGATTTCTTTAGGTGTCCTCTTGATCATGTTATGGGAATTCGCATTTAGTTATCATGTTACAAATTTTCATGTAATATAAGTCATTAATGTACATGAGAGACGCGAGGATCTTATGTGATCGTAAAGTACCATTAAAACTTAAAGGCAAGTTTTATCGTACTGAAATTAGGCCAGCATGCTCTACGGTTCTGAGTGTTGGGCAGTGAATGGTGTACACGAGCAAAAAATGGGAGTTGCGGAGATGGGAATGCTTAGGTGGATGTGTGGTCACACGAGACTGGATAAAATTAGGAATGAATGTATCAGGGATAAGGCAGGAGTGGCGCCAATTGTAGAGAAGATGCAAGAAGCTCGTTTAAGATGGTTCAGACATGTACATAGGAGACCATTAGAGGCACATGTTAGGCGTTGTGAGAGTTTAGTGACTAGACATGTTAAACGGGGGAGGGGTAGACCAAAAAAGACTTGGAATGAAACTATAAGGAAAGACATGATGTACTCAGACATTAGTGAGACTATGATTAAAGATAGGGCGCAATGGCGACAGAGGATCCGTATAGTTGACCACTATGGTGGGATAAAGGCTTGAGTGTTGTTGTTGTATAAGTCATTAATGTATTATTGATAGTTGAGTTAATTAATTTGTCATTAATATATTAGTTGTTAAAGTCAATTAATGCGTTGTTGGTAGGTGAGTCAATTAATTTGTGTCATTATATTAGTTGCTAGAGTCCATTAATTGTTTAGGTAGTTGAATCAATTAATGTGTCATTAATATATTAGTTGTTAATCTGTTCATTTAATGTACGTCATTAATATGTTAGTTGATGTTTAGAATTTTAATCCTATTTAAGTACCTCTTGGTGGATGAATAGAGTATGCATGAATTGAAGTCTATTCTCTTGTCCTGAGTTATTAAATCATGGTAGTTCTCTCTCTCTCCCTCGATCTACCATACCCTGCTTAGGCAGCATTTCCAGTTCCATAGTATCCCCACATCTGATACTAAGCTGTTACGGGCAAACCCGTAGAATGTTGGTGGCGTCACCAAAAAGGTGATAAGAGGTGGAGATGCGGGGATATTATGGAGCCGGAACTGCGACTGCCTAAACGAGGTGTGCTCGGGAGAGAGCTACCATGAGCTCATAAATTGTGACAAGAGAATAGACTTCAATTTATGCATACTTCATTCATTCTCTAAGGAGTATTTAAATAGAATTACAAGACTTAGCCATCAACTAACATATTAATGATGTACATTAAATGACCAAACTAACAACTAATATATTAATGGCACGCATTATTGACTTAACTACCAACAACACGTTAATTGATTCTAACAACTAATATAATGATACACATTAATTGACTCAACTACCAACAACACATTAATTGACTCAACTACCAACAACACATTAATTGACTCTAACAACTAATGTATTAATGACATTAATTGACTCAACTATCAATAATACATAATTGACTCATGTTACTTAAACTTGGTATGAAAATTCGTAACATGATAACAAGGTGCGGATGCCCATAACAGAATGTTTGATCCAAAAGATTTACCGTATAGTCCATATCCTCTGTGCATTCGCTAGCCTCGATTTCCCACTTAATTTCTTTTGAAATCCAGTTTCCCTTTTTCGTGTTCTTTGGGATGAATGCTTGGTTTTGACTTCACATATCAACCAAAACTAAGTTTACTTTTTCTTGCCTTAATCCTAAAATGTCGGTCTTTTTTTATTTATTTATATACCTATCACCTGAAATTAACCTGAAGAAAGAGATAAAATATGTCAAAAAGGAGCAGGGGTGGAGCTCTACTACATCTTAGAATGGGGGGGGGGGGGGGGTGGGCAAGCAAGTTTTAGGACTATACAGAAGAATGAACATTGCCCCTGATTATTTGGGAAATCTGTTGGGGTTTTAATATATGTATTGTTGAAACCAGTAACCCGGTTTCAGCGTTCGCAAGGGGGATGCAGCTAACCCTTACTTGACCTGAGCGAGACCCTTGACCAGTCACTAAGAACCGAAGAACCTTGCCCTTGGAGAACACCTAAGTCCACAAACGGACCCCTTAAGCTGCAGCGTGGAGGTCGCACCACATACCCGGAAGCTCTCAAGGAACTTCCCCTCCCAAGCCAATGCTGAGCCTATGGCACCTTGGAGGGCACTGAGAACCACCTCACCGTCAACCTTCGATGACAGGGGGAGGGGGGGTGCTTGCTCACAAGACCACGCGAGGGAGGGGGTAGGAACCAACCCTTCCCAAGGTGCCCATGGGGTCTATTTATAGACTTCCCGAAATTGGGCTGCGGATAGCCAAAATTCCACTATCCGCAGCTCGACCACAATCATGAACGGACAACGCAGGAGGGGGGCGAATGGGGCTCGGGGTGCCCATTCCCCCCTTGCCAGGGGTCGGGAGAGTGGAAGGGGGGCTATCCCCACTCGTTCTCCCAAAAGAGAGGGGACGGCGAGTGGGGGGCTGCCCCCACTCGCCCCTCTAAGGAGAGGGGACGGCGAGTGGGGGGCTGCCCCCACTCGCCCCTCTAAGGAGAGGGGGCGGCGAGTGGGGGGCTGCCCCCACTCGCCCCCCTAAGGAGAGGGGGCGGCGAGTGGGGGGCTGCCCCCACGCGCCCCTCTAAGGAGAGGGGGCGGCGAGTGGGGGGCTGCCCCCACTCGCCCCCCTAAGGAGAGGGGGCGGCGAGTGGGGGGCTGCCCCCATTCGCCCCCCTAAGGAGAGTGGGCGGCGAGTGGTGGGCTGCCCCCACTCGCCCCCCTAAGGAGAGGGGGCGGCGAGTGGGGGGCTGCCCCCACTCGCCTCCCCCTAAGGAAAGGGGGCGAGTGAGCGGGGGATTGCCCCCCACTTGCCTCGCTAAGCCTTTTCTTACTCCCTCGGGTCATTCCCTAGCCTTACTTGGTCTTGGTCGCTCTCGAGAAGTCGATCTGCTCATCTCGGTCACCTTAACCTCCGATTTGGCTTGGTGCGTCGCAGTCACTCTCTCTACCACGACCTCATCTGCGTCGGGTCACACTGACTCGGAAAATATGAGGGTTGTACACAATCCCCGCTCTTTTCGAGTTTGCCTTAAGCTCGGAAAGAAAATCCAACCCACCTATTTGACGAGTAGGTGGGACCCTAGAGGAATCCATGAAGGACCCTGCCAACGTGATGCTCTTGCCGAGTTTTCAACCGAACCTGATTTGAGGCGAGAGGCGAAACTTTCTTCACTAAACACCTCTCCTGTGAGCCGAGCTCAACAGGTGGTGGAGAAAATAACACATTAGGTCGAATGAAACTTGACCTGAGGTGGAAGAAAAACTCAACACCCCCAGTTGAGCCGAGCTCGACCAGAGGTGGAAGGAAAATCTTTCTCCACTTAACAACCCTCCTGTGAGCCGAGCTCAACTGGAGGTGGAGAAAGCTCAACACCTTAGGTCGAATGGAACTTGACCTGAGGTGGAAGAAAAACTCAACACCCCCAGTTGAGCCGAGCTCGACCAGAGGTGGAAGGCAAACCTTTCTCCACTTAACGACCCTCCTGTGAGCCGAGCTCAACTGGAGGTGGAGAAAGCTCAACACCTTAGGTCGAATGGAACTTGACCTGAGATGGAAGAAAAACTCAACACCCCTAGTTGAGCCGAGCTCGACTTGAGGCGGAAGGCAAAGCTTTCTCCACTCAACAACCCTCCTGTGAGCCGAGCTCAACTGGAGGTGGAGAAAGCTCAACACCTTAGGTCGAATGGAACTTGACCTGAGGTGGCAGAAAAACTCAACACCCCTAGTTGAGCTGAGCTCGACTCGAGGCGGAAGGCAAACCTTTCTCCACTTAACAACCCTCCTGTGAGCCGAGCTCAACTGGAGATGGAGAAAGCTAAACACCTTAGGTCGAATGGAACTTGACCTGAGCTGGAAGAAAAACTCAACACCCCTAGTTGAGTTGAGCTCGACTTGAGGCGGAAGACAAACCTTTCTCCACTTAACAACCCTCCTGTGAGCCGAGCTCAACTGGAGATGGAGAAAGCTAAACACCTTAGGTCGAATGGAACTTGACCTGAGGTGGAAGAAAAACTCAACACCCCTAGTCGAGCCGAGCTCGACCAGAGGTGGAAGGAGAGAACTCCACACCTACCAGGGAGCCGAGCTCACCTGGTGGGGGAGGGGACTCCACACCTACCAGGGAGCTGAGCTCACCTGGAGGGGGAGAGAACTCCACACCTACCAGGGAGCCGAGCTCACCTGGAGGGGGAGGGAACTCCACACCTACCAGGGAGTCAAGCTCACCTGGAGGGGGAGAGAACTCCACACCTACCAGGGAGTCGAGCTCACCTGGAGGGGGAGAGAACTCCACACCTACCAGGGAGTCGAGCTCACCTGGAGGGGGAGAGAACTCCACACCTACCAGAGAGTCGAGCTCACCTGGAGGGGAGGGAACTCCACACCTACCAGGGAGCCGAGCTCACCTGGAGGGGGAGGGAACTCCACACCTACCAGGGAGCCGAGCTCACCTGGAGGGGGAGGGAACTCCACACCTACCAGTGAGCCGAGCTCACCTGGAGGGGGAGGGAACTCCACACCTACCAGTGAGCCGAGCTCACCTGGAGGGGGAGTGAACTCCACACCTACCAGGGAGCCGAGCTCACCTGGAGGGGGAGGGAACTAACAATTTCTTGAACTGTCCGGGGGCGGAGAACCAGTCCACGTCCCAGGTGCTTACCTTCTCCTAGAGGCGGAGGAATTCCACCATCTTATCAAAGCAATTGAGGCAGAGATCCAACCCACGTCTTAGGTGCTTACCTTCACCTAAAGGCGGAGGAACTCCACCATCTTATCAAAGCAACTGAGCCAGAGATCCAACCCACGTCTTAGGTGCTTACGTTCACCTAGAGGCGGAGGAACTCCACCATCTTATCAAAGCAACAGAGGCAGAGATCCAACCCACGTCTTAGGTGCTTACCTTCACCTAGAGGCGGAGGAACTCCACCATCTTATCAAAGCAACTGAGGCAGAGATCCAACCCACGTCTTAGGTGCTTACCTTCACCTAGAGGCGGAGGAACTCCACCATCTTATCAAACCAATTACCCTTTCTGAAATCTTGCCCGTAGCGAGTCGACCCGATGAGCCTCCCATCTTTCGGCATTACTGAGCCCGGTGAATGGTCTCTAGTCGGGGATCTTACCGATTGGAGGCGGAAGTACCCGTCTGCGTCCTAGGTGCTTCGCTTACCTGGAGACAGGGGAACCCAACGCCCTCTCAATCCAATTGGAGGCGGGAGTACCCGCCCGCGTCCTAGGGGCTCAGCTTGCCTGGAGACAGAGGAACTCAGCGCCCTCCTAAATCAGTTGGAGGCGGGAGTACCCATCTGCGTCCTAGGTGCTTTGCTTACCTGGAGACAGGGGAACTCACCGCCCTCCCAATCTAATGGGAGACGGAGGTATCCACCCGCGTCCTAGGGGCTCAGCTTGCCTGGAGACAGAGGAACTCAGCGCCCTCCTAAATCAGTTGGAGGCGGGAGTACCCATCCACGTCCTAGGTGCTTTGCTTACCTGGAGATAAGGGAACTCACCGCCCTCCCCATCTAATGGGAGGCGGAGGTATCCACCCGCGTCCTAGGAGCTCAGCTTGCCTGGAGACAGAGGAACTCAGCGCCCTCCTAAATCAGTTGGAGGCGGGAGTACCCATCCGCGTTCTAGGTGCTTTGCTTACCTGGAGACAAGGGAACTCACTGCCCTCCCAATCTAATGGGAGGCGGAGGTATCCACCCGCGTCCTAGGGGCTCAGCTTGCCTGGAGACAGAGGAACTCAGCGCCCTCCTAAATCAGCTACCAAGTAGCAAGTCGACCCGATGAGTCTCCCATCTGCCGGCATGACCGAGCCCGGAGAATGGTCTCTAGTCGGGGATCTTATCATAGGTGTTACCTGGGACCTTTTTCATTCATCATCGAGGAGTTACATTTTTATTACAGCGCGCCTCTCTGGGCCTACTTGGTCACATGCACCATGACCATCTCCTTCGTTACTTCCTCCATCGTCTTTGTCTTCTTATTCCTTCTCTTTCTCCTGGTCCCTCCTGCTTCCCTGGTCAACCTGGAGGCGGAGGACTTGTTCCTGAAACCGATCCGCGTAGCTTCCCAGCGTCTCTCCATGCTTCTGTTGAATCAAGAACAGGGACCCCGCCCCCTTCCTCCCCTTCTCTTGTCGACGTGCATGCTCTGTCTCCTCTGGGGATGGCGAGGTAAAGACGGGTGCGGGTGGTGTCGAGCACTCACTGTGAGGGGGGAGTGCGACCCGCAAGAGTTCCTGGATTGACTTCCTGAACTCCTCGACGTCACCTTTCTTCACGCACTCGCCGGTAGGGGGCGAGTCCCCCAGCTCATCGCTTCCATCCATGAGACTTGCTCAGAGCTTTCCGAACTAGCTGCTTCCACGCTCACCGCACCATAATGTTGAAACCAGTAACCCGGTTTCAGCGTTCGCAAGGGGGATGCAGCTAACCCTTACTTGACCTGAGCGAGACCCTTGACCAGTCACTAAGAACCGAAGAACCTTGCCCTTGGAGAACACCTAAGTCCACAAACGGACCCCTTAAGCTGCAGCGTGGAGGTCCCACCACATACCCGGAAGCTCTCAAGGAACTTCCCTTCCTAAGCCAATGCTGAGCCTGGGCACCTTGGAGGGCACTGAGAACCACCTCACCGTCAACCTTCGATGACAGGGGGAGGGGGGGTGCTTGCTCACAAGACCACGCGAGGGAGGGGGTAGGAACCAACCCTTCCCAAGGTGCCCATGACTTCCTGAAATTGGGCTGCGGATAGCCAAAATTTCACTATCCGCAGCTCGACCACAATCATGAACGGACAACGCAGGAGGGGGGCGAATGGGGCTCGGGGTGCCCATTCCCCCCTTGCCAGGGGTCGGGAGAGTGGAAGGGGGGCTATCCCCACTCGTTCTCCCAAAAGAGAGGGGACGGCGAGTGGGGGGCTGCCCCCACTCGCCCCTCTAAGGAGAGGGGGCGGCGAGTGGGGGGCTTCCCCCACTCGCCCCCCTAAGGAGAGGGGGCGGCGAGTGGGGGGCTGCCCCCACTCGCCCCTCTAAGGAGAGGGGGCGGCGAGTGGGGGGCTGCCCCTCTAAGGAGAGGGGGCGGCGAGTGGGGGGCTGCCCCCACTCGCCCCTCTAAGGAGAGGGGGCGGCGAGTGGGGGGCTGCCCCCACTCGCCCCTCTAAGGAGAGGGGGCGGCGAGTGGGGGGCTGCCCCCACTCGCCCCCCTATGGAAAGGGGGCGGCGAGTGGGGGGCTGCCCCCACTCGCCCCCCCTAAGGAGAGGGGGCGGCGAGTGGGGGGCTGCCCCCACTCGCCCCCCTACGGAGAGGGGGCGGCGAGTGGGGGGCTGCCCCCACTCGCCCCCCCCCCCCCCCCCCCCCCCCCCCCCCCCCCCCCCTAAGGAAAGGGGGTGGGTGAGCGGGGGATTGCCCCCCACTTGCCTCGCTAAGCCTTTTCTTACTCCCTCGGGTCATTCCCTAGCCTTAATTGGTCTTGGTCGCTCCCGAGAAGTCGACCTGCACATCTCGGTCACCTTAACCTCCGATTTGGCTTGGTGCGTCGCGGTCACTCTCTCTACCACGACCTCATCTGCGTCGGGTCACACTGACTCGGAAAATATGAGGGTTGTACATGTATGGTGTGCGGTTATCATAGTTAGAGCCCTTTGGGTATATATAGGTTGTAATATGATGTAAAGAGATATACAGAAAATAACCTAATAAGCTTTCAACATGGTATCAGAGCCATGGAGGCTGCGACGAGTTCGGCGGGCTGTTTGCGGTGCGCCACTGTTGGGCGTTGCCTGAGAGAGGCTGGCCCGTCAGCGTAGGTCGCCAGACATCGTCGCCGTAGAAGATCGCTGGCATCGTGGTATCCCATCGTTCGGCGCGGGAGCGGGTAGTGCGACATCGAAGAGGAGGAGGTTCCGTGTGGTCCTCGAGGTGTTGGACAGGTATCGACGGAGCAGGTCCCGTGTCCGAGCAGAGGAGGAGGTTCCGTATCGACGAAGGAGGAGGTTACCGCTTTCGCGTTCGTCCAAAGGAGGAGGTCCCGTACTGCGTTCGCGTTCGTCCAAAGCAGAGGAGGAGGTTCCGTGTTATATCAGTCGATGATTTCCAATCGACGATTTCGTCGATATCTCCAAAGCAGTCGACGATTTCCAATCGACGATTTCGTCGATTATAGCAATCGACGATTTCATCGATAGTTCTTGATACGTATCGACAAAGTCCTGTTGTCCCGTTCCCATACAGATGGAAGGCATCCTAAACAAACTGGGCTCCTCCGAGGTGGCCACCCTACTGAAGCTAGTTGGTTCCATGGGGTCAGCTCCGCGTGCTGTGAAGTTGGATCTCCCACCAGTTGACCTAAAGCTCGAGGGGCCAGCCACTTACCTGAGCTGGTCTCACCGGATTAAAAAAAACCTCACGGCACACAAGGTTGGGGGGTTTCTGACGGGGGAACTACAGAAGCCGAATGACTCGACTGCAGGAGATGAGTGGGAATCTACCTACATGGTGGTTTTCATGTGGCTTCTTCATTCAGTGGTCCCAACCATTGCTGCCACTGTTGACGGACTGGAGTTTGTCAAGGAAGTCTGGGCCAAGCTGAAGAGCACGTATGATGGAGTGGGTAATTCTCTGCGGGTCTTTCAGGTGAAAGGGGAGATTGATGACACGGTACAAGGAGAGAAGACTGTGCAGGAGTATGCCTCCGAGTTAGATCGTCTATGGATGGACTATGACCATGCGTCTGGGGGAATGAGTTGCAAGGACTCGGAATGTCGAACCTCCAAGATCATCATGGAAGAACGAACTATGAAATTTCTCAAGGGGTTGGATGAGAAGTTTAACTAGAGAAGAGCTCTACTCCTCTCAAGCACTGGGATACCGTCTCTCACCGAGGCTATATCAGCAATGATCCAGGAGGAGACTCGCATCAAACTTAAGAAGGGACTGGAGGGTCCGCTGCTGTGAAGTCGGCTCTCGTGACTGTCAGTGCGCACACACCGAGATCGTTAGGAGACACCCGACAGTGCTTTAACTGTGGGGAAACTGGTCACTTGAGATATGCCTGCTCTAAGCCACCCAGGGAGAGAGGATGGGGTGGTGGTCGTGGTAGCACTCGTGGACGTGGCCGGGGTAGAGGAGGTAGAGGTAGCTATCGGGCTAACCTTGGAGTATGTGGAGGAGAAGAGAATACTGGAGTCATATATACTGAGGAGGAGCAGACCCTTCTGAACCTGATGAGCAAGATGGAGGGTCTCAAGAGGAGGCTAACTGGGGAAGCCGCTGAGGGGCCATCTCATGTTATGTATGCTAATCCTTCTGAAACGTCAGAGTTGATTGTTGACTCTGGTGCATCCCGACATGTGACTGGGGACTCAGGGAAGTTCACTTCCTACATACGCCTTGCATCTCCAGATGACATCCAGATAGCGGACGGGACTTTTCAGCCAGTGGTCGGTAAAGGTGCGATCGATTGCACAGGTTCGGTAAAACTATCCAATGTCTTGCATGCTCTCTCATTTCCTGTCAGTCTCTTGTCTATTAGCTCTATTATACTCCAACTAAAATGACTGTTTCCTTTGACATTCCCAAGGTGACATTCCAGGAGAAAGGGACGAGGCGCATACTTGGGACTGGGACCTGGCGCGATGGGCTGTGGTACCTGGATCAGCAAGGATTGGACGTTGCTCTTGTATCTGGGACGGAGGAGACAAAGGAAGGGAACTTGGAGACAAATATAGTACTGCTCCACCATCGACGATTAGGCCATTCATCTTTTGGTGTTTTAGCACGGTTGTTTCCTTCGCTATCTGAAAAAGCATGTAAAAGTAAACTTTTGTGTGACGCTTGCGACTTAGGCAAGCTCACAAGAAACTCTTATGTTAATTCTGGTCACAGAAGCTCTTCTGTTTTTGATACTGTGCATTCAGATGTTTGGGGGTCTTGTGCTGTTAATTTTTCTAATGGCTATAGATATTTTGTGACCTTCATTGACTGTGCTTCGCGTGTCACGTGGGTTTACTTAATGAAAGCTAAGAATGAGGTCTCCACTTGCTTCCAGAACTTTCACAAGCATGTACAAACTCAATACGGTGCAATACTCAAGGTATTTAGGTCAGATAATGGGACAGAAGCATGGCGGAGGTATATCAATAAGACCATGGCTGAATACTTGTCATCTCACGGGATACTACACCAGACCACTTGTGCATACACCCCCGAACAGAATGGTGTCGCTGAGAGGAAGAACAAACATCTGATGGAAGTGGCAAGAAGCATGATGCTACACATGAAGGTTCCCCAAAACCTGTGGGGGTATGCAGTGTTAACGGCGACACAATTAATTAATAGAATGCCATCGAAGACCTTAGGGTGGAGTTCCCCGTGTTAGGAGCTGCAAAGGCATGACGGAGGTATGCTCCCACTAAAGGTCTTTGGGTGTGTCCGCTTTGTGAAGGATAATAGGACAAGCGTCGGGAAACTCGATGCCAGGGCTGTTAAATGTATCTTTGTGGGGGTATTCTGGTACCCAGAAGGGATACGTATGTTGGAGTCAAGTCGAAAAAAGGTGTTTCGTGAGCATGGATGTCCACTTCCGAGAACACGAACGGTACTACCCTCAGGAGGAGACCCTACCCGTACCTGAAAGGTCCAATTTGAGGGATGGTGACCGAGAATGGGAGAATCTGGTGACAGATTTAAGTCAAGTTTGTGGAACGCCCGTTGAGGAACGAGAGACGAATAATGAACAGGAGGAGGTGAGAGATGTGATACCTACAAATTCAAGGGAGCCTATCACATATCAGAGGAGAGAAAAGCGTATCCCTGCCCTCGTACCTGCACCCACAGCGACAGTGCCTAGTCCTTCGTCTATGCCCGTCTCAATCCCGGAAGCACCTCCAGTTGAATCACTGTCACCTCCCTGTGAGTCTATTCCTACCACTTGCCCGACTACTTCTGTCAGAAGGAGCACTCGCAGCAATGCGGGTAATCCTCCTGATCGGTATGGTTGGGGTCTTGCTTCATTTGTCTCCTATGACGCTATCTCTTCTTCTCACGGAGCATTCATTGCATCCTTGGATAGTATTATTGAACCTAACAATTGGCAGGTAGCTAAAGCCGACCACAACTGGCAAGCTGCGATGAAGGAGGAGATGCGGGCTCTGGAGAAGAATAAGACGTGGGAACTAGCACAGCTTCCGACAGGGAAGAGTGCTGTTGGATGCAAGTGGATCTTTACTGTGAAGCAAAACCCGAATGGAAAAATCGAGCATTACAAGGCTCGATTGGTTGCGAAAGGGTACAACCAAACGTACGACATCGACTATGATGAGACATTCGCACCAGTGGCAAAGATGAGTACTGTTAGAACTCTGATCAGCTTAGCGACGAATGGTCGGTGGAAGTTACACCAACTGGATGTGAAAAACGTTTTCCTTAATGGCGACTTGGCGGAGGAAGTATACATGGAGGTCCCACCGGGATTTGGTACAGCCATGATGGAAGGAAGGGTGTGTAGGCTGAAAAAGGCGTTGTATCGACTGAAGCAGTCCCCTCGTGCGTGGTTTGACCGCTTCAGGAAGATCATGGTTGGGATGGGGTACCAGCAAACCAACGCCGATCACACTGTATTTTTTAGACATAATGCAAAACATCACGTCACCATACTTGCTGTGTATGTGGATGACATGATCATCACAGGGGATGACGAGGAGGAAATTACGCGCCTTAAGCATGATTTGGGGAAGACATTTGAGGTGAAGGACTTAGGTCTGCTTAAGTATTTCCTTGAAATTGAAATCGCCTATGGGGAGAAAGGCATCAACGAAAGTATGCCCTGGATCTCCTCACCGAGACAGGGATGTTGGGATGTAAGCCAGCGACAACGCCGATCAACACAAGAGAGAAGGTGAGCGCTGAAGCAGGGGAACCAGTTGATCGGGAAAGATATCAGAGACTTGTTGGGCGATTGATTTATCTGAGTCACACCCGTCCGGACATCTCCTTTGCAGTGAGTGTGGTGAGTCGTTATATGCACGATCCCAGGAACGGTCATATGGATGTTGTGTACCGAATACTCCGGTACTTGAAATCTGCTCCAGGAAAAGGGCTTCTCTTTAGACGGAATGGACACGTGAAGATTGAAGGATACTGCGATTCAGATTGGGCGAGCTGTGCTGACGATAGGAGATCTGTAACACCTCCCCTGCAATGATCATATAACATGGGTCCGGCCGGGACCCCACGACATATAACCGCCACAGCTTCAGTATTAAAAGATGATATTGACTACCCATTCTCAAAACTCAGACAACACAGCGGAAACAAACATAAAACACAGAGATTGTCCATACTACATAGGAGTCCAACTGGCCTTAAGGCCATACAAAACCACAGTCCAAATCACCAAACATTCAACACAAAAGAACGTCCCAACAAAAGGGGACAGATAATAGTTTTACCTAAACTACCTCGGCATGCAAGCCGGTTACAACAAAATGTAATAATAGAAGTGCATGAAGACAAGGTAAACACTTCATGAGGCTTTAGGACTTTTTGGCCGGCGCGCTGGGTCCAGCCTGCGATTCTTGCCCTGCAACCAAATCACAAAGAGCGGTAAACGAGGGTCAGCTATGGCTGACCACAAACGGTGTAACAACATCCCTCCTCCCGGCCGTCCTAGCGGACCCCGGGGAACTACTTCACCCTGCAAGTCAGCACTTCGTATGCAAATGTACATAAACGGAAAACAGCATAAAAACAGGTATGAGTGTCACATACAGCATCCACGTTTCTAAGTTGAGCAGATAATAAAAAGGGGCCTATCAATGCAAAATGAATGCAAACCCGGGTTTCACCCAAGGCACCCTAAAGCGTATGAATCTATCACATCATCATACATCATCATCACATCACAAACACAAGGGTACTCATCATTTCCCCGCAAGGGCATCATAACCCAAGGCCAAGAGCTCTCGCTGAGACCCACCTCGCCTGGCTCACCATGCCATCGGGCTTGTCTAACAGCTCACACGTTCGGGCCGCCAACAACACACCAAGACCGATACTAAGAATTCTGGCTAACCAAAACGTCCCAAGGCCCTGGACTTACTCTCGGGACAACGTCCACCGATTGCCTCGCCTGGCGACCGTCAACGGACTCATCCGTAGCACAGACATTCTCGTCAGTCAACAATCGAAGGGACTAATCTTGCCGGGACACTCTCCACACGTGAATCTCAGTCTTCACGGGATAGCCAGCCGACCACAAAGACCAATCGCGCCTTCGCACAACACTAGGCATCACAAGCCCCATATTCCGCACATTATTTCTCCTCCCTAAACCCAACGTTCGTTACCACACGAAGCTACAAGGGCATCACAACGACGAGTTCGCCGTAATCGGATTTCTAACAAAACCCCTAAAATGCGCGTAAATCAACATCACCGAATCGGACCAACGGCCACAAATCCGGCTTCACCCACAATGCCTAATCCGCTAACGGAGCGGATCTCTAGTGCAAATCATGTCGGGGACGGACTCAATCAACCCGATGGTTCCTTTTGAACCAAGGCGACCCGGATCCTTCTCACTCGACGGATCCGGTGCCAAAATGCAGAAAATAAAGGGATGCCAAGCACGCATCCTAAAGACCGGGAGGAGAAACGTCGTTACCTTTTGAGATCTCCTCCTAGCCATGAGAAGCTTGCAAACAACCGGTGGAGAAGAAGCGTCTTGACGCCCTCTACGCGTTCCGGTCTCGGATCGGCGATCGGAGCTCCGAAGCTCCAACAATGGCGGATCCTCTCTTCTTCCTCCTTGCCCCCCCCCCCCCCCCCTCTCCTTTCTCCAACCTAAGAGAGAGAAAGGACTTGAAAATATGAGGGAATAACCCCTCATCCAAGTCCTAAAGCCCCCCAGCGAAACATCTCAGCCGCTGGATCAAATCCCGAAATATTTGATCGGTCGGATCGTCATCCCCGCACGTTTTCGCGGAACAGAAATAAACAGGGCGCACGATCACAGGCGCACGATCACTGGTCGTGCGCGAAGAGGAGAATGGTCGTGCGATAACCCGAGACAGAACTCCGATTCCTTGCGCGTTACGCACGATCACTGGTCGTGCGCGAGGAGGACAATGGTCGTGCGCAGAGAACTGTTGTGGAATTTTTAGCCTATCCCGAGCGCAGCACTACCACTCCGCCTACCTCGCTGAACTACGATTTTTGGGGTGTTATAAGATCTACCTCAGGCTATTGTGTGTTTGTGGGAGGCAACTTGATCTCATGGAGAAGTAAAAAATAGTCAGTTGTAGCTCGATCAACAACGGAAGCAGAGTATAGAGCTATGGCTCTAGGGGTTGCTGAACTCCTCTGGTTGAAAGGGATGCTGATGGAGCTAAAGTTGGACCAAGGAGACAGAATGAAACTGTGGTGTGACAGCCAAGCAGCAATTAGCATTGCCAACAATCCAGTTCACCATGACAGGACCAAACATATTGAGATTGATAGATTTTTTATAAAGGAAAAGCTGGATAGTGGACTCTTGGAGCTCAGCTATGTCACTACCAAAGATCAGGCTGCTGACTGTTTGACGAAGGGGCTCAGCTCAAATGATATGATAAGGAATTGTGACAAGATGGGCTTAGTCAACATCTTCCGCCCACCTTGAGGAGGAGTGTTGGGGTTTTAATATATGTATGGTGTGCGGTTATATATGTATGGTGTGCGGTTATCATAGTTAGAGCCCTTTGAGTATATATAGGTTGTAATATGATGTAAAGAGATATACAGAAAATAACCTAATAAGCTTTCAACAAAATCTGCTGTTGAATCGAAATTTACCTGTAAAATTTAGTGGGCTCGGACACAATTTGGAAATGAGAGGAGAGGGAAAAAAGAAAGAAAGCGATGCAGAAACGTCTTACAAAACAGATGAGACTAACAAAGAACAACAGAGTTACACCGAAAAAACCCCTTAAGATGGGTGAAAATGAGTGAAGAACCGAGGAGGATTTGCTATTAAGACGAAAAGACAATTCAAACTGTGTTTGCATCTTTTACCATGATATATAGGGCTATAGATAAGCCTTTGATCCGGCTTCCTGCTTGGTAGGAAGCCGTGGCAGGCGTCTGCCAACAGCAGATACCATGCCTACAGCAGATACCATGCCTCCTAAGAGAAGGTTTTTCTTTGAAACTTCACCCGAGAACCCCGCTGAAGTGATCTTCGCCAAAAACTCATTTGATTATTGTCGAGATGCCCTGCTAGGGTTCTAATTGTATCATATTTAAATGATGACAGATTTTCATTAGTACTTAGAAGATAGACAGTCAGTCTTCCGTGCTTACATCTGAAAAGCTAATTAATGCTTCAGGTAGTTTATCCTTGGGTGTTGGCTCAGATGTCAAACCCAAGGATTTGTAGTATTTTTTGGGTTTCTAATATTTTAGCTACTTAAATTTCCAGTAGCCAGATCACTGTGGAGGATATATGTTGGTCCAAATTTTGTACTGCCTTGGTCATCATGTTGTATGATGAACAGGAGTTATACCTATGGTCGTTTGAGAAATATAATTATTATTTTTTCATTTTATTTTATTTTTATTTATGTCACCAGCAACAACTTTAATATTCATGACTAGTTTTAGGCTATTTGATGAAACCTGCATTTGAAGTATAGGCCATTTAATGGAAAAGATTGAAAAGGAAAATCTGCTTCACAGGGCTTTTAGTGTTTTTCTGTTCAACTCCAAGTATGAGCTGCTGCTTCAGGTACATATTTCAAATTCAAAATTTTTTCCTCCTTGCTGTTGTAATTATCAATAAGCACTTAGATTATCATGTCCTTTAATTCATGTAACAAATGAAACTTTTGACTGACATAACTTTGTCGTTCAATTTCTTACTGATGAAAAACTTTGAGCCTGCTTCTATATGACTCGAGAGGAATTCTATTGTTAAATTCTTGCCCTAGTCTCTAAATTTTCATTGCATGCGGTTAGCCTTATTTTGTTTTTGCTCCGATCAGACAAAATTCTCCGTCACAAAACATATGTTCGGCACTACAACAGTTATGACCGCTGGGTAGAAAAACCCCATTTTGAACATAAACGTAGAGGCAGTTCCAAGGGCGAGGTCGGGTGTTCACAAAAGATGGTTCATGACTGTTGCCTTCACAACCGACACCACCGCCCCCAAAAGGACCCTAAAAGGAGAGATGATTATAGAATCCGCTCTTCATTATAATTGTATCATTGCACCAAATCGTGTGCATTCCTTGTTTGGTCTAAAAGGCTTTCAGCGAACCAAACAGCTTGCAAGTTTTTTGGCTTATTAGATCAATATATTTTTAGGGAGCAGCAACCAAGGGAGAATCGATATTGATTGAGAAATACGGGTGGTTAAACTCATTCATAGTCACCCTAAAAGGTTTAGCCCATGAGTAAGGGTTAACCACATGACATGATATTTCCGCACCAATGTATATATATGTTTCCTATCATGCTCTCAGCGATCTCCCAATCGCTTGAGAGCCCTCATCATCAGCCATCACAAACCCTCGAATGAGGCATTTTTAACAACATTGAACATCATGCACTACATGACCATTAAACTTTTCTTGAACCTCGCTCAACTGCGGTGGAAGCAATCTAAAACACCTGAATCTACTTGATCTGTCACTGAACTTGACTCTGATACCACTTGTTAGGCAGTGATAACTAAGAGGAAATTGAAATTGGATGAGATAACCGGTTGTCAAATCCATATTCATCCCAAAGGCTTAAGCATAATGGGCGAGCGCCAAACATAATATATTTCCACACCAAAATAAATAAATAAATAAATATATAACAAATTTTAATTCTAATTTTAATCAAATTATTAGCATGATGCATGAAGAAGGAAGCTTACTCAACCCCTTCATCCCACACAGCAAAGATCTACCACAAAGGTCACTTTTCCTCTAGTATGGACGAACACCTGCTGCAGTCATCCTCTTTATCGCGATTCGGAGCTGATACAGGAGAAGTTTCTCGGTATTTATCAGATTTTCGCCCTAACCAAACTCTTCTTCTCTTCTCTTTTCCTTCCATCCAACTTATAAGTTCCGTGCCTACCTAGGCGTCAGAAATGCGGCGCAGAGAAAGCTGCTCGATGAGCTCGGCATTCCCCCAGAGCACCTCCCGGTGGAAGAGTTCATTCCGGTCGGACGTATGCTCTATAAGGCCCCGTCGGACGGAAAATGGGGGGAGCACGAGCGTAAGTTGCTTCCCTGACATTTTACTTCTCTCTTGCAACCTGCTGCCTATTAACCAACACACGCCTTTCCAAATCACAGTGGACTACCTGCTATTCATTGTTCGCGACGTTGCGGTGAATCCAAATCCCGAGGAAGTCGCCGGCGTTATGTATGTGAACAGGGGCAAACTGGAGGAGTTGCTGAGGAAAGCCGACGCCGGTGTGGACGGCGTGAAAATCTCTCCCTGGTTCCGGCTGGTGGTCGACAATTTCCTGATGAAATGGTGGGATCATGTGGAGAAGGGCACTATCCATGAGGCCTCTGACATGGAAGTCATTCATAAGCTGACATGATGAAGCTGCCGCCTTGAAATATTATTTTGTATCTCAACTTCTTGTTGTGTTTGCTTTGTATACTATAATTTCTCCCAAGACTTCATTCTTGTGAACAAGCTTGTGTGTATGTTTCATGTGAAATTTGCGCAGGGGTTTGTTTTTTTTAATGCTCATTTTCTTCTTCTCTTTGGATGTTACTTCTATTGATTATGGCAAAGCTATGCTGAATATTTTTGTGGCTAAGGATTAGCTTAGTGGATCTTTTGGGTGTGATAAGGGGGACTCTGAACTCCAACGTGGGTTGCGACGGCAGTCGCCCGCAGGGGCCTGCTTGGGCGTGCGGTGCTTGCTGGAGATGAAGATGAAACGTCATTCTTAAATGTGGCCCCTCCCTGCTGCGGGAAATAGGCATAAAATGGCGTTGGGGGTGGTGAGGTGTCAGTTGGAGATGGAGCAGTTGCCTTCGTGAATGTGGTTCCTTCCCTGCGGCTCGGAATAGGCATAAAATGGTGTTTTGGGGATCAACTCTACCAAGTAGAGGAAAACCACAACGCAGAAAAAACATCAAAAGCCTGAAATGGGTTGAAATCTGTGTTTTTGAATCAATTTTGAGCTGAGAGAAGGGCCCGGCCCTTGTAAATGTATCTAATGTTGTTGATACGACCTATCCCGGCTAGCCCGTGGCGGGCTCCATAACCCATGATAGACCCCTATGGAAGAACAGTTGTAAAGGGCCGCGGCTCAGACATCCCAACCCAATCTACACACCTGTTCTCAGTGCGTCCGGGTGTCTGGGGATCGAGACTCTGCCTCAACATCCGTCCGCACTGAGAACATGTGCGGAGATTGGGTTGGGGTGTCTGGGCCGCGGCCCTTTACGACTGTTCTCCCATAGGGGCCTATCATGGGTTATGGGGCCCGCCATGGGCTAGCCGGGATAGGTCGTATAAAAAGTGCACTTTTTTGATACGACACTCCAGGCACGGAGCTGCTCTCGCAAGATCCATAGTTTGCCCTGATGGATCCAGAGTTTGCCCCTGGTCGGATTGCATGGGTGCGGCCCACACACCCCCAACCCTTCTCCTGTTCTCCGCACCCAGTTTAAATGCGGTGGGTTGTTGAGATCTGGGCTCGATCTCCAGACCTCCTTGATAAGGAGTCTTAAACATGACTCCAATCACCAACTGAGCTGCACTTTTTTGATACGACCTATCCCAGCGAGCCTGTGGCAGGCCTCATAACCCATCACTTGCCCAAACACCTCAACCCAATCTCCACACCTGTTCTCAGTGCGGCCGGTTGTTGAGGCTGAGGCTCGATCCCCATACCTCCTTGATAAGCACTCCTACTAAGGCTCCGTTTGGGGGGACTTATTTACACCGGTCAAGCGGTTACGACCGCATGTATCAGACCTTAATTTAGGATCCGGTTCATGCGGTCGTAACCGCTTGACCGGTGAAAATAAGTCCCTCCAAACGGAGCCTAAGTCTTATCACCTAACTGAGCCGCGGAGATTGGGTTGGGGTGTCTGGGATGCGGTCCTTTACGATTGTTCTCCTATAGGTCTGTGATGGGTTATGGGGCCCGCCACGGGCTAGTCGGGATAAGCTGCATCAGCCACTTTCGTATTTGAGGGACCCGAGCTTGTAACCGACTAACCGTAATGCTTCCCCAGATGAGACCCAAGTTAATTACTAGCATATACACTATTGATGTCTATGTTAAGGTTTGTTTTGCTGTCGTAGAGAGCGCCCTCAAGTGTTAGGGTATATATCATCTGGGAGAACTAAGCAAGAGAAGGAAGAGAATATAAGAGCATGTAATTGTCTAATAAATCAAACAACTACTCAAAGTAGTAACTGTCTCCTAAGTTTTAAACCCTAAAAAACATAAACTCGAATTAATTAATGATTTTATATGCATAATATTTGTGCTATTATTTTATTAAAAATTATTGACATTGAATGATGATCGCAATATTGTAGCGGCCGCATATTGTTTATGGGGCTCGATCCCCACTGCTCCTGCTAGTATTGCTGAATAAAAAGATTGATATGATAATATAAATAAGATGGAAGACCATATTTCCCCACTATATTTATACCAATATCTATTCCCAATGATGTATCTAGATAGTCCCTTCTCTTAAATCTTTCTAACTTTATGATTATTATTTTTAATTGTAAAAATTTAAAGAAATTAAAAGATTAAAATGAATTATTTAACTAGGGTGGAGTTCCTTCTAAATTTTATAGTAAAATTGTAAAGAAAAAAATGAGTATAATTCTAAAAAATACCAGTCTAATGTTTAATCTATAATGTTACCTGCACATAGCCGTGAACATAAAGCCCGATCGGGCTTTTTCCTACATCGGGCCGGGCCGGCCCGGTCCTCCCCTGGAATCGGGCCGGGCCGGGCCGGGCAGGCAGCACTTATGTGCTGCCTGCTCCGGCCCTTCAGGCCGGGCCGGGCAGGACCGGGCCGGTCTCGGGCCCGATCCGGGCCGGCCCGGTTTTTTTATTTTTTAACCTATAGTTTAAATTTTTATTTTTATAAATTATTAAATATTGAAAATTTGAACCAAATTTTTAAAAAAATGAAAAAATTTAATGTTAGAATTAGATTGTATTAATATTGAACAATTGGAACGAAAAATTTGGAACAAAAAATTTTATTAATATTGAAAATTTGGAACAAAAAAATTTAAAAAATTACAAAATTTAAGTCGTACAATTGTACAAAATTGAAAATACAAACATATGAAGGCTATGATTCTTATAAAATTTAATTAAAAAAATTTACATATATAAAAAAAGTACATTTAGGCTCGATTTAATCATCTTGTAGATTCAACGCCTTCATTTCGTCTTCTATCTCCTCCGAGCTATCCTTCAATGCTGTTATGTGTTGCTTCCTCTTTAAACTGTCCAAGTAGTCCTTGTAGCATATGCAAATCTCCAGCGAATCTTCGTTAAGCCGGCTCCTCCGCTCGTTCAAAACTCTGCCACTAAGAGAAAAAGCGGACTCCGAAACTACTGTACTAGCTTGGACAGTTAATAAATCACGGGTCATATAGGCCAAAACAGGATAAGTATTAGCTTTACCTTTCCACCAATTTAAGAGATCGGAGTTTTCGATCTCGTCCGAACTCATAAAATCGCTAAATTGAGTTTTTGTATATAATCCTAATTCATCTAAACTACAACATGTGCGCGCTTTTTTCCTAGAAGCTAAATCTAAAATTTTATTTTTAAGACTATCCTTCGTTTTGGGTTGCGTTATTTCTTCGCGGGGTCGTGAGCCGTATAAGTTATTGTAATAATTATAACTTTGCGTAAAAAAAGTAGTAAAACTTGTAGTACTAACAGGGTCATCCTCATCATAATTTATATTTAAGGTTAGATTAGTATTGATTTCGTCGATCAAATTTTCTACGCCTTCTACGTTAAGTAGCGGATTTAAAGCGGCGGCGCACGAAAACATAGGCGGTATTTCTCTATAATATTTTAAAAAATTTCTTCCATTATTTTAATTAAAGGAGCCCAACCTTGGTGTTGCCTATAATAACTAAATCTTTCTGTGATATGTACGAAATATTCAATTACTAATGCGCTCATTGGATAATACACTCCAGATAAAGAAACGGCGACCCTATAAAAACACTTTAGTAAATCTATATAATGTTCTATAATATTCCAATCAGTTTCACCTAAACCGTGTTCAATATTAAGCAAACTATAATATTCCATTAGAAGATCTTTTTGTAGAACGGCTCTTTTTAACATTTTATAGGTTGAGTTCTATCTAATAGGCATATCTAATTGTGGTTTCAAATATTTCTGATTTTGTGCTTTACAAAATTTTCTAAAATCTTGAGCTCGTTGTTTAGTACAATAAATTATTTTTAACATGTCGCGAATTTTATTAATGTATTGTGACATTGCCTTTAAACTATCATGTACCACTAAATTTAGGCGTGACAAACACATCTAGTATGAAAAAACGCGCCGTTGAGAAATGGTTTTAAATCTCGTTTTAACAATTCAATTGCGATGCCATTATTGGAGGCGTTATCAAGAGAAAAACTAAGTATTTTATCGTTAATTTTAAATTCCCGCGCACATTTCATAATAACTTTATATAAAGCTATAGCCGTGTGCGGGAATTCAAAACCTGTAAAACATATTACGCGTTTATTTTGCTCCCACGAAATGGGATCAATCCAATGACAAGTGATGCAAAGATAAGCTAATCCTAAATTTAAATTACTCGTCCAAATGTCGCTCGTTAGACTCACACGTCCTTCGAAATTTTCAAAATACCTAATTAATTCTTGTTTTGCTTCTAAATATAACCTAATCGTGTCGCGCCTTAAAGTAATTCTACTAACCTTTTGGTATTTGGGCTGAAGCCCCCCATGTATGTACTCTGTGACGTCGTCATTGTCGAATACGCTGAATGGCAGCCCACGTTTGATGACGAACTTCGCCTGCAGCTCTCGCTGTCGCATTTGATCGTACGTCCAAATCTGTCCGGCTCCAGAAATTTGGGCTTGACTTGACTCGGGAGGAGCTTGTTTCGAATCGCAAGACTTCTGGTGTATAACGAGCGTCGAGTTGCCGCTGATGGATAGCAACTTCGAGCACATCTTGCAGCGTGCTTTTCTTTCGGTCCCGACTAGGACCCTCTCGAAATGCTCCCAAATACTCGCTCTACGGTTGTGCTCCACCACCGAAGTCGTACTTTGGGAAGACGACGCTGGAGTTGTGGAGGACGACGCCATTGGGAGAGCTAAGAGAGAGAGAGAGAGAGGTGGGGTGTGAGAAAAGAGAGAGGGGAGGGGGGTATTTATAGATTTTTTTTGGATTTTTTTTAATAAAATAATTAAATTAATAATTTTTTAATATAATTAAAAAAAGAAAAGAGAGCAGCCAACGACTCTCTCTTAAGAGTCGTTGGCTGCTCTCATGGCACCATGGCTGCCACGTGGCAGCCATGCTGCCATGAGCCTAACGGCTCTCTCTTGAGAGCTGTTAGGCTCAATCGGGCCTAGCCCGAGACCGGATCAGGCTATGGCCGGCCCGGTCTCGGGCTAGCCCGATATTCGGGCTTTACCCGGCTCGGACCGGGCCGGGTAACAGCTCCAAAGGGGCCCCGGGTAAGGGCTCGGCCCGGTTCGGGCCTGAACCGGGCCAGGCTTTACCGGGCCTTGACCAGGCCGGGCTCGGGCCGGCCTGTCAGGCCCGGTTTATTTGTTCACCATTACCTGCACATCATATTTGGTTATGTGTACACCTAAAAAAATACTCAAACACTGGTTAAAACTTAATTTCTCTTTTACTCGGGATTGTTTAGGCGCGGGCCAGCCCGACCCTGTTGGATTGTGAGACGCTCTTAGAGGGGGGGGGGGGCGGGTTCTACTCTGGTATGAGGGGGGGAAAAGGGGGGAGGGGGTGGGGGAGAGAAAGAAAAAGAGGGGGAGGAGAAGGAAAGGGGGAGGAGGAAGAAAAATGAGGGAAAAGAAGAAAAAAAATGGAAGGAGGGAGAACGCGGCCACAATTTGCGCGGAGAGGCATTTGGATCTCCGCGGAGATCCAAATGGCTCTCCGTGGAGATCCAAATGGTTTTCCTCGGAGAACCTTTTAAGTCTCCGTGGAGAACCTTTTGCATCTCCGCGGAGAACCTTTTGCTCTCCGCGGAGAACCATCTGGATCTCCGTGGAGAATATTCTGGATCTCCGCGGAGAACCTTATGGATTTCCGCTCTCCGCGGAGATCCAAATGGATTTCCACGGAGAACCATTTGCTCTCCGCGGAAAACCTTTAGGATCTCCACGGAGAGCCTTCTGGATCTCCGCGGAAAGCCTTCTGGATCTCCGCGGAGCGCCTTCTGGATCTCCGCGGAGCGCCTTCTGGATCTCCGCGGAGCGCCTTCTGGATCTCCGCGGAGTTCATTTAAACCTATAATTATGCACCTTTCGACCCATTTGAAAACGTTATTCATCCATGAAACAATTGCTATTATAGACAAACCTTTCAAATGTACATGAATAATGTATCTTAATTTACATCATTCATCCACAAAATATTTAAAGATTTCTGCACAGATCTGGGCTCTAAACATAGGCATTTTTGCCTGCTAGTCTGCGCAACTCGCCCAACTTATCACCCATGCCTTCGCTTTGTGCTCCATATACTCCATAACGAAGACACCGCGGTCCACATAGTTCTCCTGTTGTGGTATACCAGTGGTCAAGTTGATACTTCACTTCGAGAATCCAGTGTGGACTTTTTTCGCGGTCGCCTTCTGGAGCACAGAAATCTGTAACACAAATATGTTCATACATTAGTAACTACATAATCTATACTACTATGTTGCACGACAATGAGTTGTACTTACAACTATTTTAGCGGTATCTTTCTGCTTGGGGTTACGTAGAGAGTCGTGTACAAGCCACTTCTTCTCTTTAACAAGACCCACCAATAAAAACCAGTGTTGACTATAACATACTGGCATTAGAATCATTGAGATATTGACGAGATTCTCCTTAGTAACGTCCTCGAGGAATGCAGCTACAACCGTAGATTCTGCGTCCTTGGACCGTGAGTAGTGCAACTACATAAATTGTAATATTTTTTAGCAATGCAGACAGAATTAACAATGTACAAAGCACATATAGAGATCATACCAAAAGGTTAGGGCTGATATACATAAACGGATGATACGCTTCTTCATTCTGCTCTCTACGCAACGTCAAAATCTTTGCGTAGGCATCAACGTGACAATCTTCAATGTATTTGTCCGTCAGGAGAGCATCCATAGCATCTCGAAATCTGATTGTATTCCATTTATTGAATGTTTGGTCGTTCCTGAAACATTAGAAAATCACCGTCAATATCAATATGCATAGATCAAAAATTTGAAAATATAAAAATGTATAATGTCAAAAAGGCATCTCGATGGAATGACGCTCATACGTCGATGGATGATATCTCTTTCTTCCTCTGTTATTAGCGGTCTCCCCGGATAGTCAACGGGGTACACATCAACTACAACCGCCTTTGTAGTTGTAAGTTTTCCTTGTTTTAATGGGGAGTCTGGAATATGAGTAATGACAGTATCGTGAGAGGTAGTGGGGGTGGGAGAGGTGTGGTGGGTGAGAGATCTAGAGCAACTAGGGCTAGATGATGGCGAGGATCAATGAAGGAGTGTGTCTATATCGACACTTATTGCATCAAGACTGTCACCTACACTGTGACTAAAAGTAACTAAATCACTATGTACTCTATCTACTTTATTGTCTAATCTATCTAGCCTATTATTAAAGGTTTCTACAAAACTATTTATCTTGATATCTAATAACACAAATTGATCTAAAATCCTATGCTGGAAATCTATCCAAAATTGTACAGGAGGGAGAGATGGTGTGCTAGGTGGTGGGGGAGGTGATGATGTGCTAGGTGGTGGGGGAGGTGATGATGATGAAGGAGGTGGCAACGATGGGGGAGGTGGTGATGCAAACTTCATTTTTTCCTGCCCTAGAAGTCGGGCTTATTGATTTTCTCTTAGATGGGGGAGGTGGCGGTGTCTTCTGTGTTGTCATCTCTGAACATAACAACTTCTCCTCCGGTGTTATGTCTTCGAGTACTTCCAACACCTATAAAGAAGAAATACAATCATTGTATTGGATAATTCAACATTAGTAGTTAATCGAATAAAGTAAATTATTTACCTGCTCATTCAAGATAGATGGAACAGTGACCCTCAGCTCTTTCAATGTAAATGAGACCTTCTCCGACCATCTTAAAAGTCGAGGCCTCAATGTCGGATAGTGCGGAGCGATGCTGGTGGTGTGCTCGAGGAACCAAATCTATATGAATCATTGCAATAGTTTAGAACATATGAAACAAAATTCATTTTAAGAATTAAAAATATAGATACTTACAACGAGAACATGGGTGCATCCATAAATGTATCCCATGAGGACTCTGGCCTCTATTGCAGCTGGTCTTCTTCTGAAACTGGTGGCAACTTCTCCAGCATCACCCTGAACGACCTCATTGGGAAGATATGGATGGCTTCTGGCCAATTGAACTTCTGGTCAATTGAACTTCTGGAAGTTCTCCAAGCCAGAGACCTCCTCAAAGAACCTTGGCATCCTCTTCGCGCTCGAGGGGAAGAAGAAATTGCACAGAAGGTGCAAAACCAATAAGTTGGTCGTCACAGGGGACGACCCCTTCTCCATCGCCTGAAGCTCCGTCTTCAATTCGCTCTTAGTGAGCGCTCCAAAAGGCTTGGAAGTCAGGATGACTTCCTCCCCATGGTTGGGCAATCCCAGTATCAACGCCACGTCATTGGGGGAGAAGGTAAGCTCCCTCGATCCAATGATGAAGACGTCCTTCTCGATGTCGTACCAGTTGAGCAGACTGTAACATCCCCCAAACAACTAGACCCCTAGAGTGGTTTTGTCATAACTAGGTCATGACAAAACCCTAGGAAGCTTGAAGAGACCACTTGGCCTTAGCCAAGAAGAAGGAAACCATAGTGGTCTGCAAATAGCAATTTCCAGTTAACAAGCATATGGTTGGACTTAAGGGCCTCACCTTGATCCTTTGACCCCACCATAGCATACCTAACCCTTTAGGGGTCCCCTTAGAGCACCAAGGACCCATTGGGGTCGACCAAAGAGGCCAAATTGACCAAAGTCAACCCTAACCCCAAATTGGTCAAAGTAGCCTAATTAGGTTCAATTGACCTCCACCTTGCCAAATTGACCCTACCTAGACCTTCCTAACCCTTAATAGAGACCAATAGGTCACTACCCACCCATTGGGGTAAACCCAAATGGTCAAATTGACCAAAGTCAACTCTAGCCCTGTTTTGGTCAAACCAACACCTTTTGGATTAATTGGCCCAATTGGGGCACCACCATGACTCAACCAACTTTGGGTGGTGTCAAGGGACTCAAGACACACCACTTGGACCAGTCAACCCATCACTTGACCAAGTCAACACCTCAAGTCAACACTTGGTCAACCTTGCCCAAAAAGAGGGGAAAAGGCTAACTCAAGCCCAATCCACTTGGGCTAGGCCTAATTGGAGTAGACAATTAGCTTAGGAGGCTGATAATTACCAGGAGTTACCACTCAATTTCTGGAAATGATGAGTAGGAGAGAGAAAGTGCAATTTCCCCCTTAATGAAGAGAGAGAAAGAGGAAAAAAGAAGGAAAGTTAATGGTGGGAGACCATGGGTCACTCCATTCATCTCCCCAAGCCCCTCCATTCATCTTCCATGATGCTTGGGAGGAGTTTCCCCATAAATTCCAGCCAGCCATCATCAATGGAGGAGCCCAACCATCATGGCCGAAATCTATTCTCCTCAAATTTCCCCTATACAGCCCCCCATTCTCAAATCTAACTCCACCATTAGCTTCAAAAGGTGGATGACAGTCGAAATCATATATTGGATCGAAGGTTTTGGTGGAGAATTGAGAGATCGGGCAAGCTCGCCGGAGAAGGGAAAAGCCATGGCCGAACACCGCCGCCATCGTCGCCGGGCTCCAAGAAGGTCTGGTTCTTCTCCTCTTCTCTAGTGGATAGATCTACATCTATTGCTTGCAAGCTTTAAGGCCAATTGGCCCTAGATCGGGTGAGCTGAAAACTCCATTTTTAGAGCTTTTTCCTCTTGTCTAAACCCCAATTTCCAGCCACCACCGGCCGGCCAAGACCTCCCATCGCCGGCCACCACCTCAAGGAAGGTGGTGGTGGCATTGGTCGGCCGGGGAGGGGCGTGGGTGTCCGGGAAAACCACTTCCAAAACCGCCCAGGTCGGAGCAATCTCAGCCGTCGGCTGGAGGAGGAAGACAACCCGATGCCCTCCATTTCTGCTTTAAGATTCGTGCAGCAGTTTTTATATTAATGCATTATTATTCCTATATTTCTGTCCCTTTACTGACAACAGTTAGAAATAATTATTAAAAATACTTAGGCCCCTCTACAGAAAAAGTGGTCAACACCAAAGTTGTAGCCCTTTGAGTCTACTTTATTTTAAAATTGATTTCACCCCAAAAGGAGTTCTGTAGCTCCCCGTAGGTCCATTTTGGTGGGGCTGGTCCCTAGTGTAGGACAGCCACCATTTCTTGAATAACTTTTGATTGAGAAATGATATGGACTTGAGATTTGAAACATTATCTACTTGTACCTACACACACATCATATCCAAAGATAGGAATTTTAGGAGAACATTTTTCTAAGGTTTTTGTAATAATTTCATAAATCATATATTAATTAATTATTGGGTCAAATGACATCCAATGCCCTCCAAATTTTGGTGGGTACTTCTTAGGGTCATCACATGACCCTGGTAAAAATTTCAGCCCAATTGGGACTGATTTAGTTTGGAAATTGGTTAACCTAAGTTGGGTCTAATTAGGTCAAAATTAGGGTATGATGCTTACCTTGGGGTATGGTGGTCAAAACTCATCACCATGTAGTGAAACCTTGGTAACTGATTTAGGATCACATAAAGAATCCCCATGAATGATATGGGGTGGTGTGGAGGTGGTTATGCCCTAGGACACTAGTTTTAGCCCTAGGTGTGCATATAGGACCTTGTGAAGGACATGGGGTCAAATGTCCATGAGTGGTTATGAAACTTGGTGGATAAGATTATAGGGGGTAGATAGGCACTGGGTAATTTTATAAGAATTTTAGGAGCCAATATTCTCTTTGAATTAGGGCATAACCCCTTTAGGGAAACTTCTTAAAAGAAACCTTTACATGCTTAAAAAGTCTTGGATGATGATGAAACTTTGGTGGTGCCCTTATAATCATGGTTTAGACCTCTGGTAATTTTTGTGAATTTTATTAAATGATTTAATCAGTACCTCTTTCACAAGGCACCTGTTTTGATTTAGACTTAAGAAAAATATTTGAGGGTCCAAAACTCATTGTTAAATTGTGCAAATTGGTGATAGGACCTTTCAGAACATTAGGAGGCTCTGTAAATTTTTATAGAAGTTTTGAAGACTTAAATCAGTAGGCTACTTCACAGTTCATTTCAATTGAGGTTTTCTTAATTTATTTATTTTAGTGAGAAAATGATTTCCTTAAATCCTGAAACTTAGTCAGTAGCCTTTTCTGGTGAATACAAGAGTTTGGTATTTTTCCCATAATTTTAGTGTTGAGCTTTTTGGTGGTTCCTTCATAAAACTACAATTTTGGACAAATGTTAAATAATTAAATTAGAGGACAATTTCTTACTGTAAAAATATGATATGTTGTTTATGATGTTATTTAGTCACCATAGATTTATCATAATTTTTGGAGAGCCATATCATAAGATTTACTTACACTTCATGTTCATTTTCATACTTGGCAGATGTTTGGAGAGATTAAAATAAATATTAATTAATTAGGGAAAAATATGATTCTCTGGAATTAGTCTTATAACATCATGATAGACCTCCAGTAAATAGCTTGGGTCAGTTGGATGAATATTTGGAGCACCTCTAGTTGTGAGCGTCATGTAACTCATTTGGTTTGCGTATAGTAAAACTGTGAAATTTGAGAATCAAGTGGATCCTTAGGAGGGATGGGAGGTAAGTGGTTTACCTAGTTTAGTTGAGAAGGTATGATGGTCAACAAGAAGGATTATAGATGGTGAAGATGTGCTTGGTGAGTTAGAGGTAAGTTGCACTCGGGGTCGACGAAAGATCGTCTTGGAAAGTCATAAGTCACTTAGGATTAATCCAAGAGTAATGACGAGGAGGGTATCCTTACGGGTAGATACCAACAACACTAAGTGTCTTGAGAAAGGGAGCCTTGGGGTGTCATCCCATTGTGGTTCCTAGTACCGTAGCGAGCCCCTTACAGGGTAATCCTCGGGAAGTCCAAGATTAACCATAAATTATAGGGATAAGTTGATGTACAAGATTAACTTAACAAATAACACATTCACTCACACTCCGTTGTCACGGGAGTTTAGTTGGTTTGGTTGTACGAGCGGTAGGATCGGTGGTTGTAGTAGTAGATTAATTAGTCTGGTGAGCTTGTGACTCAGTAGTGTTTGTTGGTACGGACGGGTCGGTCCGGCGAGCCGGCGGCTCGAAAGGTTATTGGTAACGGGCGGGTTAGCCCGGGGAGCCTATGGCTCGGAGATAGGTAGTGGAACATGTTGCATGTACATGAAGGTGGTGGGTCTCCGGTATTGGACGGTCGTTCACACCGACGTCAATACGTTGACTCGGCAAGTGTGGAATTTGCACTTAGCCTTGAAAGTCTGGTGGTCCAGCCAGTAAGAGTACGCAGATGCTCCGCGGTTTTGCATTGAGGCGTACGATAGGTCTAGGTAGGGTAGTGTGAATACCAACCTAGAGGTGGGCGAGGCCCAACCCACCGCTTCTGTTTGCCACTACGGGAGTATCCTGGGAGTCTAGCTCGCTCCAAAAAGGGGGAACTAAAGGTCTATGCGCATAGAGTCGAAGTGGGTGAGTTGCACTTGTATGAACATAGCATAACCGCATACCTTGCCTGTCATAGCATAAACATTGCATTTCAACCCCTACCCCTATCGTATAAGTCGGTTATGGGACTTCTTATATGATAGGCCCTGCTAAACGACCCCTTGGTCTATAGGTTTGTATGGGCATTCCTATAAATCAATGGTTACTTTTCTATTGCTATTGTCTTTACTTACTGCACTTTACTTATTCTTTACCTGCTTTTACTATGCTCTTTTACTGCTTCAGTTAAATATATACACATGTGTAGTGTAGAAACATTTCCTGTACCACTGTCACCTGCTCTTTGATTATACCCCTTATTGTCCTCCGCTTCATCCCTCCCGCACGGTGCCTAGGAGCCATTGGGGGTGGGGTGGGGAACATAAGGCTTAGTCTTTTTGACTAACGGTCGGTGGACCATATCATTTTAGGGGATCGAGGAGACGCAGCAACACCAGAGGCCGATGTAGACGAAGGCAGACCGGTGCAGTACAGGAGCAAAGGATTCAAGATCAGTGAGTGATTAGGAGTTAGCTTCCGCGAGTGATCTTGTAGTGAAGATATGATGTACAGGGCATGAGCCCTTTATTATTGTAACCCTTGTTATCTTTTTATTCAGTTTTTCATGTGGACACTTTTATATTTTTCATGTTGATTATGTGGACTTGTCTTCTTTAATGCACTTTTCTTTGTGATCGATTTGGCCGGCAGGATCGGTGTTTTGTGGTGGTGACCTTCCCGAGTGAAGGTGTCACCGCAAAGCGGCGGTTCTGGGCCTAAGACCCGGTGTTTGGAAAAAAAGGGGTCTTACACAGACCGTATAGGAGGGGGGTGTTCTACGGCACCTTCGGTGTATGGAAAATATGCTAGATGTTGGCATCCATCAACAACTTCTTCTGACTCTCCTTCATTCGTTCAAGAATGGCTGACGTTTGGCCCACAAAAGCTGACAAATAGCACCTCGAGCTCAAAAAATGAATTTTCTTCTTCCCCATAGATCTGTCAACATTATAAACGATTGTTACAATAAATCATAGATATGCATGTGTAAGAAGATATGAAAATCCACTATAAAGGTCTCTGCGGAGAGCCCAAAGGATCTCCGCGGAGAGCCCAAAGGATCTCCGCGGAGAGCCAAAAGGATCTCTACAGAGACCCTTTTGGCTCTCCGCGGAGACCCTTTTGGCTCCCCGCGGAGAGCCATTTGGTTCTCCGCGGAAACCTTTTTGGCTCTCCACGGAGAGCCATTTGGTTCTCCACGGAGCTCCAAGAGGTTCTCCGCGTAGATGAAAATGTGCTACTCGCGTAGTTGAGGTCGCTACTCTCGGATATATATAAACAATAAAAAATATGTCTGTCCGGGGTTCACACAGACTGTTGTAAGCTCCTTTTCTTGTTATTATCCTTCACCTTTTGCTTGAGCTGCACATCGGACCGAACCCGAAACTGGTTCATCCCTAACACCCGTGCGACTTGCGCCCAGTATAAGAAACGCTTGGCCAGGCTCTTCCAAGACATTTGATCACCAGTCGTCGATTTCACATGGGAGCGCTCTGCTGGACTAGTTAACAAGTAATTGAGCAGCTCCTTCTCCGATTGGGAAAATGACTCCCCTGTAGATGGGGTGGGGACGATGACCTCCATTATCTGATTCAAAGTAGACAATTGTTGATTGGCCATGAATGGAGGACGAGAACCAATCTCACTAACAGCAGACGAGCTGCCCGCAGCAGGTTCCTCCGTCGTCATGATGACTGCAGAAGATGCTGGTTGAGTTGATTCCACTGGACCGAGAGTGCCATTATACCCGTTGCAATGCTGAAAAAATAATAGAATATCAGGGAACACTGCCGGATCCTGCTGCTATGACGTTTGCCCGAGTGGTGCATCCCATAAGCGCATATCCAAATACCACGACACGTGACCACGATATAGTGCTGCTTGACGCATGTATCGTGTCGTTCGGCCACAACGAATCACCTTGGCGGCATCAACAATGCCGGAACAGGACGTGTATAAGTCGTAAGCCATTTGAACAAGACCGACATCGTGCACGCTCTGTTCGAACAGCTGCACAGGATAGTTAAGGACGATGGGTGCCGGGATCAACTTCTCAGTTTTGGCCTCGTCCATGACATGGAACTTGGCACCACAACCGCCGCAGGTGTTCGACTTCTTTCACACGTATCGAGCACTGATAGAAAATGCAGTGGTGTCGATGCAATCGACAACTCGCGGGGCACTGAATTGCTTGCAGGAAAGAAAGCTGACATTGTTGCAAGATGGCATGCACCCGCTGTCACATTGACGCCGTACTATCGTTCCGGATCAATCACGAACAATGGTTTCAACAGATACGCATTCAGGTCAGGACGCTTGTTCCACAGTGGCACGAGCGGTTCGATTCGGATAGGAGGACACATGCCATCCTCCATCATTTTCAGTTGGATCTTGATCCAATCCTCCTGAATTTTGTTCAACGTGTCAGATTGCTTGCCACAAATGCACGGCTCACTAGTGGGGCGGTCGAATGCTGACGAATAGAATGGAGGCGTTTGCGTCAAAATCGATTCAGGTGGAATTTCAGGGCAACGATGAACGAGTGTCTCTACTGATCGTTGTGTTTTCGCAATGTCCCGCAGCAGAAGGTCAATACCATTCATTGCAATCAATGACAAACAGACAGACAATCTGGTGATTATAACCAAAATTAAGATTAGGAGAAAGAGGAGAGTATACACAACGGATCCAGATCCCCTGGAGTTCATGTTAGTTCCCCTATTAATAGCCAGATTGCTTGACACAAATGCATGGCTGGGAACAGTTCTCCCAACGGTTATAAGATAGTTTTTGAATGGCTTTTTAATTTCATATTTTTGACACATTCATCACTGTTAGCTTTGTTTTTAAGCATCATAACTATCTCATATATGTTTTATATTATGAATAGATATGTCCAGTAGAGGTGAATGAGAGCATCATTCATGATTACCAAACATGATGTCATTTTCGAGAGTTCTTTATAACTGATTTCCAAGGTTTGGCAATGAAGAATGACCACTTGAAAATGAATGAAGATGTAGTTCTTTCTACTATGTTTAGGGCATTGAGGATATTTTCAGGAGACAATCCCAAGCAACCCATAAACAATTATCATGATTGTTGGAAATTGTTCAAAGATGATAGTTTCTTCTCAGTCTTTCTCCTTTTTACTCCAAAAGGTTCTCCGCGGAGATTCAGTGGTTGCGGGAGGAGAATCTTTGGATCTTCACGGAGAACCGTTGGATCTCCGCGGAGAACCGTTGGATCTCCGCGGAGAACCTTTGGATCTTCGCGGAGATCTATTGGGTTCTCCACGGAGAACCTTTGGATCTCGGAGGAGATATTTTGGGTTCTCCACGGAGTCCTGGCTCCGCTCCTCGGAAATCCAATGGTCTCCGCGGAGAACCCAAGAGATCTTTGTGGAGATCCAAAGGTTCTACGCGGAGATCCAACGGTTCTCCGCAGAGAAGGGTTTAGGGTTCTCCGCAAAGAAGATATACACTCTCCTTCCTTGGACAACTCTACGCCGTAAATGGAGACATTGATACAAGATAATGGCGGTGAAGATGAATACCAAGCGGATATGATTCTCAAGTCCCAGGATCTCTTGTGCCGTGAGAATCCGGATGGGAGAACGCGCGCCAGAGAGTAGTTGGAATCTAGTCGGAGTCGATGGGGGGAGGCGGCGCCGGAAGGAACCCTAGCGATGCGCTGCGAGAGAGAGAGAGAGAGAGAGAGAGAGAGAGAGAGAGAGAGAGAGAGAGAGAGAGAGAGAGAGAGAGAGTGCGAAAGTGAGTGACGGGAGAGAAACTGAATGGGCACGGGATTGATGGGAGAAGGATTTCTTTGGTTTATATTTTTAATGTTTATTATGAATATTTTATTAATATTAAGTCGGATTCAGTCTACCAGAGTGAGGCCCAACCGCGGGGGGGGGGGGGGGGGGGGGGGGGGTGAATAGGGGTTTAAAAAAGTTCCTTTTAAAATTGTTTTTTGATTAATAAAAGAAAATTTTGAATTAATTCATCTTAAAATTCAACAATGAAATATTTATATACAAAAAGGGGAAATACATGATTTTATATTAGCAAAAGAGATTACAAATTTTGATTTCAATGACGCTAGAAATCAATGCGCCGAATAGAAAATAACTTTCGGTTTCTATACCGACTCGCACCTCGAACCGGTTGGTCTTAGTATAAAGAGTCATAAAAACAAAAGAGAATACAAGAAAGATAGCAAAAAAATTCTGGAAAATAAAACTCCCTAAGTGAAGATCTGAAGGCGTTGACGAAGAAACGAGAGAGATTGTCGCTGTTGAAATGTTCTTCCTTTTGGTTGAAAAAGCTTTAATAAGGATCGCCTTCAAATTCTCCTTAAAATACTGGAATATGCTCTTGGAACTCTTCTAGACGTTTGGACGTGGTCTCCCTTCAAAAATATTTGTGCTCAAGTCATCTCGAAAGATGGAGTGACGGGCTCTTTAAAGAGGAGTCTGATCGCTATCGCCGACGGCAGTGGTTACAGCGCGACTGTACTCTTTAGGAAACAGTTTCCCGCTCCAGTCAGTCTGAAATGGAATCCATTTTTCGTACATTAGGCAACAGTTACCGCTCCACGATAAGTCTATCGCTTCGCGGTAGCACAATATTTTGTCCCGCCAGATTTTGATATCATGCTTCATTTGACTCCTTGATCAGCTTGATGATTGTCGGGCTTGCCTAATAGTTACCGCCGCGCGACAGTTCTATAATGCACTTTGTGGTAGGTGATTCCAAAATAAACTTTCAGCTCCCGTCAAGTCTTGTTTGAAATTTCCATTGCCAGTAGTCCTCTTATAACTCAAGCTACCGCCAACAGTAGTCGCTATCGCCGCACGGTAGTGCTCATTTCAGAGCACGTCTTCAATTATTCGTCCCGATCGATTCCTCTTGTACTTTATGTTATTGTCCATGTATAACCGCACACTATAAACACAAACAAGCTAAATCAAATACATATTAGGATATGTTATTCTCAAACCAAGAGATGCGGAATCTATATTCCAACAAATTCTCTCTTTTGATAATAACAAATTCTCTAATGAGAAATCAATCATTAATATTAAAGCTTTGTCTGTAGTGAAGTGCGGGAAGTGATAATCGTGAGTGCAAGTTTTTTGGGTGGTAAATGCAAGTACACAAACATGATCATTTGCTCCCCCTAGATATGTGCTCCCCCTACACTTAGTGATTTTGAATTTATCTCCCCATAGATTTGTCACTCTCCTAGATTTCTCAATGTTATTCTCCCCATTTTGGTATTATCAAAAGTAGGCGGAGGTAAACAATTTCGGAAAACAATGAACCACTTGTATTAGATAAAATCATGATCGAGCAAAGAGTGAATGCAACGAAAAACTAATTATGAAAGTAATGCATGATAGGAGAAGAGACATATATAAATGCATGTTCATGTAAACATAAGAGCACAACATTATGAAGAATGAGCGTGAAAAATAAGTAGATCGTTAAAAAGAGTATCGTTAGAAACCATGTTTGTACAAACTCATATTTGCCGAGCTGGAGTGACCCGACGCAGATGAGGTCGCGGAAGATCGACTAGTTATAGGTGAGCGAAGACTGACCGAACCAAAAGAAAGGCCCAGGAGGAGGCTTCCCAACTTGGGCGAGTGGACCATAGGTCCACTCGCCCAAGGCTTTGGGAGAGTGGACCAATGGTCCACTCGCCCAATGTGCTGGGCAAGTGGACCATATGGTCCACTCGCCCGAGCCAGGGGGGCGAGTGGACCAATGGTTCACTCGCCCGGTTGGCTGAGTGGACCATAAGGTCCACTCTCCCAGTTCAGCTGGTGGGCCTCGCTCCACTTTTCTAGCCTCCGGCAAGGGGCGAGTGGACGTCTCGACTTCCACTCGCCCCTCTCCTGTCTCGATCATTCATGTTCGTAGTTGAGATGCGAATAGTAGATTTTTAGATATCCGCAGCCCAATTTTGGGAAGTCTATAAATATACCCCCATTGGCACTTTGGGAAGTGTGGGTCTCCCCTCTCCCTTGTGTGTGTCTTGTGAGAAAGCACTCCACCCCCCTGTCAGCTGAGGATGACGGTGAGGTGATCCTTAGTGCCCTCCAAGGTGCCCAGACTCAGCATTGGCTTGGGAGGGGAAGCTCTCTTTGAACTTTCGGGTATGTGGTGGGACCTCCTCGCTGCAGCTTAAGGGGTTTGTTCAGGTCTTTAGGTCTTCGTAGGTGCAAGGTCCTTCGATTCTCAGCAACTAGTCAAGGTTCTAGCTCAGGTCAAGTATGGGTCAGCTGCATACCCGTGCGAACGTCGAGACCGGTTCTCTGGTTTCAACATTCTAGTGCGGTGAGCGTGGAAGCAGCTAGTTCGGAAAGCTCTGAGCAAGTCTCATGGCTGGAAGCGATGAGCTGGGGGACTCACCCCCTACCAGCAAGTGCGTGAAGAAAAGGGATTTTGAGGAGTTCAGGAAGTCGATCCTGGAGCTCTTGCGGGTCGCACTCCCCCCTCACGGCGAGTGCTCGACACCACTTGCACCCATGCTCGCCTCGCCATCTCTGATGGAGACAGAGCAAGCACGTCGACAAGAGAAGGGGCTAGCCTCAGAGGAAGGATTGAGCCTCCAAGCGCGAGTGCTCTTCAACAACCCTCCTGGGACCGGCTACCCCGGAGAGGAGGTAGGGAGAACGCCTTTGACTCACCACAGAGGATGGTGGAGTCCCTTCTGCAAGCGGATTACCTCAGCTCCAGTTCTAGATGGGTTCAGTGAACCAGCTGTGTCTTACTACAAGAGCAAGGATGACCCTCTCCAGCACCTCGGGGGGTTTGAAGACATGGTCTCGATCAGGCAGATAACGGACGCCTCCAAGTGCAGGCTCTTCGCCAACACTTTCAAGGGAGAGGCAAAAGAATGGTTCCACCAACTCCCGTTAGGTACCATCTACAGCTTCAGGGACCTGCGTCAGAGTTTCTTGTTGAGGTTCTCCACCTCGAAGAAGGGGAGGAAGGGGTCGGAGTCCCTATTCTTGATTCAACAGAAGCAGGGGAGACACTGGAGAGCTACGCACATCGGTTCCAAGAGCAAGTCCTCTACCTCCAGATTGACCAGAGAAGCAGGAGGGGCCAGGAGAAAGAGAAGGAATAAGAAGACAAAGAAGATGGAGGAAGTGATGAAGGAGATGGCCGAGATGCATGTGACCGAGTAGGTGCGAGAAGGCACGTTGTATTAGATATGTAACCTACCTATGATGGATGAAAAGGGTTTAGAGTCAGCACCTTAGGTAAAACCCCGACTAGAGACCACTGACCGGGCTCAGTAATGCCGGCAGTTGGGAGGCTCATCGGGTCGACTCGTTACAGGTAAGGCTTCAGGAAGAGAAACAGGTTTGGGAAGGTGTTGAGTTCCTCTCCCTCCAGGTAAGCTAAGCTCCTAGGACATGAACTGGTTCTCCGCCCCCAGGTGGTTTGGGAAGGTGTTGAGTTCCTCTGCCTCCAATAAGCTAAGCTCCTAGGACATGGACTGGTTCTCCGCCCCCGGGTAGTTTGGGAAGGTGTTGAGTTCCTCTGCCTCCAGGTAAGCAAAGATCCAAGGGCGTGGACTGGTTCTCCGTCCCCAGGTGGTTTGGGAAGGTGTTGAGTTCCCCTGCCTCCAGTAAGCTAAGCTCCTAGGACGTGGACTAGTTCTCTGCCCCCAGGTGATTTGCGAAGGTGTTGAGTTCCTCTGCCTCCAGGTAAGCTAAGCTCCTAGGACATGGACTGGTTCTCCGCCCCCAGTTGGTTTGGGAAGGTGTTGAGTTCCCTCCATCTCAGGTTGAGTTTGGCTCGACTAGAGATGTTGAGTTCTCTCCATCTCCGGTCAAGTTCGGCTCGACTAGAGATGTTGAGTTCCCTCCATCTCAGGTCGAGTTCGGCTCGACTAGCGATGTTGAGTTCCCTCTATCTCAGGTCGAGTTCGGCTTGACTAGAGATGTTGAGTTCCCTCCATCTCAGGCGGAGTTCGGCTCGACTAGAGATGTTGAGTTCCCTCCATCTCAGGTCAAGTTTGGCTCGACTAAAGATGTTGAGTTCACTCCATCTCAGGTCGAGTTTGGCTCGACTAGAGATGTTGAGTTCCCTCCATCTCAGGTCGAGTTCGGCTCGACCAGAGATGTTGAGTTCCCTCCATCTTGTTGGAACATGCTTTCCGCATCTCTCGGTTTGACAATAACAAATCCTATTGTATTTGATCATACTTGTTTTGTGTTTATAGTATGCTAGATTATGTGCTTTCATATCTCCATGGTGATGTGTTGTTGTTGCTACCGCGTCGCGTTAACTCTACCGCTGGCGCTAGCATTAACGAACTGCTGAGAAGAAACCGCTGAGAAGGGAAACCGCTGAGATACAAGCTGGCGTTCGACGAAATGGAAGTTGCGTTCGACGAACTGGCGCTCGACAAAATGAAACCTGTGTTCGACGAACTGCATGCTCTACCACGGCGCTCGATAAAATGCATGTTTACCGCGGCGCGCTAGAACTACCGCTGGCGCTAGCGATCGATGAAATGGAGGTCGACGAAATGAAGGCGGCGTTCGACGAGGATGCGCCCGACGAAGTGCTCTACCGCGGTGCGTTACAACTACCGCTCGCGCTAGTTTCGTTCAACGAAATGAATGCTGCGCTCGACGAAAAGTGAGGCCAGCTCGATGAAGATGCGCCCGACGAAATGATCTACCGCGGAGCTCTAGCACTGAAGCTGGCGTTAGCATATATGGAAACTATTGACAGAAAGGAGACAGTGGAGAGAAAGGAATGTAGACGGGTCGCTATGTTTGGCAAGTTCTATCGCGGCGTGTTAGGTCTAACGCCCGGCGGTAGCTTTTGGAAACATCCCGTCAGCAGTTGATTGAGGAGCAGTTTTGGAAGAAGATTGTGGCTGAAGGAAGGAAATCTCGCTAACGCGGGGCGTTAGCGGTACCGCGGCGCGCTAGTGTTTGGAGCTCAGAATGTTGCCTAAACTACCACGATCCGTGTGCTTCATCGCCTTATGTAGATACCGCGGGGCGGTAGAACTACCGCAGGCGGTAGTGGCTGAATCTATAAAAAGACGCGCGCCGCCTCCGTTGCTGCTTGCTGTTGCTGAAATATTTGAAGCCATATTTTCAGAGCACTCGTGAGAGCCTTCCCAAGCAGCCCAAAGAACTCCGTCAACGATCGTGAACGCAAAAGAACTTGAAGACCGATCCGATCACATCTACATCGACATCAAGTTCTTCATTTGAGGGAGTCTTAGTTCTTATCTTGTTTTAGTCTTCAAATTGTAATATTTATAACTTTTATTAAGTAGAGGAACTCGCCACACGGCGACTAGGGCCTTGAGGGGACTAGGAGAAATTCGCCTCGTGTTGACGACTAGTTCTAGGGATTTGATCTAGGGAGTGCTCGAGGCCTTTCCGGTGAGGGAAGGGCTAGAGCGGCTTGAGGCCTTGTCTAGGGAGAGATAGGCTAAAGCCAACCGGTCTTTAGGAGAAGGGTCGGTATAGAAAACCAAAAGTGTTTTCATTGGTCGCCTCTTTCCAAGCGTTATTGGGAAAAGTTTTGTAACCACATTTATTTCAAGTTAACAGTTAATGAAAACATGTTTGTCTTTTTATCTCTAATTCGTGTTTAATGATTCTCACTATTCTAACATAAAAGCAACTTTCATTTTCGCTAACGCCAAGCGGTAGCTCTACCGCTGGCGGTAGCAGCAAAGATTTAATTTCTCTAAACAATCCCGAAAATCTTAAAACCCTTATTCACCCCCCCCCCCCCCCCCTCTAAGGGCGCCTACAGATCCAACAAGTGGTATCAGAGCCAGGTTATTCCAATTCGGTCTAACAACCGGGAATAATGGCGCTCCGTGATCTCGCTTTCCATGAGCGGCAGGGAATAAGTAGACCTCCATTGTTTACTGGAACTGACTATAATTACTGGAGAACGCGTATGCGTTGTTTTCTGATAAACTTAGATCTAGATGTATGGGCATGTATTGAAACTCCATACACTTCTCCTACATACATTGTTGGAGAAGTAACCATGGAAAAACCTAGGGATAAATGGGACGATGGAGATAAGACTAGGTGTAAGAATAATGCGAAAGCGATGAATGCTCTGTTCTGTGCTCTTGATATGACTGAATTTAATAGAGCAAGTGCATGTGAAACTGCTTATGATATTTGGAACTTATTAGAAATAACGCATGAAGGTACCTCGCAGGTCAAAGATTCAAAACTATTCCAACTGGAATCTGAATTTGAGAGGTTCAGGATGGATCCAAATGAGGACGTCGACACCATGTACACTCGATTCACCAAGATCGTTAATGCCTCAAAAATTCTTGGAAAAACTTTTTCAAACGGCGACTTGGTGAGAAAGCTTCTTCGATCACTCCCACCAAAGTTCAATCCAAAGGTGACGGCGATTTCCGAATCGCATGATCTTAGGCGGCTCCAAATTGAGAGCCTCATTGGGAACCTTACAACCCATGAGGTAGAACTCAAGATTCAAGAAGAGGAGTACAACAAGGAACCAAAGAAGAAAGCTTTGGCACTGATGTCAAGAAAAGAAGATGACGACGAGGAAGATGACGAGGAAAGTCTCTTCGTGAAGAACTTCACTAAGTTCATGAAGAATCCGGAAAGGAGGAACACCTTCCGAAAATTTTTCCGAAAGGGCTCCTCATCCAAAAGAGAGAAGAAGGAGAAGTCTAGCGACGAAGACGAAGAGCGGCCACCTCCCGAGTGCTTCCACTCTAGGAAGACCGGGCATATTAGAAGTCAATGCCCAAAATTCCTAAAGGAGCAAAAAGAAAAACGGGTTAAAGTAAAGGAGAAGAAGAAGGTCTTAAAGGCTGCAACATGGGATGAATCTTCCACCAGGTGCTCAAGTAACTCAAGCTCAAGCGATGATGATGAGGCAAACTTGTGCCTTATGGGAAAAATCAATGAATCAACCGACGATGAGTGCAGTGTCCAATGCGACACTGAGGTAATCCCCTCTAACTATGATGATCTCTATTCTGAATACTTAAGAACTTGCAAATCTTTTGGCAGAAATTTAAGAGATCTTGATCTACTTAAAACTGAAAATAAAATTCTTTTGAAACAAAATAAAAATTAAGGAAGTTTTTTCCTTGGGAAAGGAGATGGAGTCTTGCCAAAAGAATGATGATCTCTTGGCAAGGACTAGCAAACTTGAAACTGATCTTTCTAATGCTCTCTCCAATATCGAATCACTTTCGAAACAAAAGAGAGACTTAGAAAGAAATTTGAAACTCTCCCTTTTTAATGTTGAAAATGAAAAGAAACTTTTTTGCAAATAGATGCGGAAATTTAGTTAGTGAAAATTTTGCATTAAAAGCTAAAATCCATGACCTTAACTTAGCCATAGAAAAATTCGGTGTTGGCCAGAAAAGTCTTGATATGATTTTGGCAAACCAAAGGCATGGTAGTGCAAAAACTGGTCTAGGTTTTGTCTCTGCTAACTACCGCCCGGCGGTAACTTCTATCGCTGGCGGTAGTAACAAAACTCATAATTCTTCGAATAATCACAAATCTGAAATTTATTCTGCTGATTCCACATCCTCCAGCAAGAGTCCACAATAAAAACTGAAAAAGGTCTCAACCCCTTTTGTGTTATGTGCCAAGTGCCATCACTTTGGGCATACCTTGGACTCCTGCAGGATGAAGGGTCAATGTTCTGTCAAGCAAATCTGGGTGCCTAAGGTTTCCACCTATTCTATGGGAGGAACCACCTGGGTATCCGGATCTTTACTCTCATCTTCTTGTTAGGTATGTTGGCAGGCTAAGGAAAAGGAAGACATGTGGTACTTGGACTCAGGGTGCTCCAAGCACATGACGGGCGATAAAGCAAAATTCCTTAGCCTCACTAAGAAGAAAGGAGGAATGGTGACATTTGGGGATAATGGAAAGGGAAGGATTTTAGGCACCAGTACTGTGGGTAACGATTCTTTCTCTCTTACTAATGTCTTATATGTAGAAGGTTTGAAACACAACTTGATTTCTATTAGTCAACTTTGCGATAAAGGTCTAAATGTTTTGTTTGAGTCTTCTACTGATTTATGCAAAATTATAGATCCTAAAACCAATAGTATTGTACTCACTGCACCATGAATTCACAACGTGTATCTAATTGCCTTTCATGATCTATCACGCGTCTCTCAAATGTCTTATATCAAAAAATGAAGAACTTGAATTATGGCATAGGCGTCTCGGTCACTCTAGCATCAAATTAATTTTAAAATTGTCAAAGAATAAACTCATTAAAGGTTTGTCTATGCTAAATGGAAATCTATCTTCCTTATGCTCGCCATGCCAAAAAGGAAAATTTTCAAAAACATCGTTTAAGAGTAAAAAGGAAATATCCACTTCAAGACCATTACAACTAATTCACATGGATCTTTTTGGACCCATTAGCACATGTAGTCTTGGTGGTAAAAAGTACACTTATGTTTTAATTGATGATTATTCTAGATTTACTTGGACCTAATTTCTCACCTCCAAATCTGATGCGTTTTCTGAATTTACAAAGCTTTGCAATCGCATTCAAAATGAATTAGATATAAAAATTAAGTGTATACGATCGGATCATGGAGGGGAATCTGAAAACGATAGCTTCACCACCTTCTGTAATAATCTAGGTATTAAACACGAATTTTTCGCTCCACACACCCCCCAACAAAATGGTGTGGTGGAGAGGAAAAATAGAACTCTTCAAGAACTTGCACGCACCATGCTATCCGAGTATGGGTTGCCTAGACATTTTTGGGCCGAAGCCATAAATACATCATGTTATGTCATAAATCGTGTTATGCTTCGCCCTATTTTGAAATTAACCCCATATCAATTATACTTTCAAAAGAAACCTAATGTATCGTATTTTCATGTCTTTGGTTGTAAATGCTTTATCCTAAACATCAAGGATGCATTAGCTAAATTTGATGAAAATGTGATGAAGGTATTTTTCTTGGTTACTCTTCCACTAGCAAAGCATATAGAGTATATAATAAAAAATCTAAAAAGGTTGAAGAGTCTATTCATATGAAATTTGATGAACTTGTGCCTTGTGTAGATTCTACCTGTGCAGGAAATGAAGATGTACCTCTTTCACCATTGGAGCATGATGATGATGATCCACGTGGAGAAGAAAAAGAAGTAGAGACGGTGCAAGAGGAGCTTGTGCCTCCAAGTGTGCTTCGATTTACAAAAGATCATCCAAGGGAGCTTATAATTGGAGAACCATCAAAAGGGGTAACTACACGTTCTTCTTTTAATGAATCCTTTTCAAACTTATGCTTTGTTTCCGAAATAGAACCGAAAAATGTTTCCACCGCTTTGAATAATGAATTTTGGTTTATTGCTATGAATGACGAATTGAATCAATTTGAACGCAATAGGGTTTGGAAACTAGTTGAAAGACCATCTAATCACCCGGTTATCGGTGTCAAGTGGATATTTAAAAATAAATTAGATGGAGAATCTAGAATAACTAGGAACAAACCTCGATTAGTGGCACAAGGTTATTCTCAAATCGAGGGGGTAGATTTTGATGAAACATTTGCACCCGTTGCTCTCCTTAAATCAATTAGAATTTTCTTAGCTTTTGCGAGTTATAAGAAGTTTAAATTATTTCAAATGGATGTTAAAAGTGTCGTCTTAAATGGGATAATTAAAGAAGAAGTCTATGTTGAACAACCCCCCAGATTTTTTGATGAAAATTTTCCTAACCATGTATATCGATTAGAAAGAGCGCTTTATGGTCTAAAACAAGCGCCCCGTGCTTGGTATGAACGCTTAACATCTTTTTATTAAAGCACGGTTATAAAATGTGTAGTGCCGATAACACGCTCTTCATTAAGCACTGTGATAATGATTTGATTATTTTACAAATATACATTGACGATATTATTTTTGGCGCCACTAATGAAGAGTTGCGTAAGAAAGTTATTCTAGTGATGCAAAATGAATTTGAGGAATGAGTCTAGTAGGTGAACTGACATATTTTTTAGGATTTCAAATAGCCCAAAGAAATGATGGAATTTTTATATGTCAATCCAAATATGTCTATGATATGCTACAACGTTTTGGGTTTGAAAATTTAAAACAAGCTAGTACTCCAATGAGCGCATCACTAAAATTAGGAAAAGATGAAGCCAGAATTTTAATTGACCAAACTTTATATAGATGAATGATTGGATCCCTATTATATTTTAGTGCATCTAGACCCGATATTATGTTTGTCGTATATTTATGCGCTAGAGTTCAAGCAAATCCAAAAGAATCTCATTTAAAAGCGGTGAAACAAAATTTTCGATATCTAATAGGCACATCGAAATTAGGACTTTGGTATCCAAATAATGATTCTTTTGTCTTGCATGGGTATTCTGATTCTGATTATGCGGGTTATTCATTAGATAGGAAAAGCACTAGTGGTACCTGTCATTTCTTAGGTCATTCTCTAGTTGCATGGTCAAGTAGAAAACAAAACTCTGTTGCCCTCTCCACCACCGAGGCAGAATATATTGCACTAGGAAGTTGTTGTGCCCAAGTATTATGGATGACTTATGTAAGACCCCCCTCCAAAATCGACGGTCCGACCGGGGGATCTTATCGCACACCACCCTTTTTGCACGACGCCGAAGAAATCACGAAGGGTGAAGGTACTAGCTTCTTCAACCCCCTTCCTTGAACACTCCAAGGTCATGCATTGGGGTGGTGTTAAGCGAAAGTCACTACACATCAACAGAGTGAGGAAGCAGTATTCTAACGGAAGACATCATCGAAGAGTGTACTTTATAACACTTAGCGGAAGACGTAGTAATATAGCGGAAGATTAATCATCACAGAAACCTTAAACTCAAGACCTGTATGAATAGCATCCATACCCCCGCCGCATTAATTCATTGTCAATATATAGATGTTGTGAGGTGGGGCACAACAAAAGGGATGCGGCTTAACAACTTGTACCTGAAGTAGCCTGCTCTGTGGCTTCATCCACACCTGGGTACTGTCTCTCATCCACACCTATTACCTGTGCTAAAGACAAGTTATTAGATCTACAAACAGAATCCAACTCCTACTAACACACAAACATAATATAACAGTTATAAGGGAGGGGATATCTGGACTCTTATTGGCCCGAGGCAGTCTTCCCATGACCACCGCCTACGTACACCGTATCGTCCTGCATACGGTCTCAGACCCACGTAGTTCTATTAGTTTCGCACGGGTTGCCCTCCCAGACCGTCCATCGTGCGGGTTGCCTTAGAGTAAAACTCATCGGCCATCCGACATTCTCCCAAGGCACATTTTCCGAAGGCACATTATATTCCCGTAGGAATATTTCTCGAATGCGCAACATATTCCCGTAGGAATATTTCCCGAAGGCACGATATATTCCTGTAGGAATATTTCTCGAAGGCACAATATATTCCCGTAGGAATATTTTTCGGAGGCACAATATATTCCCGTAGGAATATTTCTCGAAGGCACAATATATTCCCGTAGGAATATTTCTCGAAAGCACAATATATTCCCATAGGAATATTTCTCGAGGGCATAATATATTCCCGTAGGAATATTCATATTAAAGTCCACACAAGAACAAAACCTCAACACATTGATTCATCTGCGCCGCTCTACAAGCGACAGCCAGTTCAGCACTATTTAGGGTTGACCATGAAGGAATGCCCCATCTTCACGTCAACTCTAAATTATGGGCAATAGATAAGGAAAAGCCAAAACATCGAGCTGACCGCTCTGCTCTGCAAGCGGCGACCAGTTCGGCACTATTTAGGGTTGACCCTGAAGGAATGCCCCATCTTCACGTCAACTCTAAATTATGGGCGATAAATAAGGAAAAGCCAAAACATCGAGCTGACCGCTCTGGTCTGCAAGCGGCGGCTAGTTCGACACTATTTAGGGTTGACCCTGAATGAATGCTCCATCTTCACGTCAACTCTAAATTATGGGCAATAAATAAGGAAAAGCCAAAACATCGAGCTGACCGCTCTGCACTGCAAGCAGCGGCCAGTTCGGTATTATTTAGGGTTGACCCTGAAGGAATGCCCCATCTTCACGTCAACTCTAAATTATGGGCAATAAATAAGGAAAAGCCAAAACATCGATCTGACCGCTCTGCTCTGCAAGCGGCGGCCAGTTCAACACTATTTAGGGTTGACCCTGAAGGAATGCCCCATCTTCACATCAACTCTAAATTATGGGCAATAAATAAGGAAAAGCCAAGACATCGAGCTGACCGCTCTGCTCTGCAAGCAGCGGCCAGTTCGGTACTATTTAGGGTTGACCCTGAAAGAATGCCCCATCTTCACGTCAACTCTAAATTATGGGCAATAAATAAGGAAAAGCCAAAACATCGATCTGACCGCTCTGCTCTGCAAGCGGCGGCCAGTTCGACACTCTTTAGGGTTGACCCTGAAGGAATACCCCATCTTCATGTCAACTCTAAATTATGGGCAATAAATAAGGAAAAGCCAAAACATCGATCTGACCGCTCTGCTCTGCAAGCGGCGGCCAGTTCGACACTATTTAGGGTTGACCCTGAAGGAATGCCCCATCTTCACGTCAACTCTAAATTATGGGCAATAAATAAGGAAAAGCCAAAATATCGATCTGACCGCTCTGCACTGCAAGCAGCGGCCAGTAAGGTATTATTTAGGGTTGACCCTTAAGGAATGCCCCATTTTCACGTCAACTCTAAATTATGGGCAATAAATAAGGAAAAGCCAAAACATCGATCTGACTGCTCTGCTCTGCAAGCGGCGGCCAGTTCGGCACTATTTATGGTTGACCCTGAAGGAATGCCCCATCTTCACGTCAACTCTAAATTATGGGCAATAAATAAGGAAAAGCCAAGACATCGAGCTGACCGCTCTGCTCTGCAAGCAGCGGCCAGTTCGGTACTATTTAGGGTTGACCCTGATGGAATGCCCCATCTTCACGTCAACTCTAAATTATGGGCAATAAATAAGGAAAAGCCAAAACATCGATCTGACCGCTCTGCTCTGCAAGCGGCGGCCAGTTCGACACTATTTAGGGTTGACCCTGAAGGAATGCCCCATCTTCACGTCAACTCTAAATTATGGGCAATAAATAAGGAAAAGCCAAAACATCGATCTGACCGCTATGCTCTGCAAGCGGCGGCCAGTTCGACACTATTTAGGGTTGACCCTGAAGGAATGCCCCGTCTTCACGTCAACTCTAAATTATGGGCAATAAATAAGGAAAAGCCAAAACATCGAGCTGACCGCTCTGGTCTGCAAGCGGAGGCCAGTTCGACACTATTTAGGGTTGACCGTGAAGGAATGCCCCATCTTCACGTCAACTCTAAATTATGGGCAATAAAGAAATAGAATACAGTAAAGGGAATGCTGAAATAAAGTGCAGTAGCTGAACTGGACCAGTACGAGGCTGGAGAATTGAAAGTACTGAAAGCAGTAAATTAGGACCAGTGCGAGACTGGAGAATTGAAAGTACTGAAAGCAGTAAATAAGGACCAGTGCGAGACTAGAGAATTGAAAGTGCTGAAAACAGTAAATTAGGACCAGTGCGAGACTGGAGAATTGAAAGTACTGAAAGCAGTAAATCAGGACCAGTGCGAGACTGGAGAATTGAAAGTACTGAAAATAGTAAATAAATAAAGGGTTAGTAGTCCAATCACTCCATAACAGGAGGCTTCAATGTCGACTCCGTTCTTTGGAGGAAGTTTTGCTTTCTCCCCGTTCATAGGGGTAAAGTTCTCTTCTGAATTCTGCCTCTTTATTAAAGTTCGAGCATGAGTTTTATTTGCTTCCTTTTTAAACACGGCTTTAGGTGGATATGTTATCACGAATTCTTTAGCTTCTCCAACAGGCAATTTCCGATGTCCGGGAATCACTTTAAACGCAACTTGGTGAATCATAAAGCCTCACGTCGTTTCGAGCCTGAGTTATTATTCTATTTTAAAATCATTAAAATAGTAAACCATACCCAAAAATCATCCAACTTTTATCTTAGGCTGATGACATCCTTAAAGAGTTATCATAAATTTTGCAAGGCCTTTTGTGATATAAATAGACTTTGTTAATTTATTTAAGCTCTCATAATCGCTAAATAAATTCCCAACATAGCAGGAATACTTTAAAAATTCTCAAACTTTTCCAGATGGTGTGATCCAACCCTTCACACCTCCCCTAAATTTTGGAAGCATTTTGGTAGAGTGGTTATTTCTTAGATAATTAAAAACAGAGGTTTTACCACTCTAAAAATAGTAAATCTCTTCCAAAAATATTTAAATAATTATAGTGCGTGTAGATCAGTATTAGAAGGCTTCCTAAATTTTATTAGAATTTTCCCTCACTGTTAAAGCCCTCTGAAAATTTAAAAACCCAAAATATCACAGTATTTTAATTTCTAAAAATACTTACTCTCCTCCAAAAATTGTGAAATTTTTACAGAGGCTAGCCCTTGCCAAGATGAGCAACTATGATGTTCAAAGTTTTGACATTTGGGGTTCATATAGGGCCTAGAAAATTCCAATAGGATAATATATAAAATTATAAAAATTTATAAAAATTTAGACAGAACTCACGCACAGCCGCCCCTTGCGGGTCTCCTCTGCCGCCGGCCGGCCGCCGGCCGGCCATGGCTCCGCCCCCGGCCGACTCTACGGGGGCGGGCGCTCCCTCCAGCGGTGGTCCGGTGGCTTGCCGCCGCCGGCCACCGCCGGAGCTGTTTTACCTTCCCATTTGGGACGGAGGAGAGGAGGGAGGCGGTGGCGGCGCTCCGGCCGCCAGAGCTCGCATGCGAGGCGGCAGAGATTTAGGTAGGGAGGAGGGGAGGTGATCGCATCCTGTTTGGGGTCCTCTGGAAGCCCTTCGGCGATTCTGCCATGGAACTTGTTCTGGAAAGGGCAGGGAGGAGTTCCTGGAGGTGGTCCTTCCTCTGAGGGGGAGTAAGTCTTATATAGAAGTGGTCGAGCCCCCTCCCCCTCCCTCCCTTTTAGCCAAACCATACCAAGGTTGGTCCAACCATGGTGATTACAAGGGGCACCTGGCAGTAGCTTAGTGGGGAGGAGAAAATATCTGCTTGTAGGCTGGTTGAGGTAACTTGGGTTGGGAGGTTGGGTTAGTGCTTGGTTAAGCTAGGGTTAGTGAAGGGTTAAGGCTAGAGCCTAGGTTGTTTTTGTTTTGCCATGGATCAGCCATTGGCCAATGAGATAGGAGCATGGGGATTAGTGTTCATTAGCCATGGGAGGGGGAAGAGTGGCTTGGATCAAGTGATTTATAAATAAGAAAATCTCATTTTTGGAGATGGATAGACCAAGTCAAACCTTAGTGGGTCCCCCATGTGCGGGTCAAAGTCAACATGAGTCCGAGTCGTCGAGTGTCGGGTCATCAATGAATGTGGCAGAGTTGAAATTCAGCGTTTACGTATCTCGAGGTTTCGTATAATTTTACGAACAATTATTTTATTTACTTGATTAAACGAAGTCGGAATCGAGTGAAACGAATTCTGTTGGATTCATATCGATCATACGAGTCTAACACAACTGACAGAATTCAATTCGGAGTTCGTTTGCTCATTAATCTAAAATGGTGTTGTTGTGACGCTCGACGTTACTAAAAAATTGTCGTTTTCTCGAAACGACCTCAGATTGCAATGAAACGAATTCTATTGCACTCGTATCGACCATACGAGTCTAACGCAACTGACGGAAGTCGATGCAGAGCACGTATGTTCCAAATTCTAAAACTGCGTCGTCGTGGCGCGCTATGATACTTAAAATAGTCATATTCTACATATGACCTCGGATCGAAACGAAACGAGTTCCGTTGCACTCGTATCACCTATATGAGTCTAACGCAACTGATGGAAGTCGATTCAGAGCACGTATGATTCATATTCTAAAACTGTGTCGTCGTGGCGCGCTACGATACTTAAAATAGTCATATTCTACATATGACCTCGGATCGAAACGAAACGAGTTCCTTTGCACTCGTATCACCTATACGAGTCTAACGCAACTGACGGAAGTCGATTCAGAGCACGTGTGCTTCATATTCTAAAACCGCGTCGTCGTGACGCGCTACGATACTCAAAACGGTCACTTTCACCAAATGACCTCGGATTGGAACGAAATGAATTCCGTTACACTCGTATCGACCATACGAGTCTAACGCAACTGACAGAAGTCAATTCGGAGCACGTATGCTCAAAGAACAACTTTGACGTTGTGGCGAAGCACGATGCTACCCAAAACAGTTATTTCTCTAAGTGACCACCACTCTGTGGCGAAGGTCGGGTCATGGTTTTCCTCTGACCCGGCCTAAGCTCCTGCAAGGGTTCAACTGAACCGGCTAGACCCATTTTCAAAGTTGGGATGTTACAAACCAATAAAACCAAGAAAATTTTCGTCCCTGAAAATGCGAGTGGGTCATGGGGATTCAAAACGGGACATACTGTAGATCACTATAGGTGTCGAACAATCCCAAATTTTAAGTGTCTATAGATTTGGTTTTACCTAATGAGCTGTGTCGATGGCTCCTGCCATGCAATATACAAGTAGCTTAAGTAAACTACGGGGTAGCTTGAGCGTAGCCATGTCTGCTCCGCCGTAACTCTGATATATATATACTATTCGTGGGAATATTTTGGTGCGGCAAGTTGTTCGCTAAAGGAATTACCAGCTTAGATAATTATATCGAGTAAGTAATTCTAGCAAAGACGAATACCTCCAAGGTTTGCATATCTGAAACGCAAAATTTATGAGTTGTGTCTGAAAGGCACATAGTAAAAATCCATCAACATATAGCTAACTCTCTTACGGGGCTACGTGTCAGTGGAACATATAAAAGTTATAACTTGCATAAGCTTTTGTAAAACCCATCAACATATAACCGACTCCCATACGAAGGTTATATGTTGGTGGAACAGATGAAAATTGTAAATAAGTAGAGTAAATCCATGAATATATAACCAACTCCCATAAGAAGGTTATATGTTAGTGGAACAGATAAAATTGCAATTAAGCAATAAAATCCATAAACATATAACCAACTCCCATACGAAGGTTATATGTTAGTGGTATATGCAGATATGTATGTTTTGATGCAAATGATGCATATGCAAGCCGTGCAACAGTTTGACCGATTTTCTTCCAGCAGGGTCGCGACCCCCGCGGGCCTCACCGATGTGGTCGTCGGTGACAGTGGCCGGTCCTGCCACTTCTGGGTGTGGACGTACCGCACTACCCAGGCCCTAATGTATAACCCAGTGTACTCCTGGATGTGAGCAACATCCGTCAATTACAAAATTCGGCTATCCAGCGGAGGGACCCTTCGGGGAAATAATAAATAACCTCCCGCGGTTCACACTCTCCCTAGTGCCTCATGAGTTGTCAACCTTCCCATTCCTGTATAAACGGTCCTTGGGCATGACTGACCCGCCACGGTAATCACATATAATATTTTACCAGTTTGCTCTTATGTTGCCATATTTTTGACCGCTTCTTTTTGCAGGGTAGTGAACCCCGCGGGCCTCGCCGATGTGGCCGTCGGTGACAGTGGCCGGTCCCGCCACTTCTGGGTGTGGATGTACCGCACTACCCAGGCCCCAACGTACAACCCCGAGTACCCTCGGACGTAGGAGACATCCAGCAATAACTGAATTTGGCCAACCAGCGGAGGGACCCAGCGGGGCATATAAGATACAACCGAGCTCCCGGGGTGCACACCTCCCTGTCGCCTAGAGTCGTCAACCTTCCCGCACCGGTACGTACGGTCTACGGGCATGACCGACCCGCAACTTTTCCCAATGCAAGCAATTTACAATAAAAGCAATAAAAATTGGTGACCATCACATTCGGGTCCTCAGTGGCTTACCCTTTTTAACGAGGCTTCCCGGCTGGCTGAGTATGCAACCATCGCAAGTCCTACAAATGCTAACAATGTACTTTTAGGATGGTTTGTATACATGCTCTTATAAATTTGCCACAAATTTACTTCAATCCAGCACGTCGCCTCAGTAATCATTTCCTGAAATATTAACGTTATTGAAAAGACTAACATTTTATCATAATTCTTTTACGATTGCATGACTTTATTTTCAACAGATCGTCAAATTGATCAAGTCAAAGCATACTTCATATTTGCAATCGTTAGAGCAATTCTCCATATACACACAAAATTTCATTTGATTAGCTCACCTCAAATGAAATTTTGAAAACGAGAATTTTAATCCCAATAAAACAAATAGGCTTAAACCTGAGATTGAAATTAGTAATAGAATCCTTACATTGCACACATAATTCCATACGATTAGTTTACCTCGAATGGAATTTTGAAAACGAAAATTTAACCCCAATAAAACAAAGAGGCTTAAACCCGGGGTTCAAAATTTGAAGTGGACGTTTGTAGGGTTTAACGGGAGTGTTTTATGGGGACAATGTAAATCATCGCTTGAGATCAGAAGTGGTAAATGACATTTAAGTGTCGATCCACCAATATATGCCAAGTTTGTTGTCAACTTTTACCTTTTAGGTCCACCACCGCTTCCGCTGCAGTGGTTCGTCCCGAACCACGCTACAGCGATTAGCGGAGCAATCGATGTTTCTGTGATCACGAATAGGTCGACAAGATCGGTTGCCCTCTGATACCATTTGTAAGACCCCCCTCCAAAATCGACGGTCTGACCGGGCGATCTTATCGCACACCACCCTTTTTGCACGACGCTGAAGCGATCACGAAAGGTGAAGGTACTAGCTTCTTCAACCCCCTTCCTTGAACACTCCAAGGTCATGCATTGGGGTGGTGTTAAGCGAAAGTCACTACACATCAACAGAGTGAGGAAGCAGTATTCTAACGGAAGACATCATCGAAGAGTGTGCTTTATAACACTTAGCGGAAGACGTAGTAATATAGCGGAAGATTAATCATCACAGAAACCTTAAACTCAAGACCTGTATGAATAGCATCCATACCCCCGCCGCATTAATTCATTGCCAATATGTAGATGTTGTGAGGTGGGGCACAACAAAAGGGATGCGACTTAACAACTTGTACCTGAAGTAGCCTGCTCTGTGGCTTCATCCACACCTGGGTACTGTCTCTCATCCACACCTATTACCTGTGCTAAAGACAAGTTATTAGATCTACAAACAGAATCCAACTCCTACTAACACACAAACATAATATAACAGTTATAAGGGAGGGGATATCTGGACTCTTATTGGGCCGAGGAAGTCTTCCCACGACCACCGCCTACGTACTCCGTATCGTCCTGCATACGGTCTCAGACCCACGTAGTTCTATTAGTTTCGCACGGGTTGCCCTCCCAGACCGTCCATCGTGCGGGTTGCCTTAGAGTAAAACCCATCGGCCATCCGACATTCTCCCAAGGCACATTTTCCGAAGGCACATTATATTCCCGTAGGAATATTTCTCGAATGCGCAACATATTCCCATAGGAATATTTCTCGAATGCGCAACATATTCCCGTAGGAATATTTCCCGAAGGCACGATATATTGCTGTAGGAATATTTCTCGAAGGCACAATATATTCCGGTAGGAATATTTTTCGCAGGCACAATATATTCCCGTAGGAATATTTCTCGAAGGCACAATATATTCCCGTAGGAATATTTCTCGAAAGCACAATATATTCCCGTAGGAATATTTCTCGAGAGCATAATATATTCCCGTAGGAATATTCATATTAAAGTCAACACAAGAACAAAACCTCAACACATTGATTCATCTGCGCTGCTCTACAAGCGGCGGCCAGTTCGGTACTATTTAGGGTTGACCCTGAAGGAATGCCCCATCTTCACGTCAACTCTAAATTATGGGCAATAGATAAGGAAAAGCCAAAATATCGAGCTGACCGCTCTGCTGTGCAAGCGGCGGCCAGTTCGGCACTATTTAGGGTTGACCCTGAAGGAATGCTCCATCTTCATGTCAACTCTAAATTATGGGCAATAAATAAGGAAAAGCCAAAACATCGAGCTGACCGCTCTGGTCTGCAAGCGGCGGCCAGTTCGACACTATTTAGGGTTGACCCTGAAGAGATGCCCCATCTTCACGTCAACTCTAAATTATGGGCAATAAATAAGGAAAAGTCAAAACATCGAGCTGACCGCTATGCTCTACAAACAGCGGCCAGTTCGGTATTATTTAGGGTTGACCCTGAAGGAATGCCCCATCTTCACGTCATCTCTAAATTATGGGCAATAAATAAGGAAAAGCCAAAACATCGATCTGACCGCTCTGCTCTGAAGCGGCGGCCAGTTCGGCACTATTTAGGGTTGACCCTGAAGGAATGCCCCATCTTCACGTCAACTCTAAATTATGGGCGATAAATAAGGAAAAGCCAAAACATCGAGCTGACCGCTCTGGTCTGCAAGCGGCGGCCAGTTCGACACTATTTAGGGTTGACCCTGAAGGAATGCCCCATCTTCACGTCAACTCTAAATTATGGGCAATAAATAAGGAAAAGCCAAAACATCGAGCTGACCGCTCTGCACTGCAAGAAGCGGCCAGTTCAGTATTATTTATGGTTGACCCTGAAGGAATGCCCCGTCTTCACGTCAACTCTAAATTATGGGCAATAAATAAGGAAAAGCCAAAACATCGATCAGACCGCTCTGCTCTGCAAGCGGCGGCCAGTTCGACACTATTTAGGGTTGACCCTGAAGGAATGCCCATCTTCACGTCAACTCTAAATTATGGCCAATAAATAAGGAAAAGCCAAGACATCGAGCTGACCGCTCTGCTCTGCAAGCAGCGGCTAGTTCGGTACTATTTAGGGTTGACCCTGAAGGAATGCCCCATCTTCACGTCAACTCTAAATTATGGGAAATAAATAAAGAAAAGACAAAACATCGATCTGACCGCTCTGCTCTCCAAGCAGCGGCCAGTTCGACACTATTTATGGTTGACCCTGAAGGAATGCCCCATCTTCACGTCAACTCTAAATTATTGGCAATAAATAAGGAAAAGCCAAAACATCGATCTGACCGCTCTGCTCTGCAAGCCGCGGCCAGTTTGACACTATTTAGAGTTGGCCCTGAAGGAATGCCCCATCTTCACGTCAACTCTAAATTATGGGCAATAAATAAGGAAAAGCCAAAACATCGAGCTGACCGCTCTGCACTGCAAGCAGCGGCCAGTTCGGTATTATTTAGGGTTGACCCTGAAGGAATGCCCCATCTTCACGTCAACTCTAAATTATGGGCAATAAATAAGGAAAAGCCAAAACATCGATCTGACCGCTCTGCTCTGCAAGCGGCGGCCAGTTCGGCACTATTTAGGGTTGACCCTGAAGGAATGCCCCATCTTCACGTCAACTCTAAATTTTGGGCAATAAATAAGGAAAAGCCAAGACATCGAGCTGACCGCTCTGCTCTGCAAGCAGCGGCCAGTTCGCTACTATTTAGGGTTGACCCTGAAGGAATGCCTCATATTCACGTCAACTCTAAATTATGGGCAATAAATAAGGAAAAGCCAAAACATCGATCTGACCGCTCTGCTCTGCAAGCGGCGGCCAGTTCGGCACGATTTAGGGTTGACCCTGAAGGAATGCCCCATCTTCACGTCAATTCTAAATTATGGGCAATAAATAAGGAAAAGCCAAAACATCGATCTGACCGCTCTGCTCTGCAAGCGGCGGCCAGTTCGACACTATTTAGGGTTGACCCTGAAGGAATGCCCATCTTCACGTCAACTCTAAATTATGGGCAATAAATAAGGAAAAGCCAAAACATCGAGCTGACCGCTCTGGTCTGCAAGCGGCGGCCAGTTCGACACTATTTAGGGTTGACCCTGAAGGAATGCCCCATCTTCACGTCAACTCTAAATTATGGGCAATAAAGAAATAGAATACAGTAAAGGAAATACTGAAATAAAGTGCAGTAGCTGAACTGGACCAGTACGAGACTGGAGAATTGAAAGTACTGAAAGCAGTAAATTCGGACCAGTGCGAGACTGGAGAATTGAAAGTACTGAAAGCAGTAAATCAGGACCAGTGCGAGACTAGAGAATTGAAAGTACTGAAAACAGTAAATTAGGACCAGTGCGAGACTGGAGAATTGAAAGTACTGAAAGCAGTAAATCAGGACCAGTGCGAGATTGGAGAATTGAATGTACTGAAAACAGTAAATAAATAAAGGGTTAGTAGTCCAATCACTCAATAATATGAGGCTTCAATGTCGACTCCGTTCTTTGGAGGAAGTTCTGCTTTCTCCCCGTTCATAGGGGTAAAGTTCTCTTCTGAATTCTGCCTCTTTATTAAAGTTCGAGCATGAGTTTTATTTGCTTCCTTTTTAAACACGGCTTTAGGTGGATATGTTATCACGAATTCCTTAGCTTCTCCAACAGACAATTTCCGATGTCCGGGAATCACTTTAAACGCAACTCGGTGAATCATAAAGCCTCACGTCGTTTCGAGCCTGAGTTATTATTTTATTTTAAAATCATTAAAATAGTAAACCATACCCGAAAATCATCCAACTTTTATCTTAGGCTGATGACATCCTTAAAGAGTTATCATAAATTTTGCAAGGCCTTTTGTGATATAAATAGCCTTTGTTAATTTATTTAAGCTCTCATAATCGCTAAATAAATTCCCAACATAGCAGGAATACTTTAAAAATTCTCAAACTTTTTCAGATGATGTGATCCAACCCTTCACACCTCCCATAAATTTTGGAAGCATTTTGGTAGAGTGGTTATTTCTTAGATAATTAAAAACAGAGGTTTTACCACTCTAAAAATAGTAAATCTCTTCCAAAAATGTTTAAATAATTATAGTGCATGTAGATCAGTATTAGAAGGCTTCCTAAATTTTATCAGAATTTTTCCTCACTGTTAAAGCCCTCTGAAAATTCAAAAACCCAAAATATCACCGTATTTTAATTTCTAAAAATACTTACCCTCCTCCACAAATTGTGAAATTTTTACAGAGGCTAGCCCTTGCCAAGATGAGCAACTTTGATGTTCAAAGTTTTGGCATTTGGGGTTCATATAGGGCCTAGAAAATTCCAATATGATAATATATAAAATTATAAAAATTTATAAAAATTTAGACAGAACTCACGCACAGCCGCCCCTTGCGGGTCTCCTCCGCCGCCGGCCGCTCCGCCCCCGGCCGACTCTACGGGGGCGGGCGCTCCCTCCTGCGGTGGTCCGGTGGCCTGCCGCCGCCGGCCACCGCCGGAGCTGTTTTACCTTCCCGTTTCGGACGGAGGAGAGGAGGGAGGCGGTGGCGGCGCTCCGGCCGCCAGAGCTCGCATGCGAGGCGGCATAGATTTAGGTAGGGAGGAGGGGAGGTGATCGCATCCTGTTTGGGGTCCTCTGGAAGCCCTCCGGCGATTCTGCCATGGGAGGGTGGTGGAGGTGGCGGTGGAGCTGGGAACTTCTTCTCCGGCGCCGACAGAGGTTTGGGGGGGTGGAACTTGTTCTGGAAAGGGCAGGGAGGAGTTCCTGGAGGTGGTCCTTCCTCTGAGGGGGAGTAAGTCTTATATAGAAGTGGTCGAGCCCCCTCCCCCTCCCTCCCTTTTAGCCAAACCATACCAAGGTTGGTCCAACCATGGTGATTACAAGGGGCAGCTGGCAGTAGCTTAGTGGGGAGGAGAAAATATCTGCTTGTAGGCTGGTTGAGGTAACTTGGGTTGGGAGGTTGGGTTAGTGCTTGGTTAAGCTAGGGCTAGTGAAGGGTTAAGGCTAGAGCCTAGGTTGTTTTTGTTTTGCCATGGATCAGCCATTGGCCAATGAGATAGGAGCATGGGGATTAGTGTTCATTAGCCATGGGAGGGGGAAGAGTGGCTTGGATCAAGTGATTTATAAATAAGAAAATCTCATTTTTGGAGATGGATAGACCAAGTCAAACCTTAGTGGGTCCCCCATGTGCGGGTCAAAGTCAACATGAGTCCGCGTCGTCGAGTGCCGGGTCATCAATGAATGTGGCAGAGTTGAAATTCAGCGTTTACGTATCTCGAGGTTTCGTATAATTTTACGAACAATTATTTTGTTTACTTGAATAAACGAAGTCGGAATTGAGTGAAACGAATTCTGTTGGATTCGTATCGATCATACGAGTCTAACACAACTGACAGAATTCAATTCGGAGCTCGTTTGCTCATTAATCTAAAATGGTGTTGTTGTGACGCTCGACGTCACTCAAAAATTGCCGTTTTCTCGAAACGACCTCGGATTGCAATGAAACGAATTCCATTGCACTCGTATCGACCATACGAGTCTAACGCAACTGACGGAAGTCGATTCGGAGCACGTATGCTCCAAATTCTAAAACTGTGTCGTCGTGGCGCGCTACGATACTTAAAATAGTCATATTCTACATATGACCTCGGATCGAAACGAAACGAGTTCCGTTGCACTCGTATCACCTATACGAGTCTAACGCAACGGATGGAAGTCGATTCGGAGCACGTATGCTTCATTCTAAAACTGTGTCGTCGTGGCGCGCTACGATACTTTAAATAGTCATATTCTACATATGACCTCGGATCGAAATGAAACGAGTTCCTTTGCACTCGTATAACCTATACGAGTCTAACGCAACTGACGGAAGTCGATTCGGAGCACGTATGCTTCATATTCTAAAACTGCGTCGTCGTGACGCGCTACGCGGTACTCAAAACGGTCACTTTCACCAAATGACCTCGGATTGGAACGAAACAAATTCCGTTGCACTCGTATCGACCATACGAGTCTAACGCAACTGACAGAAGTAAATTCGGAGCACGTATGCTCAAAGAACAACTTTGACGTTGTGGCGAAGCACGATGCTACTCAAAACAGTTATTTCTCTAAGTGACCACCACTCTGTGGCGAAGGTCGGGTCGTGGTTTTCCTCTGACCCGGCCTAAGCTCCTGCAAGGGTTCAACTGAACCGGCTAGACCCCTTTTCAAAGTTGGGATGTTACAACTCAAACCTTAGAAGATTTTGGTATCCATTTAACTAATATTGAACTTAAGTGTGACAACAAGAGTGCTATTGACTTAACAAGCAACCTTGTTCATCACTCACGATCTAAACACATAGATATAAGACACCACTTCATTAGGGATCACATCAAAAAGGAACATGTTCATGTAAATTTCATTGGAACTGAATCGCAACTTGCGGACATCTTTACCAAGCCTCTACCTGATTCCCGATTTGCTCGACTTAGACTAGAACTAGGGGTATTGGACATTCATACTTAATCATGCAAAGCCTGCATGTTTGTGACCACGCATATCTAATTTCTGTACTGAATCACAGTGTCACCAATCTGCACAACTATATTCATAAGAACAATTCTGAAAAATTTCACGTTTTCCCAAAAATTCGAGTTCTGTCACTAACGCCCGACGATAGTATAGTACCGCTAGCGTTAGTGCATATTTCTGAATTCCCAGTTTTTCTCTTTTATTTCTTATTTTTCAGTCCCTGTTAGTTTCGTTTAAAAAATTCTAAACACAAAAAAATATGTAAAACAAATCAAAATTCAACCATAAAAATGCTCTGTTTTTCTATATACCAAAACCAACTACAAAATTGAAAAACCAATCAAAACAACAAAAACATGCTTTTTATTTGTTTCATTTTTTTAAAACAAAAAAAAACTTAAAATTTATAAAAACTGATGTAATTTTCTTTGTTTCAAGGATGATATGTTTATCGTGCCAAGTTTTGTATATAATATTTCGTTCTCTATTTCAAGTATCTTAATAACATTATTTTTGTATCATGCCTTGATCATTATCTTATGTGTGCTTAGAAATTGATTATAGAAATCATGTGTAGTATTGCATAGCATGCCTCTATGTATGAGTAAATGGCTTATATTTGCAAATGATTGTTTCACTCACACTTTTTGATATACTACATATGAATTTAATCTTCTCCTTCATGATTGTGTAGTGTAACAACTTAATATTATTGTTAGGCATGCTTAGTTTTACCTACACATGTAAAAATCTTTTTCATGCACCTAATTTTTGAAGAAGTATGTCTTTCCAAAATCTTTTGTTTGCACATACAAGTGAATTCGGAGACCTTTGTCGTTAAGCAAAAATTCAAATAAATAATTGACAATGATAACTCCACCAAACACTACTCACCCTCCTGATAAGTCTTAATGAGCATTGTGAGGTTGAGCACCTTGGAGAGAATTGTAAAGTGCCTTGTTGCAAACATTTTTCCTTTTACACCACTTCTTCTTGTACACCGAATCACAAAAAAAAGTAAATTTCAAAATAATAATTGTGATTCCCCAAGCACTAATTTGCACCATGATAAGTCTTAATAAGCATTGTGTGTGCAGAGCACCTTGATAGTTGTACTATTTTTTCTATGTGCATTGAAAATTTTATATAGCTTTGTGGGACAAGGTAACTCTAAAAACGCTTGTTCAATATTATTATGTTTATTCCACTATACATGTCATGTGTTTTGATTAACTCATATGTATACTTTTATCAAAAACACTATTTTGTACACTTCATTTTCACTTGTAAGCCTTCTACTCATGAGAATTGGAGTCTATTGCATATCTACATGTATTCTCTAAATTCTTAAGTAAATGCACTAGATAGCCTTGCATGATCATTACAATGTATAAATGTACTTAATTTCTAAATTTTGAACATTGTATTCTTCTATCTTTTCTTGATATCTTATATCATGCTTACATATTTTTTTCTTTCGCTACGCCATGAGAACTCTATATTGCATACCTTTCAAAACTAGTGTATGGCTATGTTAAAATTGAAATTATTTTGTGTACATAAAATGCCACAACATCTATTTTGTTATATCCAAAATTCTTAATCATCTACTATGCTTCTCAATTCCTATAAAGATGTTCACTTAAAACATATTTTGTCATGCTTTCCACCTCCTTACTACTTGTATGCTCGATCATGAATACGTTTTCCCAACAAGTGGTTCCTTTTTAATATTTCTTCACATTCTCTTTTCACTCCTATCTATTGTATTTTTCCTTAGTGTTTAACTCTTTATCACGCTCATTCCCTCTCTACACAGTTATTGCACACTTTTTGTTGGCCTTCCTCTTCGCCCTCTTTTGATAATACCAAAAGGGGGAGAATAACTTTGAAAGAAATTAACATGTTTTGGGGAGTCAAGTTCATAGGAAGTTTTGTTGTAGGGGGAGCATTCACTTAGGGGGAAAATTCATTTAGGGGGAGCATTTGAACTTGCCTAATTTTCATGCTATATATGTTAGCTATCTATTATAAACACAAATTCCTATCTATTGAATTATTTCTTTCTAAGAGGATTTGTTATTATCAAAAGGGGGAGTTTGTTGAAACATGCTTTCCGCATCTCTTGGTTTGACAATAACAAATCCTATTGTATTTGATCATACTTGTTTTGTGTTTATAGTATGCTGGATTCTGTGCTTTCATATCTCCATGGTGCTGTGTTGTTGTTGCTACCGCGTCGCGTTAACTCTACCGCTGGCGCTAGCATTAACGAACCGCTTAGAAGAAACAGCTGAGAAGGGAAACCGCTGAGATGCAAGTCGGCGTTCGACGAAATGGAAGTTGCGTTCGACGAACTGGCGCTCGACGAAATGAAACCTGCGTTCGACGAACTGCATGCTCTACCACGGCGCTCGACAAAATGCATGCTTTACCGCGGCGCGCTAGAACTACCGCTGGCGCTAGCGATCGACGAAATGGAGGTTGAAAAAATGAAGGCGGCGTTCGACGAGGATGTGCCCGACGAAGTGCTCTACCGCGGTGCGTTACAACTACCGCTCGCGCTAGTTTCGTTCGACGAATGAATGCTGCACTCGACAAAATGTGAGGCCAGCTCGACGAAGATGCGCCCGACGAAATGATCTACCGCGGAGCGCTAGCACTAACGCTGGCGTTAGCATATATGGAAACTATTGACAGAAAGGAAACAGTGGAGAAAAAGGAATGTTGACGGGTCGCTATGTTTGGCAAGTTCTATCGCGGCGTGTTAGGTCTAACGCCCGACGGTAGCTTTTGGAAACATCCTATCAACAGTTGATTGAGAAGCAGTTTTGGAAGAAGATTGTGGCTGAAGGAAGGAAATCTCGCTAACGCGGGGCGTTAGCGGTACCGCGGTGCGCTAGTGTTTGGCGCTCAGAATGTTGCCTAAACAACCATGATCCGTGTGCTTCATTGCCTTATGTAGATACCGCAGGCGATAGTACTACCGCAGGCGGTAGTAGCTGAATCTATAAAAAGACGCGCGCCACCTCCGTTGCTGTTTGCTGTTGCTGAAAGATTTGAAGCCATATTTTCAGAGCACTCGTGAGAGCCTTCCCAAGCAGCCCAAAGAACTCCGTCAACGATCGTGATCGCAAAAGAACTTGAAGACCGATCCGATCGCATCTACATCGACATCAAGTTCTTCATTTGAGGGAGTCTTAGTTCTTATCTTGTTTTAGTCATCAAATTGTAATCTTTATACCTTTTGGTAAGTAGAGGAACTCACCACACGGCGACTAGGGCCTTGCGGGGACTAGGGGAAATTCGCCTCGTGTTGACGACTAGTTCTAGGGAGTAGATCTAGGGAGTGCTCGAGGTCTTTCTGGTGAGGGAAGGGCTAGAGTGGCTTGAGGCCTTGTCTAGGGAGAGATTGGCTAAAGCCAACCGGTCTTTAGGAGAAGGGTCGGTATAGAAAACCGAAAGTGTTTTCATTGGTCGCCTCTTTGCAAGCGTTATTGGGAAAAGTTTTGTAACCACATTTATTTCAAGTTAACAGTTAATGAAAACATGTTTGTCTTTTTATCCCTGATTCGTGTTTAATGATTCTCACTGTTCTAACATAAAATCAACTTTCATTTTCGCTAACGCCAAGCGGTAGCAGCAAAGATTTAATTTCTCTAAACAATCCCGAAAATCTTAAGACCCTTATTCACCCCCCCCCCTCTAAGGGCGCCTACAGATCCAACACATCTCAAGTCGAGTTTGGCTCAACTAGAGATGTTGAGTTCCCTCCATTCAGGTCGAGTTTGTCTCGACTAGAGATGTTGAGTTCCCTCCATATCAAGTTGAGTTCGGCTCGACTAGAGATGTTGAGTTCCCTCCATCTCAGGTTGAGTTCGGCCCGACTAGAGATGTTGAGTTCCCTCCATCTCAGGTTGAGTTCGACTCGACCAGAGATGTTGAGTTTTCTCCACCTCCAGTTGAGCTCGGCTCACAAGAGGGTCGTTAAGTGGAGAAAGGTTCGCCTTCCACCTCAGGTCGAGTTCAGCTCGACTAGAAGTGTTGAGTTTTCCTCCACCTCAGGTCGAGTTTCGCTCGACTAGAGGTGTTGAGCTTTCTCCACCTCCAGTTGAGCTCGGCTCACAGGAGGGTCGTTAAGTGGAGAAAGGTTCTCCTTCCACCTCAGGTCGAGTTCAGCTCGACTAGAGGTGTTGATTTTTCCTCCACCTCGGGTCGAGTTTCGCTCGACCAGAGGTGTTAAGCTTTCTCCACCTCCAGTTGAGCTCGGCTCACTGGAGGGTCGTTAAGTGGAGAAAGGTTCGCCTTCCACCTCAGGTCGAGTTTAGCTCGACTAGAGGTGTTGAGTTTCCTCCACCTCAGGTCGAGTTTAGCTCAGCCAGAGGTGTTGAGTTTTCTGCACCTCCAGTTGAGCTCGGCTTACAGGAGGGTCGTTAAGTAGAGAAAGGTTCGCCTTCCACCTCAGGTCGAGTTCAGCTCGACTAGAGGTGGTGAGTTTTCCTCCACCTCAGGTCGAGTTTAGCTCGACCAGAGTTGTTGAGCTTTCTCCACCTCCAGTTGATCTCGGCTCACAGGAGGGTCGTTAAGTGGAGAAAAGTTCGCCTTCCACCTCAGGCCGAGTTCAGCTAGACTATAGGTGTTGAGTTTTCCTCCACTTTGGGTCGAGTTTCGCTCGACCAGAGGTGTTGATCTTTCTCCACCTCCAGTTGAGGTCAGCTCACAGGAGGGTCGTTAAGTGGAGAAAGGTTCGCCTTCCAACTCAGGTCGAGTTCAGCTCGACTAGAGGTGTTGAGTTTCCTCCACCTCAGGTCGAGTTTAGATCGGCCAGAGGTGTTGAGCTTTCTCCACCTCCAGTTGAGCTCGGCTTACAGGAGGGTCGTTAAGTAGAAAAAGGTTCGCCTTCCACCTTAGGTCGAGTTCACCTCGACTAGAGGTGGTGAGTTTTCCTCCACCTCAGGTCGAGTTTAGCTCGACCAGAGTTGTTGAGCTTTCTCCACCTCCAATTGATCTCGACTCATAGGAGGGTCGTTAAGTGGAGAAAAGTTCGCCTTCCACCTCAGGCCGAGTTCAGCTCGACTAGAGGTGTTGAGTTTTCCTCCACCTCAGGTTCGCCTTCCACAAGGGAGTCTGGAACTCGGTAGGAATGGCGTCAGGACTGGAGCGTCGTTGGCAATGGGATGGACGTCGATGTGTTGACGTTGGCGATGTGAACCAGGATGAGGGCGACGTAACAGGCGGTCGACCGGCAACCCAAGGAACGAGACAACTCCGGTTCTCTGGAGTTTTTCGTGTCTGCCCTCTCGTCTCCTCCCAGCAGTTTTAATAGACATTTTTTTTATTTTTGTTTTCAACTTTGGCCAGCAACTTTCTTTCCAACTTGGGCAGCAACTTTCCAAATGGCAGCAACTTGATTTCTTTCCAAATTGACAGCAACTTTTCCAAATGGCAGCAACTTGATTTCTTTCCAAACTTTGGCAGCAACTTTCCAAATGTCCGTTATGGCTTTATGTGTCAGCAAATATAATTTTGTATGATTTGGGTATCTTGCCTTTAGCATCCTAATTACTATCATTACCAGACCATTTTATTTAAGGTCCTATCGGGTGGTCAACCCGATAAGCCGGGGAAATAAAATGATTACATAATAAGATACGTAAATAAATATATGATAAAATATTACGATGCGTCGCAGGGCGCATCACTAGCTGATACCCTACCTCCCCTAGCTCGGGATCCTACAACTCAGATTCAATCTTGAATCCTACCGTAGTCTCACATAGAGCCCTGCCTTGTTGGCACCAAAAAATGTACGGAACTGCCAAAAAAATTATAGACGCGGGGCCTTCCCGAACGGGAGAATCTAAAAGGTAACGGGCTGCCCGGAACTGCCGAGATCGCCTGAGACTGCTGCTGTGACCGCCGAGATCGTCTGGGCCTGCTGAGATCGTCTAGACCTGCTGCTGAGACCGCTGAGATCGTCTGGGCCTGCTGAGATTGTCTGGACCTGCTGCTGAGACCGCTGAGATCGTTTGGGCCTGGATCACCTGAACAGATCACACAAAACAGAATCAGTATGGGACCGAGACCCTCTGGAGCGAGGTCGCCAGGAGGAGCGATCTCCTCCCTGCGAGGTCGCCCGGGAGGGGCGACCTGCTCCTTGGGAGATTGCCCAGGAGGGGCGATCTCCTTCCTGTGAGGTCGCCCGGGATGGGCGACCTGCTCCTTGGGAGATCGCCCAGGAGGGGCGATCTCCTTCCTGCGCGGTCGCCCGGGAGGGGCGACCTGCTCCTTGGGAGATTGCCCAGGAGAGGCGATCTCCTTCCTGCGAGGTCGCCCGGGAGGGGCGACCTGCTCCTTGGGAGATCGCCCAGGAGGGGCGATCTCCTTCTTGCGCGGTCACCCGGGAGGGGCGACCTGCTCCTTGGGAGATCACCCAAGAGGGGCGATCTCCTTCCTGCGCAGTCGCCAGGGAGGGGCGACCTGCTCCTTGGTAGATCGCCCAGGAGGGGCGATCTCATTCTTGCGAAGTCGCCCGGGAGGGGCGACCTGCTCCTTTTGCGAGGTCGCCCGGAAGGGGCGACCTCCCTCCGCGAGGTCGCCCAGGAGGGGGACCTCCCTCTGCGAGGTCGCCCAGGAGGGGCGACCTCCCGCTGCGAGGTCGCCCAGGAGGGGCAACCTCCCGCTGCGAGGTCGCCCAGGAGGGGCAACCTCCCTCTGCGAGGTCGCCCAGGAGGGGCGACCTCCAGGTGCGAGGTCGCCCAGGAGGGGCGACCTCCCTCTGTGAGGTCGCCCAGGAGGGGCGACCTCCCTCTGCGTGGTCGCCCAGGAGGGGCGACCTCCCTCTGCGAGGTCGCGGAGGAGGGGCGACCTCCCGCTGCGAGGTCGCCCAGGAGGGGCGACCTCCCCGTGTGCGAGGTCGCCCGGAAGGGGCGACCTTCCTCCTGCGTGAGACCGCCCGGGCTCGTCGAGACCCCCCCGGAGGAGCGAGATCGGCCCGGATCTCCGAACATACCGTAATACCTGAAAATGTTAGCTCGTAGAGATCGCCGATTTCTGGGTAAAACATGCCTCAAGTCACACATGGTCTTACACTCAGTGGCGGACGCAAGAATTTTTTCTAGTGTGGGCGGACTTAAAAATTGAAAAAAAAATCAAAAATATGAAAAAGCACATTAATATGAAAAAAATTATACAAAAATTGCACATGCAATATGAAGAAAGATATAAATAGCCTTGCTTACAAGACTCCTCTTCGAGCTTTCTTGTTTTTAAAGCATTTCATAATGTCCTCATACTTGATGGTGGAAAATATGTCTTTTTCAATATATGTCACTAAGCAAGCATTCATCTATTCATCCTCCATCCGATTTCGTAATGATGACTTGATAATCTTCATTGCAGAAAAAAACTCTTTCTACAGTTGCAGTTGCGACATGTAATAGCAGTGCTAGCTTCACAAATAAATATACCAATGGATAAAGAACATCCTTCTTCAATTCAACTAGTCTTTGCGATAATCCTCCAAGTCCAACCACCTCTAAGAAGTCATCATTTAAGTGGACGTCTAAAATATAACATTCAAGTTGATTATCATGCTCCATTAATGCAATTGGAGAAAAGTCCATGGGATAATGTTTAGCAAATCGAATCAATTTGTGCTTATCAAATGCAAGAAATCCATTACTTGGATCTAAACTTGTCATACATAAAAGCAATTCTGTGTTCACCCCATCAAATCGACTATTCAGCTCAACAAGTTGCAGATCTATCACTGCATAAAATATATCGACACGATAAAAATGAAGGTTTATAGTTTCTTCAGTTTTACGTCTTGATCTCCCTCGAGCAACAAATTTGTCTTTCATATTCGGAACGACAATTTCATGTTTGTTACAAAAGAGAGTACCTCGTTAAATAGAGAATCACATCCATTGTTCTACATTTCTTGTAATCGTAACTTGAAAATTTTGACAAGAATCATGACATTTACAAGGTCTTGATCATTCCTTTGCAATGCTTATGACAACTCATTGGTGATCCCCAGAACATTCTTCATTAAGTGGGTCAATAATACAAACTCAAAATATTGCATAGCATTCAATAAATCACTAGCTTCAGCTTTTTGCTCTGAAAGTGTGGCATCCACTTCAATGACCTCAAAGACATCAATTGTTGGAACCAATATTTGGCCCAACGAGGGGTTCAGACCCATGGGAAGGGGGCAGCTAGCGCTTACTGATCCCACAGAGGAACCTGACCTAAGACTTAGAACAAGAGACACGACCCTTGGCAACAGCGTGGATGTCCCACCACACACCCGGAAGATCTTTTGAGCGCTTCCCCTCCTAAGCCAAGACTGTAGTCGGGCACCTTGGAGAGCTGAAGGAGCTAACCAAAGAGTTTCTGAGGAGAAGCAAAAATTTAGAATGCTCTCCAAAGGTGCCCTAAAGGGTCTATTTATAGCCTTTTTGAACTGGTCTGCTAATAGCGGGCTTCTGCCTTTTGGTTTTGCTATATGCACCCCAAATTGGTCTGCTAACAGCCAAACTCCGATGTTCTGGAGGGCTATTGGCAGCCCACCAAGGGTATCAGGGTAAATTCACCTGCAGACCCCTACTGGGCGAGTGACACATGAAGACGCCAATCGCTAGCCTCCTTGTGAACTGGACTCGCGAGACCTCCTCTCGCGAGTAGGGGCGACCCTCCACTCTGTGTTATTGTAAGACTTGTAAAGTCTGAGTTTGGTAGGATTCTGTGTGAGTCTAAGTTGTAAGATCTACTTATTGAGAAGAGATCATAGTTGGAGTAGTTGCCTAGTCTAGCACATTGCTAGATAGGTGGGAGGGACAGTGAAGTACCTATTGACACATTGTCTTAAAGGGAACCACTATAAATTCTGTGTGCTTTCTGTGTTGTTTCTATGATGTGCTAGCTAGATATTTAAAGTAGCAATTAACATTGAAAACACCTAATCATCCCCCCCCCCCCTCTAGGTGTATTATTGACAACCCATATCTTTCAGTTTCCATCCTAGTGACCGGTGTGAAAGTCTCTGAGAAGACCTTCCCTGGTTTTTGTGAGTACCGTTTTGCTACCAATCGTGTCTTGTGCTCCAGAACTTCTCCACTTTCATTCAGCTTAACTTTGAAAATCTATTTCAGGCCAATGATGAAGTGACGGGGTGGCTTGTCTACAAGCACCCAAGTATTATTTTTCTGGATCATGTTGATCTTAGAATACATAGCATCAACCCTCTGTATATGAATTGGGTTCTTCGCAAAGGACTATGTTACATGATGCATAAATTTCTGTTAGGGAACGAAACTTTCTTAGAGATGATGAACCATACCTGGGTTCAGCAAGAGTGCCCTCCAGATTTGTGGATTGGGCGGCTGACTGGGAGATCATCAACCAGGCTTCCAGCATCATCCTCCATAAGATCAACGAATGAAAGACTCTTATCCGTAGCTGTTTCCCACTCCCATGAGCCTCTTCATACAAAATTGTGTCTTTGCTGATGAAAAGTTTGTTCGTCTGAGGATTGTATAACCTGTAGCCTTTTGTTTCCTGGTTGTACCCGACCATGATGTACTTTTCTCCCTTCTTGTCTAACTTATCTATGTGTTCTTTTGTTGTTAGGGCATATGCAATAGAACCAAAGATCTTGAAATGATGAATGGAGGGCTTCCTTTTATACCAGGATTCATAAGGTGTTGAGTTCTGGAGAGCTTTTGTGGGCTCACGGTTAAGTATATGAATTGCGGTGTGCATTGCTTCTCCCCAAAATTCTTTTGGTAAGTTTTTTTTGCTGCAGGAGACTTCTCCCCATTTCTACAACCGTCCGGTTTTTACGCTCCGCCACCCCATTCTGCTGAGGGCTATACGGGGTTGTAAGGTATCGTTTGACACCATTTGATTTACAAAACAAAGTGAACTCAACGTTGAGAAATTCTCCCCCTATTAGTCCAGAGGCACTTGATTTTGTGGTCAGATTCATTCTCAACAGACTCTTTAAAATGGGTGAAGTGTTGGAACGCGTAGACTTCTGATGAAGAAAATAGATCCACATCATGCGACTGAAATCATATACAAACTGGAGATAATACCTATTTCATGACCAAGTAGGAGTGGAAACAGGGCCCCAAATATCTGCGTGGACCAGTTCAAGAGGATTTGTGTCTCGCCAGTTGGCTTGCAAGGGGAAGGTGTTTGATGAATCTTGTTGAGGGCTTGTGTATGCTCACACAATGTGATTTCTATACCAAATGTGAGAAAGTATTCTAACATATTTTCTAGTGGTTTACATGATTTAGGTGGATCTAGATCTGGGAGAAAAAAGATGAGCTACAAACACTAAAACAGTATATAATGGCGGCATGCATTTTGAACAAACCAGAGCAACTACAGTTCTTAACCCTAGCCGGATGAGAGTAAAGTATATACTCTCATACGGTACAGTCAACAAGTCAACTAGATTAAATATTACAAAACATGCCCTTAGCTTAAATAAAATGATAAATGATGATAACTTGGATATCAAACAAAAATGCCACCAACCCCAGGTTTAGTGTTATCTTCCTCTGTTACCGCCTCCTTCTTGATCCTGAAACGCCTCCGCCTCCAGGATTAGGGTCATCTTAATCGGTCGTCGTCGCTTTTAAGTCTGAAATGGTGTGTGTAGATAGCCTGCAAGGTTGCCATCTAGCAACAGTCGTGCCATGAATGCCCGTTCATGAGGTATTCAGGCCTTATGTTTGAAACTATACACATCGATATTGAGGATGATGTTCGTTGTGTTGTTACATTGTTTCTAAAATATTTTCTTGAATGTTAGCATGATGCGTGCTAATGCCATGATGGTATTGAAAAAGGATAAGAAACTTTGAGGCGATATTCCACCCCATTTGATCTTCTTGCTTTGCTTGAGGTTGATTCAAATATCATATTTTCTCTTATCGAAGGTTGATTTGTGCTATGTTTGGGGTAGATGATGCTGATGAGAAAGTTGATGTGAGAAATGAGTGGTGAAAATAGAGCTGTTAGGAAAACACTAATGAAAAAGTTGTATATTGTTTGGATAATATATGTTTTAGTATTTTTTTTTAAATGTTACTTCATGTTTAACTGTTTGACAAAACAGCTGTTTGAAAGTTTTTTTTAAAATGCTGTGACAAACCACTTGCGAGGGAACGAGTTCTTCTCACTGTCGAAGACGGGATGCGAGATGTGAGAGCAGAGAAATCTCTTTTTATAGAGAAATGTGAGACCCCCCTGCTACTTTTCGAATCCACCTAAAATGCCTTTTTCACACCTGATTTTACAAACGCTACACATACAAACGGGCTATTAGTAGCGGTGGCGGTGGAAATGCAGCTTTTTGAGCCGTCGGAGCTGTCCCAAACAGAGACTTGGATTCTCACTCAGTGACTCTATAATGAGTTTGCGTTGTGCACGTGGTTTATGATGTTTCACTTTGAACTAAAGTTTTACTTGCATGTATTAAGCAACAAAATGGAGAGCCAAAAGAGATATTACTTGCTTTCGAAGAGGTGTCTTACATGCGGTTTAAATAGGGTTTTAACAGAAGGTTCTAGACTTAGCATTAAACAGGATTAGGTGGAAATTGTAATAAAGATAAGGGGTTACAATAAGTGGCATTCATTAAAGCTGGATGGATAGCAAGGTGGCATTGGTGGTTTGATGATATCGGAGCAAGCGACTGATTTACTTTTCTTATACCCCCTCTAAATTAGGCGCCTTCTTGATTCCGAGCTTTTCCTGCAGTTCTGCAAATCGAGACCTCGGAAGTGGCTTGGTGAGAATGTCTGCGATCTGATTTTCCGAAGGGAAGAACTCGAGCTTGATCATTTTCTTCTCTAGGGCTTCTCTTACAAAGTGGAAACGAATGTCAATATGTTTGCTCCTCGCGTGATAGACTGGGTTTTTGGCTAGGGCAATTGTAGAAGTGTTGTCGCAGAGTATTTCTGGTCCGTCTTCCTCTTCTTCGTTGTATGTATGTCCCCAAATTTCTTTCTTTAGGCGGTGTAGCCAGATAGTTTCACAGGTTGCAGAGTTGAGAGCCATGAACTCTGCTTCTGTAGTGGAGAGAGCTACCGAATGCTGTTTCCTGGAGTTCCAGGAAATAGGGCATGAGCCAAGGAAGAACAGGAAGCCGCTGGCGCTCTTCCTGTCATCCAGGTTACCGGCCCAGTCGGAGTCAGTGTAGCCTAACAATTTGGCTTTAGCTTGTTGTTCTAATAAGAGTCCGTGCGTCTTCGTTCCCTGCAAGTAACGCAATAATCTTTTTGCGGCTAAAAAGTGATTTTTAGATGGATTGCTCACGAACCTGGCGAGGATGTTGACGGAGTTCTCAATGTCAGGCCTGGTGTTCGTGAGATAGATCAGTGAGCCGATTAAGCTCCTAAATTCTTCAATAGCTGCTGCTTCTTCTTCATTTTTTCTTGAACGGAACTTTTCGTTTGCTGACATGGGAGTGCAGGTAGGATTGCATTCTTCCATATGGAATTTCTTTATCAGTTGGTGAGTGTATAATTCTTGTGAGATAAAGATCCCCCCAGCGAGATGTTTGATCTGCAGTCCTAAGAAGAATTTTAGGACTCCATGATCAGTCATCTCGTATTTCTTTTTCATTTCCCTTGTGAAATCTTCAATGAGTAGCAGGCAGGTTCCAGTGACAATTAAGTCATCAACATATAAGCTCACAAAGATGTATTGTCCCCCTTCATGTTTTATGTATAAGGTGGGTTCACTGGGGCTGCGATTAAATCCTTCGGATAGGAAGAAGGTGTCAATATTATGATGCCAAGAGCGTGGGGCTTGTTTTAGTCCATAGAGGGCTTTATGTAGTCGATAGACTTTTTCTTCTTTCCCTTTAATTTCATATCCAGGTGGTTGACAGACAAATACTTCTTCTTCAAGGTCCTCATTCAAAAAGGCCGATTTTACATCCAACTGGAAGATTGGGAGTTTGTTCTGAGCAGCAATGGCAAGTAGAAGACGTATGGTTGTCATCCTAGCAACTAGTGCATAGGTTTCATCATAATCATAACCTGGTTTTTGTGAGAACCCTTTTGCTACCAGCCTTGCTTTGTATTTACAGAGACTTCCATCTTCGTTATGTTTTATTTTAAAAATCCATTTAAGCCCAATTATGGTTCTGTTGGGGGGCTTGTCAACAAGGGTCCAGGTGGCATTTTTCTCAATGGCTTCAAGTTCTTCTTCCATTGCTTTTCTCCATTCCTTTTCTTCTGTAGCTTCTTTCTGATTGCTTGATATTGTAGTGAACAAGGAGATTTCAGTGTCTCCATAGATATCTTGAAGGGACCTTGTTTTGATGGGTTGTGATGATTCAAAATCAGGAACCATACATTTTGGCGATGGTGTGACTTCATTGTTATGGAGGGGACTTGTTAGTTCAACCGATAGTGAAGGTAAGTGATGATGCACATTTGAATCTGATGCTCAATCCCATGTACAATCTTCATGAAACGTTACATCTCGTGAGATGATAATTTTGCCTGTCTTGGGTTCAAGAAGCCTATACCCCTTGGTCTCATTGATGTAGCCCAGAAAGACACACTTTTGACTACTTGGTTCTAGTTTGTCCCTCCCAGGTTTGTTTGTGTGAGTGTAGGCAATGCAGTTAAAGACTCTCAGATGTGAGAGTGTTGGCTTTTCTCCATAGATTGCTTCATAGGGAGTGGATTTGTGTAAAGCTTTAGTGGGACCTCTGTTCAGAATATAGACAGCAGTGGCAGTGGCTTCTCCCCAGAAATCTTTGGGACAGGAGGTGTGCAACATGATTGCTCTTGCCATTTCCATAACTGTTCTGTTTCTTCTTTTGATGACTCCATTTTGCTGGGGCATGTAAGGGGCAGTAAGTTCTCTGTGGATTCAGGCCTCTAGACACATTTTATTAAACTCAATTGATAGGAGTTCCCCTCCCCTATCACTTCTGATGGCTTTTATTTTTATCTCAAACTGATGTTCTATTTGTTTCTTGAAGTTGAATATAACTCCTTGTGCTTCAGATTTTTGTGTGAGATGAAATATCCACAAATATCGGCTATAGTCATCGACGATTAGTAGATAGTAACGTTTGCCACCAAGAGAGAGCACACTGGCTGGTCCCCAAATATCGATATGAAGGAGATCTAGGGGAGCATTTCCTCTTCTGTGGGCAGTCTTTGGGAAGGGCTGCCTGTGTGACTTTGCTTGAGCACAGGTGGCACATTCCATTGGCAGGACTTTGGTAGTTGGTAAGCCTTCTAGAAGTTTCTCATTTTGCATTTTTTGTATGACTGGGAAGCAGATGTGCCCAAGTTGGTGATGTCACAGTTGTGCTGTGGGGTTATTGCCTGCCTGGGAGCAAGCAAGAGCATGCATCCCAGATGTTTTTAAAGTGAGTGTAAAGATGTTACTATTGTTCATGTGGGCCGAGGCAACGGTGATGTTGGTCTTTGGGTCAACTATATCACACATATTGTGTTTGAGCAGGACTTTAAAACCTCTTTTTAATAGATGACCTACGCTCAACAGGTTCTGTGTGAGTGTAGGGGCAAATTGTACATTTGGGATCATTATGGTGGTGCCATCAGGTGTGATTACTGATATGGTTCCTCTGCCCTCAATCTTTTCTTTGTTTCCATCTCCTAAGGCAACTTCAGATTTCCATGTTTCATCAAGATTGGTGAAGAATGACCTATTATTCACCATGTGGTTTGAGCAACCACTATCAACAAACTAGGTAGAGGTATCTTCATTGATGTTGGGGGTGTTACAAGTAAACATGAACTGGTCAGAATCGACTTCAGTGATTTTTGCCTCTTCTTTGTGTTTGTGCCAGCATTTATCTGCAGAATGATTGGGAATTCTGCAACTTTTGCATCTGAAGAAGCAGTCTTTGGATTCATGATTCTGTTTCTTACATATGATGCAGTGTTTTTCATTGTGGTGGTCTGTTTTACTGGTTTTTTGCATTGTTTTGTTTCTGTTATCACCTCTTGAGTCTTCAGGAGCCTTCTTTTGTGCTGATTTCTTCTGAAAAGACATTTTAGTTTGGAAGGCTTTTTCTAGTATAGGCTCATCATGGTTAAGCAAGTCCTCATGGGTTTGTAAAGAAGCCATCAGATCTATGACTGTAAGTTTTTCCAGGTCATGGGCTTCCAAGATGGCAGACACAATATGTTTGTGGGACTTTGGAAGTGACCTAAGGATTTTTTCTATGATTTGTTGTTCTTCTATTGTACGCCCAAGACTTCTAATTTGGTTTACAAGACTAATAACCTTTGCAAAAAAGTCTTGAACCGTTTCATTGTCTCTCATGGTAATAGAATCAAAGTTTCTTCGAAGGGAGTAAAGTTTTATTTTTACTACCTTCTTTGAGCATTTGTATTCATTCTCCAATCTTACCCATGCTTCTTGAGCGGTTTTTGATCCCATTATTCTGGAATAAATTGATGGTGCTATTCCCTGTTGGATAAGATGCAGTGTCAGAGCATCTTTCTTCAGTTCTTCCTTCGTGAATTTGGGTGGTTCTCCATCCTTTGACTTATCACTTGGTTAAGGGCCATCTTTTACTACGTCCCATAGGTCCTGGGATCGGAGTAGCGTTTCCATTTTGTCACTCCAGAAGTCGTAGAGCTCTCCGTTGAAGATGGGAATGGTGGAATGGCTATACAAGGGGGCTTGGTTGATAGATGATGAAGTCATGAATCAACGAGAGAGAGAGAGAGAGAGAGATCTCGAACAGATATTGCAATGGCTCTGATACCACTGATGTTTCACTTTGAACTAAAGTTTTACTTGCACGTATTAAGCAACAAAATGGAGAGCCAAAAGAGATATTACTTGCTTTCGAGAGGAGTCTTACATGCGGTTTAAATATGGTTTTAACAAAAGATGCTGGACTTAGCATTAAACATGATTAGGTGGAAATTGTAATAAAGATAAGTGGTTACAATAAGTGGCATTCATTAAAGCTGGATGGATAACAAGGTGGCATTGGTGGTTTGATGATATCGGAGCAGGCGGCTGATTTACTTTTCTTATAGTTTATCCCCAAAAGCTTCCCTTGTTACACGTCCGATTTTGTTGTAAATGCGCATGAAGCTTCTTGGGTATGTTTAAGTTTATAATTTGGTTTCATTTTGTTGAGTTTGAACTACAAAATACTAATATAGCGTGGAAATGAAGCATTTGATTTTGAACTACAAAACAATAATATTATGTTTTCGGTTTGGTATGCATAAATAAATCTAGGCCGCAAATAAAATTTGTTGGTGTGCATATATCAATAGTGTGCACATAGTCAAATGATATGCACATAACATTACTCTATCTAATACTAGACTTACCCAAATTCTCTTATATATTATCTATATTACTAAATAAATCTATCATTTTAGCTAACATTTTCCTCTTCATTTGTATTCATATCATTCCCTCGTATTCAAATATATATCTATAATTATTATTTATCACACGAGTGTCAGCGCACTCACTCGCAAGTGTGTGTAATAGATATAAAAATAAAAATATTAATATAAAAATAGGAGTAAATATAAATTATAAAACAAGAAAATAATATAATAATAAAAAATTCGAACAAGAGGACTGAACTTATAACCACTTGGTGATAGGGGTGTGCGCGGTGCGGTTTGGTGTGATTTTGGCCCAAACCGTAACCGTACCGCAGGGACGCAATTTTGGCCTTAGCAAAACTGCACCACACTGAAATTACGCGGTGCGGTTTCGGTTTGGTGCAGTTTTTTGCGATTTCGGTACGGTTTTTAGCATGTGATATACATAGACATCAAAAAGATAATGTGAGGCAAAATAAGATGTAAAATTTGGATAAAAATATAGTTACATGAGTTATATTTTCATGAAAAAAATGTGTAATACAAATATTTTTAAAATACAAATATTACAAAATCAACTATAAAATCAACTGCGAGCTAAAAATAGATCTTCGGATACTATAATCCTCATGATATGACTAGTTTAATTGTATATGAAATGACTGAGATAATTATGACTGCTTTAATTGCGGTTTTTTATGCTCATCCCTAATTGATGATATTTGTTTTAACTGTGATAATTACTTTTAATATTTAGGAAAGATATGTGCCATAATACTATTCTATTCTAGATTAGAGCTAATTACCTAATGTTTGATACTAATTAATGTTTATTTTTCTATCATTTAATTATCTATTATGTATGAATAAAAGCTAGGGATAGGCATAGGCCTAGATTCTCTTGTCCAAAAGTGAGCACGATTTGGACTCAAAAGTTGGATCACCGTGCGCGATCCCGATCTTGTTGTATATTTTCATCGACACGAATTTTGCGCAAGATTATCTAAAATACGATCACTTTTAAATACAATCATATTTACACAAATACAGTCGTATATTAGCAACCAATCTACACCGTTAAAATAACGGATCATTTGATTATACTTGCTCTCGCACAGTGATCTATTATGATCACCGTGTATTACCTGTACCTAAATATCTCTCCATGATTTGACACCGCCGGCCTACCTTTGTTTGAAATGTTTAATTTTCTATTATTTGTGCGATATATTATTTTTGGTTTATTTACAATAGTATCAATTTTATGAATATTATAATCTATGTTTTGTTAATTTTTTTTTTGTAAAATTCTATTATTTTGAGCAAAAAAAATAATATGAGAAAAATATGCCGGACCCATCATGCTCATGATTTAAATAAAATAAATAAACAAAATAAATTGCATTGTAGATTTGTAGTATGATAATAATATAATTAACATAAAAAATAATTTAAGTACATAAAATAAATAGCTGTATAATAATCAGTTAATTTAATATAATTATATATTATAAACATCGACAATGAAAGATCTCCCATACAAAGTGTGTAGAGAGGATATTATTTGGTCACTGCTTTTCCATCGTAGCATATACGAAAAAAAAATGAATTTTGTAGGGGTATCGATAACTCACGCACGACTATTAGTGTATGTATGTATGTATGAGTGTAATTTGGATCAGTTCGGTTCGATTCGATACCACTGAGAATCAAGAACGACACGTGTATATATATATATATATATATATATATATAGGTTCGAATTCAATTTTTTGGACCGGGAACCGACGAACAATTCTAAATTGTAGAACCGGAACCTAACCGAAAATATCGGTTCGGTTCTCGGTTCGAAAAAATGTAAGGTATTTGGTCCTACATTTGTGAAGAGGCTGCTTCAAGCACACTACATCCTTGAAAGAACTTTCCTTTGGATGACTTCATATATGTATTATACGAGTGACATGCACAGGGCTTTGCCCCTACGGCCAATCATGACAGTATCTTGACTCCGACATGTACGGGATTCCGCCCCTATCAATTAATTAATACAGCTTATAATAAACACACTAGCAATTAATACATGCGAAAATTCGTTATACATCACCTTTCAATACAAAATTATCACATTAATAAAGTTGATGAGTTTAATGACAACTCCTCGAAAATACCACTAACATGTTTAATGATAACCTTTCTCGAAAAGACCGGTAACATGTTTAATAATAGCCTACTATAATAAGCAACATTTTAAAAACCGGACCGCCGGTTCAACCGGCTGGACCGTGAACCGGCCAGGTGTCCGGTCCGGTCAAGCCTAAGAATCGGCTCAGTCAAGAACTGTTGGAGAACCGGGTAATCAAGTGGGCTAACTGCGGACCCGGGAACCGGATCGAATTCGTGAAAGCCGCCCGGTCCAAACAAGCTTAAATAATTAAAATTTTTATTCCAAAAAGACACTGATAAAGATTTTTGAACCAGTGACCTCAGGGATAACTAGAATGATTCAAATCAGTATGCCAACAACTTAAGTTTTCTTTGGAGCTAATATATACATAATTAGATATTATAATTTTTATGTATAAAAATATATAGAAACAAAATCTACATGTATCATTTATATAATAGTTAATAAATTATTTAATTTTTTGATGACAAGAATTTAATATATTTATGCATATTCATATATGGTTGGTACATTTTTATTTACATGAGTTTTAATCAAATATGAATTATAAAAAATCAATTAAAATTTATTAATTTATGTATAGAATAATATTTAAATTAGAGTACGTAAAGGTACATGATAATGCTGAAATATTTTCTTGATGCATATGATAAATATAATAATGTATTAAATTTTATTTTATCATTAGATTAATATTATTTTAAATATTTTTATAGTTTTTATGTATTTATGGTTCAACCCCCGGTCGAATCGGTCCGACCGATCAGACCTTGAACCTTTCGTTCATCCGGTTCATTGACCGGTCCGGTTCTGAAATCCTTGATAGCAAGTCCAGAGCTCTACTAAAAACTTTTTCTATTTTATAAATTTTCATCATTATTTAAAATTTGGGGATATTGTGTAATTACATAAATGAGAATAGTATTTTAGTTTTTGGAAATATATTATAATATATGTTGTCATTAAAGTAAAAGAATAATGCGAGGGCGATATTATTAGCAGTCCTACGACGGCTATTCGCAGTCCTAAAAACATCTAAAACCGCTATTCACAGTCCTAAAAGCACTTAAGTTCACTGGACTGAAAATGAGTGAATTGTGTTTAGCCATTATAGGACTGCTTATAACATTGCCCTAATGTTATATGTACAACCCTCATTCTCCGAGGGTGCCCCCCCCCCCAAGGCCACGTAGACAGAAGTCAAAAGTCAAAGGGTCAACACAGAGGCCGACAGTCCAAGACAGAAGCAGAAAAGACCCTGGCGAGTATGCAGGTGATACTCGCCAGGTAGGCGAGTATTGACCAAAGGAGCTCGTCGCGCGCAGATGACAGCAGAAGCCCTGGGCGAGTATTGGCCCGGCATGTGCGAGCAGCACCCAATACTCGCCAGATGAGCGACTATGGCATGGTTAAAGCTATCACTTAAAACCGAAAACCGTAATCTGAACCGGAACCGAACCAGAACTGCAAAGAACCGGACCGAACCGTTCGCGAATTATTTGGGTTCCGGTTTGAATTTTGGAACCGTGAACAACAATGGTCCGGGTATGATTCTTTCATTTTTTTATCCGGACTGGAACCGGAACCGGAACCGCTATATATAAGTCTCAAGTGGTTTCAGGATTTTTAGAACCGATCCGAACCGGACTGAAGAAGAACCGAACCGCAACCCATTTATTATAATAATAATAATTATTATTATATTGTTATTTTTTATAATATATCTATAATATCTATACTTACCATTATGGGTGAAACTGGTGCGGTTTGAACCCAAACCGCATTCGCAACAAAGGGGGTCGATTTTGGACTGAACAAAATCGCACCAGACCAAATCCGTGCCGTGTGGTTTGACATTGGTGCTATTTGAAATTTGTTTTTACGGTGTACTTTCGATTTTCATACAGTCATATAATGTATTTTCAATTTTACTCACATATTTTTCTGAAATATTTTGTTTTAAAAATATAAAGAATATACAACTACTATTTAATAGTAATCGTGAAAGACAAATCTAATTGTAGCTCATAAATTAGTCAAATTGAATTAACTAATATATTTTTCAAACAAAATTTTAATTGTAAAATAAGATTTCAAGAGCAACAATTCAAAGTTCTTTACCCTATGTTGAGTCGTGATCTTCAGCAACATGAACATTGCATCAGCATTAAACGATCGTGATCTTTGAATTTTTAAAATCGGCACGGGCTGGTGCAATTTTGTGATTTTGCGGTTTCAATTTTTAACTTTCAGCCCGACTTATTATATATTATATAAAAAGTACTCTCCCTTGATGTAACACGAAATTCCAGCGCCCGGGCCTCAGACTTCGAAGTCCCTCTTGCAAAAAAAAAACAAAACAGGCATACTTTTCCTCTCTGGTTTTTTATTTTTGACCTCCCTCATTCATTTCATCAAGTTTGGTTTTGGTTCTAGTTGGAACCGATTGTAACCGGACCGAACCGCATAGAACCAGACTGAACCGTTAGTGGTCGGTTTGGTTTTGGTTCTTGTTGAACCGTAACCGGAACCGTTAACACGATGGTTCCAAAAATTATACTGGAACCGGAACCAGAACTGGAACCGGTCAAACCAAATACGGTTTTGGTTCTAATTTGCAGAACCGTTACTTTAGCGGTTCGGTTCACGATTTTAGTAGAACCGAAACCGAACCGGAACCGTGACAGCTCTAGGCATGGTACTCGTCGAGTAACCCATAGTCGCCGGGTTGGGGGGTCGGGCTATAAAAAGCCCCATACCCTTTGGTTTTCCTATAAATAGGACCCCAGGGGTACTTGGATTGACACCTGGACTTGAGCTTTTGGACCCCGATTCCCGAACTCTCGAGCCCGTCACCCTTGCTTTCAGCCAAGTCGGTTCCTTCCCTGTACCAAGCTCGGCCACTTTGGTTTCGGAGGGGAAGACTCTCTCGAGCTTCTGGGTACGTGGTGGGACCTCACTGCCGCAGCACCTGGGGTCCTGTTCGTTGCTCTTCTAGCTTCTTCGTCGTTGCCAGCCAAGCCATCTCGTTGGACTGCTGGGCGAGTAGCCTCCGGCTGCATCGGTCCGAATCATGAGGTCAAGATTTTCCTGGCGTCAACACTTTGGTGCGGTGAGCGTGGAAACGTGCCTCCGACTTAACCCACGTAAAAACTCAGAACCAAAGTGTTGGTGCGGACTGCACGCTCACCGCACCAAAGTGTTGACGCTGGGAAAATCCTAACCTCAAGATTCGGACCGATGCAGCCGGAGGCTACTCGCCCAGCAGTCCAACGAGATGGCTTGGCTGGCAACGACGAAGAAGCTAGAAGAGCAACGAACAGGACCCCAGGTGCTGCGGCAGGGAGGTCCCACCACGTACCCAGAAGCTCGAGAGTGTCTTCCCCTCCGAAACCAAAGTGGCCAAGCTTGGTATAGGGAAGGCACCGACTTGGCTGAAAGCAAGGGTGATGGGCTCGAGAGTTCGGGAATCAGAGTCCAAAAGCTCAAGTCCAGGTGCCAATCCAAGTACCCCTGGGGTCCTATTTAAAGGAAAACCAAAGGGTAGGGGGCTTTTTATAGCCCGGCCCCCCAACTCGGCGACTATGGGTTACTCGGCGAGTACCATGCCATAGTCGCCCATCTGGAGAGTATTGGGTGCTGCTCGCACACGCCGGGCCAATACTCGCCCAGGGCTTCTGCTGTCTTCTGCGCGCGATGAGCTCCTTTGGTCAATACTCGCCTACCTGGCGAGTATCACCTGCATACTCACCAGGGTCTTTTCTGCTTCTGTCTTGGACTGCCGGCCTCTGTGTTGACCCTTGGACCTTTGACTTCTGTCTACGTGGCCTTGGGGGGGGGGCACCCTCGGAGAATGAGGGTTGTACACAATCCCCGCTCTTTGCGAGTAACGTAGTTGCTCGGAAAGAATCATCCAACCTTCATTCGACGAGATTGCCTACTGGCTACTATTGACTTATACTCTCCATCTCGCTGGCCGACGCTCGAGCTCTATAAATAGAGGGGCAGGGGTCTCTGGTGGCACATCTTTTCTGAACTCGCTCAAGATGGCACTCGACTATGCTGCGGAGGCTAAGGCGGCCATGGCTGGTCTTGTGGGCCTGTTCGATGGTCCTCCGCTCCCTCCTCGCCTAGGTCCCGAGGTTGAAGACTTCCTCGCTTCTAAGAAGAGGAAGAGGCTGGCGAAGAAGAAGAAGGAGGGGGAAGAAGAAGGTTGCTGAAGATGATTCCACCGCCCCTTTGGGCGACCAACATCAGCAGCTGTTGGACGAGTTCGGGTTGTCCAACGGCTCGCCGGTCCCTGATTCTACTGCTCCAAATGTCGTCGTGGAGGCGAGCATACCTGGGACCTCGACCCAGAATCAACCAGAGAATCCCGCTCCTGCGCGAGGTGGGAGCTACCTACTCGCCACCTTCTTTGATTATCCTCGACTTGGCCCATGTTGCTGAATGCTTCTTATATGCTCGCAGATTCGTCCACCATCGGTGCTCAGGAGAAGCCTCTGGCCGTGCCTCCTCTGAGATCGTCGCCCATGATCTCGCCTAGGGGTGGTGGGCGTTCGGCGCGAGTTCTCCACAGCTCTTTGCTGGGGAAGAGACCGATGAGCGAGCAACGGGCTCCTCTGGCGGGCAGCGTGCTTCCACCACCACCGCCTCTTGAATCTTCGGGGTTGGCGAGCAGCTCGCAGCTGCCCACGGGTGGGCTTCCGCCACCTCCTCCTTTTCCTCCTCCCGTCACGACTCAGGGCGAGCAGCACCCTTTGACTTCTACCGCTCCCTCAGCCAACCAGGGCGAATCCTCGCGCCGTGGTGGGACTGAGGGCCCTTCGAGCTTCTTTCCCCCGAGGGGGGGAGGGCGACCATCTGATAGTCGCGGTCTAGGGAACGCGCCTCCTAGCCGGGGTCAGGCCGCTGGGTCCCATCCTGCTCGGCGAGGCGATCATCATCATGGCGCGTCTCCTCAGCGAGGCAGGGGCTCTCCTCGACGTCACTCTCGCAGTCCTCGGCTAGGTATTTGGTCGCCATCTGTGATAGTCGCCACTGTCTTCACTCTATTTCTTTCGTCGTCAAAACTCTGACACTCTTACCTTTTTTGCAGCTTGCGCTCGTACTCCCATAGGAGCCTTGATCGACGCCGTCGGGCTTTCTTCTCATGAGTACCAGGAGAAGGCTACTCGTGCGATCCTGGATCTGGAGGCGAAGCTAGAGCGCCTGGCGGTCAGCGAGCCTCATCGCCGCCTGACTGACATGGAGTCGCGGGTTGAGCGCCTGACGAGCACTGACGCTCATCGTCGCTTTGCCGAGCTGGAGGTGCGAGTATCTCGGCTGGAAGAGTTCGATACTCGCCTGGCTGGTGCAGAATCTCGCCTTCACACCGTCAGCGACCTGGAGCGTCGAGTTGCGAGGCTCGAGCATCGCCAGCAGCTGCATCATGACGAGATGGTGGGGATGCGCGCGAGCATGGGCTCGGTCGGTCGGCTGGCGAGGATTGAAGACCGGCTACGGCAGGGCGAGGATGCGATGTCCGTAGCCTTCGAGCACTTCAAGCGAGCTCGCAGCTTGGGCTGGGTCGGGCGACATCCTCAGCCTCCGGATCCTCAGGCGAATATTCAGGCGCCTCCTTAGATGTTGTCTTTTCTTTATTTTCTTCTTTCTATGTTATGTCGCCCTTGGCGAGCACCCTTGTAACTCTGAAACATTTTTTTGATTTGATGTAATATTATTTAGGCGAGTATTGGAAACTCGCCTTTTATTACTTGCTCTGCTTTCTTTTTCTGTGATGGATTTCTTTGTCAGTTTTCTCTATCTTCTTTAATTTTGGCGAGTAGTGTCTGCATGTCGCCTGTGTCTGGCGAGCTTCTTTTATGCTTCTTCTTGCAGGTCTTCGCGCTTTGGAAGTCGGCACCTTGCTGACGCGCGCTGCTGAGTTGGCGACCTTAACTTAATGCTCGCCACCCCCTTAGTCCTAATCGCGTCATCGTGCTCGATAAGCCAAGCTACCCGACTACTATAAATAGGGGGGTGGGTGAGTATTTATTACGCTTTCGGCGATCTTCTAACTCACACGCGAGTATCTTCCGTCCTCCTCTCCTCTTCTTGTCTTCTTCGATACTCGCCTTTATTCCCTCCTTTCCTCCAAGATGTCTGACGAGGCGACCATTCGGCGTGCCAATCACGCCAAGAACTTCGCGGCGACCACCTTTAAGAAGTCCATCACGACTGAGAAGGACTTGGAGCTCTTCACGGCGAAGTACATCCCGCCAGGGTTTGTCGCTCGGCTTCCTCGCCAGGGCGAGCGACTAAACACGGTCCTGACCACCGAGCGGGTATTCCCTACTCGCCACTTCGAGGTGGGCTTGCGACTACCATTGTGGACGGAGTTCTCTCAGATTCTTCGCTACTTTGGGATAGTCCCTGCCCAGATCAACCCCAATGGGGTGGCGATGATCGTGGGGTTCCTCTGCTACCTGCGCGACCAGGGGATCGCCTTCGACCTTTCCGTCTTCAGGCGGATATTCCACTTAATGACGACAGGCGAGGGTGTCGTCTTCTTGTGCAGCCATGTCTGCACGCTGGTCGGCACGGCAAAGAAGAACCATCGCTGGGGAGAGCGACTAGTCGTCATCACTGGCGACTTCCAAGCGATCCCCGATAGGTCCTTCCAGCCGCCGGAGAGCGTCTTCGGGGTTTCCTTCCTAAACAAGGGTGGCGAGAAACTGCTCGAATCCTTCAAGAATCGCCGCCTTGATGTGGTGTTCTGGAGGAGGCGAGTAGACGAACTTGCTGAGGTGTTTCCGGGCGAAGGTAACCTACCGCGCGAATAATCGCCGTACTCGCTCTTCGTCTTCGATCTGGCGACTAACTGGAGACATCTTTCCTTTTGTTGCAGCAGTCCATGTTCTGCCACGCGAGCTTCTCCCCGTGGTGGTGAAGGCGGAGGCTTCCACACAAGGAGGTGCAGGGACCTCTGCTCGCGGGGATGGGGTCCACTCGCCCATCGACTTGTCGCCAAGAGGCGATGAGCCTGCGATTGTCGGTGGAGGTTCTGGGCCTTCGAAGAAGCGGAAGAAGAAGGAGGTCGCCCACAGGGACCTCGACAAGAAGGCGGACGCTTCTGAGGCTGGCGAGCCTTACGCCCACCCGAACTTCAACCTCGGCAGGCGTGGCGAGGATGCCTATGGTCGCCCCTTGGTGACCTGGTCGGAGAGCGCCCACGTGGTGTCCCTAAGTTCCAACCTCCCGCCATGGTCGGAGGACTGGGAGGACAAGGGCGAGGTCTTCAATGTGCTCCACGCCATCTGCGATCGTGAGGACGCGGAGAGACTGCAGGAGGAGTCTTCCGAGTATCTGGCTCACCAGACCTCGCGATCTCTGCTGCGATCTGCCGAGCTGGCCCATTCGACAGCAAGGCGATTGCTCGAGTATGAGGGGGTGATCAAGACCCAGTGCAAGAAGATGATCGCCATGGGGCTTAAAGAGAAGGAGCATGAGGTACTCGCCTCGCTTCTATACTCGCTTCTGGGATACTCGCCGCATTGTCGAATAGTTCGCTGACCTTCCGTGTCTTCTCGTTTTTGCAGGCCGCCGAGGTGGAGATGGCGAAGAAGACCTCCCAGCTGGAGAAGGAGCTGGACGACACCCGGCTGGCCTTGGAGGCCGCACAAGTTTGCATCGCTGAGCTGGAAACTCGGCCTGCCGAGCAACAGCCAGCGGCGGCGGGCCCCTCCAGGGTCGGCAAGTAGATCAGGATACTTGGCGACGATATGCCTCGCATTCGTCGGGAGATCGCGCGAGCAACGGGGACTGCCATCCTAAGCCAACTGAAGGCGGACGACCTTCTGAAGCCGGCGGCGATGGAGCTGACAGTGGTGGATCTCATCCCGGCGCTGCTCGCCAAGGAGTCCACCTCTCCCTTGCGAGCATCTTCCCAGCTGTCCAGTGACTCCGAGGATGATGATTCCGAGGACGAGGATGATGACGGTGGTGGCGATGATCCAGATGCTGACATTGATGGCGAGGATGACGCCTAGTCGCCTGGGCACCCTTTTTTGCTCGCCCGGCGACCTTTTGTAAACCCTTGAAAGATTCTTTTGTAATTTATACCAAATATATAAATGAAAAAAGGGATAAGATTTTGCTCGCCTGTTTCTTCTGCCTTACTTCCTGTCTTGAATGTCGCTTAGGCTCCTAGGCTCGAGGCGAGGTTGAGTGCTCACTAGGCTCTTAGGATCGGGGCGAGATTAAGTGCTCGCTAGGCTCTTAGGCTCGAGGCGAGCTTGGGTGCTCGCACCTGCATACTCGCACGTGTATACTCGCCCATCTGGCGAGTATTACTTACATACTCGCCTTCTCAATGGTTCCTTCTGTTTGAGTCGAGTCGTGAGGGGCACTTGGAGGGTCCCGAGGGACACATGCTCTCAAGGCCTTGCCTTGCACCTCGTGAAGAGTTCATTAGAATCATTTAATAATAATAGACTTTTTAAGGGGAAAGAGATAGGGAATGGCAGTCGGGGAGGTCTGGAGGGACACATCTTCCCGAGGCCTACATCCTACTCGGATATCGGATGTCGACGAAGAATGTCATCAGGTAGGGAATGACGGTCGGGGCGGTCCAAGGGGACACACCGTCCCGAGGTCTCAATCTTACTGGGATGCTAGAATGTATCTGTTCTTTGGTCGATCGGATCAGTTTGGCCCTTTTCCAAGTTGGAATGTCGGCTTCCAGACTTTCCCCTGGTAATCTCTCCAGTCGGACGAGAAGTGCGGTCGGTGGGAACCGCTGCCAATCGTGCAAGGGGGGGTTGATCTCGGCCGTCATTGCATAGGTTTGGACTTAAGGGAACGCATACCCGAGGCACTGTCCCATCATCCGTTCTGAGTTTTTACGAGGGTTAAGTCAGAGGCTTGTTTTCCAACTTGCGGCATCGAATGTTGATGCAGGACGACGTCAAGCAGGGAGTGGCTGTCGGGAAGGTCCAAAGGGACACACCATCCTAAGGCCTTCATCCTACTTGGATGCTGGATGTGGATCAGACCTGCTTCCTGTTGCTCAATAATTTAGCAAGGAGTTAAGCACACTTAAGCACACCAACTCACATGATCGGACACAATAATTTTAGAAAACAGATTGCTTTGCTGCGAGCTTTTAGCTCTCGAGGGTATACGACACCTTTATCCAAGGGTCCCCTGAGCTAGTTAAATAGATCATCTCTTCGCCGAATCGGGAGGTCGGCGTCCAGACTTTTCTCCTGGTAATCTCTTCAGTCGGACGAGAAGTGCGGTCGGTGGTAACCGCGGCCAACGTGCAAGGGGGGAGCTGATCTCGGCCGTCATTGCAGAGGCTTGGACTTAAGGGAACGCACACCCGAGGCACTGTCCCATCATCCGTTCTGAGTTTTTATGAGGGTTAAGTCGGAGGCACGTTTCCCAACCTAGGGTGGAGATCGGCTACGAGGGTTAAGTCAGAACCAAAGTGTTGTGTACAACCCTCATTCTCCGAGGGTGGCCCCCCCCAAGGCCACGTAGACAGAAGTCAAAGGTCAAAGGGTCAACACAGAGGCCGACAGTCCAAGACAGAAGCAGAAAAGACCCTGGCGAGTATGCAGGTGATACTCGCCAGGTAGGCGAGTATTGACCAAAGGAGCTCGTCGCGCGCAGAAGACAGCAGAAGCCCTGGGCGAGTATTGGCCCGGCGTGTGCGAGCAGCACCCAATACTCGCCAGATGGGCGACTATGGCATGGTACTCGCCGAGTAACCCATAGTCGCCGGGTTGGGGGGGCCGAGCTATAAAAAGCCCCCCTACCCTTTGGTTTTCCTATAAATAGGACCCCAGGGTTACTTAGATTGGCACTGGACTTGAGCTTTTGGACCCCGATTCCCGAACTCTCGAGCCCGTCACCCTTGCTTTCAGCCAAGTCGGCGCCTTCCCTGTACCAAGCTCGGCCACTTTGGTTTCGGAGGGGAAGACTCTCTCGAGCTTCTGGGTACGTGGTGGGTGTTGGATCTTACGGTGCCCTTAGAGGGGGGGGGGTGAATAAGGGAATAAAAATCTTTTTATAATTTTATGGAAATTACTAAATTGTTTTATAATATGAGAAAGGCAAAATAACAATTTAGCTAATTTGTGAGAATATCATAATTTTCATCTTTAGAAATAAGTACTAAATTGTTTTATGATTAAGAGATTGAAATAAACAATTTAGTTAAAGTGATTTGAATTGAAAGCTTTGTACCCAATATATTAAAGATAACGCAAAAGGAGAGAAATCAAGTAAACACAAATAAAGACATGATTGTATTTATATAAAAAAGGTGTTTACAAAATTTGATTTCAATATCGCTAGAAATCGGAGGCGTACAAAAGTAAATTTCTTTTCCTTTTCTATACCGACTTGTATCCCCACAAACCGGTTGGCTTTAGCATATCCTTCCCCGGATAAGGCCTCAAGCCGCTCTAGCCAATCCTTCCCCGGATATGGCCTCGAGCCCTCTAGATCTAATCACCTAGAACTAGTCGCCAACACAAGGCGAATTTCCCCCTAAGTCCTACCCAGACCTAGTCGCCAACACAAGGCGAATTCTCTAAACGGTTACAAAAGTATGGAATGGAAATAATGAAAAACAATAATAAAACTCCTTATATGAGATCTCTGGAGTCGAGGATGAAGGATCGCTGTAGCATAAACGAGGTAGAAGCGATCGTCCTTTGGATGTAGCGTGACGTAGTCCTCCTCCAGAATTCTCCTTAAGCTTTTTGTGGGAGATCCATCTTCGGCAGCATAACAGCACTGGAATTGTGGCACAAGCAACCTCTCTGGGATCTCTAGCCAAAACGAGAAGCAAAGCTCCAATTTATAGAACTTGGAGCTAGCGCCGGCGGTAGTGGCTAGTGTATGCGGTAGCGTTCGTGTGGAGCGATTGCGAAACCGTCGGCGGCGTGGCGCTGTGCACGAACTGGAGATAGCGCCTGGCGGTAGCGATAGCACTGGCGGTAGCTGGAGATAGCGCTGGCGGTAGCGGTAGCGGTTGCGAAACTGTCGCTGTGCACGAACTCGAGATAGCGCCTGGTGGTAGCGATAGCGCTGGCGGTAGCGGTAGCGATGGCGCTGGCGGTAGTGCTGGCGGTAGCGGTAGCGTTAGCGATAGCGCTGGCGTTAGCGATAGCGCTGGCGTTAGCGATAGCGCTGGTGGTAGCGCTGCTCCTTTCAAAAATTTGTTCCAAGCTGCTTTCTACCTGTGGAGTATTGCACCTATAGTTCCTGCACACTATAAACACACTACAAACAATATCAAATACAGTATGTGATTTGTTATTCTCAAACAAAGGGATGTGACATACATGTTCAACAATTTCCCCCTTTTGATAATAACAAATCCTCTAAGCAAGAAATCAACAATAGTGTTTATAGATAAAAGTGCAACTATAGTATATGATATGCATGATAATGTGCATACTCCCCCTATCTTAATGTTCCCCCTACCTAAATGCAATTTATGTGTTACTCCCCCTAAATGGTAGATTTCATGAATTAGTCTCCCCTTATTTATCTATATTTCTCATATATAGATTTCTTCAATTAATCTCCCCCTTTTGGTATTATCAAAATAAGGTGGGGTGAGGGTAGTAAGGAGACATTTATATATCATGATCGAGCTTTTCGAAATATAAAGAATGATAAAGAGTTTAAGCATAGCATATATAAGAGATTTCAAATATAAAGATAAGAGTTGTAAGCAAGTGGAAGATTATAGAAAACATCTTTGTGTAAGCATGAAGATCATAATTATAAATATGAGTTTAAGTTCAAAATGTAAAGATGTTGTAACCTTTTTGAAATCTCAAAGTTTTTCATAAAAATACCAAGCATGAAATGAACAAATCAAAGAGAGATTAAGCTACAATGTTACTTAATTCTAAGTTCAAGAAATACCAAAACATTGGAGAGATCATGCTAGGTTATCTAGTGCATTTTTATATAAAGAGTAGTATAGAAAGAGCATTAGAATCCAATACTCATGAGAAGAAGTGTTATGAAAGATAATGATGTGCACATAAGTGTATTTTGAGCAATGTTAACAATGGATTTAAATCATCAAAATACAAGACATATGTATAGTAAAGTGCACAATAAAACACAAGTAAATTACTTTCACACACTTTTAATGCACATAATTTTTTTTTAAACAAAGTGGTGTAATAACTAAGGTTTGCACAAGACACTTTTATTCTTTCCAAGGTGCTCAACCTCACAATGCTTATGAAGACTTATCAGGAGGTTCAAGTAGTGCTTGGTGGAGTTATATTTGTCTACATATATAATTTTTTGTTCACATTTGTGAGACAACATTCTCCGAATACACTTGTTATGCAAACCCAATTTTTAAACTTAACCACTTTTCTAAATTTCATAAGTGCAATTCAAATGTAGTGTAGGCAATAAACTTATGCAAGTTTTAATTCATTGTACAAATACAATACACAAGCAAGCATTTTTAGATTTAGACACACATGTTGATTACCAAAATAAGTGAGTGAAATGTATCATTATCAATAATAAAACATTTACTCATACTTAGAGGCATGCTAAGCTTGGTTTTAAACATTTTGCAATACAATTGATGCACTTTAAATAGATATATCAAAGCATGATAAGCAAAACAATGTTTATAGTAATTTGAAGGAATAAGTTTTAACATTGTAAATAATTCTAAATAGAATTCATACATGCTTGATATTGGCAATAAAGATCATACAGTTATTTTTTTATCATTTTTAAATCAATTAAAAAATAGAAAATCACAAAAAAAACATATTTTTGTCATTTTTAAAATTTGAATTTTTGTAGTTGATTTTTCATAATATGAATAAAACACAAATATCAAAAAATATATTTTTGTATTTTTGAATTTTGAATTTTTGTAGTTGATTTTTCATAATGTGAATAAAATAAAAATACCAAATGTAAGAAATACAAAAACAAAGTAGTACATATAGACTAAAATATTTTTAATGATTTTTAGAAATTTTAAAACCCAAAAAAATCAGACACTCACGCTAGCGCCGACGCTAGTGATAGCGCGACAAACAGTACACGATTTTTTAGGAATTTTAAATGTTTTATTTTTGATATTGATTAAGTGTCCTTAGAGTAGTTCCATGCTGTAATTTCAGAATTTTTGGAGATCTCTAGGTGGATCAAATTTGCATGAAACTTTGGCTTTTTAAAATTCATGTGTTTTACCAAAAACATTTAAGCTCAAAAAGATAGATTATGCAAACACAAGAGGACATTTTTTATTAAACAACCCAAAAGATGCATGATTAAAGTGATAAGTAAATAAAATGATCATGCAAAGAGTAATATAAGTATGTCCTAAGATTAAAGGCTACCCCGACTAAATGTCTACACCCTAGCCCCGTACTAAGTGACGGATGGGCATGAGGAGCTACACGCATGTCGTAGGTTGGGGTGTTAGTCCCATATGCACACACAAGAGAACACTCAACCTAGCACTCTTTCCCCCAGTGCCTCGCAAGGCCCCACTAGAACCCTCCCCGGTTAAGGACAAGACATGACTTAGAGGTTAGGTCTCTAATGCATACAACCCTACGCCGCCGCTATTGTGAGATATGAAGTCATAGGTGAAATAATCTTTTGGACAACCTATGATTTTAAATCTATGGGTTGATTTACAAACTATGAGTTTTGTTTAATGTGATGAGTTATATAAATCCGCATAGTTTTTCTACTTTTTATGAGATGACGAAATGAGATAACTAGCACAATTACTAATATTCAATAAGTGACAATGCTAGTAATATGAGTTTTGGGTTTAATGTCATGTCATAAGATTAATATTAATATTGCATGTATTCCAAAATAGAATTTCAAATTATAGATCTAGAATGGAGTGATGATTTAGTTTGATTTATACTTTCATTACAAAGTTGATTATAGAGTCTACAAATATGAGAGATACATGCAATCACTAGCAAAGCAAATCAATACATCAAATAATGTAAAGAAAACATTATTCATAATTTTTATCATAAGATTCATAATTCTTATTATCGATTTGAGACAAGTCTTGATAGAACATGAATTATGATTTATGATTAAAGAGAATTTTTGCATAGAATATATGTTAGATCATCATGATGTATGAGAATTCTAATCCTTCTAGACTTATGATATAGTGATATAGTGATTTTCTTTTGAAAGAACATGATTGATTTGTAAGTCTAGAAAAATGATGATAATCCAATCATATAAAAGACAAAGATCATATATATAAAGTTTTTGAATTTTATAAGATAAAATTGTATTGGATAATTAGATTTATTGATCTTTGGTTTTGTATGATGATATATAGTTTCATGATATATATACTAATGATTAATCCATAAACTATGTGTTTGTTGGAATTTTGGTATTCTATTATAATTTCAAAATCACATAGCTATCATGAAATTTGAATAACATTGTAAATATTATACCTAGCATATAGATTTAAGCATAAACTAAAGGCGATGCTAGGATGATACGTTTGAATGCAATGTTATTACATAGAATTAATGGAGATAATGTTGCATGTAATATGAGAAGTTTACAAATTAATTTTCTTTAGACCTATAATGGAATGATTAAACTTTTGATTTGATCTTAATGATATAAGATGATTCTAAGGTCTAAATTACATGCAAACAATGGTGACACACATCACACATAATATCTAAATTAATATATGAAACAATTATACATAGGATATCATGTGATGAAAAAAATCCATAAACACAGAAATTTCCGAATCAAGCGAACTAAGATAGCATTTAAAAACGGAGTTAAAATTGGGCAAATTGACAGCACCAAACAAACTTAAATGGGAAAGTTTAGGTTTCCGATTGATGGAGATTTCTGTGCTCTTTGCGAAAAGATATTAAACGCGAAAATCGGACGAGCGGATCAAAAGATATGGCTATTTCAAGTTTTGATCAAAAATTCGCTTTTTGAAAGATTAAGCATGCGTTTAGATGAATTTTTGTTTTCGATTTTTCTAGATAATGTTCTTCATTATAAGGGCTATCATATGCAGCAAATAAATATAGAATAAAAAAATTGTTGCGCATTTTAATTTTTAGTTTTAAGCCCTTTAATAAACCGTTTAAATCCAATTTTTAAAATAGTTTCAATAGTCTTGATAATAATTTCAAAATTCAATTTCTAATGATAATTCAAGACAATTAATGGTAAAGGATTTAAAAGGATAAAGAACAATCAAAGATGAGAGATAGATCACTTTGAAAAAAATATATGACTTAATGTTCAATTTTAATTCAAATTTGATTTGATAGACATTGGGCTTAATATATGAAAGTCATATTACATGATATATAAAGTGATCATAGCATGTTTGTTTAGAAAAAATATAAAATAAACAAAAGAAAAAGAGACAATAAGCATATCATGAAGTAGAGTATTGATATTTCATTTTTAATTTTTTCTACTTCATGGAAATGATTGGATACTAATTAATAGGAGATTTAGGTATCAAAAGGAGACCATGTGGGATGGTTCCTTTGGTTACCCAAATATATTGTGATGGCTTTTGGGAAAATAGTGATGAATGGGCCTTCACAAGTGGAGTTAGTGTTTCGTTTTTAATTTTGGGCCTCCATTCATACTTTGGTTGTTTTTCTTTTAAATTCATGTTATGATTATGTGACATCTTTATATGATTATATTTGTTTGAAAAATAATTCATTTGTGATTTATAATTGTTCAAGTTATTTTTCAAAATAGATTGATGTTGATAATCATAATGAATTTTATTACATGGATTCTTTGAAAATTTATAAGAGTGATTGTCTTTCTTAAGAAGTGATTGTTGAAAAAATGGGTTACAATATGTTTTAAAAGATTGATTATTATTTTGATGATTTTCATTTCCACTCTTTCTTATAGACATACTCTTATAATATGAAGGATAATATTTTATAGTTTGATTTTCATGAAAAGGAGATTTTAAATTTGAGTCATGATTGAAAATATATTGAGATTTATAATAATGACTCTTAAGAATTTTGTGAGGGTCATAATTCTTTTTGAAACTAAACTCCTTTTGATTTAATGTGTGAAAATGATCCTTTTTAGAAATAATTTTGTATGTTGATTTATCCTTGTTATTCAAAATCTTATGATGAAATTCATTACATGACCTTTGAAATTTTTCAACAAAAGATTTTAATTGTATTAACTTATAAGTTAAAGCATCATTTCAACTATCAATTTTTCATTATGCCTTTTAGAAATTAAGAGCCCTTTTTCAATTTCCTTGAATTTTTCTTTAAATAAATTGCAATCAAAACAAGGAGTAGGAATTGTAACTAAAGAGCATGAAATAGAATTTAACACATCAATATTTGTTTTTACTTTATCGTTTGCTTTTAAAGATTTATTTTCTAAACGTAATTTGGAATTAGCAATTTTTAACTTTAAAATTTTACGTTTAGCAATTTTAAGCATACGAGAAGTAGAAATAGAATTTGTTACAAAAAGAGAAGATTTAGATTTTCTTACCTTGCTATAGTTTCCGACTTCTCTTTTGCTTGATGTGTTGCCAACAAATGAGTCCAACATTGTGACGTTGTATTTTTCTTCCTCCAAGCATGAGTCCTCATCGATTTCTTCTCTTGGATCCATAAGGAATTCCTCGTCGATTTCTTCTCTTGGATCCATAAGGAATTCCTCGTCGATTTCTTCTCTTGGATCCATAAGGAATTCCTCTTGTTCATCATCTGTAGAAGGAAGACTATAAGTATTCTCAAGAAATTTCCAAACTTCATAAGCAGTAGGAAGTGTATAAATTAGTTTGAAAATATTTTGATGCAATGCACAATATAGACTATTCATTGATTTGGCATTTAAAAATATTTCATTTTTATTTAAAGTACTTGGGGGTATTTTAATAGTAATATTCCATACTTCCATATCCAAAGACTTAAGAAATTTTTCCATAAGAAATTTCCACCCATTATATTTTTTCCCTTCAAATAAAGGTGGTGCTAAAGATTTTTCATTTATAAGAAAGTTTTCCCCATAAATAGAAGCGAGATCATGAGACGCAATTATTCCTAGTTTTTAAACCGTTTGGAATAACCTCGCTCTGATACCACTTGTTGGATCTTACGGCACCCTTAGAGGGGGGGGGGGGGTGAATAAGGGAATAAAAATCTTTTTATAATTTTATGGAAATTACTAAATTGTTTTATAATATGAGAAAGACAAAATAACAATTTAGCTAATTTGTGAGAATATCATAATTTTCATCTTTAGAAATAAGTACTAAATTGTTTTATGATTAAGAGATTGAAATAATCAATTTAGTTAAAGTGATTTGAATTGAAAGCTTTGTACCCAATATATTAAAGATAACGCCAAAGGAGAGAAATCAAGTAAACACAAATAAAGACATGATTATATTTATATAAAAAAGGTGTTTACAAAATTTGATTTCAATATCGCTAGAAATCGGAGGCGTACAAAAGTAAATTTCTTTTCCTTTTCTATACCGACTTGTATCCCCACAAACCGGTTGGCTTTAGCCTATCCTTCCCCGGATAAGGCCTCAAGCCGCTCTAGCCAATCCTTCCCCGGATATGGCCTCGAGCCCCCTAGATCTAATCACCTAGAACTAGTCGCCAACACAAGACGAATTTCCCCCTAAGCCCTACCCAGACCTAGTCGCCAACACAAGGAGAATTCTCTAAACGGTTACAAAAGTATGGAATAGAAATAATGAAAAACAATAATAAAACTCCCTATATGAGATCTCTGGAGTCGAGGATGAAGGATCGCTGTAGCATAAGCGAGGTAGAAGCGATCGTCCTTCGGATGTAGCGTGACGTAGTCCTCCTCCAGAATTCTCCTTAAGCTTTTTGTGGGAGATCCATCTTCGGCAGCATAACAACACTGGAATTGTGGCACAAGCAACCTCTCTGGGATCTCTAGCCAAAACGAGAAGCAAAGCTCCAATTTATAGAACTTGGAGCTAGCGCCGGCGGTAGTGGCTAGCGCCTGCGGTAGCATTCGTGTGGAGCGGTTGCGAAACCGTCGGCGGCGTGGCGCTGTGCACGAACTGGAGATAGCGCCTAGCGGTAGCGATAACGCTGGCGGTAGCTGGAGATAGCGCGGGCGGTAGCGGTAGCGGTTGCGGTTGCGAAACCGTCGCTGTGCACGAACTCGAGATAGCGCCTGGCGGTAGCGCTAGCGATAGCGCTGGCGTTAGCGATAGCGCTGGCGGTAGCGCTGCTCCTTTCAAAAATTTGTTCCAAGCTGCTTTCTACCTGTGGAGTATTGCATCTATAGTTCCTGCACACTATAAACACACTACAAGCAATATCAAATACAGTATGTGATTTGTTATTCTCAAACAAAGGGATGTGACACACATGTCCAACAGTGGGACCTCCCTGTCGCAGCACCTGGGTCCTGTTCGTTGCTCTTCTAGCTTCTTCGTCGTTGCCAGCCAAGCCATCTCGTTGGACTGCTGGGCGAGTAGCCTCCGGCTGCATCGGTCCGAATCTTGAGGTCAGGATTTTCCTGGCGTCAACATTATATGTTGCAATTTTGAACGTTGCATCAAAGCCAATTTTTCTCTTATAATATAGTAAAGATATCATGCAAATAGTTCATTGATGACTTCATTATTGAAGTGGAATGCATATGTGCAATAGGAATTGAATAAACATTTTCACCACACATTGTTCTAATTTAGTCAAATGCAGGGAGCAACAATAATAAACTGTTCTGATGCTTACACACTAAGATTTTAACACATGAAGAAACTATTAAAATACATTTAATAATCTTAATCTGAGAAAACAAAGAATATAAGGGACAAAGAAAACAAATATTCTTAAAATTACCTTAATCAGAAAACAAAGAATACCTTAATCTGAGAAAACAGATGTATAGATGTGATAATGGAATCCGGACAAACGAAGAATGCCTTAATCTGAAAATGATGGAATGAAAAATAGAGTTAACAGCATAGATGAATAGATCTGATAGTAAGAAACAAAGATGACCTTAATCTCGACCACGAGCCGGCGAGGAGGAGGAATGACTTTTGTTATACATCCATAAAGGTCTTAGGATGCGTCTAGAGAAAACTCCACTAAAGAGAGGTGGGGTCAACGGTCAACGCATAATCGCTCGAGTTGGAAAAATCGAACCCTCCATTTCCGCCGCCAATCGCCAGTGCGAGAGTACGCACGAAACGCGCCGTGCGCCGCCATAGTCGAACCCCACTACTGGGGTGCGATTAGCCCGCACCCCACTAGTGGGGTGCGATTAGCCCGCACCCCACTAGTGGGGTGCGAATAGCCGCACCCCCCATAATGGGGGGTATGGCCAAACCGCACCCCGTGTGGGGTACGACCAAGCCAAGCCGCACCCCCTTGGGTGCGGCCAAGCCAAGCCGCACCCCCCTCGGGTGCGGCCGCGCCGCGCACCCCTTAGGGTGCGGCCAAGCCACTCCCCCTCGTAGTGGGGTTAGGGCAAATCCCCCTCTTCTGACTCGCCGCCCGCTCTTCGGGTTCCGGATTCCGCCTAGAACGCCTCCTATCACGCTCAGAACGCTCTCATGTTTGTTGCGCGCTCAGAACGCTTCCCTGCGCGCTCAGAACACTTTCTCGTTCGTTACGCGCTCAGACCGCTTCTGAGCGCGCTCAGAGCACATTCACATTCCGGGCACACTCACTTTTTGTCTTTCTAATTTCTCAGATTGCAGGAACGGCTTGTCACCTTTTTTTACTTTCAACAAAACTGCCTGAACTGCCCGAGGGGTGAAACGGTCATTTATGAAAAATGGCGATCTGTGTGCTCCAAATCGGCCAGCATGATTCGCCTGTCACGTGGTTACGGTGGTTACGACGACAAAATTATCGGGCTACCCCCGTCCAAAGCTATAAAAGGAGCCCAGAACCTTCATTTGAGGGACCTTGTCTTCTGCACCCGGGAGAGCTCCTTTGAAGATTTCCACGGAATTCTCCTTCGGCGCTTGAAGATCTCCTTCGTGGACTTGAAGATTTCCTTTCTCCCGAAAGGCGACTTAGCATTCTCACTTTCGTTCTCCCGAAAGGCGACTCAACATTCTCACTTTTGTTCTTCACCGTTCTCAGAATGAAAAAGACTTAATTTTTCGAGAGGTGGCATGTCACCTTCCGAACTCTCTCTCTCTCTCTCTCATTGTAACGAGCGGCGGCCTGTCGCGCTCGAATTCTAAACACCAGACTGTAACCCCTCAGAAGATAGTGAAGTTTGGTCGGCACAGCTCCGACCGCGTGGTTTTTTACCCTTTTCGGGTTTTCCACGTTAAAAAGTCTCAGTGTACTCAACGAATCTCAAATTGACTGTTTGCGCGCTCGGCTCGCTTCCCAACTAAGGTGGTTCAATTCGACCGGTCTACCAAAGCACCCGAGCGACCCACAATAACTTTCGATCTCAAGTAGGTGATATCTGACCTACGATCTCGAGTATGAGATATCTGACCTACGATCTCTGCGAGGAAGAGGACCAATGTCGCCAAGGAAGAGCTCGATCTCGATGCCTCTCGGTTTTTCACGAGCAAAAATTAAAAATTGCCACATATAGTCTTATTTTTACTCTAATGACTTAACATATATTATAATATATTTCAAAAAAAATATATACAATGCTCATTTACGTAATTTCATCATTTCCCTAAATTAAAAATAATGATGAAAATTCATAAAATAGACAAAGTTTTTAGTAGAGCTCGTAGATCTACTATAGTAGGCTATCATTAGACATGTCAGCAATCTTTCCGAGAAATACTATCATTAGGCATGTCAGTTGTATTTTCGAGGAGCTACATTAAACTCATCAATTTTATTAAGTTGATTTAATATGCATGATAATATATGCATTAAGGTGATAATTTTGTAATAAAAGTTGAAAATGATGTATAATGAATTTTCACATTTATTAATTAATAGCGTCTGTGTCACTAGTGTGTGTGTGTGTATGTGTGTGTGTGTGTGTGTTTGTGTGTGTGATCCTATTGTTATTTGTTGGAACCAAAAAGATCCTAGTTCCAAATGTTTGTACCAAGGTGTAGCCCAAGGTTATTGATCATGTGGTCGAACGTCAAATATCTGATGGCTAGAGCAAGTGGGAGAACTGAATTGTCTATAAACACGACCCGAGCGCTGCAGCAGGGAAGTCCCTCTACGTACCTGGAAGTTTATAAGATCTTCCCCTCTAAAACCAAAGGTTGAGCTAGGTACAAGGAAGACACAGACTTGACGAGTAAGAATCTTGGCGAGTAAGAAGCTTGGGGGTTAACATGTCATTCTGGTACCCATGTGGTCATATTTATGGACAAATCCAGGGGGTATTGGTCTGTGAATAGTCGCCTTCTTGCGAGGTGATCTGCGGATAGTCGTCTTTTGGCAAGATGGTCTGCGAATAGTCGGCTTTTGGCAAGATATTCTGCGGATAGTCGTCTTCCAGTGAGATGGTCTGCGGATAGTCGCCTTCTGGCGAGATCTGCGAATAGATGCCTGTCGAGGCCGGCTATTAGGTCTGCGAATAGCCGCCTCGCGAGGTCTGTGAATAGCCGCTTGTGGCAAGGCCTGTGAATAGCCTCCTGACGAGATCTCCTAAAATATTTTCCTTAGGCATTTCTGATCTAGACGAATTACAGGTTATACAATATTGTTAACCTATTAAATTATGACAATTCTAATTCGCAAACCATAAATGTCTATCCGCAGACCAACTTTTTCTCGTCTTATTTGAGTTTACAAATTGTTATCCGCAGACCAATTTTAAACTTGAGCCGTCGATATATATGTTCTCTCGAGCAAGGCCGGACAACGAAGGAACATCTCTGACGACCTTCTGATCACTTCAATGTGTGCGCATATCATGATTCATAAAATAAATGCGTGAATAGAGACCGAGTTGAGGAAGAAAGATGATTTCTTCACTATTCATGCGATTTCGGTTTGTTCGGGAAGATTTAGATAGCTAGGATTTGTTTGGGAAGATTTAGATAGCAATGGTTACTCTCTCCATGTGATAAGGAAGGTGAAGAGGACGACCAAATTTTTTTTAATATTCTTGACTAATCTGGGAATAACAAAAATATCTGCAAATAGACAAATGCAGTTGGTAAATAACAACCGCCTAAATTATTTGTCATTTAGAGCCGTTGGCATGAGTAGAATTGAATCAAATACATGTTCTATTTATATTATTGAACTTGTTCATGATATTATTAACCTATTGAATTATTTGTTATGAGGTGTTAAGAACAATACACAGTTTATTTTATAGTATTATTAATAATTTTAATGACATTATTAGCTTATTAAATTATTTGCTATTATATCATCTATTATCTTTTTCCTCCATTATATATTTTGTTGGTTAATAAATAGAAAAGAATAAATTTTGTCTAACTAATCATATACATCAAATGTATGAATAGTTTAATATGCTGATGGCAATGAATGCTATCACTTATTATTTATTCGATCTATTGTAACTTAACTTGTAACATTAATGAAGATAAATAGGTAGATATTGAGCACGTGTCTATCTACCTTTAGCCATTATTTTATTTTAAAGTGCTCGTATCTATACTGCAGTTTTGGCTATCCGCACTCTATTTGTATGAGTTATTACATGACTTTTGGGAAAACTTCTTGAACATGCATTTTTGGGAAAAGTTTTCAACACAAAAGTTGTAGATATCATCGAGATCTGCAACTTTCGTGTGGAACATTTTTCCTAAAAATGCACACACAACGTACTGCCGCCCTGATTGAAACATTGTGTAACTATAGCGAATTTTTGGAAATAAGCCTTGTACATGCATTTTTAGGAAAAATGTTTAACACGAAAGTTGTAGATTTCGAGATCTACAACTTTCGTGTTGAACATTTTTCCTAAAAATGCATGTACAAAACGCATTTCTACGCGTAATAATTCATACAAATAAAATGCGGATAGCCAAAACTGCAGTGCGGATATCAACGCCCTTATTTTATGTTTTTAATTTAATTTTTTTAAGAAAATGATGATGATATATAATCAAGTGTCTTCTTTCTCTTCGTCAATGTGCTCTGGCCGTGAAAGTAAATTTTTTTTTTTTTGGAGATGGAGATCATTCACATTTATATGTGTGCAATAATTTTTGTAATTACACTGAATTATTTGTATTTTAATTCTGTTTATCATTTAAGAGAGAGAGAGAGAATGAAGCGCTCATTAATTATACTGCATGGTAATAATGCATGGTAATAATGATATATTTCATTTTTTTTGTTATCACACTCGTTGTTCTCCTCGGTTCGGTCAAATTTTATCATATATTTGCATTTATATTTTCATTATATAAATTGTGGTTGCTTTATTTTGTTTCTTGTGTACCTGTGTTCATTATAGCTTTTGTCTGCGTTGTGTACCGGATTTTACAATAAGTGATATCAGAGTGAGGTTCCGAGTAGTTGACTGATTGAACATTCCGATTTAGGTTTGAGTCAACGTAGCTGACAACATTGGTCTGCTCCCTATCATCACATATCTAATTCGTGAATTAATCAGATTACCTAGAGGTACTGTGGGCAGCTATGACAGCGAAAAACACAATGTTAGCCAGATATTCTATGGAGAAGTTCGACGGTAGCGAGAACTTCCGCCTATGGTAGATTCGGGTCGAGGATATGCTGGTTGAGCAGGGGTTGATCCAAGTGCCGCGGGCGTGATTATTTGCCCGCTCAGGTGAAGGATTCTGAGTGGAATGAGATGGATGAGTGTGCCACCAGGGCTATCAGAATGTGCGTCGACGACAAGGTGTTGTTCAACATTGGTATTGAAGAGTCTGATGTCATGTTGTGGGAGAAGCTTGAGGCTCTCTACATGAGCAAGTCGTTGACCACAGGGATGTTATTAAAGTAGATATTGTACGACCTGAAGATGCATGAGGGTGATAACCTGCAGGAACATTTCGACGTGTTCAATGACCTTCTCAACCAACTACATATAGTTGGTGTGAAGGTGGAGGAAGAAGACAAGACCTTATTGCTTCTTACCTCGCTCTCGACGCCGTATAAGCATATGCAAACCACTCTACTGTATGTTAAGGATATAGTTGACGTGGAGCAGATCACATCTGCGTTACTGTCCAACCAGATGTTGTCAGACCCCACTCCTGGGGGTGAGCAAACGTTGACAATATATGGACGAGGGAGGCATCTCGGGAAGGGATCTGGGAATGCACAAGTCAGATCCGCTTCGAGGAAGGCAGTGACGTGCTACCACTGCAGGCAGAGTGGCCATATCATGAGACATTCTCCACAGCATGTGCAGAGTTCTGGGGACGTCCAGGGTTCGGGCAAGGTGGTGGTAGTCACGGTAGATGATATTGATGTGTCTCTCATCATCACCGAGAGTACATATGTAACTCTGATAGCTGATTATTAGATTCTGGTGCTTCACAACACATTTGATCAGATGCGGCGATGTTCAGTTCACTGGAGGTGACGATTGGGCCAGTCTTTCTGGGTGACAGCTCAGCATGTGAGGTCACGAAGATAGAGACGATAGACATCTGGATGCATGATGGAGCAGTGCATAAGCTTAAGCAGGTACACATAGTACCTAAGCTGTGTAGGAATTTGATATCGTTGGACAGACTAGACTCCAGAGGATGCAGTTTTACTGCGAGAGGTGGAGTTCTGACCATGATGTGAGGGTGCACCATGCTCATGCGAGATATACAACACTATAGTTTGTACCGGCTGATGGGAACCACGATGCGAGGTGATGTGCCCATGATTTCTGCGGCTGACAGAGTTGATGGTAAAGGTGGTGCAGGGGATCGTCCTTCTGGTAGTCTGACTAGGCGAGTCAGATTCAACGATCCAGTTGCGTCGACATTTAGGGGTTGAGCCTAAGCAGGAATGAGTCGACTAGAGTAGGTCGACTGACACCTCAGACTTGAGGTGGTACTTCGTGCATACTGGTACTTTGTGCAAACCATGTTGCGTGCAGTGTTGCCTAATGCAGATGGTACTTTATGCAAGGAGTGCTTCGTGCAGACGGTGGCTTCGGATCTCTAACCAAGGTGGTGGTTGTTGGGATTTGTTGGTTCGGATACGAATTAGATCCAAATCAGTTTAGAATTTTTTTCCAAATGCTGGCCGCCATAAATCAGGAAAGGAAAAATAAAAAGATTTTTTTTCATTTCCCTATTTTTCTCTCCTGTGGGAGAGATTTATATCTCTTTTCTAGTGGGAGAAAGAAACTAACTGTAGCCCCTCTAGCTTGAAATTGGAGAAGCCTCATGTAGCATCTGGGAGATCCAACCAGGTCTCCGCCCCTCTCCCTCCTTTCGCTCTCTCTCACTCGTGTACTCGGACGGGCCGCCAACCTTGGGTGTTGTCGCCGGTCTTGGAGGAGATAGTCGTCGGCGTTGGGAGAGGGTATTGCCGTCGGGCTTTGTAGAGATTGTTGTCGGCGTTGTTGTGGACGTTCTTTGGAGTGGAGATGCGTTGTGTTGAAGACACGTGTGAGTGCAGTTAACCTCGTCGGTGTTCTCTCTCCGGTGATGACGTTGTTCTCCGATGGTGGTGTGGTTGAACGTCGGACATTGACGTTGAAGGTTCTGGTGAACCTTGTGCGTCCGCTTGGCGGATTTCAGTCAAGATCTATTACTCGCCCACAGATCTAGCATGTCCGACACATCCTCAGTGTTTTCATCGGACGGTCAAATTTTCTCCTATATTTGCATTTATATTTTCAGTATATAAATTGTGTGGTTATTGTATTTTGTTTCTTGTATATCTGCGCTCATTATAGTTGTGCCTGCGTTGTGTACCGGATTTTACAATACGGTCCTTATGTAGTTGTAGCACTCCGGTGGTGGACGCACTTTGTCTTCGTCGTCGCTAGCTTTTCCTTTATTTGATGATGAACCCTTCTTGATGAAGTATTTCTAAAAGTTCTTTTTTCTTTCCGGATTCTTCATTAATATTTTGAAATTCTTTACAAAGAGACATTTCTCTTCCTCTTTATCATCATCATCGACCTCCTTCTTAGATTTCAATGTCAAAGCCTTTTTCTTTGGTTCCTTGTTGTACTCCTCTTATTGAATTTTTAGTTGAACCTCATGGATTTTGAGATCCCCAATGATGCTCTCAATTTGGAGCTTCTTTAGATTATGTGACTCCGAGATGACCATCACTTTTGGGTTGTGTTAAAGCCAGGAAAATCCTAGGCTCCAAAATTCGAATCAATGCAGCCGGAGGCTACTCGCCTAGCAGTCCGGCAAGAAGCCTAGACTGACAACGACAGAGAGGGCTCGTACAAAGAACAACAGGACCCCAGGCGCTGTGGCAAGGAGGTCACACCACGTACCTAGAAGCTCAGAAGAGACTTCTCCTCCAAAACCAAGAATGGTCGAGCAGGGTACGAGGAAGGCGCCGAGTTGGCTAGTACCTGGAGTGACTACCAAGGATGACGAGTCCGAGAATTTGAACAAGGGGGTTTGATGAGCAAAACTATATCCGCAAACGATAACGGCAAGTGTACCATATCGAATGTAGTATAGGTTGTAAAAACCAAGGTCGTATTAGACTCGGGGCGGTTGAGTACTTTTACTTCAGAAAATCTCTATTATTTTATCAATAGAACTTTGATTGGTTTTGCAGGAGAGAAATTTAAAATAATGATTAAGAAAATAACAAGAACAATTAGCACTCGATCTTTGAATCACCTCGGAGATAAAAATAAGAAGAAAGAATAAAATTGCATTCTCTTAATAAAACAGCTTTGACCGTGGAGATTCCCGAATTATGAACGTACCTTGGGTCGAGGATGCGCCCAACTAAGATTAGGAAATATCAACGGAATTCTCATTCTATAATCGATAACCTAATACTCGCTTTACGATGTGAATCCCGCTATTGGCTTTTACTCCAATCTGGAAGGGTAACGTCGTCCTCTCTCGAGGATTGCATTCTACTTTTCTTTATCCCTGAGTGATCGATTCGTCTTACGAGCCTCTCGGCTAACTAAAGAACGAAAACAAGAACGAGAATTATATATCGAAAATATAATCTCGTAATCTTAAAATCAAGGATAAATCTTATACTTTTTAGAAAAGAGAAAGAGCAATTCTAAATTACTTCAAAACTTTTATTATTCCTTGGATCATCTCGATCGAGTACTAATAATATTTTAGTTACTCATGGAGATATAGGAATTAAAAAAAATAAAAGAATACATGAAGAGGGAAGAAAGAAATGAGAGAAGTAAGAACTATTTTATTAATTGATGCAAAAGAAATTACATCTAAGAAAAAGGGATTACAAGCTATTGAATTGAGAATTACGAATGCTAATAAGAAAAAGACATACAAGAGCTACTAAAAACATGAAAATAATACAAGAAATGAAATGTCTAATCTTAAAAATTCGTCTAAGAAATTCCTCCCTAAATATCTGCTGGAGCTGGCTTTATATAGCTGCAAATTTGAGGTTACACGCCCTTGGTCACGCCTGTGACCAAGGGGCGTGTAAGGGGCATGATCGAAGCAGCAGCGGAGAGGGCGCCTTCTGGAGTAATTGCTGGTGTTACGTGCGTGTCACGCCCCTAGGTCACGCCCGTGACCTGGGGGCGTGTAATCCTTAAATCTGCTGCTGGCGGGAAAACTTCGGCGGGAAGGAGCGCGGGGCGAGTCACGCCCGTGAACTGATGTCAGGCCCCATGGTCACGTCCGTGACCTGGGGCGTGTAACTTTAAATGATGTGGCAGGCGTGTTCTGGGAGCAAGATGCGGGTCATGGCCATGACCATTGGTCACGTCCCCAGGTCACGCCCGTGACCTGGGGCGTGTAACTGTCGAATCTTCACGGAATGCTCCAGGGTGGTGGAAACAGGTCTGGAACACCTCTAGGCTGTCACGCCCTTTGGTCACCCCCGTGACCTTGGGCGTGTACTTGTAAATTTCGTCGAAAATGTCCAGAAAACCTGAAAATATAAGATAAGCCTAAGTTAGACTATAAAATTGAAAAGATTATTAATTAAATGAGAAAAACATAGAAACTATATAATTTCATATTAAAAATACATTAAACTTATACTAAAAGATGAGTATATAAATCACTCATCAAATACCCCATACTTCAGCTTTTGCTATTCCAGAGCAAAAGAATGAGAAAAGAATTATAAGAAATCGATATTATTTTTAATTAACCAAAATTTCATTAAACCAAGAGTAAGTTAAAAGTAAATTCCAAGAATTCAAGAATTAAGTCATAAGTTCTGGTGATAATTTAAAAAGAGAAAAATATTTAGCTAAGTACTTCTCAAGATAACTATTTAGCAAATAAAATTATAGAAATTTTCAAACAAGAATAGATTGAAATTATAAACACTTTAACATAAAAGAAACTTAAGGAAAAGACACCTACCAAAATATTGCTCTCTTAATAATTTAGTTTAGGACTAGAAACAATGAATATGGCTAGGGATGAGTTTAACGAAATGACAAACTGAAGAGAAACTAAAAGGTGATGTATTTTATCCTCTCACCTTAATTGAATAAGAATTTGTATATGTTTAGGAAAATAATGAATTTTATCCTCTTATTTTCCATGCCATATAATCTTCTTAAAATTTCTCTTCGATCAAAAACCCCAAAATGTATATGTTTAGATGTAATGAATTTTATCCTCTTACATCATGACATAATCTTTTAAATGATTTTGGGTGCATATGTTTAGGAAATAATGGATTTTATCCTCTTATTCCCATGACATATGATCTTTTTCTACATTTTTTTATTTGCCAACAAAGAGTGAGGGTAAAGAAATACTTCTAGTTTATAAATTAAACTATTTTGAGAGCAACATTTTAGTGGAATGAAACTTTCCAAGATCTTAAAGTTAAAAGAGAATATAATAGAAATCTAGAGATGTTTAACTAATTTACCACAAAGTGAAGATATTTAAAATTAAATGGAGAAGTAGTGCTAAATAAATTCTCTAATTGAATTAAAAACATAAAGTGTTTCTTAAAACTAAATTACATCAAATTTAAATTTAACAAATTCTGATAAAACAAAAAAATTAGCTAAATTAAAAATGTAAGAATACTTATAATCAAACCTCAAACTAAATTTCTAGAAAACTAAAAACAACAAGGCTAGGCGTATTTATTATTATTATTTTCATAAATATTATTTCTTAGACTTTTCGAGGGCTACCCGACGAAGGGTTCGCAAGGTACTAGGAGTTGTGATGGGAGTTCAAGCCAAAGCGCCCTTTCCAAGAAATTAGATTTTTATTAAATTATAATTTTTTTTCTTTTTCAAATAAAAATACAGTGAACGCAAAGCTACACCCCCATACTTAAAATTAAACATCGTCTCCAATATTTAAAACTAAGTATGAAGAACACTTGAAAAATAAACTTTAAAAGAAAATACATAAAATTAAAGATAAGCAAGGGGTGCCTCCCAAGAGCGCTTTCTTTTTCCCGTCTTTAAGCTAGGCGGTTAGGGGTTAGCTAAAAGGAAATTTAAATTGGAAATGGACAGGTAACTCCCTTAATTCACGCGTAGGTGAATGTGCCGACGTCAGTCACCCGGCTATTCCTCCGCTTAACGTGTGATTCTCCGTTTGCCATTGGACTTGAATATGCAAATCCAAATCACCTATACATACCTGAGGTGATTTGAAAATATAAAGATGAGCGGCATATGGATCATCAATTAATTGGGGTAACAACGACTCATCTTCAACCTGAAAATTAATAGTATATAGAAAATCATCATTAAACGTGTCAGATAATTTTTCGCAAGGAGGAGGTGCTTGCGAAAATATATGATTAAGCTCCGGTTGTTCCTTTTCTAAAATAAAATTTTCTTTTGAAAAATCTAGTGCATTACCAAGTGGAATAAAATTTTCGGACACTAAATTTTCATGAATTTTTGGTTGAATAGAAGAGATTTGTGAAAATTCATGACAGAGAAAAGAAGATCCGGGTGAAGTAGGGGAAGAAACTTGTTCTTCTTCTAGTTCATTCGGGGTGCTCACAACATGAAAAAAATCTTGGCAAGAAATTTTTTCTTCATCTTTGGTAAAAGAAGTTATGGGATTACATGAAAACACATGTTCCTCCATAACTAAATTATCAAAGGATGGAGAAAAAGTACTAGAAGAAGTAAAATTCTCCTCTAAATTTTTGGGGGAAGTATTAAATTGAATCGGTGGAAATTCCCCAAAATTAGAGAAAGAAAAATGTGGCTCATAAGAAGAAGAATAAAAATTCGGATCTAAAGATTTTTCTTCATCGCTCCGAGAACTATCCGGGTGAGCTTGCCACCAAGAATAATCTACTTCGGAGCTAGAAGAACAATTATTAAACGCCGAAAAATTATTCTCATGAAAATTAGAAAAAACATTTTCATCAAAGTTTGAAAACTTATTTTCATTAAAAGAGAAAATATTATGATCGTAGCTATAATCAAGATTATTTGCATAATATTGAGGAAAATTATTTTCATAATATTTATTTTGAGAATATGAATGTAAATAACATTCCTCACTTTGATGAGGCGCACCACAATAATAACAACTAATTTGACATTTTCGTGCGGCTTCTAAAAGATTAACTTGGTTTTGAAGCTCAGCAACGACCAATTCAGATAACTTTATTTAATAAAATAAAAAGAGAACAATCTTCACTTAAATGAATGGAATTTTAAAGAATAATTATAATATAAAAAAATATTTATATAATAATTTTTTTCAAAATGCGGGTTAAGTTAGTCCCGGACTTCCCAAGGTCAACCCGGTGAAGGGCTCGCAAGGTACTAGAGGCTGTGATAGAAATTCAAGCCAAAAACGTCATTTTCGAGAATTTAAATTACGCCTTTTAAGTTTTTTTTTTAAAAACAAATTAAAGAGAAGGGGGAGAAGAAAGAGAACGATAAAATTAATAGATATTTCTTTTTTCGAAATATCAATCGTGTTCCCCGGCAACGGTGACAAAAACTTGATGAGCAAAACTATATCTGCAAACGATAACGGCAAGTGTACCGTATCGAATGTAGTATAGGTTGTAAAAACCAAGGTCGTATTAGACTCGGGGCGGTTGAGTACTTTTACTTCAAAAAATCTCTATTATTTTATCAATAGAACTTTGATTGGTTTTGCAGAAGAGAAATTTAAAATAATGATTAAGACAATAACAAGAACAATTAGCACTCGATCTTTGAATCACCCCGGAGATAAAAATAAGAAGAAAGAACAAAATTGCATTCTCTTAATAAAACAGCTTTGACCGTGGAGATACGCCCAACTAAGATTAGGAAATATCAACCGAATTCTCATTCTATAATCGATAACCTAATACTCGCTTTACGAGGTGAATCCCGCTATTGACTTTTACTCCAATCTGGAAGGGTAACGTCGTCCTCTCTCGAGGATTACATTCTACTCTTAATTATCCTTGAGTGATCGATTCGTCTTACGAGCCACTCGGCTAACTAAAGAACGAAAACAAGAACGAGAATTATATATCGAAAATATAATCTCGTAATCTTAAAATCAAAGATAAATCTTAAGCTTTTTAGAAAAGAGAAAGAGCAATTCTAAATTACTTCAAAACTTTTATTATTCCTTGGATCATCTCGATCGAGTACTAATAATATTTTAGTTACTCATGAAGATAGAGGAATTAAAAAAAAGAATACATAAAGAGAGAAGAAGGAAATGAGAGAAGTAAGAACTATTTTATTAATTGATGCAAAGGAAATTACATCTAAGAAAAAGGGATTACAAGCTATTGAATTGAGAATTACGAATGTTAATAAGAAAAAGACATGCAAGAGCTACTAAAAACATGAAAATAATACAAGAAATGAAATGTCTAATCCTAAAAATTTGTCTCAAAAATTCCTCCCTAAACATGTGCTGGAGCAGGCTTTATATAGTTGCAAATTTGAGGTTACACGCCCTTGGTCACGCCCGTGACCAAGGGGCGTGTAAGGGGCGTGATCGAAGCAGCAGCGGAGAGGGCGCCTTCTAGAGTAATTGCTGGCGTTACGTGTGTGTCACGCCCCTAGGTCACGCCCGTGACCTGGGGGCGTGTAATCTTTAAATCTGTTGCTGGCGGGAAAACTTCGGCGGGAAGGAGCGCGGGGCGAGTCACGCCCGTGAACTGATGTCACGCCCCCATGGTCACGCCCGTGACCTGGGGCGTGTAACTTTAAATGACATGGCAGGCGTGTTCTGGGAGCAGGAGGCGGGTCATGGCCGTGACCATTGGTCACGCCCCCACGTCACGCCCGTGACCTGGGGCGTGTAACTTTCGAATCTTCACGGAATGCTCCCGGGGTGGCGAAAACAGGTCTGGAACACCTCTAGGTTGTCACGCCCCTTGGTCACGCCCGTGACCTTGGGCGTGTACTTGTAAATTTCGTCGAAAATGTCCAGAAAACCTGAAAATATAAGATAAGCCTAAGTTAGACTATAAAATTGAAAAGATTATTAATTAAATGAGAAAAACATAGAAACTATATAATTTCATATTAAAAATACATTAAACTTATACTAAAAGATGAGTATATAAATCACTCATCAGGGTTCCAAAAGCTCAAGTTCAGGTGCCAATCCAAGTACCCTTGGGGTCCTATTTATAGGAAAACCAAAGGGAGGGGGGGTCTATTTATACACCACCCAGCTCGGCGACTAGGCGACATTGAGGCAACCTCACCTGAAGAGGGGCGAGTATCACCTATGGTCGCCCACCTTTTGGCGAGTATCTGGGCTACTCGCGCGAGTCCACCCATACTAGCTCAGGCCTTCTTCTGCTCCTGCTCGCTGAGCTGTCTTGTGTCTTGGTCGGCTGACTTCCGGTCTTGACCTTTTTGACCTTGAACTCCGCCCACGTGGCTTTGAGTGGGCCCTACCCTCGGAGAATGAGGGTTGTACACAATTCCCGCTCTTTGCGAGTAACGTAGTTGATCGGAAAGAATCATCCAGTCTTTATTCGACGAGCTTCCATATTGGCAAGTATCTGGATATACTCGGCATCTTGCTGGCCGACATCTGGACTCTATATATAGAGGGGGGGGGGGGGTCTCTGAGCGGAAATGCCTTTCTGATCTCGCTTACAATGTCGTGCAATTATGCCGAGGAAGCTGTTGCTGCCATGGCCGACCTTGTGAGCATGTTTGATACTCCTTCGCTCCCTCCTCGCATAGATGCCGACCTTGAAGACTTCCTCGCTTCCGAGAAGAGGAAAATGGTCGCTAAGAAGAAGAAGAAGAAGAAGAAGAAGTTTGTCACGGAGGATGTCGCCAATCCTCTGGGCGACCAACGTCAGCAGCTGCTGGACAATTTGGGTCTCTCCCAAGGGGGCGACTCGTCTGCTCCTGCTCCTCCCGCGCCAAAGGTCACTCCGGAGGAGAGAAGGGCTGGGTCCCAGACTCAAGCCCAACCGGATCTCGCCGTTGCGTGAGGTAAGAACTCCTTACTCGCCACTTCGGTTTTGCTTTTACACTGTCGCTGCTGGCGGGGTTCTGACGTCTTCGCTTCTACTCGTAGTTTTGCCGACCACTGGGACTCTGGAGGAGCCTTTAGTCATCCCGTCGTTGCGATCATCACCTATGATCTTGCCTGAAGGTGGGTCTCGCGGTGGTCGCTCGGTGCGGGTTCTCCACAGCTCCTCTTTGGAGAAGAGGCCGATGAACGAGCATGGGGCTCCTCTGGCGAGTAGCGTCCTTCCTCCGCCACCGCCCTTATTGCGACCAGACCCGGCGAGCAGCTCGCAGCTGCCTGCGGATGGGCTTCCGCCACCACCTCCAATGCCGCCTCCTGCCGATGCTCTGGGTGATCAGCGCCCATCGACTTCCACTACTCCCACAACTCATCTGGGAGAGTCCTCGCGCCGAGGCAGGGTTGGGGGGTCTTCGGGTTTCTTCTCCCCAAGGGGTGGAGGACAATCAGGAGATGGACGTGGTAGGGGGAACATGCCTCCTAGCCGGGACCAAACGGTCGGATCCCACTCCGGGCGAGGAAACGACCATCGGCGTAGCCCATCTCTACACCGAGGAAGGGGCTCTCCTCGTCGGCATTCTCGCAGTCCTCTTCGCCGACGTTCTCACAGTCCTCGACCAGGTACTTGGTCGCCACCTCTGATAGTCATCTCTATCTTCGCTCTTTGCTTTGTTGCTGCGACTCTGATGCTCTTCCTTTTGCAGCTCACGCTCATACTCCATTGGGAGCCTTGATCGACGCCATCGGGCTTCCTTCTCGCGAGTATCAGGAGAGGGATACTCGCACGATCTTGGAGCTGGACGCGAAGGTTGAGCGCCTGGCGGTTAGTGAGCCTCATCGTCGTCTAACCGATCTGGAGGTGTGAGTATCGCGGCTGGAGGAGTTCGATACTCGGCTGGCTGCTACTGAATCTCACCTTCACTCTGTCAACGACTTAGAGTGCTGGGTCGCGAGGATCGAGCATCGCCAGCAGCTGCACCATGACAAGCTGGTAGGGATGCACGCGAGTATTGGCTTGGTTGGAAGACTAGCGAGGATCGAGGACCAGCTGCGGCAGGGCGAGGACGCGATGTCCCTGGCCTCCGAGCATTTCAAGCGAGCTTGTAGCATGGGTTGGGTTGGACGACATCCGCAACCTCAAGATCCTCAAGCGAACCTTCAAGGGCCTCCTTAGTTGATATTTTCTTTTCTCTTTTTCTTTGTAGTTGCTATGTCGCCCTTGGCGAGCATCTCTTGTAGTAGGAACAATCATTTTATCAATGTAATTTTTTGGCGAGTATTGGAAACTCGCCCTTTATTACTTGCTGAGTTTGTTTTGCTTTGATGATTTTTGAATTTTCTCTATCTTTTTTTATCTCTGCGAGTAGTGGTTGAATGTCGCGTGCAGCTGGCGAGCTACTTCATGTTCCTGTTTGCAGGTCTTCATGTGCAGGAGGTTGGCAATCTTGACGCGCGCTATTGAGTCGGCAACTTTCCTTAATACTCGCCACCCCCTTAGTTGAAATCGTGGCGTCGTGTCCGACAAGCCAGACTGTTCGACTACGATAAATAGGGGGTGGGTGAGTATTAAATACGCTTTTGGCAATCTTCTTCCTTGTAAGCGAGTATCTTCCGCCTTTTCTTCTTCTCGCCATCCCTGCTACTCGCTCCTCTTCTCTTTTTTTTCAGGATGTCCGACGAGGCGACCATCCGACGTGCCAATCACGCCAAGAACTTCGCGGCGACCACCATCAAATAATCCATTACTCGTCAAAAGGATTTGGACGTGTTCTCAGAGAAGTACCTTCTGTCGGGGTATGTTGCTAGGCTTCCTCGCCAGGCCGAGCGACTAAACACCTTCTTGACCACCGAGATGGTGTTCCTTACCATCTACTTCAAGGTCGGCTTGCGACTACCACTGTGGATGGAATTCTGCCAGATCCTCCGTTACTTCGGGATAGTCCCTGCTCAAATAAATCCCAACGGCATAGCGATGATCGTTGGGTTCCTCTGCTTCCTGCGAGAAGAGAGGATCGCCTTTGACCTCTCCGTCTTCCGGCGAGTCTTCCACTTCATGGCGACAAGCAAGGGCGTCGTCTTTCTGTGCAGCCACGTCTACACGCTAGTCGGCACGGCGAACAAGAATCATCGCTGCAGTGAGCGACTAGTCGTCATCGGTAGGGATTTCGAGGCCATCCCCAGCTCATCCTTCCAACCGCCGGAGAGCGTTTTTTCGACTCCTTACCTGGAGGAGAGTAGAGAGAAGCTGCTCGAATCTTTCCGGAATCGCCGCCTTGCGAGTAGATGTACTCGCTGAGGTGTTTTCGGGCGAACGTAACCTACCGCGCGAGTTTTGGCTATACTCGCTCTTCGTCTTTGATCTGACGACTAACCGTTTATCTTGTTCTTCTTGTAGCTACTCGCACTTTGCCGCGCGAGCTTCTTCCTGCGGTGGTGAAGGCGACGACTACTACTCAAGGGGGCATGGAGACCTCGACACGCGGGGATGTGGGTTCCTCCCCTATCGACTTGTCGCCAGAAGGCGATGAGGCCAAGGTCGCCGTCGATGATGTCGGTCCTTCGAGGAAGCGGAAGGGCAAGGGCAAAGTCCCTGAGTCCGCGAGGAGAAAAAAGGAGGTCGCTCACAGGGACCTGAGTGGGAAGGCGGACCCTTCAGAGGCTGGCGAGCCTTATTCCCACCCCAACTTCAACCTAGGTCGGCGTGGCGAGGATGCCTATGGCCGCCCATTGGTGGCCTGGACGGAGAGTGCCAACGAGGTAACTCTAAGCTCCAACCTCCCCGCCTGGTCGGAGGATTGGGAGGATAATGGCAAGGCTTTCGACGTGACCTTCGCCCTCTATGGTCGTGCGGATGCTGAGTCCCTCCAGGAGGCTTCTGCCGAGTATCTGGCCCACCAAAGCTCGCGCCCTTTATTGCGATCTGTCAAGCTGGCTCACACAACGACGAGGCGACTGCTCGAGTACGAGCAGATGATCAAAGTTCAGAGCAAGAAGATGATCACCATGGGGCTTCAGGCCAAGGACCATGAGGTACTCGCTTCGTTACTTTACTCTCTTCTGGGATACTCGCCACCTTTGCCGACTACTTGACTTAACCTTTCTCTTTTCACATTTTTGCAGGCTGCTGAGGTGGAGACGGCGAAGAAGGTGTCCCAGCTGGAGAAGGAGCTGGAGGACACTCGGCTGGCTTTGGAGGCCGCCCAAGTCCGCATTGCCAAGCTAGAAACTCGGCCTGCTGAGCAACAGCCGGCGACGACGGGCCCCTCTAGGGTCGGCAAGCAGATTAGGATGCACGACAATGATATGTCGTACATTCGCCGAGAAATCGCGCGAGCAACCGGGAACGTCATCCTGAGCAAGCTGAAGGTGGACGATCTTCTGAAGTCGGAGGGCTATGGAATTGACGGTGGTGGACATCATCCCGACGCTGCTCACCGAGAAGTCCATATCTCCCGTGCGTGCATCCTCCCCGCTGTCCAGTGATGCCGAGGATGAAGACTCCAAGGACGAGGATGGCGAGGAAGATATTGATGGCGAGGATGAGGACGACGAGGGAGGCGACGATGACGCATAGTCGCCCGGGCTCTTTTTTGACAGCTCAAAGATATGTACAACATTTTCTGAAGATGTAATTTTCGGGATATATAAATGAAAATGAAGAAAGATTTTTTGCTCGCCTTTTTTTCTTCTATTCCTACATTCTTGCTTGTATGTCGCTTAGGCTCCTAGGCTCGAGGCGAGATTGAGTGCTTGCTAGGCTCTTAGGATTGATGCGAGGTTGAGTGCTTGCTCTTCATTAGTGTGACTTCGGTAGATACTCGTCATGTTCGATGATCATGCTTTTACTCGCACGTGGATGCTTGCTCGTTTATGCTCGCACCTGTATACTCGCCTTTTTCAAAAAACCCTTGATGGAGTTCAGTTGTGGAGGTCACTTGGGGGTCCTGAGGGACACACGCTCTCAAGGCCTTTCCTTGTACCTGGTGAAGAGTTCATCGAGATCTCACAATAATAATGGAGTTTTTGTAGGGAAAAAAGAAGTCGGGACTAGCAGTCGGAGAGGTCCGAGGGGACACACCATCCCGAGGCTTTCATCCTACCACGATGCCTGTTGTTGATGAAGGATGGCGTCAAGTAAGGACTGACAGTCGGGGAGGTCCGAGGGGACACACCGTCCCTAGGTCTCCTTCCTACTTGGATACCGAATTTCGACGAAGAACGTCGTCAAGTAGGGAATGGCAGTCGGGGAGGTCTAAGGGGACACACCATCCCGAGGCTTCCATCCTTCTTGGATGCTGAATGTCTTCGTCCCTTGGTCGGTCGAATCGATCGTTCCCTTTCTTAAGTTGGAGTGTCGGCGTCTGGACTTTCCCCTAGTAATCTCTCCAGTCGGATGAGAAATGCAGTTGGTGGGAACGACGCCCAACGTGTAAGGGGAAGCTGATCTCGGTCATCATTACAGAGGCTTGGACTTAAGGGAACGCACAACCGAGACACTATCCTATCATCCGCTCTGGGTTCTTACGAGGGTTAAGTCGGAGGCCCATTCCCCAACTTGCGGTACCGAATGTTGGTGAAAGGGTTGACAGGTAGGGAAGGACAGACGGGCAGGTCCTAGGGGACACACTGTCCCGAGGTCTCCATCCTACTCGGATGCTTGGATGTTTGACGAAGAATGACGTCAAGTAGGGAATGGCAGTCGAGGAGATCCAAGGGGACACACTGAAGTTCTTCGTCAAACGTCCAAGCATCCGAGTTGGATGGAGCATCAGGACAGTGTGTCCCCTAGGACCTGCCCGACTGTCCATCCCTACCTGTCAACCCTCTCACCAACATTTGTCACCGCAAGTTGGGGAATGGGCCTCCGACTTAACCCTCGTAAGAACCCAGAGCGGATGATAGGACAGTGCCTCGGTTGTGCATTCCCTTAAGTCCAAGCCTCTGCAATGACGGACGAGATCAGCTCCCCCCTTGCACGTTGGCCGCGGTTCCCACCGACTGCATTTCTCATCCGACTGGAGAGATTACTAGGGGAAAGTCCGGACGCCGACACCCCAACTTAAGAAAGGGAATGATCGATTCGACCGACCAAGGGACGAAGACATTCAGCATCCAAGAAGGATGGAATCCTCGGGATGGTGTGTCCCATTGGACCTCTCCGACTGCCATTCCCTACTTGACGACGTTCTTCATCGAAATTTAGTATCCAAGTAGGACGGAGACCTCAGGACGGTGTGTCCCCTCAGACCTCCCTGACTGCCAGTCCTTACTTGACGTCATCCTTCGTCAACAACCGGCATCGTGGTAGGATGAAAGCCTTGGGATGGTGTGTCTCCTCGGACCTCCCCGACTGCTAGTCCCTACTTCTTTCTTCCCATAAAAAACTCCATTATTATTGTGAGATCTCGATGAACTCTTCACCAGGTACAAGGAAAGGCCTTGAGAGTGTGTGTCCCTCAAGACACCCCAAGTGACCTCCATAACTTAACTCCATCAAGGGTTTTTTGAAAAATGTGAGTATACAGGTGCGAGTATGCAGGTGCGAGCATAAACGAGAAAGCATCCACGTGCGAGTAAAAGCATGATCGTCGACCATGACGAGTATCTACCAAAGTCGCACCAATGAAGAGCGAGCACTCAACCTCGCCTCAATCCTAAGATCCTAGCGAGCACTCAATCTCACCTCGATCCTAGGAGCCTAAGCGACATACAAGCAAGAAAGCAGGCATAGAAGAAAAAAGGAGAGCAAAAAATCTATCTTCATTTTCATTTATATATCCCGAAAATTACATCTTCAAAAAATGCTGTACATATCTTTGAGCTGTCAAAAAAAGTGTCCGGGCGACTATGCGTCATCGTCGCCTCCCTCGTCGTCCTCATCCTCGCCATCGATATCAATATCTTCCTCACCATCCTCATCCTCGGAGTCTTCATCCTCGGCATCACTAGACAGCGTGGAGGATGCTCGCACGGGAGATGTGGACTCCTCGACGAGCAGCACCGGGATGATTTCCACCACCGTCAATTCCATAGCCTCCGGCTTCAGAAGATCGTCCGCCTTCAGCTTGCTCAGGATGTCGTTCCCGGTTGCTCGTGCGATTTCTCGACGAATGTACGACATATCATTGACGTGCATCCTGATCTGCTTGCTGACCCTAGAGGGGCCCGCCGCCGCCGGCTGTTGCTCGGCAGGCCGAGTTTCTAGCTCGACAATGCGGACTTGGGCGGCCTCCAAAGCCACCCGAGTGTCCTCCAACTCCTTCTCCAGCTGGGACACCTTCTTCGCCGTCTCCACCTCGGCAACCTGCAAAAATGTGAAAAGAGAAAGGTTAAGTCAAGTAGTCGGCAAAGGTGGCGAGTATCCCAGAAGAGAGTAAAGTAAAGAAGCATGTACCTCATGGTCCTTGGCCTGAAGCCCCTTTGTGATCATCTTCTTGATCTGAACTTTGATCATCTGCTCGTACTCGAGCAGTCGCCTCACCGTTGTGTGAGCCATCTCGGTAGATCGCAATAAAGGGCGTGAGCTCTGGTGGGCCAGATACTCGGCAGAAGCCTCCTGGAGGGACTCAGCATCCGCGCGACCATATAGGGTGAAGGTCTTGTTGAAAGCCTCACCATTATCCTCCCAATCCTCCGACCAGGCAGGGAGGTTGGAGCTTAGAGTTACCTCGTGGGCACTCTCCGTCCAGGCCACCAATGGGTGACCATAGGCATCCTCACCACGCCTACCTAGGTTGAAGTTGGGGTGGGAATAAGGCTCGCCAGCCTCTGAAGGGTCCGCCTTCCCACCCAGGTCCCTGTGAGAGAGCTCCTTTTTTCTCCTTGTGGACTCATGGACTTTGCCCTTGCCCTTCCTCTTCCTCGAAGGACCGACATCATCGTCGGCGACCTTGGCCTCATCGTCTTATGGCGACATGTCGATAAGGGAGGAACCCACATCCCCGCGTGCCGAGGTCTCTGCGCCCCCTTGAGTAGAAGTCATCACCTTCACCACCGCAGGAAGAAGCTCGCGCGGCAAAGTGCGAGTAGCTACAAGAAGAACAAGATAAACGGTTAGTCGCCAGATCAAAGACGAAGAGCGAGTATAGACAAAACTCGCGCGGTAGGTTACCTTCGCCCGAAAACACCTCAGCGAGTACATCTACTCGCCTCCTCTAGAAGACCACGTCAAGGCGGAGATTCTGGAAAGTTTCGAGTAGTTTCTCTCTGCTTTCCTCCAGGTAAGGAGTCTCGAAAACACTCTCCGATGGCTGGAAGGACGAGTTGGGGATGTCCTCGAAATCCCCACCGATAAAGACTAGTCGCTCGCCCCAGCGATGATTCATGTTCGTCGTGCCGACTAGCGTACAGACGTGGCTGTACAGAAAGATGACGCCCTCGCATGTCGCCATGAAGTTGAAGACTCACTGGAAGACGGAGAGGTCGAAGGCGATCCTCTCTTCTCGCAGGAAGTAGAGGAACCCAACGATCATCGCTATGCCGTTGGGATTGATTTGAGCAGGGACTATCCCGAAGTAGCGGAGGATCTGGCAGAACTCCGTCCACAGCGGTAGTCGCAAGCCGACCTCGAAGTGGCGGGTAGGGAACACCATCTCGGTGGTCGAGAAGGTGTTTAGTCGCTCGGCATGGCGAGGAAGCCTAGCGAGATACCCCGACGGTAGGTACTTCTCTAAGAACTCGTCCAAATCCTTTTGACGAGTAATGGATTTTTTGAAGGTGGTTGCCGCGAAGTTCTTGGCGTGATTGGCACGCCGGATGGTCGCCTCGTCGGACATCCTAGAAAAAAAAAAGAGAAGAGGAGCGAGTAGCAGGGAAGGCGAGAAGAAGAAAAGGCAGAAGATACTCGCTTACAAGGAAGAAGATCGCCAAAAGCGTATTTAATACTCACCCCCTATTTATAGTAATCGAACAGTCTGGCTTGTCGGACACGACGCCACGATTTCAACTAAGGGGGTGGCGAGTATTAAGGAAAGTCGCCGACTCAATAGCGCGCATCAAGATTGCCGACCTCCTGCACATGAAGACCTGCAAACAGGAACATGAAGTAGCTCGCCAGCTGCACACGACATTCAACCACTACTCGCAGAGATAAAAAAGATATAGAAAATTCAAAAAACATCAAAGCAAAACAAACTCAGCAAGTAATAAAGGGCGAGTTTCCAATACTCGCCAAAAATTTACATTGATAAAATGATTGTTCCAACTACAAGAGATGCTCTCCAAGGGCGACATAGCAACTACAAAGAAAAAGAGAAAAGAAAACATCAACTAAGGAGGCCCTTGACGGTTCGCTTGAGGATCTTGAGATTGCGGATGTCGCCCAAACCATCCCATGCTGCGAGCTCGCTTGAAATGCTCGAAGGCCAGTGACATCGCATCCTCGCCCTACCGCAGCTGGTCCTTGATCCTCGCCAGTCTTCCAAACGAGCCCATACTCGCGTGCATCGCTACCAGCTCGTCATGGTGCAGCTGCTGGCGATGCTAGATCCTCGCGACCCGGCTCTCCAAGTCGCTGACAGAGTGAAGGCGAGATTCAGTAGCAGCCAGCCGAGTATCGAACTCCTCCAGCCGCGATACTCGCACCTTCAGATCGGTCAGACAACGATGAGGCTCGCTAACCGCCAGGCACTCAACCTTCGCCTCCAGCTCCAATATCACGTGAGTAGACCTCTCCTGATACTCGCGAGAAGGAAGCCCGATGGCATGGATCAAGTCTCCCACAGGAGTATGAGCACGAGCTGCAAAAGGAAGAGCATCAGAGTCTCAACAACAAAGCAAAGAGCGAAGATAGCGATGACTGTCAGAGGTGGCGACCACGTACCTGGCTGAGGACTGCGAGAACGTCGGCGAAGAGGACTGCGAGAATGCCGGCGAGGAGAGCCCCTTCCTTGGTGTAGAGATGGGTTGCGTCGATGGTCATTTCGTCGCCCTAAGTGGGACCCGACCATTTTGCTCCTGGCTAGGAGGCGCGTTCCCCCTACCGCGACCATCTCCTGGTCACCCTCCACCCCTTGGGGAGAAGAAACCCGAAGACCCCCCAACCCCGGCTCGGCGCGAGGACTCCCCCAGATGAGTTGTGGGAGCAATAGAAGTCGAAGAGCGATGATCGCCCAGAGCACCGACAGAAGGCGGCATTGAGGTGGTGGAGGAAGCCCACCCACGGGCCGCTGCGAGCTGCTCGCCGGGTCTGGTCGCAATAAGGGAGGTCGCGGGGGAAGGACGCTACTAGCCAGAGGAGCCCCATGCTCGCTCATCGGCCTCTTCTCCAAAGAGGAGCTGTGGAGAACCCGCACTGAGCGACCACCGCGAGACCCACCTTCAGGCAAGATCATAGGCGATGATCGCAACGACGAGATAACTAAAGGCTCCTCCAGAGTCCCAGTGGTCGGCAAAACCGCGAGTAAAAGTGAAGACGTCAGAACCCCGCCAACAACGACAGTGTAAAAGCAAAACCAAAGTGGCGAGTAAGGAGTTCCTACCTCGCGCAGCGGCGAGAACTGGTTGGGCTTGAGTCTGGACCCCAGCCCTACTCGACTCCGGAGCAACCTTTGGCATGGGAGGAGCGGGAGCAGGTGAGTCGCCCCCTTGGGAGAGACCCAAATCGTCCAGCAGCTGCTGACGTTGGTTGCCCAGAGGATTGGCGACATCCTCTGCGACAGTCTTCTTCTTCTTCTTAAAGACCTTTTTCCTCTTCTCGGAAGCGAGGAATTCTTCAAGGTCGGCATCTACGCGAGGAGGGAGCGAAGGAGCATCAAACATGCTCACAAGGCCGGCCATGGCAGCAGTAGCTTCCTCGGCATAATTGCGCGACATTGTAAGCGAGATCAGAAAAGCAGTTCCGCTTAGAGACCCACCCCCTCTATATATAGAATCCAGACGTTGGCCAGCGAGATACCGAGTATATCCAGATACTCGCCAATATGGAAGCTCGTCGAATAAAGGTTGGATGATTATTTCCGAGTAACTACGTTACTCGCAAAGAGCGGGGATTGTGTACAACCCTCATTCTCCGAGGGTAGGGCACACTCAAATCCACGTGGGCGAAGGTCAAGGTCAAAAAGGTTAAGACCGGAAGTCAGCCGACCAAGACACAAGACAGCTCAGCCAGCAGGAGCAGAAGAAGGCATGTGCGAGTATGGGTGGACTCGCGCGAGTAGCCCAGATACTCGCCAAAAGGTGGGCGAACATAGGTGATACTCTCCCCTCTTCAGGCGAAGTTGCCTCAATGTCGCCTATGTTGGATCGATTGGTGCCTTTAGAGGGGGGGGGGGTGAATAAGGGAATAAAATCCTTTTTAAATTTTTAGATGATTTACTAAATTTTTTAAAGTAAATTAGAACGAAATAACAATTTAGCTTAAAGGAAGAAACAATTGTAATTTGCAATTTTAGAATTAGAAATAAGTGCTAAATTGTTTTATGATGAAAGAGATTAAGATAAACAATTTAGACAAAGTGATTCGAATTGAAAGCTTTGTAACCAATATAATAGAGAATATGCCACAAGAGAGAAATCAAGTAAACACAAAGAGAGACATGATTATATATATTTAAAAGTGTTTATAATTAATTGATTTCAATAACGCTAGAAATCGAAGGCGACAAATATGTAAATAATTTTCCCTTTTTATACCGACTCGTATCCCCACGAACCGGTTGGCTTTAGCCTATCCTTCCCCGGATATGGCCTCAAGCCACTCTAGCCAATCCTTCCCCGGATATGGCCTTGAGCACCCCGTAGATCTAATCACCTAGACCTAGTCGCCAACACAAGGCGAATTCCTCCTTAAGCCCTACCCAGACCTAGTCTCCAACACAAGGCGAATTCTCTAAACGGTTACAAAAAATATATGGAATGAAAGTAAAGATAATAATAAAAACTCCTTATATGAGATCTTCTGAAGTTGGAGAGGAAGGATCGATGTAATATGAGCGAGGTCGAAGCGATCGTCCTTCGGATGTAGCGTGACATAGTCCTCCTCCAGAATTCTCCTTAAGCTTTTTGTGGGAGATCCATCTTCGGCAGCATAGCAGCAATAAAATTGTGGCACAAGCAATCTCTCTGGGATGGATGGACAAAATGAGAAAGAAAGCTCCAATGTAAAGAACTTCTCGCTAGCGCCTGCGGTAGCTCCTAGCGCCTGCGGCAGCGTTAGTGTAGAGCGGTTGCAAAACCGTCGGCGGCGTGGCGTTGAGCGCATGAACTTGAGCTAGCGCCAGGCAGTAGCGCTAGCACCTGTGTTAACCCCTAACGCTGGCGGTAGTGCTTCAGCTCAGTTTGTTGGTTCCAAGCTGCTTTCTACCTGTGGAGTATTGCACCTATAGTTCGTGCACACTATAAACACACGAAAAGCAAGATCAAATACAATTTGGGATTTGTTATTCTCAAACAAAGGGATGTGACACACATGTCCAACAATCTCCCCCTTTTGATAATAACAAATCCTCTTAGCAAGAAATCAACAAAGTTTTATGGTAAATGATAAGCGAGATAAAAGTGAAACTATAGTATTTAATAAGCATGAGAATGTACATAAATCCCCCTATCTTAATGCTCCCCTACATAAATGCAATTTATGTTTTTACTCCCCCTAAATGATAGATTACATGATTTAATTATTCTCCCCTTAATCGTCTAGATTGCTCCTCTAGATTTCTTCAAATATTCTCCCCCTTTTGGTATTATCAAAAGAAGGTGGGTGAGGGTAGTAAGGAGGCATGATAAAGCATGATCGAGCTTTTGTAATATAGATAATGATAAAGAGTTTAAGCATAGTATATAAGAGATTTCAAATAAAAAGATAAGAGCTGTAAGCAAGCGGGAGATTATAAGAGACATCTTTTTGTATGCATGAAAAGCATAAATATAAATATGAGTTTAAGTTCAAAATGTAAAGATGTTTTATCCTTTTTGAAATCTCAAAGTTTTTCATAAAGATACCAAGCATGAAATGAACATAAAAAAATATACTACAATGTTACTTAATTTCAAGTTTAAGAGATACAAAACATTGTAGAGATCATGCTAGGTTATCTAGTGCATTTCTTATATAAAGAGTGGTATAGATAAAGCATTAAAATCAAATACTCATGAGAAGAAGTGTTATGAAAGATAATGAAGTGCACATAAGTGTATTTTGAGGAATGTTAACAAATGATTTAAATCACAAAATACAAGACATATGTAGAGTAAAGTGCACAATAAAACACAAGTATATTACTTTCACACACTTTTAATGCTCATAATTTTTAACAAAGTGGTGTAATAACCAAGGTTTGCACAAGACACTTTACTATTCTTTCCAAGGTGCTCAACCTCACAATGCTTATGAAGACTTATCAGGAGGTTCAAGTAGTGCTTGGTGGAGTTATATTTGTCTATTTTTTGTTCACTTTTGTGAGACAACATTCTCCGAATACACTTGTTTTGCAAACCCAAACATAAATTTATTTAAAACCACTTTTCTTAATTTTTAAGTGCAATTCATATGTAGTGTAGATAATAAACTTATGCAAATTTTAATTCATTGTACAATTACAATACACAAGCAAGCATTTTAGATTTAAACACACATGTACATTACCAAACATAAGTGAGTGTAAAAGTATCATTATCAATCACAATACATTTACTCATACTTAGAGGCATGCTAAGCTTGGTTCTACACATTTTTTAAATACAATTGATGCACTTTAAATAGATATATCAAAACATGATAAAACAAAACAATGTTCATAGTAATATGAAGAAACAAGTTTTAACATTGTAGATAATTCTAAATAATAGAATTCATACATGCTTGATATTAATTATAAAGATCATACAATTTTTTTTTGTTTTAAAATTTTTTAATGAAAGAAAAAACACAAAAACATATTTTTGTATTTTTGAATTTTAAAGTTTTGTAGTTGATTTTTCATAATATGAATAAAACAAAAATAACAAAAGTCAGAAACACAACAAATAAGTAGTACATATGAACTAACATATTTTTATAGATTTTTAGAAATTTTAAAACACAGAAAAATCACAAACCCACGCTAGCTCCGGCGCTAGTGCTAGCGCGGGAAACAGTACATGATTTTTTGAGAAAATTTTCAATTTTTTATTTTGATTAAGTGTCCTTAGAGTAGTGTCATGCAAAAATTTCAGAATTTTTGGAGATCTCTTGGTGGATCAAAAATGCATGAAAATTTGGCTTTTTCAAACACTTGAGTTTTACAAAATCATTTAACCACAAAAATAAATAAATTATGCAAAACACAAGAGGACAAATTTTGAACAACCCAAAATATGCATGATTTATGTGATAAGTAAATAAAATGTCAATGCAGTGAGTAATATAAGTGTAACCTAAGATTAAAAACTACCCGGACTAAATGTGTACACCCTAGCCCTGTACTAAGTGACGGATGGGCATGAGGAGCTGCACACATGTCGTAGGTTGGGGTGTTAATCTCATATGCACACACTAGAGAACACTCAACCTAGCACTCTTTCCCCCAGTGCCTCGCAAGGCCCCACTGGAACCATCCCCGGTTAAGGACAAGACATGAATTAGAGGTTAGGTCTCTAATGCATCCAATCCTACGCCCCCGCTATTGTGAGATATGAAGTTATATGTGAGTAATCTTTGGACAACCTATGTTTTTAAACTATGGGTTGATTTATAAACTATGGTTTTTGTTTAAAGTGAAGAACAATATAAAACTGCATAGTTTCTCTATTTTTATGAGATGACAATAGGAGATAACTAGCACAATTACTAATATTCAATAAGTGATAGTGCTAGTATGATGAGTTTTGGGTTTAAATGTCACGTCATAAGATTAACATTAATATTGCATGTATTCCAAAATAGAGTTTCAAATTATAGATCTAAAATGAAGTGATGATTTAGTCTTATTATTACACAGTTGATTCTAGAGTCTACAAATATGTGAGATACATGCAATCAATAGCAAAGCATATCAATACACCAAATATTGTAAAGAAAACATTATTCAAATTTTTTATCATAAGGTTCATAATTCCTAGGTGATAGATATTATTGATTTGAGATATTTCTTGATAGAACATGAATTATGATTTATGATTTTAGCGATTTTTTGCATAGAATATATGTTAGATCATCATGATATATGTGAATTCTATTCTTTCTAGACTTATGGCAATATGATTTGGTGATATTCTCTTAAATGAGCATGTTTGAATTGTAAGTCTATAAAATGATGATCATGCTATCATATCAAAGACAAAGATCACAAATATATAGTTTTGAAATAAAATTGCATTCAATAATTGAATTTATTGATCTTTGGTTTTGCATGATAATATATGATTCATGATATAATATTCATATATAGTCTAATGATTAATCCATAAACTGTGTTTGTTGGAATTTTAGATTTCTATTATAATTTCAAATCTCATAGTTATCATGATATTTTAATAACATTGTAAATGTTATACCTAGCATATAAATTTAAGCATAAACTAAGAAGTGATGCTAGGATGATGAGTTTGAATGCAATGTTATTATATATGATTTAATGGAGATAATGTTGCATGTAATATGAGAAGATTTCAATATTTTTTTTGTAGACCTAGAATGAAATGATTATTCTATTTGATTTCATCTTGTTGATATCAAGTTAATTCTTAGATCTAAATATAATGAGATACATGCAAACAATAAAGATACATATCACACACAAAATAAGATATGAAACTATAATATCAATAGCCATCACATATTTCATAATTCCTAAGAGTGATAGTATTAGTTGATTTAAGATAATTCTTGTTAGATCATGAATTATGATATATGATTATAGTGAATTTTAGCATATGATATTAATAGATCATATTGATGATTATATAGTTCATATTCATCCTTTTTAATATGTAGTGACTGCTTGTAAAGTTAATATTATACTACATATATATAAAGGACAAAAAATGTTTTGGTTATTTTGAATTGTTTTGTAAATTTCTTTTTTTAATACAAGGTATCTGAAAGTAGAAGATAATGATACTTAACATAATTTTTCAGAAAAATAATAATTAGAGAAATCGGAATTTTTTTTAGGAAAATAAGCTACCGCCGACGTTAGTGATAACATCTGGCGTTAGCAACTCATGGTTTTTTATTTACGATTTTGAGTTACAATTTTTGATTTAAAAACACATGGTTTCTTTTATATCATTTGATTTCGATTTTTATCGATTATAATTTTTCAATATAGGGGCTATCATATGCAACAAAGAAATTAGACAAATATACTATAAGTTGTGCATTTAATATTTTTAGCCTAAGACCCCTAAATGTCCATTTAAATCCAATTTTGAAAGTAATTTCATTAGTCTTGATAATATCATTTAGCAATTTTAGAATTCAATTTATAATGATAATATAAGACATTTATGGGCAATGGATTTAAAAAGGATAAAACATATAATAAATGAGAGATAGGTCACTTTTAAAAATATATGACTTTATGTTCAATTTTAATTCAATTTGATTTGTTAAAACATTAGGCTTAAGATGTGTTAGTCATGTCTTATGATATATAAAGTGATCATAGCATGCTTGTTCAAAAGATAAAAAATAAACAAAAGAAAAAAATAATAAGCATATCATGAAGTAGGGTAATGATATTTCATTTTTTAATTATTTCTACTTCATGCATTTGAAAGATACTAAATGATAAGAGATTTAGGTATCCAAAGTTGACCATGTGTAATGGTTCCTTTGGGTACCCAAATATAGCATGATGATTTTTGGGGAGACAAGGATAAATGGGCCCTTTCAATTAAAGTTCATGTGTCATTTTTCTTTAAGGGTCTCCATTCATACCTTTGTTGTTTATCTTTTAAATTCATATTATGATTATGTGACATCTTTATATGATTATAGTTGCTTGAAAAATAATTCATTTAGAATTTATGTTTATTCAAATTATTTTTCAAAATAGATTGATGTTGATAATCATAATGAATTTTATTATATAGATTCTTTGAAAGTTTATAAGAGTGATTGTCTTTCTTTAGAATTGAATGTTAAAAGAGTGGGTTACAATATGATTTAAATGATTTATTCTTATTTTGATGATTTTCATTTTTACTCTTTCTTATAGACATACTCTTATAATGTGAAAGAAAATATTTTATAGTTTGTTTTCATGAAAAGGAGTTTTTAAATTTGAGTCATGATTGAAAATATATTGAGACTTATAATAGTGACTCTTAAAAATTTTATGAGAATCATAATTCTTTTTGAAACTAAACTCCTTTTGAGTTAATGTGTGAAAATGGTCCTTTTTAGAAATGATTTTGTAAGTTAATTTATCCTTGTTATTTAAAATCTTATGATGAAAATCATTACTTGACATTTGAAATTTTTCAACAAAAGATTTTAATTGTATTAACTTACAAGTTAAAGCATCATTTTCAACTATCAATTATTCATTATGTTCTTTAGAAACTAAGAGCCCTTTTTCAATATCCTTGAATTTTTCTTTTAAAAAATTGTAATCAAAATAAGGAGTAGGAATTTTAACTAAAGTGCATGAAGGAGAATTTAACACATCAATATTTGATTCTACTTTAGCGTTTGCTTTTAAAGTTTTATTTTCTAAACGTAATTTGGAATTAGCATGTTTCAACTTTGAAATTTTACGTTTAGCAAATTTAAGCATACGAAATGTAGAAATAGAATTTGTTACAAAAAGAGAAGATTTATTTACCATCCTTGAGAGGGAGTTCCAGATGCCCCTTGCTGAAGTGCAATCAGCAACTCTTTGAAGAATGTTTTTTGACATTGATTGTGCCAATATGTCCATGGCCTTGGCATCAGCACTTTTCAGCTTTTCTTGAGCATCTGTTGATGTTTGTGAAGATGGAGGTCCAGTCAAAGTAGAATTATAGATTTCTTCATCTATGACATTCATATATAATTTAATTCTAGCTTGACATAAAGAAAATCTATTTAGATTACAGATTGGTGGATTTGAAAATTCTACTTGTGTCATTAGATTTTAGAAAAACCTTTAAGAACTAAATGATCTTTATGATTCAGGTGTTAGCCTGTATATAAAATCAACTACCCTCTGATACCAATTGAAAGTCAATTGATATGCCTCTGATACTAATTGAAAGGAGATTTTAGTTCTTAAATTAAAGCTCTTTTTAGGGTTTATTTCAAAATAATGATATATAAAAATATGTGTAATTAAGTGAGTTATGAAAACTAAATAATACACAAAGCTCAGATATCACAGCACAACACATAAAGAAATAAAAGCATAAGCAGAGAAACCAGAAGGCACAAGAGTTATAGTAGTTCCCCAATCAACCTGGGTACATCTACTCTTCTACCCATTGGTAGGAATCCACTACAGGTTGTTGATCAGGTGCCCTGCCACCATATGAGCTTTTGATAAGGTAACTCAAAAACCAAGTCACAGATTTTTGCTAAGGTGCCCTGTCACCGAGAGTTAACTTTTGAAGGGAGTTATAACCCTTTACAAGATGGGAAGGAGAAAAGATATATTGTTCTTCTCTTTTGCTGAGAAGACTCTTGATGATCCTGATGGGTTGTTGAGATTGGATCTTTGATGATGTTGAAGATCTCCCCCTGTCTTATATGAATTGATGACAGCTTGTGGAGGCTTCTTCTCTTGATTGTAATAACTCCTTTTCTCTATGCAGTTTGATCCTGAGCAAATGATATTGGTTGAGTGTCTCAGGATGAAGATGATCTGCAAAAAGGAGTTAGCAAAAAGAAGATAAATAATATATTAGATCCGCTTCTTCTTTTTTCTCCTCTGTTTTTCTCTTCCTGGTTCTTCCTATTCTCTTGTCTTGCTCTATCTTGTTTTCTATCTTTGCTCTTCTCTTTGTATATATTCTGGAGAAAACTTTTGGGCTGATTTGAATTCTTGCCCGACAAGGAAGGATATAATATCTCTTTAATTTCCTAGATTTCTCGAGCAGACAAATTGCCGTCTTTAGCTTATCGGCAACGGCTATATTATTTAATGTTGCAACAGCTATAATGTTTATTTATAAAGACAACAATATATAGCAATATAGAGATGATTAAAATATTGCTTTAATCATATATAAGAATATTAGTCGAACTGAGAATAGCAATATATAAAGCTGGAAGAAATTCGTCGAGCTCAGCTTCAAGTTCGTCGATCTGAACATTTAATTCATCGTTCTGAGCTTCTGCTGAATATTCGTCGAACGCAGACTTGAGTTCGTCGAACGCATCTTTTCGTTGACCGCTGAGACGAGGTCTGTTCATCGACCGCTGAGACAATCTGTTCGTCGACCGCTGAGATGATTTGTTCGTCGATCGCTGAACCGCTGAGACGGGATCGTCGAATGCTGAGATGGCTGGATTTCGTCGAGCGCAGAATGAACATCTTTCGTCGACCATAGAGCGCCGTTCGTCGAACGCAGATAGTCGTTCGTCGAACGCAGAGAACATATATAATTTTTATCTTTCTCTTATTTTCTCAGCCTATTAATTATATATATTTTCAGCCTTCTATCTTAATGGGATTTGATCTAAGTTATAAGATATGTTATGATAGAAACTTAGACATTAAAGATGGATCCTAACTCAAATCAAAACTAAGGTTCCAACATGTTGCCATCATTTGAGTCCAATATTGTGACGTTGAATTCTTCTTTCTTAGATAGATCTTCCTCCAAACATAAGTCCTCATCGATTTCTTCTCTTGGATCCATAAGGAATTGCTCTTGTTCATCATCTGTGGAAGGAAGACTATAAGAATTCTCAAGAAATTTCCAAACTTCATAAGCAGTAGGAAGTGTATAAATAAGTTTGAAAATTATTGATCTAATGCACAATATAGACTATTCATTGATTTGGCATTTAAAAACATTTCATTTTTATTTAAAATACTTGGGGGCATTTTAATTGTAATATTCCAAACTTAAATATCCAAGGATTTAAGAAATTTTTCCATAAGAATTTTCCACCCATTATAATTTTTTCCTTCAAATAAAGGTGGTGCCAAAGATTTTTTCATTTATAAGAAATTTTTCCCCACTAGTAGAAGCGAGAACACGAGACGCTATTATTCCTGGTTTTTAAACCAATTGGAATAACCTACCTCTAATACCACTTGTTGGATCGATTGACACCCTTAGAGGGGGAGTGAATAAGGGAATAAAATCCTTTTTAAAATTTTAGATGATTTACTAAATTGTTTAAAGTAAATTAGAACGAAATAACAATTTAGCTTAAAGGAAGAAACAATTGTAATTTGCAATTTTAGAATTTATAAACAAGTGCTAAATTGTTTTATGATGAAAGAGAGTAAGATAAATAATTTAGACAAAGTGATTCGAATTGAAAGCTTTGTAACCAATATAATAGAGAATATGCCACAAGAGAGAAATCAAGTAAACACAAAGAGAGACATGATTATATATATTTAAAAGTGTTTACAAATACTTGATTTCAATTATGCTAGAAATCGGAGGCGACAAATATGTAAATAATTTTCCCTTTTCTATACTGACTCGTATCCCCACGAACCAGTTGGCTTTAGCCTATCCTTCCCCGGATATGGACTCAAGCCGCTCTAGCCAATATTTCCCCGGATATGGCCTCGAGCACCCCATAGATCTAATCACCTAGACCTAGTCGACAACACAAGGCGAATTACTCCCTAAGTTCTACCCAGACCTAGTCGCCAATACAAGGAGAATTCTCTAAATGGTTACAAAAAATATATGGAATGAAAGTAAAGATAATAATAATAACTCCATATATGAGATCTTCTGAAGTTGGAGAGGAAGGATTGTTGTAATATGAGCGAGGTCGAAGCGATCGTCCTTCGGATGTAGCGTGATGTAGTCCTCCTCCAGAATTCTCCTTAAGCTTTTTATGGGAGATCCATCTTCGGCAGCATAGCAGCAGTAGAATTGTTGCGCAAGCAATCTCTCTGGGATGGATGGCCAAAATGAGAAAGAAAGCTCCAATTTATAGAACTTCTTGCTAGCGCCTGCGGTAGCTCCTAGCGCCTGCGGTAGCATTCGTGTAGAGAGATTGTGAAACCGTCGGCGGTGTGGCGTTGAGTGCATGAACTTGAGCTAGCGCCAGACGGTGGCGCTAGCGCGAGCGCCTGTGTTAACCCCTAACGCTGGCGGTAGTGCTTCAACTCAGTTTGTTGGTACCAAGCCGCTTTCTACCTGTGGAGTATTGCACATATAGTTCCTGTACACTATAAACACACGAAAAGCAAGATCAAATACAATTTGGGATTTGTTATTCTCAAACAAAGGGATGTGACACAGATGTCTCATAGCCTAGTCGCCGAGCAGGGTGGGGTATAAGTAGACTCCCCTCCCTTTGGTTTTCCTATAAATAGGACCCTAGGGGTACTTGGATTGGCACCTGAACTTGAGCTTTTGGAACCCCCTCGTTCAAATTCTCGGACCCGCCATCCTTGGTAGTCACTCCCGGTACTAGATAAGTCGGTGCCTTCCTCGTACCCTGCTCGTCCATTCTTGGTTTTGGAGGGGAAGTCTCTTCTGAGCTTCTGGGTACGTGGTGGGACCTCCCTGCCGCAGCGCCTGGGGTCCTGTTGTTCTTTGTCTGAGCCCTCTCCGTCGTTGCCAGTCTAGCCTTCTTGCCGGACTGCTGGGCGAGTAGCCTTCAGCTGTATTGATCTGAATTTTGGAGCCTAGGATTTTCCTGGCTTCAACACCTTGAGTGCATGGAATCCACGTTTTCATCGGCTTCCATCCAGAATTTCTCGTATTTGGATTTCAATCGGAACAACTTCAAATCCTTGACCTGCGAAGTACCATCATTAGTTATTTCCAACAGATTTCAAATATCATAAGAAATTTTGCAAGCACAGGTTCGATTGAATTCAATTATATCCAAGGCACAAAATAAAGCATTCATGACTTTAGCATTATTCTTACATCTAGGCTTATCACCGTAATCTCATTTATCTTTACTTTTTGCAATACTTATATCTCCAACTACAATTGTAAGAGGAGTGTAACGATGTTCAATCATCCCAAACTTTTATATCTAAAGTCATTAAGAAATATCACATTCTAGTTCACCAATAATTATAGTCAGATCCGGTAAATTAAGGAGGTTTACTAATCCCTTGCCCCGCATAAAAAGCGAGAACATGATGCGTCATTCTTCCCGGTTATGAAACTGTTTGGAATAACCTGCTCTGATACCAAGTGATGGATCGAAAGGCACCCTTAGAGGGGGGGGGGGGGGGGGGGGTAAATAAGGGTTTATGAATTTTAGAATTAAATATAAAATATTGTTGTTAATAAAAAGTTTCAAAATATTTTATAGAAAATCTTTAATTAAAGTATTATGAAAATATTATATTGAAGATTCTTTTAAAGAAACAAACTGCAGAGTTCAATTTATATTCACTACCCCCCAACGATATGAGTTACCGCTTGGCATTAGCTCTCAGAAAAAGAATCTTCTCGAAAATTGTGTTGGGAAAAACCTCTTTGATTTAACTTAACAAATTACCTAAAAGGTGATTTTATCTCTTAGGATTGAGTTACCCATTGTATAGTGAGGGTAATCTGGTCATTAGATGTCTTAAGATGTCACACTCAACCTAGGGTGTCAAGGCCAGTTCAAGAGAATCATAATTTGGACAAAGTTAACATTTGCGTCGAATAGAATTCGACACAACGTCAAGTTATTGTCGACGTTACTCTGACTAGAAGTCCAAGTGGTTCACCCTTCTGTCGAAGTAATTCAAGTCGACGTTACGTCGAATAGATATCGATGTAGAGGTCATGGACCTGTCAAAGTACTTTGAGAAGTCGACGCAACTTCTACTTCAACTCAGCTCAGAAGGAAGTATGTGTCGAAGCCATTTAAAGTCGACGCAAGTCGACTAGCAGAGTTCAGTCAGATCAAGAATGAATTCGAAGCTGCTCCTACAAGAACTCAAAGGTGCGTCGATAAGAGAGGAAAAGAACTTGACCCTACGTCGAATACAATCTGAAAAAGAAAACCTTTTCAGCTGTCATTTTGGACCTTCTCTCATGGACCACCTCACTCAAGACCGTTCTCCAACGGCTCATTAATTGCCTCAAATAGAAAGAAAAACTAAAAGATGACAAAAATCTTTCTTGGAAACATGTTTAATGTTGGTGAACGGGTCGAGAATTAAAGAAGAAAAGAAAGAGATTGTCCAGAGCATAATACCTTTTCAGGTCTTACTAGAAAGGGAAACAAATTCAAATCGGCAGGGGGACAATAAAAAGAAAGAGAAGAAAGAGAAGAGCAGAGCATTCATCACAATCGACTATACTGTTCTATTGGGGCTTTTTCTCTTCTTCTTCTTCCTCTCTCAGGAACCCTAATAAAGACATACAGAGAAGAAATAACTGCTGCTCCCCCCTCTCTTAGAACAGAACAGAACAAGGCTGCTAATCATCACAATCTTATAGCAGCCAAGAGTTCAATCAGAAAGTAGAAACAGAAATGATCTGACATTCCTAAGCTCTTGTAATACATCACTATCATAAGCAGGAGTTAATAAAGAGCAGATCCAATGAAAGATTCAAGAAGTTGTTCTTCATACAGCCTTCATAAGAATTCTGAAAACAGAATTCTTACTCTTCTCCCCTTCTTCCTTTCTCCTTCTCATTCCCAACTGTACATAGTTTTGAGAATCCCTCTTCCAAAGGATTCAGTGGTTCAAGATCTCCTTATCAAAAGATCTGGTGGTTCAAGATCTCCTTATCAAAAGATCTGGTGGTTCATGATCTCCTTGTCAAAAGATCAGTGGTTCTAAGAGTCTCCTTACCAAAGACTCGGGAACAGTTGGTGCATTCATACCAGGTGGTAGAAGAGGGGAGTACCCACAATTTGGGGAACCTCTATAAAAATCTGTGTGTCTTCTGGATTGTTTATTTTCTTTGTTATCCCTCATAGCTTAGATTACTTTACTATTTTCCTACTTTATATTTCAGCATTGTTTTATTCTGGATAAGTATTTGTTGGAGCATAACACTTAGGTTTTTATTTTACTTGCACAGTTAGGTTAGAAATAAATTTATATCTCTATTCACCCCCCTCTAGAGGATTCTCAGAGGCACATTGTGCACTTTCAATTGGTATCAGAGGGAGGTTCATCATTAAAAGGTTAACACCTTGATAAAAAAGGCCTCCTACACTTATTTCTCTTTATTACAAACATATTTTATAAAGAAAATAAGTTCTAAGGATTATGCTTCCACAAGACTCCCAGTGTGTAGCTTAAATAAGTTCACACTCTGGAAGGCCAGAATAATACTTTATATGAACTCCATTGATGAAGACATCTATAATGTTCTTCTCACAGGCCCTCCAGCTCCAGTCAGACAAAAGGTAGGAGAATCCTCAGCAACTGAGGCTGTCCCAAGAAAGGAATGGACAGAGGCTGAGAAGAAGATCAAGGCATGTGATTCCAAGGCCATGAATATTCTGGTATCAACAATGTCAGATGACATTTTTCAGAAGGTTGTTGAATGTAAATCAACAAAAAAGATCCATGATTCACTCACCACAATGGTGGAAGGAAGTGCTGATGAAAGAAAGGACAGAAAGTCCCTTCTCATATCCTAATATGAGAACTTTCAAAAGAAAGTTGAAGAATCTGTTGCTGATATGTATGACAGATTCAGCATTATCATTAATGAGCTCAGAGGCTTAGACAAGGAGATATCCTTGACTGAAATTAATGATAAAATTATCATGTGCTTCCCTAGATCATGGGATTCCAGAATCTGGGCAATCAGAGAGTCCAGGTGCCACAGAGAGATCTCAACTGAAGCTTTGCTAGGAAAGCTTAAGTCTTATGAGATGTTGCTGAAGAATAGGGCTGAATCAGAAGAAAGGGAAATTACCCCAACTCCTGTCCAAAGGAGTCTTGTCTGAAAGCTACTGAAGGAGAGCCTTCTACTCCTGAAGATGAGATGTTCAATCTCCTAGCAAGCATATTCAAGAAATGGGTCAAGATAGAAGACTCAAGGAGGAGAGAAAGAGATTCAAGGCACGGGTATGATAAAACTCCAAAGAATGAGATTATCTGCTATACCTGCAATAAACCAGGGCACATTGCTCCTGAGTGCCCACAAGAGCAAAGGGAAAGAAGCAGCAACAAAGAGGAGAAGAAGAAGAAGAAGTTCTTCAGAGGAAAGGACAAGAAGATAACCAAGAGCTTCATTGCTGAAACATGGAGTGATTCTGAAGCAGAATTAAGCTCCTCATCATCTGAAAGTGATGATGAAGCAGCAGCAGAATCAGCCTGCATGATGGTACTAGGGATGTCATCGGATGATGAAGGTGATCAAGTATCTGTTTTTGATGAATTTGATTTCAGCTCTGATGATTTTACAGCATGTTTTAAATATTTCTGCATTGATTATCTTAGGGTAGAAAAAGAATTAGACATAGCTAGAATTGAATTAGAGAACCTTAAGAAAGATGAAATGCACCTAATAAATCAAAACCTAACAAATGAAATTAATAATAAAGAGTTAGAATTAATTAAACTTAGAGATGAAAATACAAATCTAAAAGAAGAGCTAGCAAAGACAAAGGCCTTTGAGGACTCACTCAATGGGAGGAGTCAGAAGCTCAAAGATATCACAAAAAATCTCTCTATGAGATTTAATCACCTAGGATTAGGAGCAGAGCCCTCCACTAGCACAGAAGCACCTAGGAAACCTACCTGGAAAAATCCAGTGTCATTTGTTAGACCTAGTGAGTACCAACCAAGTGAGAAGAGTGCATCAACCAAGAGTAAGGTTAGTAGTCATCCAGATAAGATGGATAAACTTAATCAAGTAAATCTGAATAGGAAAGAAAGGCCCCTAGGTAAGAACAATGTAGAGAGGTCAAATAACGACAACCAAAATGCTAAAGCAAAACCTAGGATAATAAAACATTCTGCTGATTTGTTATACCTAGATACATTCTACACACATTTCAAATATCAGAATAACAAACATAGGTTTGGGAAACTCATTCCTTATCATCCCAAAGGGTATCATGAAATACACTTCTATTCTTTTATAAAGCCCTACAATGGTAAAAGCAAAGGGCCCAAGGTAATCTGGGTCCCTTCTAATGTTTGAATTACCTGTGCAGGGTTAGGTAGGGTCCCACTTAGGAGAAAATGGAGTGGAAAGAAAGATGTAGGTTTTGATTAAGGAACAAAATTTATTCAATGGAGTAATCTCTGACTTGCATCCTACCTAATGGTTATTAAAATTACATTATAATCTATTTTCAATAAATATAATTGCTGGGAAAAACAACAAGAATTTTCTAAAGAGAATAGACATGTTCATTCAGAGGTACGTCGAATAGAAGTCGACGTACCATCGACTTCTACTTGATGCTAGCCTCAAGAAGCACTCAGAGTGGACAATTCGAATAGAATTCGACGCAGCGTCAAGTTCATATCGACGCATACGTCGTCTTATCGAACGATGATTAAATTTGAAGTTACGTCGATTGGAAATTGATGTAACGTCGACAGGACTACGTCGACTTAAAGTCTGTTGAACAGTCTCAAAGTTACGTCGAGTACTAGTCGACGCAATGTCGATATAACATCGCGCGCAGAATTTCTTCTAGAAGGCAATCTCGACACAGCTTTGTGTGTCAAATAATAAGTTTTATCGACAGTGCGTCGACCTAAACCCTAAGTTGCGGCGATTCATCTGCTTTTAAGCAATTTCTGCGTCGAAACATTTACGCTTTTGAATTTTCCTCTTCTTGCTCTCTCGTTCTCCAGCTCTCCCGTGCCTCTCTCTCTCATTTTCTCTTTGTCGTTGCAGGTATATTGTTCTGATGGCTCCACTAAAAGTTAACTCTGGATTTGATGTGGACATTGATTCGTTCAATACAGCTGCAGAAAGCTTCAAGGCCATCCTTGGTCCATTTCATTCTGCTGGTTTAACAAATCTTATATCCACAAGGTGTAAGATTCTAGATGTAGAACTTACAGAATTCAAGGATACTGTTTTAGTAGCAGATGGTAATTCTCTCCAAGGGACAATCTCTAGTCAAGACATCAACATATCTGAGGAGATTCTCTCCAAAACATTTGGTCTGCCCACTGGGAATGACTCAGATGAACTGTCGGGAGAGGAAGTAAAGAATGTCCTGGAAATAATACAGTTTAGGAAGGAGAAGCCAATTAATCTCAAAAAGGTTGATGTGGCAGAAGAGTACAGATTTTTAGCTAACATTGTTGGTAAGGTTATGTTATGTAAAATTTCAGCCCATGATGCTATTCCCAGGCAGCAGTTGCAAATTATGGGAGTTCTAATTCTACAAAAGAAGATTAACTGGGGGAGGTGTCTCCTAAAACTGATTGCTCACAAGTACTCCAACAAGGAAAATGCTTTCATGAGAATCATGAGTCAGGTTCTGCTTCACCACTATCCTGGTGTGTGTAAGTCCAAAGGAGTGTCTATTCCTCCTGAAAAGAGAATAAACATAGGAATATTCTCTAAGTGGACTAGGCAAATCTTAAATCCTGGCCAAGCTCCAGCTTCACCTCCTCCCTCTCCTCCTCCTCAAGAGCCAGAAAGGAAAATACCAGACCCTCCAAGGGATAATATCCCTCCTCCTCTCTCTCCACCTCCTCTGGACACTATTCCAAATCTCCATCAGGATGATTCTCCAGCTCAACTTTCCCATCAACAACAACAACAACAACACCAATCCTCTTCATCCCCAGAGCCATCTCCTCAAATTCTTCATCAGTTACCATCCACATTTGCTCCACCTCCTCCACCTATTCATGTCTCACCAGAGTTTTATCAACCACTCTCCCCAATCCCTAAAAATCCACCTCCATCTACCTCCTCCATCCCCACAATTGATCTAGAGCAAATCATCTCCAAGGCAGTTGGGATTGCCTCCTCTACATTTGCAGACCAGGTGGCCTTTCAGGCAAGAAGTTTTGACAAAAAATATTCACAAATGGAGGTTGAGTTATTAAATTTTAAAAGAACTCTCCAAAGCCTAAAGGATTTTGTATCTTCCTCCATGGTTACAAAGGAATTCTTAACCTCTCTTGCCAGCAAGGTTAAGAAGGGGGAGAACTTATTGGAGGAAGAAAGACCTATCCTAGATTTGAGTGGACAGGATAAAGGTGATGCTAATGAAGCTCGTGACAAGATTACTATCTTCCAACATGCACAGATCCAGGGGAGCCTGGAGATCAGGGGGAGTCTGCACCAGAAAAGCAGAATGAGGAAGAAAGAGTAGAAGCAACAGATCAGGGGGAGCTTCCAGTAATTCAGGGGGAGCCTGCTCAGATGTTCAAAGGAACTTGGATATAGAAATGATAGTTGTAAGCACAACAGTAATTCAGGATGAGCCTCAAATTGAAACAGTGCTAGATCAAGTAGCTAAGATTGCTCAGGAAGCTGCCCAACAGGCTGAAGTGAATGCACTCTCTCAGGGGGAGCTTCCCAAAGACATTACTAATGAAGATGAAGAGGATGAGCCCTTGCAGATTGCTCCAAGGAAAGTTTCCCCAAAAGTGTTTTGCAGAAAAAGAAGAACTCCTGAGAAGGAGTAATGAAGCTCAGGTATTCTGTAACAAATTATTCCTCCTGGGAAACATCTGTGGAGACCTATATACTTCTTGACAATTGAATGATATTGCTTGTGTTTTTAGTCTGTTAGCTTCTTATATATATTGTCTTGAATTTATTCTTGATTATATAAAAGAAATGTGTAAAATCACTTTTTCAATTTATAAAATTTGTTAAGATAAATAGGGGGAGATTGTTGGGAAAAACTCCTTTGATTTAACTTAACAATTTACCTACAAAGTGATTTTATCTCTCAGGATTGAGTTACCCATTGTATAGTGAGGGTAATTTGGTCATTAGGTGTCTTAGGATGTCACACTCAACCTATGGTGTCAAGGCCAGTTTAAGAGAAGCATAATTTGGACAAGTTAACATTTGCGTCGAATATAATTTGACACAACGTCAAGTTATTGTCGACATTACTCTGACTAGAAGTCCAAGTGGTTCACCCTTCTATCGAACTAATTCAAGTCGACGTTACATCGAATAGATATCGATGTAGAGGTCATGGACCTGTCGAAGTACTTTGAGAAGTCGACGCAGCTTCTACTTCAACTCAGCGCAGAAGGAAGTATCTGTCGAAGCCATTTAAAGTCGACGCAACGTCGACTTCATCTCGACGCAGATAATGAAGTTCAGAGCCATGTCATCAACTCGACGTTTACGTCGATAAGGTATCGACGCAATGTCGACTAGCAGAGTTCAGTCAGATCAAAGATGAATTCAAAGCTGCTCCTATAAGAACTCGAAGGTGCATCGATAAGAGAGGAAGAGAACTCGACGCTACGTCAAATACAGTCTGAAAAGGGAAACCTTTTCAGCTGTCATTTTGGACCTTCTCTCATGGACCACCTCACTCAAGACCGTTCTCCAATGGCTCATTAATTGTCTCAAATAGAAAGAAGAACTAAAAGAGGACAAAAAGCTTTCTTGGAAACATGCTTAATGTTGGTGAACGGGTTGAGAATTAAAGAAGGAAAGAAAGAGATTGTCCAGAGCAGAGTACATTTTTAGGTCTTACTAGAAAGGGAAACAAATTCAAATCGGCAGGGGACAATAAAAGGCAAGAGAATAAAGAGAAGGGCAGAGCATTCATCACAATCGGCTATACTGTTCTATTTGGGCTTTTTCTCTTCTTCTTCTTCTTCTTCCTCTCTCAGGAACCCTAATAGAGAACATACAGAGAAGAAATAACGGCTGCTCTCCCCCTCTCTTAGAATAGAATAGAACAAGGCTGCTCATCATCACAATCTTATAGCAGCCAAGAGTTCAATCAGAGAGTAGAAACAGAAAGGATTTATCATAAGCAGGAAAGAATCAAGAGCAGATCCAGTGAAAGATTCAAGAAGCTGTTCTTCATACAACCTTTATAAGAATTCTGAAAATAGAATTCTTACTCTTCTCCCCTTCTTCTTTTCTCCTTCTCATTACCAATTGTACAGAGTTTTGAGAATACCTCTTCCAAAGGATTCAGTGGTTCAAGATCTCCTTATCAAAAGATCTGGTGGTTCAAGATCTCCTTATCAAAAGATCTGGTGGTTCATGATCTCCTTGTCAAAAGATTAGTGGTTATAAGAATCTCCTTACCAAAAGACTCAGGCACAGTTGGTGCATTCCTTCCAGGTGGTAGAAGAGGGGAGTACCCACATTTTGGGGAACCTCTATAAAAATTTGTGTGTCTTCTGGATTGTTTATTTTCTGTGCTGTCCCTCATGGATTAGATTACTTTACTATTTTTCTGCTTTATATTTCAGCATTGTTTTATTCTGGATAAGTATTTGTTGGAGCATAACACTTAGGTTTTTATTATACTTGCACAGTTAGGTTAGAAATAAATTTAAATCTCTATTCACCTTCTCCCCCTCTAGAGGATTCTCAGAGGCACACTATACACTTTCATTGTGCAAAGCAGATTTTTCTTTGATTGAATTACAGGTAATAAAATCTTGATAGAAAGGCAAAGACAAAATGAAGATATTTTATCAAAAAGATAATTACAAAATTTTGATTCCAATGACGCTTGAATTCAAGGCTTATTGAAAAATCATTCAGGTTTCTATACCGATCCTTCTCCTAAGGACCGGTTGGCTATAACATATCTTACACCAGATAAGGCCTATAGTCTCCCCTATCTAAGCCTAGACCTAGTCATCAATACCCACGCCGAATTCTCCCAATGCCTTGCAAGGCCTAGTCGCCAACAACCGCGATGAATTTCCTACCGATAAAAATGGATAAAAGAGAAATACAATAATAATTCAAAAAATAAAAAAACTCCCTATAATGAAGAACTCTGAAGGAGATTATGAAGAACCGCCAAAGAAATAATTGAAGTTGATGCACCCGTTCTTCACGTAGAATGGTCGTTTGGAATTCTCCTTCAAGCTCTTGATCTTCAAATATGGAGTTGAACGTGCTCTGAAACTCAGGGATGAGGGCTCTCATGAAAGGTTGAAGTTTTTTCAGCAAAAAAAGAATGAGATGCTTCTTTTCCTTAAATAGAAAACGGGAGCGACCGCCAGCGGTAACGATCGCCGACGCTATCATATCGTGTAGAAATGTGGCCGAATTCGCTCAACCGTGGTAGTCGTGGTAGAACGTGGCCCTGCCGCATCACGGTAAATATTAATGTGTTGTGTTAGTTTGATGTGCGCGTGACATCTCACCGACATTCCCTTCACGCCGACATTCCTTCTCGTCAACATTCCATCTCATCAATAAGCTACCGTCGGGCGCTAGCCCTCTTTTTAGAGCATTGACTTCATTCTTCATTCTACACATAAGGGTATTGTTCCAGTTGTTCCTGCACACTATAAACACACAAGAAGCATGCTCAAATACACAATGAGATTTGTAATTCTCAAACCAAGAGATGCGAAATGCATGTTCCAACACCATGTCCCTGTGTGCTGACCTTCGACCCTGAAAGGAATAACGAGCTACTTCGGGAGAACCTCGACTTGGTCTCAGAAGTCAATGATGGAGCTTCCCAATGCATTGTCGTCTACCAAAGACATGTAGCATGGCTCTGTGATAGAAGGGTAAAGCACAGACTGATCAACGTCAGGGACATCGTCCTCCGAAGCATTGAAGTAGCCGACAAGGGACCTCAGAAAGACAAATCTCACCAGCATGGGAAGGGCCTTACGTCGTCACCATGGTCGTGAAGCCCATAACGTCCAAGATCAGATCTGCAGAAGGAAAGAATGTCCCATGTACCTGGAAAGCGCAGAACCCTCGCCGCTTTTATCAATAGTTTCCTGCATTTTACCAATGTAACAAGTCGCGAGTTACAATTCACGCAACTATATTTTAATTATTATCATCATCTTTCAATTCCAACTATTTTATCTCAATAAATCATCAATGGTTAAGGCTGCGCTATCAGTTCGAATGAGAAAGCTCTTCACCTGCCCCCTTGCGGTCGGCACAAAAAATCCCTAAATGGGTAAGGCCACACTATTGTATCAAACAAGAAAGCTCTTAACCAGCACAACAATCCTACGCCCTACCATCGCCAGGGCTTGTCCCCCTCACGGTCGACACCAAATTGTTGGGAACACCTACAATGTTCCAGATTTGGAGAAGTCTTTAAGTCAATGATAAGTAAAATGTGTATTTGATATATATTTGATGTGTCATGAGCAGGTTAGGACATCATACATCTTAAGTATAATGTTTTAAGATCAAACAAAAATGTCTAAAACATATATCATCGGGTCAGCAAGGTACACACAATGATATCATTGTGATCACTCGCAAAAGACAACAGAAGAAGTCAGCAAGAATAAACATGACAATAAGAAGAACATGACGATATCACAGTGTCGACAAGATACACACGACAATATCATTGTGAGAATTCAAGAAGAAACAACTAAGATATATATCGTCGTGTCAACAAGGTACACACGATGATATCATTATAAGAACTCAAGAACAGTCAGCTAAGGCAGATGTCATTGTGAGGACTCAAGAAAAGACAGCTAAAGACATATATCATCGTGACAACAAGATGCACATGACGATATCGTTGTGAAGACTAAAGAAAGGTTGGTTAAGTCTTATATTGTCGTGATAACAAGTATCTCACAACGATATCATTGTGAAGACTTAAGAAAGGCTGACTAAGTCATATATCGGCGTGACAACAAGTATCAGACGACGAAGTTGTTGTAAAGAATCAAGAAAACTTGCTAAGCATTTTATCGTCGTGTCAGCTATCTTCACGCGATGATATCATCTTGTCAAGCTCAAAATGTGAGATTTCAAATTGACGGAAGCGACACAAGTAAATGTCAAATCAATCATGTCTGAAAAGTGGTCTGAGACAAAACCTTTTCAGACCTCGGCCGTTAGAAGAATTAGTGATATAAAAGGATAAGAGATAGTAAGCTAACCCTAACTTTTATAGCACATATCAGCGAGAAATTGAAAAGCAATAGAATGGTAACAAGAAAACTATTTTCGAAGAAAGAAAGAAAGAAGAAAAAGAAGAATCAAAGCTTCAACACGAAATCTCTCACTCTTGAGAGAAAGAAGACTTCTTCATTCAAGAAAGCTCAGCATTGATCCTAATCAGAAAGTTCATCTGCTGAAGATCATGTGGTTCTGCTAAAGAAGGCTTTCTATTTAGAGAGGCCTAAAAAGACTCAAGCTATTCAAAGCTCCATCTTTCAGAGTCTAAGTCTACAAAATCTTCTTCTAATCATTTTCTTTAGGATCTCTTTGAGATCTAAGTTGTAGAGCTATGTTGATAGCCTGAGTGTAGGGTTTGTAAAAAGGCCTGAGTTGTAAGACTTTGTTGAAAGTCTGAGGTAGGGTCTGTGAAGACCTGAGCTATAAAATTTCATAGGAAATCTGAGTTGTAGGATCCTTGTTGGGAATCTGAGCTGCAGGAGTGCTTGCACTCTAAGGTAGGGTTGCTGCTGGTACCTGAGGTAGGATTCTAGGAGGTAATCTAAGGTAGGGGACTTGATGAGTTCCTGATCTGTAAGATCTAATAGATTTGAGGTTTTGGAGGAGTTGGATGATTCTAGCACACTGCTAAATAGGTGAAGGGGAACAATTGAGTAGCCATCATCTGGGGAACCATTATAAATCTTTGAGTGTTTTCTGTGTTGTGTTTTTTATCTTTATTACTTCTGAGCTAACATAGTCAACAAGTTTAAAAGATTAAAACACTTTGAAGCACATATTCACCCCCCTCTAGGTGATTAGACTACACCCTCAACTTTCAAGTAGTATCATAGGGAGGTTGTTCAAAAAGTACTTAACAGTCTGAACAAGTTCCTCAAAAAATCTTTAGTCTTTTCACCATGATTTCAGGTGAAAGCTATAAAGAGCTTAGTTCAATGAAGTGGCCCATCTGCAGAAAGGATAACTTCAGTATCTAGAAGCAAAAGGGTAAGGCTATTTATGGAAGCCTCTGACCCTAAGATCTTTGTCACAGTTGAAGAGGGACCCTTCATCCCCATGAAGGTGTCCACAATAGATGCAAATTTATAAGTGCCAAAGAAGCTGACAGAGATGACCAAGGATGAGGTAGTTATGACCACTATGGACAAAAAAACCAAGAATATTATAGTCAGTGCCATAGATAATTCCACATTCCAAAATCCGTTTCACTGCCAAACTGGAAAGGAAATATGTGATACATTGATTGTGTATATGGAGGGCACAACTGAGGTAAGGAATGACAGAAAATCCTTGTTGAATCAAGAGTATGAAGCTTTCAAGTAAGGGAAGAAGCACTCCATAGCTGAATGTTATGAAAAGTTCTTCAGAATTATCAATGGGCTGAGAACCTATGACAGGGTCTTTATAAATTATGATTTAAATGACAAATTCCCTAGATCCCTCAACATGGAATGCGATATGAAGGTCCGTGGCATAAGGGAAATGGGGAATCTGGATGAAATCCAGCCCCAAAATCTGTTTGGCAAGTTGCTCTCTCGAGCTGCATCTGAACACCAGAAAAGCTGGGGGGGAGGGCAGCAAAGACAAGTCTGTAGCTTTTATGGCTGAAAGCTCCAGAAGATGCAGAGAAAAGACCTCATCCCCTCCAAGGAGAAAGGCTGATACAGACAACTCAGAGTCCTCATCCTCTGGGGATGAGCTAACTGATGGAGAACTCACAATGTTCTCCAAGCAGTTTAAGAAGATGTTGTGCAGAAGGAGACAATGTAAGAACAAGTCTTCCTCTGCCTCCAGCTAAAAGAAGCCACACAACTACACTGACATACAAAGAAGAGATCCCAAAGGGGAAAGGTATGACTCCAAACATAACAAACACTTTAATACTGACATTGTTTGTTATTGTTGCAACAAGCCTGGATATGTCATTACTGACTGTCCAGTCAAAAGAAAAGAGAGATAAGAAGCTGAAGAGAAAAAGCACCATAAGGCCAAGAGATCTGAGAAGAGTCCCCTGGAAAAGAAGAAGAAGAGTTGGAGTGATAGTTACTCTAGCTCTTCATATTCAGAAGATGAAGATGCCCTCATTGTGTTGGTTGTTGTTGCTGAAGAAGACATCTACCCAGCCGCCAAAGTGGGCATCAGAATTCCCCTGCCATTGTCAGACAGTGACAATGAAGATGAAAAATACTATGGTCTAATGGCCATGTCAGATGAGGAAGATCAGGATGAAGCTCATCCCTAGGTAATCACTAAGACTCCCCTTTCATTATCTAATTTTGAGTATGAAATTGGTGCAGATTCAGAGGCATCCTCATCACATGTTGAAGAGGGTGAATCTGAATCTGAAAATACTTCAATGATATGGTTAACCAATATGGTGTTCTCTTGGAAGCACTCAAGAAGAGCAAAGAGCTTGCTACAAAGCAAGCCGAGGAAATTGAAATCTTGAAACATGCTAAATCTATCTGTGATGAGCCAGCTGAAAGGCTAACTCACATGAGCAAAGAGATTAGCAAGTTGAGAGTCTGTCAATAATCCATGTTGAAACCATAAGCAATAAGAACAAGATCATTGCAGATCTTGAGAAGAAGCTCCTCAATGAGAAGATGTTAATGGCTAAGTTTGTCATAGTGCCCATCATTGATAGTTTTTTCTCCCAGTATAGGAGTGACTTAAGTTCAAGGAGGCCGAGGCAAAGAAAGGAAATGGTGGAAAAGAGAAAGTACAACATGCCATTTTCAAAAAGATGGTCCTTGCATCCAACAACTATAACCATGACATCATGTATGGTTTCTTGAAAAATGAATGTTCTTCCAGTGGGGCTAGCAATGCTCCTCACTGGAAAGGAAGAAAAGACCTTGGGTCTAGTGTACTTAAGGCTCCACATGTAGAAATACAAAATAAGCATCATGGGTCATTTGTCTTTTTTCCAACAGCACCAACACCAATAGCTAAAGGCAAGGGAAAGGCCTCTCTACAAAGGCCTGCCTCTAAAAAGAATCCTATGGTTCAATTCCACATCATGCACACAACCACAAGATCCTTCAGAGGAACGCAAGGAATGCCAATATCTTCTTTCCTGAACATGAGCTTGCACAATAAGCACTCAAAGCTGTTCAGAAAAGAAGATATAATAGTATGAGTGTTGGTGCTATGGAAAGGTAGGTCACTTTGCCTTGGACTGTTGGTATAATCCCACTATTCCACAGGCTAAGAGGACCAGTTCAGTTAGTGCATTTTGCAGTCGAAACTTTATTGCAACAACTAACAAGAACCAAGGACCCCAAGGACCCCAAGGACGGTTGAGTTCCTAAGGTAAATTAGTTCTTTCTTGCAGGTATGTCCAAAGGCAAATCACATGCCAATATGATATTTGGACAGTGGATGTTCCAGACATATGACTGGAACAAGAAGCCTTCTGGAGGAGTATGCCCCTGTGAAAAATGGACCTAAAGTCATCTTTGGAGGGTCAGATAGAGGCGTTACAAAAGGCAATGGTATAATCTCTAATGACATAGTCTCCTTCACAAAAGTAGCTTTTGTAGAGGGGTTGTAACACAACCTTATAATCATAAGCCAACTATATGACTTAGGCTATGTGATTGAGTTCCACAAGGATTAGTGCCTTATCAAAAAGTCAATTGCCTTGGAGACAATCTTATCAGACAGTAGGAGTGGAAATGTTTATTATTTAAATTTCATTTATTTTGCTTCTTCCATGTATATTTGTCTTGTAGCCAATGAGAAAGAGTTTCTTTGTGTACAATGACATAAGAGATTAGCTCATCTTAACTACAAAACAATTAGTAAGCTATTCTCCGAGAATCTAGTTAGAGATTGACCTAATTTAAAATGCATTAAATATGGTCCATGTCATGTTTGCTAGATGGGTAAGTAAACTAGGACAACCTTTAAGGGCATAGCTCATAAAGATTATATAAGGTGCTTGTATTTTTGCATATGAATCTTTTTGGTCCAATGCCTATACAGAGTTTAGGAGGGAAGTTATATACCCTTGTCATAGTTGAAGATCACTCTAGATTCATGATGATTTTGCTTGAATTTTTCTTCTTTTAATTTGGTTTGCGCAACCTTTATATAACGTGATTAGAATTAGGCGGGTATTTTTGAAGATTTTTGCAAGTACTCCTACTTTGAGAAACTAACCGTTATCCTATCGAAAGATAGAAGTAACAGACTTTTTCTTCTTTCGAAGTATTGACGATTACACTCTGACTGCAATGCCGAATTCTATTGATTTTTAAAATAGAAAAGGAGAGTTTTGCACTAAATTGGTTTGAAAATCTTTGGTTTAAATTTTAATCAAAACTAATCATTTGATAAAGGCAAGTATACCTTATCGTGAGTAATACATGATATTTTGTTTTAGAAAATATTGGGGTCGTATATTTCCGCCGATCGTGTTGATTATAGCTACTTTGAGGAACGAACTATTATTTTATCGGAATAAGTTTTTAGTGTGGGTTTTTAAAAGCGAACGATAATAAGTGTATAACTAGAGTTCTAAACGATGATAATAAATAGCGCCCGATGTCGAATTACCTTGAGATGAAAATAGTCTTTTTTAGAAATAAAAGAGATGACTTTTCAAAACATTAAAACGGCTTGACCGTGGAGATTCCATAATTATGAACGCTCCTCTCTCGAGGGTACGCCCACCTGAGATTATGAATATTCGATCGAACTCTCATTCTTTAATCGAATCTCCTTAATACTTGCTTTATGTTGTGAGCCCCGCTATTGGGTTTTTACTTCCAATTCGGGAGACTTACCTCATCCTCTCTCGAGGGTAGAGCGCACTTCTCTTTACCCATGAGCGATCAGTCCGTACGCACGATCCTCTCGACTAACTAGTGTACGGAAACGGAAATGAAAACCGCACATAGATTATGTGGCTCCACTCAGCGTTATTCTCGGGTAAACCTTAAGCTCGTTAATTATTTAAGAAAGAGATGTTTTATTTTTTTAGAAAACTATTTATTTATCTCAATGCTCTTCGACATCGTGTGCTAAAGGAAATTAGCCACTCATCGGAATGGATACGACATTAATAATTAGAAAATACATGTTAATAATTTAAGTGGATATAATCATGAAAGAAAGAAATAAAAGACTTATATAAAAGCTGAAATAGTATCCGTCCCAACCGTCTTAAACAAGCGCTAAAAAGTTCATAGCCTCTTATCCAGAACGGGGGTGGTATAGAAATGAAATACTTATAAAAGTGCAGAAATAATATCCGTCCCAACCGTCTTAAACAAGCGCTAAAAAGTACTTAGCCTCTTATTTGAGATGGAGGTGGTATATAACAGTTATATAAAGAATGAAATAAAGCTATGTTACAAAAAAAGGAAAAAGGAAAAAACGAAAGAAAGCGTTTAAATGAAAGCGATAAATAAAGCGTTGAAAGAAAAGCAATAAACTATTTTTATGAAAGCTTTTAACCTAAATTATGAAAGTAGTAAACCTAAGTTATGAAAGCAATAAACCTAAGTTATGAAGGCAATAAACTATTCTCATACACACACACACACACACTAACATAAATTGAAAACGAAGATGATCCAAATGAGAAAACAACATTTTATTTCTAAAATAAGCATTACAACTAGACTAGGAAGGCGGAAATTACAAACGAACTTAAACTTAATTGCATAAACAAAGCCACATTCACTCAAAAGAACTCAAAAAACACTTACAAACACTCAAAATTTGGATGAAAATTCCTTCAGTCGAGCCCTTCTATTTATAGCCAAAATTTTATTTTTACAGGGCCCTGGGTCACGGGCGTGTCTTCTGGTCACGGGCGTGACCCTGGGGCGTGACATTTGATCCGGCTTAACGCCCGCCTTATCGAAGGATCTGCCGTCAAAATAAGGCTGTACACGGGCGTGGCTTGGATTGTCACGGGAGTGGCTCATCGAGTCACGGGCGTGGCTATGGATGGCAGACATCAGCAGCATGGGCGCGAGTTTGGGGCGTGACGCGCTGGTGGTACACGGGCGTGACTTTGCTATAGCACGGGCGTGACTTGTAGAGTCACGGGTGTGACTTGGTGAAAATATGTCGAGATGATGGGACGATGCCCTTATCCGTCGCAATTCACGGGCGTGACCTGTAATGTCACGAGCGTGACTTGGTCGATTCGTCGGAATTTGGTCTGGACTTGGCCGACAGCTGGAAAGTTGGCATTTTAAAATTACACGCCCTTGGTCACGGGCGTGACTTAGGGGCGTGACTTGACAAAAAATGTCAAAATCTGCAAAAACAAAAATAAAACTAAGTTAGTAAGGAAATAATGAAAAGAAGCAATTTATTCATTGATTTACATAGAAAATTCACAATATTAATTAAAACTATACTAATAACTATACTAAAAATACATATATTTTACTACTCATCAATTCACATGGGTCTTCTTCCTCAAAAAAAGTCAGATACTCTTGAAATCTTGATGGCATTTGTCAAATCTATCTAGAATGAGATGGACTGTTCAGTGGTCAAAATGAGAAGTGACCATGGAACAGAATTCCAATCTGATGCTATGACAAACTTCTGTCAAGAACAAGGTATCTCACAAGAATTCTCTTCTCCTAGGACCCCACAACAAAATGGGGTGGCTGAGAGAAAGAATAGAACTCTTATTGAGGCTGGAAAGACATTGCTAAGTGACTCCTCATTGCCATAATATTTATGGGATGAGGTTGTCCAAACAACATGCCATGTGCTGAATAGAGCATCAATCATCAAACATCACAAGAAAACTCATTATGAACTGTTGAAGGGCAGAAAACCCAATGTATCCTACTTTAGAATCTTTGGGAGTAAGCGCTTCATTTTGAATAATGGCAAATCTTATGTAACTAAGTTTGCAGAGAAGAGCAGTGAAGGTATTCTTGTTGGATACAACTCCCATAGCAGAGCCTATAGGGTGTTCAACAAAAATACTGAAGTTGTAGAAGAATCTATACATATTGTATTTGATGAGACCAGTCTGATCTACAAGGGCTGGTCTAGTTCTTCTAATGTTGCGGGTACTGAACTAAAGATGGAAGAGCTTTCTATAGTGGACAAGTCAGCTGCCAATGAGATCACCTCACTTGATGCAATAGTCAGAGAAGAAGGACAATCTTCAGGAGAAACAAAAGAAGCTTGTGCAGAATAGCAACATGGAATTCAACCTGCTGAATAGGAAGTTGGAGGTGGTGCACAGGAAAATGCAAAAAGGTTTCCAATTGCTATCAGACACCTGAGAGACCATCCCAGGAATCTGATCATTGGGGATGCAAGCCAAGGAGTCATAACCAGGACCAAAACGCACAATGAGGCAATGCTCCTGAGTTTCCTCTCACAAGTAGAGCCAAAGAAATTTGAAGAGCCAAATGAAGATCCATTCTGGATAATGGCTATGCAGGAAAAACTGAATCAGTTCAAAAGATGCAAAGTGTGGAAGTTGATTCAAAGACCCAAATGATAGAATATTATTGGAACAAAATGAATCTATAGGAACAAGATGGATGAAAATGGAGTAATTGTGAAAAACAAGGGTGAAATCCTATCAAGAAAACTATTGACGCATCAAATGAGTGGTGGAAAGAAATAGAGGTTACAACCTATCTCTTAAGTTTAATATCGTGTACTTTCATGTTTTTTATATTAACTTATATCATTTCTTTTAGATGTTGTCTGCCGCGAAAAAACTTTGATACGCAGGAATTGCTCCCGAGTTAGAAGAGAAACTTGACAAGATGTTTAGTCATGTCATAGCTAACAGTGAGAATGTTTGGATCCCTTCAACGAGGTCTATGTCACCTGCATTTGATCAGCATGTCCATATGTCTAATGATATTGGTTCAAGTGATGAACATGTTGTAGAGAATATAAAACACAGACACTCACATCTGTTAACATTGGTTCAACTAGCACAAAAAATCTAGATGGAAGTGCACAAGTTCACACGGTTCGAAGAGATCATGCAAGGAGAAAGCAAGGGATAAGGGTAAAAACAAGTTATGGAATTACATATGGAGCAATTAGTGGAGTCATCTAAAAGTGTTGCAAGTACTTTCCTTATGTCCATAAAGCCTCCAAACGTGTATTTGTTGAATGAAGCCTTGGAGGAGCTTGAAAAATATCCAAAAATATATGCAAATTCATGCTTCTATGATTGGGCGAAACTTTTTCTCATGACGACGGTTAATAGAGCTACTTTTTTGGGCATTCCATGTGATAAAAAGCTTGAATGGTTGAAAATTTGTTATATGCATAGCTTCTCATGATTAATATGTATGGTTTTCTTATAGTATTACATATGCGTGAGCTTTTAATGTAGTACTTCGTATGTGATCTTTTGTTGTATTACTATCTATGTATGAACTTTTGTTATATCAAATTCTATGTATGAACTTTTGTTGTAGCAGCTTCATATGTATGAAGTTTTGTTGTATCACTGACTATGTATGAACTTTTGTTGTATCAACTTCATATGTATGAACTTTTGTTGTATCAGCTCCTATGTATGAACTTTTGTTGTATCACTGTCTATGTATGAACTTTTGTTGTATCAACTTCATATGTATGAACTTTTGTTGTATCAGCTTCATATGTATGAACTTTTGTTGTAGCCGTTTCTATGTATGAACTTTTGTTGTATCACTTTTTATGTTGTGGATTATGTATGCATCACCAAAAGTCCCTTATCTTTGTTTTGATTATAGGTATTTCGTAATGACGGATGATCACAAAGAGTATGTTTTGATGATGACAAGTTAATTGCAGCTCAAGAATTTGATCGACAATGACGTTTGTATTGTATAACAATTTAGTCACCTCGACAGTGCATGTGATTGGTGAGTACATGTCTATTTACAGTTAAAAACATCATGTATGACGTCTAAACAAACTAGAGATAAGTGAGTCAGTGAGTTACTAGTTGGTCATCCAATGAGGTTTCACATTGCGTTCAAGATGTCGCCACAAGTATTTATCGATTTGCTATATGTACTTCACTCATCTTATGGATTACAAGGATCACAAAGAACAACTGCAAGTGAGGTATTAGCAGTTACCGTGTTTGTGTGTGTGTTAGCACATAAAGGGTCAATGAGGTTGACGATTGAGTGTTTTCAACATTACACTGAAACTGTAAGTAGATTTTTTATGAGAGATCTGCATGCACTATCTCAGTTTTTTAGTTGAAACGATAAAACCACTTGACCGCAATTTATGAATATACGTGTACATAGTTTAAATGATGAGTGATACATGCCTTATTCAAAGATTGTATTAGATCCATAAACGGAACTCATGTAGATGCATCCATTTTCAGTACGATATATAGGACGTCATGGTACCCCAACTCAGAATATAATGGTCATATGCGACTTCGATATGTGTTTTACTTATGTGGTGTCATGATGCGAAGGTTCAGCTCATGATAGCCGCATTTTCCAATGTGCAGTTAATGATCCAAGTTGTAAATTTCTCCACCCACCTCCAGGTGCATAAATTTGTTACAATTTTAATTTGATTACTTTATCATTTCATTTCTTAAATTAATAATTTAATTATGTAGGTAAATACTATCCGATAGACGTTGGATATCCATTACAAAGGGGTATTTGAAACCTTATCCAGAGACTTTGTATAACTTACCTGTTTTGCGCGGGGTGATCGACCAGTTTCAGGCCGGCGTGAGATTTTCAATAAAGGCTACTCGTCACTCGTAGTTTGATTGAGTGAATCTTTGGTGTGTGGAAGAAGAAATGGGGCATACTAAGAAATATTCCACAATACACATTTTCAAAACAATGTGTCATTGTTATGTCGACAATGACATTGCATAATTTTATTCGGAGGCATCATTCATGTGTGGATCAAGAGTTTATTGCATGTGATGAGGATGATAACTTTGTGCACCTAGATGCATATGAGCATAGAGTAACTCGTAACTGAACCACCATTAATGCGGATCCAAACATTGACCCTGTTACAATTGGAAGGGCTGGAGCAAATAAAATATCTGTATTACGAGATTTTATAACTGACCAGTTACAAAATGATCGCATCTATTATATTTTTTTAGGTAGTTAAAAACAATCAATAAATTACATCATGATCATTGATCATATATTTCTTTATTATGCAGTTAAACACCATGGGTGCAGAAGTGTGGGGATCCAAGGACGCAATCGCATAAGGACAATATGCAACAGTTTATTTTTATAATGTATACTAACTCTGATTTTGTAGTATTAATATTTGACAAAATATTTAAATGTCATATACATTTGTAATTACTTTAATTTTCAATGCCACCACACAACTTCTCTACCAAACAGTATAGTATGTTTCTCTGTTCAAACAACACTGAAAAAGCAGAACTTCCAAACATTTTCACTTCTTTTCTCACCACTCTGCAAAACAGATGATTTTCCCACCACTGCATCACACCACTGCTTCTCCCACCGCTTCAGCCGAGCCAAACAGAGCTTTAGTCGTATTATTCATTATCAAGGAGAAATCATTATGATAATTGGTGCAAAATTTTCTTTTTGGTCCTATGGATGTTAGTAAAGTTTTTTACAAGTAACTTGTCGTGTTTCCATCGGCGATAGCAGCAGACCGCATACCGAGATCTATATTTCTTTTAGAGAACCGAGGAGGTAGGATCAACCGCTTTCATTAACTGTTGTAGATAAATTCATATTATTTTGACTAGTTTTAAATTGGTATGCACATAACAATGTGATCTGCACTTAACTTTTTTAGGGCTACATATAATCATGGTTTGCACATAGTTAAAAATGATTTGCACTAATTATTACTCTATATTTTTTACTCTTCACTTAAAATATACACATAATTAAAATAGGTTTGCAAAACGACAATCACAATTTAAAATGAAAAAAGAGCGATGTTAATGGATGCCCAGTTTTCACTAGTGGCAACCCATTAAAATCTAAAAAAACTTCATCTTTTATTTCTCCTATCTTCCACCTATTGGCAGCCCAATCCCGTCGGAGGCTCTTCCAGGAAAACCCTATTGGTCGGCTCCCACTAAGACAACTCGCTCCAGGTTCTCTATGCAGACGGTCAAATCGGATTCATGCACATCCCCACCGACGAGATCACCAGAGAACATATTGTGTTCATGTCGGCGAGCTACCCCATGCACCCCTTCCCCGTGGCGACGTCAGTGAAAGGAGGGATCGTGGAGGTCGCTTAGCGGATTAGGGTGAAGAGAAGGGTTAAGGTTTTGATGTATTTCACGCACCACGTCGAGGCTGCAGACTGATGTTGTGTAGGCGTCTCTGCCACCGACTGATTGGTGATCGGCTACTGGTGTTGATCACAGATCGGATCGACACAGGGAAGATGATGGGGGAGTGAGATTTACATATTTTGTGATTTTGAGAGTGTTATTTGCAGTTATTGAAGTGAATTATTTATTCTCTTCACAGTTCTCCACTCTTCCCCATTTTCACTCCTGATATTTCCCTCTGTTAGTAATGTCGAGCTTTATTTGTACTGTCGTGTTTAATGATGTTTTATGGTCGGCGACTCTTCATGCCTGCTTGGGAAAAAAGTTTCGAGCAACCGACGTCGGACGATAGAAGCAACTTCTAGGGAGGAGACCGGCGCCGGAAAAGAGGTTTTTTGCGGCCAATAACAGTTTGGGCTGCAAAGAGAAATTCGCAGGCTGCAATTAACCTTGGGTTGCCACTAACGATTATTGGGCTTCATTTAACAGCGCAAAAAAAAATCAGTCTGTTTACCCGGAAAACCGCTCCTCGGTTTGAATCATTCTCGGACCGGGCGAACTGCTAGATCAAGCCGCTGGGTTCCAGGGTCAGCGGTTCTCAGTCCAGGGTAAACCAAGCCGGGTGGTCTGATGTCATTTCGGACCATCCCCAAGATTGAAGATTGCCAAAAGCCAAGGCAAGAAGGCGACCCGCGGTATCAAGCAGGAGACCGCCCGGGTTGTGTCATAGAGATTCAAGGCTCAAGCCCGCGGGACAAGCCGCGGTCTCAGATCGGAGACCACCCGGGTTGCATCGTGAAGATCAGCCAAAGTCACGTCCAGAAGGCAGGTCGCGGTCTCAAGCCGAAGGCCGCTCGTTTTGCATCATTGCCTTGGTCACGGCATCTTCAGCCTCTGGTCAGACGGGTCGGAAGGGCAAGCCGCCAAGCCGCGCGGCTTCTTTCTTTTCTTCTTTGTGTATCCCGTCACCGCCTGCCCGTTTCTCCTGTACCCGGGCAGGCGGTTATTTTATCCCTGCCCATTCGGGCAGGCCCCCGAGCCTATAAATAGGGGGCGGCACTGTTCACAAGACACGCACACTCGAATCCGAAAGCTCGCTTGTTTGGGCTGCGGCCTCGAGTTTCCGGTCTTGCGACTAGTCTAGCCGGCCGGCTTCTTCTTCCCTGCACTTATAACCCGCTGTAACCGCTTCTCTTTAATCAAAGGAAAGCCCATCGCAGGAGTGGCATTTGCTGCGGCGGGCGAAATCTGGCCTCGACCGCAGCTAGCGGTCTAAATTCTCTAACCAAATAGTAACCGATAATCCGCAACCCTCGATTTCCTTCGGAGGCGCACTTTTGAATCGAACAGAAACACGCGACCTTCAGATCGCGGACTGTCAGTGAAATCTTTGGTTAAGAATGTCGGACCGCCAGTTCCCTCCAAGAGACCGCTCCGACCACAGCGATGACTCTTTGTGGGAAGCTCTGGAGCAAACAAAGAGAGAAGCCGAACAGGCCCAGAGAGCAACTGATCAGCGTCTGGACGCGATTAGTCAGGCTTTAACTCTGTTGACCGAGCGGCTAGCCCCCCAACAGGCCGCGGTTAACCCGGCAGTAACTCCTGTTCTACCTCCTCCACCTCCATTCCAACTACCACAAGTCGCTCATTCCCAGCCACCACAAGAAGGTTCCGCGGCTCGGCGGAACTTCTACCAAGAAGCCGCGCACTGGATGCCGGCTCGAGTTCTCGACTTCCAAGGGGCGACTTCTCAGGCTGCCCACCTTTCCTACCCGCCCGAGGCTGCTACTTACCACTCCTACCCGGCTGGAGTCCCTGTCCGCTCCTATCAAGCGGCCTGTCCGCAAATGACCGCAGCTAAGATAGCTTGCCACTCTGCTTTCCCTCTGTACGAAGATACCGAGGAAAGTTCTCCCTTCACGGACGAGATCCGAGGAGAGCCGGCCCCAAATAACTTTCGAGAACCGCGCCTGTCGACATATAATGGGGAATCCGATCTGGCGACTCATCTCCATGCATTCGAATCAGCCGTTGCTCTGAGGACCATCACCGACGCAACCAAGTGTAAGCTTCTGGTAACGTCCTTCGATGGGCAAGCCAGAGAATGGTTTTATGGATTGCACCCTCGATCCATTAGATGTTTTGCGAAATTGCATAGAGAATTCCTGCTCCGATTCTCTACCTCGAAAAAAAGGAAGAATGGTCCGGCAGCCCTATTTGAAATACGGCAGCAAGAAAATGAAACGTGGGCCCGCTTCGTCGACCGTTTCCAAAGAGAGATAATGGAGGTGCAAAACGTCGATCCAGAATTATACATGGTCGCTTTAATGCATGGCCTTAGGGAGGGGCCGTTGAAATTTGAAGCTCAAATCAGGGAACCAAATACCTATCAAGAGATGATTAGTCTAGCTAACAAGTTTATCAGAGGAGAAAAGACTAATCATGGTTATGTTGCCAAGTTGCTCAGCGACAATGACCAGTTTAATTCCGCACCGATCCATCAGCAACGTTACAATCATCCATCTAAGCCTGACTTCGAACCTCGTGCTCAGAGGGGAAGAAATCTTAAGCCTAAGCAACCATTTCTTGGCCATCAACGGTTTCAGGATCAGAAACCGCCGTTGGCCATCGCACCCACTCAACCCATGGGGGTCCCGCAAATAATGCCAGTATATCTGCCGCAATACATCGCACAGCCATCCCCGACTATTCCGTCCATCCGATATGATGAATCACAGGAGTCATTCACCCCTCTTAATGTCAGCATGAACGAGGTTGTTCAGATTCTTCAAAAAAGGCCTGACTTCAAGAGGCCCCCACCTTTGAAATCGGAAGTTCGCAATCGAAATCCAAACTTCTATTGTGAGTATCACAAAGAGGAGGGGCATCAGACTGAGGATTGTCGGGCCCTCCGGTGGTTGATAGAAAAACTCCTGAAAGAAGGGAAGCTCCGAGGGTTGATCCGGCAGGAAACCCGGGTTGAATCACGACCAGAGAAGAAGAAGGAAGCGGTCGAAGTGACCTGGGAATGTGCTGACGTGGAAGAGGCAGGTTGTTATGGGGATATACATCCTGCCACCGAATGTATAGAAGTAAATGATGTTGGCCCCCTTGGCAACATCTATTGTATCCATGGAGGAGCAGGGCCAGAATCCTCTCAGAAATCCAGCATCGGGAGAGTCTCCAAGCAGGAAGTGGCAGCAGCCTCCACTTCTGCTCCAGAAAAGGTCGGTCGTTACTTTAGGCCAAGAAGATCTTCCCCCAAACGCAAACCCTTTCGATGATGCTGTAGTTATAAAGGCAATCATCGAGAACTACACTGTACACAATATTCTGATTGATACCAGTAGTTCAGTTAATCTCATTTTCCGTCAAACATTTGAGGCCCTCAAGACTGGAAAGCCTCTGCTCTCCACGGAAGGGCCCCTCTACGACTTCTCAGGAGAAAAGAAAGAAGTAGAGGGGTGCGTAAAGCTTTTGGTGTCATTGGGAGGCATAACAAAGCTAATAAACTTCGTAGTAGTGGAAGCCCCAAGCAGCTATTGTGCAATCTTTGGAAGGCCAATCCTGAATGCTTACAGGGCAATAGTGTCCACTTTCCACTTGGCTTTAAAGTTCGCTGCCAAGGGACGTCAATACCGGATCTGAAGCGATCCAAAAGTTGCTCGGGAATGCTATGTAAAAGCAGTTAATGTGATCACCGAGGCACCATTTCCCGAATCTCGGAGCAACGTCCACGAAGTTTCCAAGCTCCCTGAAGAAACTGGAGAAAGCGCAGAGCGAGAAGGGACTCACCTGGAACCTGCCCAGGAGACCCAAGAGATCCCCATTGCTGAAGGGGAAAGGAAAAAAGCTGATCATCAACGCCGAGCTATCCGAAGAGGAGAAGACTCACTTGATCTCCTGTCTGTTGGAGAACCTGGACATCTTCGCTTGGTCAGCGGAAGATATGTCTGGAGTAGATCCGGATGTTGCATGTCATCACCTCAATGTCTCCCCTGAATTTAAGCCGGTCCAACAAAAGAAGAGGGAGGTAGCAACCAAGCTGGCGGTACCCATCAAAGAAGAAGTTGCCAAACTTCTTAAAGCCAATTTCATTTCTGAAATTCAATACCCCACTTGGAAGTCAAATGTTGTAATGGTGAAAAAATCTGGGGGAAAATGGTGCATGTGTGTAGATTTCACAAAACTCAATAAAGCATGCCCCAAAGATTGTTATCCCTTGCCTCGGATAGATGTTTTAGTAGATTCCGCGGTGGGATATAATTTCATGAGCTTTTTAGATGCATTTTCTGGTTACCACCAGATTAAAATGCATAAACCTGATATCCCGCATACATCATTCATCACCAATGACGGGTGTTATTGTTATCTTGTCATGCCTTTTGGACTCAAAAATGCGGGTGCGACATATCAAAGAATGATGGACACGGTTTTCAAACATAAAAAAGGGAGAAATCTTGAAGTATACGTGGATGATCTTCTTCTAAAAAGTAAAACTTTTTCAGTTCATTTGAAAGACCTCGTAGAGACGTTCGCTACTCTGCGGAGGTTCAAATTAAAACTGAATCCACTGAAATGCGTATTTGGGGCGAACAAAGGGAAATTTCTTGGACATCTTCTCACTCCTGATGACCTCGCGCCAAATCCAGATAAAGTAAAAGCCATCCTAGATATGACCCCTCCTCGTAATCAGAAAGAGGTGCAGCCACTTGGGGGGAGGTTGGCAGGACTAAGCCGATTCATTTCCAAGTCAGGAGATAAGAGCACTCCATTCTTCAAAACTCTCAGGGGAGGATCTAAGTTTGAATGGAATGAAGAGTGCGATAACGCATTCGAACAGTTGAAAAAGCAGTTAACCTCAACCCCTCTTCTTCAAAGCCCTCACGAAGGGGAAACATTATTCTTATACTTGGGGGTGGGTGCAGATGCAATAAGCTCTGTCCTTGTCCGGGAGGAGAAAAAGAAGCAATTTCCAATATATTATGTCAGTCATATCCTCAAAGATGCGGAAACTAGATATTCAATTCTGGAAAAATTGGCCTTGGCTTTGGTCATGTCATCACGAAGGCTTCGCCCCTATTTTCAGGCTCATCCTATCCAGGTGGTTTCGGATCATCCACTAAGAAGTATCCTGGAAAAGCCAGATCATTCAGGAAGATTGGCCAAATGGGCGATCGAGCTAAGCGAATTTGAAATATTATACATTCCCAGAACGGCAATTAAAGCACAAGTATTGGCAGACTTCTTGGTGGACACGATGGAGACTAATCCAGAACGGGTGGAGGAATCTCCTTTTGCCTGGATCATTTATGTAGATGGAGCTTCAGGGAGAAACTCCGTGGGAGTCGGAGTAGTTCTTATCAGTCCAAACAACATCAAACTTGAGCAAGCAATCAAATTCTTCTTTCCAGTGACAAACAACCAGGCTGAATATGAAGCACTCTTGGCCGGCCTAAGACTCGCAAAAGAGCTTGGGATAGAGCATGTTCATGTGAAAACTGATTCTCTTGTGATGACTTCACAAGTTCTAGGGAACTACGAAACAAGAGAACCGATGCTGAGAAAGTATCTATTGTTAGCTAAGGAAGAGATCGGGAGATTCAAATCCTTCATCATCGAGCACATTCCAAGGACACAAAATGAAGAGGCAGACGAGTTGTCAAAGTTTGGTCTTCCATCAGGAGGGGTGACCTCGGAACTTTTTCATCCGGCCACAGAGAAAGGGGAGCTCATGCAGATCGATCAAAATCCTTCCTGGAAAGACCCTTATGAATTATTTCTGTCAAAAGGAGAGTTTCATCAATCAATCAAGGACAGAAATAGATTCAGAAGAAAGGCGGCGTACTACTACTTAATAGCAGGAGTTTTGTATAGGAAAACTTTGATTTCTCCCTCAGCACGGTGTGTTTCAGAAGAAGAGATCCCGATCATACTTCAGGAAGTTCATTATGGGGAATGCGGTAGCCATTCAGGGGCCAAAACCTTAGAGAAAAGGATCCTGCGGCAAGGATATTTCTGGCCAACCATGAGAAAGGATGCTGAAACATTCGCCAAGCGGTGTGTTCAGTGTCAAAAATTCGCTCCCCTTCAGCATTTGCCTGCTCAGTCACTCAAATCAATAACTGCTCCGTGGCCTTTTGCCGTATGGGGAATGGATCTTATCGTACCTTTCCCAATAGCCAGCGGTCAACGTCGTTTTATCATTATGATGATCGACTATTTCAGTAAGTGGATTGAGGCAAAAGCATTAGCAAAAACTACTACCCAAATTATCAGAAACTTCATCTGGGGGGAAATAGTCTGCCGGCAAGGAATTCCGCTGGCAATCGTCACTGATAATGGCCCACAGTTCAACAATCCGGAGATGATAAGCTTTTGTGATCAGGTCGGAATTGATCTTCGGTTTGCCTCGGTACATTATCCAAGGACCAATGGTCAGGTTGAAGCAGCAAACAGGCGAATCCAGCAACTCTTGATGAAAAGAGTCTTGAATCAAAGAGGAAATTGGGCGGACCAACTTCCTTCCATCCTTTGGACTCTTCGTACTACCCCATCTTCAGCCACTGGGGAGACACCGTTCAAATTATCTCATGGCTCGGAAGCTGTTGTTCCTGTAGAGTTCGAGGTAGTCGCTCCAAGAGTTGTGTATGCAAAAGAGGGGGGAAGCATGGATAGAAGACAATGATGAGGCTATCAAGTATAGTCTAGATCTGATCGAAGAACTTCAGGACGAGGCAACAATCAGACAGGAAGAAGTTAAAAGGAGAATGGCAAAATACTTTGACAAAAATGTCAGAGTGAAACAGTTTACAGTTGGGGATTTGGTACTAAAGAAGGTAGATGCTGCGGCCAGGTCTGGCAATATTGGAAAGCTGAATCCCAACTGGGCAGGACCCTTTATTATCAAAGAGGTATTGAAGAACGGGGCATATCGTCTCCAAACCAGCGAAGGAGAAGACATCTCACGCACCTAGAGCGGTGACGATCTTAAACGGTTTTATCCTTGAACTATCTCTTTCATTTTTCACGTTTTTTGGTATTAAATGAGAAGCCCTATACTGACACTTCTTCTTGTCTGACGATTCTCTACATTATGAATACATATATACATATCTCACTCCCTGAACCTCTGAGATATCGCCAAATTCTGCTCGAACCCCCTCGGATTGTAGTCATAGCGTAAAACCCACAGAGACCGTGTGATGCGGGGAGTTTTCGCACACATGTAGTGGTAGCTTACCAATTCCGCTGCGGTGGTCTTCAGAACTTTGGATCCCGGCCGATATCTGACACACCCCTGCATCAAGGGAGGTCTAGGTGATTGTCAGCTCTATCATGCCCCGAAAGGGATATAGTTACAGCTTTGATGATCTTTCTGAGGAAAGCAATGTTCGCCGCCGAGGCCCACCTGCCCAACTGATCATCATAGCCTGTGACCATCGAATACTCTTAGGTACTCTCGAAACGGTGCCTAGTTGGGTCCACAACTGAGTTGATCTCTCTGAGGAAAGCAATGTTCGCCACCGAGGCCCACCTGCCCAATTGATCAACTCGGCTTGTAACCCTAGGAAAGAGAGCAGATGAGTCGCTTACAGCCCTTATGACCATTTGAGGAAAGCAATGTTCGCCGCCGAGGCCCACCTGCCCACTTGGTCATCTGAGTCGGTACATGCTTTTTCTTTTTTCTCTCTACAGCTCTTATGACCACTTGAGGAAAGCAATGTTCGCCGCCGAGGCCCACCTGCCCACTTGGTCATCTGAGCCTGTAGATTATTCCTTTTCCCTACAGGAAGGCATTCATCTCTTGTGGTTTCTTATATAAACCATTCGAGAAAGATATTATTAGAACAGGTACAGGTGTTCGTCTACCCTAATAAGGGGTTGTGATATTAAGACCGGGCGGTCTGCATTTTCAAATCGCACGGTCTGATTGAGTGTAAGTTGGATATTTCTGGACCTAAACATATGATTGCCCGAGTTGTATTCTAACCGGGCGGGCTTATCTATCTTTTATATCAATTAAGTTGGATATTTCTGGACCTAAACATATGATTGCCCGAGTTGCATTCTAACCGGGCGGACCTATTCATCTTTTATTGAGTTAGATGTTTCTGGATTTAAATATATGGATGCCCGAGTTGTATTCTAACCGGGCGGGCTTATCTATCTCTTATATTAATGAAGTTGGATATTTCTGGATCTAATTATATGGTTGCCTGAGTTGCGTTCTAACCGGGCGGACCTGTCCATCTTTTAATGAGTTGGATATTTCTGGATTCGAAAATATGATTGCCCGGGTTGCATTATAACCGAGCGGATCTATCTGTATCTCATATTAACCAAGTCTGGATATCTCTGGATCTAAATATATGGCCGCTCGAATTATGTTCTAACCGATCGGGTTGATCTATTTTCTTAGCAAGAAGTTATCCCTGGACGCAATGGATTACTCGCCAGGATTGTATTCGAACCGCGCAAAATTATAAATCATTACTTGCATCAGCGAGGATGAGATATCTCTGAATACTAAGAAACCGCCCGGTTTAAATTATGATCGCACGAGTTTATCTTTTATCATTTATGTTATCAGAAATTGGACACTCCGAGATTTAAATGAATAATCGCACGGGTTGTATATAGGCCGTCCGAGATCATCAGTTATTACTTATACTCGGTTCAGGACAACCGCACGGCTCAATCATAGACAACGAAAGGTAAAGAAGAAAAAAGAAAGACAAAATAGCAACCACAAGTAAGTAACAATAGATGGACAATTAGACAGGTAAAATTTCCATTCATTTTTCAGAATATGTGTTAACAAAAATTTAACCGCCCGGCTAACAAAAAAAAGACCGACGATTACACAAAAATAAAATTAAAACAAAGGCACTAGTCTGCCGACTTCTTCTTCTTCTTCTTGACAGGGGAACTCGAGTCCGCACCATCAATGTCAACTTCGGGCGAATAACCTTCACTTGACGAGGAAGAATCCGATGAATCGCTGTCACTAGACCGCCCGGTCTTACTGGCGGAGCCGGTTGTTCCAGAGGACAAGCTGTCCTCATCATCCTCATCATCATCGTCAGCATCGTCATCCGCATCGGCCTCCTCAGCGACTCCACCACTTCCATCACCTCCTTGATGAAGTACAATCTCCCTGCCCGCATCGGCTTCAGCCTCCTCGCCCACCTTGGCTTTTCCTTTCTGCCTTCGGCTGATCTCATCAAGCTGGTCCTTCAAGGCGGGGAAGAGGTCGGAGAAAGTAGTGCCCTCGAAGCCTTCGCACAGACCGCCCCGGTCTTCCATAAGGCCCAAAGCTTTATTGATTCCTTGGGCCACATGAGGCAACACCTCATCCTGGAAGGCTGGGTTGGTCACCTCATATTGTCTCTGCAAAAAGAAAAAATAAATCAGGTCGCTCGGGCTGAACAAAATAAAACCGCGTCATCATTTGACAAACTCACCACCACAACTTCTTGAAGCCGCGCGTTCTCCGCGACCTGCTCCTCGTACTTCTTTTCTAGGCATTTCTGAACGGAAACCAGCCGCCTGTACGACAAGGCCATGAAGTGATTGGCCGCAAACCCCCATGCACCGGCTTGTGCCGCTAGCCGGGGAAGCTCTTCTTCAGGAGTTTTCCTCAGCTTCTTTAAGGTCTTTCGACCATACATAGCGGCCCCGGCGGCTAGCGCATGACGGCTAATCTTTTCACTTCCCCATGAAGGAAGTGCAGTGGATACCCGGATGCGGCTTCCGTCCCTGTGCCAGAGGACAGTTGGGTTGCCCTGCAGGTCGGGCGGGTTTCCACAGGAACGAAGAAGCTCGAATTCATCAGAAGAAGCTGGGCTCTCCTCCTCCGACGATGGCGACCTTTTTCGCCGCTGCCTCCTTTCCCTCTGGGTTAAAATCGGGCCGGCCGGCGTGACCGGCTTGTTCACAGGGACAATGTGGGCAGCTGCAAGGTGAAGTCAGAAGTTTAAATAAAGCAGCCCGCGCGGTCATATACAGGCGGTCTAGAGGAACTTACTGTGTTCGGGAAGGACGTCCTCCAGCTCTGAGAACAGCGGAATGTAGTGATTGATATCTAACCGCTCGTTCTCAAGAAACACGAAGGTGTCCAGCTCGATCTTTCCGACTTGAGGGATTTGGAAAGCCTCCTCCCCCCGAACTTGCGGGTTGGTCTGCAATAGTCCGAAGTCGCCTTCGAACATTACAAACCGCTCCAACCAGTCTGAGACCTTGTTCGCCAAATTGACGATCTTCAGCCCGTGGCAGCCAAAGTAGAGGTGCCCCCTGAAAATTGAAGTCCCCACGTCGGAGGCAGCCCGCACCGAAAAGAACTTCCTAAACAGATCGATGGAAAATCTGGTCCGCTCGAACCGCAGATACGATATAATACTATATATGGATGCTATGGAGTTGGGTGGAAGCTGGCAGGGTACAACCCCGTAGTGGTCGAAAATGGCTATGCCTTCAAGTGGCAGCGAAAATTTGAAGCCATATTCAAAGTGGTCGACGGGAACGGCTATCTGGTGCGGGTTTGAAGAGTTAATCCGCTCGTCGCGCAAAGGAAGCCGCGCGAGCAGATTACTCCCTGCCATGTGTTTCACAATGAATTCGTCTAATTCGCTCTGGGTAAGACGACACTCCGGGTGGTCCGCCGAGTGAAAGGCCAAGGCCGCTTCTGCTCGAACGGCTTTAACCTTGACAGGCCGCTGCGACTTGTTCTTAGATCGCGCCATTCGAAATTGTAAGAATGACTTCGAAAGGTCCCTACTTATAGATTTTGACGATCTGCGAATAACAAAATTATATCTCGGCTACACCTTCTAACCGCGCGGTTAACAGCCTGCATGATCAGATTTACCAGAAAAATAAAAAAACCAAAGGCATTCAGGAAATCAGGTGCAGGCATACATCACAGATCGCGCGACCTGTAATCAGTTCGGATAAAACATAGAAGATCTAAACAAAACACAAGGAACAGCGATTAAAATAAGAACCCGCACGGGTTATTCAAATAAAAGACATAAAGCAGAAAGAAGCATTGTCCAACAGAGGTCGAATCAACAAGCCGCACTCATAATACAAATTGTTCTAAAAAAGCCGTTCACGGCTGGCGGTGTTCGGGGGAGATATCCTCTCTATGGAGCCGCGCGACCTGATCGCTGGTAGTGTTCAGAAGAGAGTAAATCTGGCTGGTATGATAATGGATGTGGTTGATCGTGCTATGAAGCCGCCCGGCATCCCTTTCAACCCGCGAAGCAGTAATCATGCGGGGGGTTCCGGTGGCCTCATCGATCATTGGGTCAGCCGCCCTAACCGGGGGAGGATTCGAGCCCGCCCCAACAGCCGGGCGGCTAGAAACCAGCATCGCATCATTCGTACTTCGCCAGCCTGCCGCGACTTCTCTAGTTAGTCGCAAAAATTTATCCTGATAATATCTGGAGTCAACCTCAAGCTTGGCAGATATTCTCTTCTCCCTCTCAAATTGAGCGGTCAGAGTAGCGACTTGTGCAACCTTGGCCTTCTTCTCATTCTCCACTGTAGCTCGCGCGGCCTCAAGCTGCACCTCCAGAGCCTTCTCTCTCTCTGTCCTGGATCTCCTGTCGGTCTCTACCTGTGCCCTCAGCGCCTCTTCAGCCTTCTTCCTTGCCTTTTGCTCGGCCTCCAGAGCGGTCCGAGTGGCGGCTTCCCGGTCTTCCACCTCCTTCAAGCGGACCCTCAAGTTTGCTAAGTCTTCCTCGAGATGATCAAACAACGGCTGCCCTTCTTGCGAAGCCGCTGCGTAGGTCAACACCGGGGGGACTAATGGAGGTAGGCTGGCCTCGAGGTCGCCCGGCTTCATAGTTTGATCTTCGCTATCTGCAAGAAGCCGCGCGGTTATGTAAAGCAAGGGCATGCAACGCTATATATATAAAAATGTACATAAATATAAGATCAATGCCTGGGCGCACAGGCCGCTTAGACTGTTCCGGATCCATCCTCCGTCGTTGTTTACGCCAGAGTCTCTCTTTACTCTGCCTAGCGGAAGAGGACCAGGCCGCTAAAGGGAAAAAGCTCGGCGGCGGGTTCAATAATTTATTTTGACGAGGCCGCGGAATGAAGAAACGGACAGCTTTATAACCCGCGGGGCGCTTACCTGGCATAAAGGGATCAGGCCGCAGCGGCTTGTCTAAAGCCCGTTTCGCCTCCTTCTTCACCATCATTATCTCTTTCCCGGTCATCGCCGGCGGAACCTCCTCCCGCGCTTCCAGCACATCCTTGAGTTCCTTCGCTCTCTGCTCGACCTCCAGGGCGGCCCGAATAGCAGCTTCCTGCTCTTCGACCTCCTTCTGAGCGGGTTCCTCAGGCCGGGCTGTGTTATCTGTAGGAGGGACAGTTCGCTTTGAAGTCACCGGGCTGTTGAGAAGCTTGTCTCGGCTCTCCAGCTCATCCATTTTCTTAAAGATTCCGTCAAATGATAAACTGCTAGCCGAGTCCGGAAGCAGTCCGCCCGATTTCACATCAAGGGTAGTCGGTGAGTCATTCACCTTAGCAGATGGGGGAGTCGCTAAGCCAAGCTCCTCTTTCAGTCGCGGATTGGTCTGGAGGCGGGACTCGGTCGGTTTCTTAAAAGCCGCCCTTTCTTTGGATGCTAGCCTCTTAACCTTCTTGGTTATTCGATCCGTCACTGACCCGGCCTTCTTTCTTTTCTTTCCTTTCTCACCCAAAGCTGGACTGATTTCTTTGGAGGGGTGGGATAGTCGTCCACGGATAGAGGGGTAATCAGGTCGCCAGGCTTCTGAGAGCTAACCGCCTCCTCCCCCATATCCTTGACTAGCAAGTGAGGATTCCCGGATGGGCTGATTTTCATACCGAACGAGTCGGACCCGCCGACTTTCTTTGAAGGGATGCCAGAATCCTTTTTACTAGAGGGGGCGGCATCCCCTTTATTCAGCGGGCTGACGGTCTGTAGGCCGAGGTCGCCTGAAGGAATCAGCGAGTCGCTGGGAGGAAGCCCCGAGCTATTCGTTGCGGGCTCTGCAGGAGTCTTGGGGATCGCTAGGTCCACGACGGACTTTGAATCATCTATTTTCTCAGATCGCTCCCTCTTCTTCCGGTCTCTTCGGTTCTGCTTTTCCTTTTCCATCTTCGACTTCTCCGTTGATTCGCGCCTTTTGCCTTCCTCCTTCTTTTGATCTCCGGCAGGAACCAAGCGGTCTAACACGGTTGCTAAGAAGTCCATTGTAGGTGAATTACCGGTCTTACAAACTCTAACCGCAACTGGCGAGTAATATCCCGTGATTTCAGAAAAAATTCTGCAGAATGAATTCTCTGGCTCTCTTATAGAATTCAGGACAAGTCAGATGCGGTCTCCCGGCTAAAGCTAATATTTTCGAAATTCCCTTGAGATTTGAAAATATGCGGGGATTATGTTTACCCGGAAAACCGCTCCTCGGTTTGAATCATTCTCGGACCGGGCGAACTGCTAGATCAAGCCGCTGGGTTCCAGGGTCAGCGATTCTCAGTCCAGGGTAAACCAAGCCAGGTGGTCTGATGTCATTTCGGACCATCCCCAAGATTGAAGATTGCCAAAAGCCAAGGCAAGATGGCGACCGTCTGTGGGAAAGGTGTTCCCCAAACTCTGCAAAGACTTTTCGAAGACAGTATTCGCCTCATAGCAATACTCGTGACTAACAACAATGGGAAGAAGTGCTAACACCACCGATGGTTCCATTCCAGGAGGACGCATTGATCCCGCTCCCTCTCATTAACTCATCAACGCACCTCCCGCCGAAGATGTTGGATCAACCCTATTACTGATTTGGGTTAGGATCACTATATGTTGACCAGGATCAAGTTGACCCCATTGTATAGTTTAAGGGTCAAGTCTTTATGCTGTTAGATTAGCTAGAACTTAAGGAAAATTCAAGTTCTCAGAGTTCGACGAACTGCTATCGGCGTTCGACGAATTGTTCTCAGCAGTTAAAGAATTATAGCCAGTCCCAGAGCTCGACATTCTCAGAGTAGTGCTCGACGAATTCCAGCCAGCGCTCGACAAATTCTTTACTGAAGCTCAGATCGACAAATACAGATTTCAGATTATTTAATACTTAAATATCAGTTATTTGTCAGTTCTCTGAACACAGATCGACGACTTTAACGGATCTATTCAAATATCTTTGGACGTATTCAAGTCAGATAAGTAAGGATATTATATTCAGTTATTATATTCCTTTCTTTCCTTACTCCAAGACAAAGATAGTCGTTGACAATTAATGCAAAGGAATATTTCACGGCTAAGGAATTAAAGGACCTGCCAAAGTCGTTTGGTCTCTGTTGCAGTTCCAAGAAAGAATTAAATTCTGATTATTCTATTCCAAAGATAGAAGATATCAAGACAGAGTTTATTGTCTCTCCAATTCGACAGAATTCAAAATAACATTCTTTCAGAATATAGAAAAAAGGGTTACAACAAAAATACAGAGAAGAAGAAGAAGAAGAACACTTAGCCAAAAACATATTCAGTCTTCTTCTTCCTCAAGCAGCATTTCCATTTCTCTGAGAACAACATCTTCAAGATCTCTCTCTCTCTCCCTCTCAGATCTCTGCTGCAAGTTCAGATCTTCAAAAGAGCAACAATAGTCTGAAGAATTCATTCTCTCAGATTCATCTGCTACAGAAAGATCTTCTTTCAAGAGAAAGCTTCTCCACCAAACTGTCAAATACTTCTATCAGACAGGGGGAGCTTTACATCAACATCCACTAGAGTCTTCTCTCAGCATATTGACAGAGAAGAACTTCATAACCCCTCTCTATCCCACTCTGTACAGGGTTCAAACTCCCTTCAAAAGTTTACCCCATTGGTGGCAAGACACCTGATCAAAAAATCTAGTTGGTTTTTGGGCACCTTAACAAAAGCTCATTGGTGTGAGGGCACCTGATCAAAAATCCTAGTGGATTCCTACCAAGGGTGGTAGAAGAGTAGACGTACCCAAGTTTAGTGGGGAACTACTATAGCTCCTTGTGTCTTCTGTGTTTGATTTCTTTTCTGTGTTTGTGCTGTGCTGATTTTCTTTACTTAGTTTTTATTACTCACTCTCATATACACATATATATATATCACTATTTTTAATTCTGCTATAAAACTAAGGGAAAAAGTTTTTAAACTCTATTCACACCCCCCTAGAGTTAATTTAATATCTAACCTTCACTTTCAATTGGTATCAGAGGAAGTTGATTCTTTACAGGCTAACACCTGAATCACAAAGATCAATTAGATCTTAAATTCTTTTAGAGTTTTTATTTTATTTATTTTCTGTTAAAAACTCATGGCACAAAACAAAGTGTATTCAAGCACAAGACCTCCTATGTGCAATCTCAGTAAGTTTGCACTGTGGAAAGCAAGGATTAGGCTTTATATGAACTCAATTGATGAAGAAATTTTTAATGTAATTTTGACAGGACCTCCTGCTCCCTCAACATCTACAAGTACTGAAGCAACAGCAGACAACCATGCTGTCCCACCTCCTGAGTGGACAGAAGCACAAAAGAAGCAAAGGAGTGCAGATGCAAAAGCCATGAACATTCTGGCTCAAACTATGTCTGATGACATATTTCAGAAAGTGGTTGAATGTACCTCAGCAAGAGAGATTTGGATCTCACTAAACAATATGGTTGTAGGTTCTGCAGATGAAAGGAAAGACAGAAGATCACACTTGATCTCTCAGTATGAAAACTTCAAGAAAGGAGAAACAGAGACAGTTGCAGACATGTATAACAGACTCAGTCTCATAATCAATGAGCTGGAATCTCTGGACAAAGTGATCACCATCACTGAGATCAGTGATAAGATCCTAATGTGCTTCCCCAGCACATGGGACTCTAGGATTTGGCCAATCAAGGAAGCCAGAGGCCTCAATGAGGTCACCACTGAAAGCTTATTAGGAAAGCTCAAATCTTATGAGCAACTCATTAAGACAAGAGAAGCTGAACAAGTGGGCACTTCCTCTTCAATAAAGAAGGACAGAAATATTGCCTTTCAAGCTACTGAAGAAGAAGAAAAGTCTCCAAAAGATAAGGAGTTCATGAGTCCCATAGCCAAGAGATTTTACAAAATGGCTAGGAAGGACTTCAGAAAGAAAGAGTCCAGATCAAGAGAAAAATCAAGGTATGACAAATTAAATCCTAAAGAAGTTATTTGTTATGGCTGTAGGAAACCTGGACACTACCTGACAGAATGTCCAGAAAATCAAAAGAAAGAAAAGAAAAAGGATAAAGAAGAGAAATGAAGCTCCAACAATTCTTCCTCCCACAAGCACAAAAAGAAGGGAAGAGGATTTGTAGCAGAATCTTGGAGTGAAACTGAATCTGAATCATCATCCAGCTCATCTGATGATGAAGAAAAATCAAAGGAAAATGACCAATGTCTGATGGAAATATATGACTCAGGCAGTGAGTCAGAATATGCTTCCTCATCCAACTCCAATGATGATGAAGAAGAAAGAACATTCTGCATGATGGCTATCAATGCCTCAGGACATAATTCTGAAGAAAAATCAGAATCAGAAGCAGAAGATGATGTAGATCAGGTATTATCTAACTTTGATTTTACTTCAGTTGAATTCAAAGCTGAATTCAAGGTTCTTTGCTTAGACTTACTAAAATCTGAGAAAGAAATAATCTCACTCAGAAGTAAGCTAGCTGAAATGAAAAACATAAGTGAAGAAAATGTAAATCTTAAGAAAGATTTGGCTGCCTCCAGGGAACACATTGTTCTCATTGAGAGCAAGTTGTCTGAAGCCAAGAAGTTTGAAGAATCCCTAAATGGGAGAAGCATCAAACTGATGGACATTACAAGCACAGTAAATGCTAGACTTAATAGCAAACTAGGCTTGGCTGCCTCATCAAGTGAGCCACCTCTAATTAAGAAGAACATACTTTCTACACCTCTAATTAAGAAGACCATACTTTCTGCTAAAAGCAAAGAGGCTGTATAAGCAAATAAATATATTTCAAGCAAGTCTGTTAAGAATAAAAGAATTCAGAAGAATTCGTCGAACGAAGCTTGACGAAAAGATTTCAATTTGTCGAACGGAGATCGACGAAAACTGAAAACAGATTTTCAGTATAGTTATTACATGAACGACGTTCGACGAAATCATGTACATTCGTTGAACGGCGATCGACGAACTTACCCAAATTCGTCGAACAGATACTATACAGAAAATTTCAAGAATTCTAATTCAAAACAAACTAAAAATCCTTTCACTGAATGGATAATACCTCCAAGGAGATATCATTCACAAGGCTATAAGGATCAGCCTGAAATGTCCTTTATTTCTGAATATTGTGGTAAGACAAAAGGACCCAAGGTAGTCTGGGTCAAAAACAACTAGTTTATTTTTCTGTCTTTGCAGGTACACAGCTATCCAAAGATAAAGAAATATTGGTACTTGGATTGTGGATGCTCAAAGCATATGACAGGAAAAAAGGCCAACCTGAGCAATTATAAGGCAAAGCTTGGACCCAAAGTTGTCTTTGGGGACTCCAACTGTGGATAGACAAAAGGATATGGACAAGTCAAGATTGGAGCAGTCACCTTCAAAGAAGTATCATATGTCAAAGGTCTCAAGCACAACCTCATCAACATAAGCCAGTTATGTGATGAAGGTTATCAGGTAACCTTTAACCCTTCCCAATGTCTTATTACCAATAATAAAAACATAAATGTATTATCTGGTATTAGACAAGGAAACATTTATCTAGTCAATTTTGACTCTGCCAATTCAGACATCTGTCTATTTAATTCAATAAGTAAGACAAATGAATTATGGCATAAAAGGCTTGGACACATTAACCTTAGAACTATCTCTAAGATTTCTAAGCACAATCTTGTCAGAGGACTGCCTTCTGGTTCATACAAGAAGGAAGGACTTTGTAGGGCTTGTCAGTTAGTTAAGCAGACTAGAAGTAGTTTCAAATCTTTATCCAAGAGTGATTCACCTAGGATTCTGTATTTGCTGCATTTAGATCTTTTTGGACCTACAGCTATACATAGCTTAGGAGGGAAGCATTATTCTCTAGTTATTGTAGATGACTTCTCAATATTTACTTGGGTGTTCTTTCATAGGAACAAGTCTGACACCTTCAAAGTTCTAACAGACTTTCTCAGGTCCATCAAGACTGAGTACTCTACTGTAGTTGCATTGATCAGAAGTGATCATGGCACTGAGTTTGAGTCTCTTCTGATGAGAGAATTCTGTGGAAAAGAAGGGATCAGGCAGTGTTTCTCTGCTCCTAGAAGCCCTCAACAAAATGGGGTAGCTGAAAGGAAAAATAAGACACTAATTGAATCAGCAACTACATTGCTTGATGATGATCATTTGCCACTCTCTTTTTGGGCAGAGGCAGTGAACACAGCAAATTATGTATTGAATAAAAACCTGATACATAAACTTAAGGGTAAAACTCCCTATGAACTACTCAAGAATAAAAAGCCTAAGGTTAGCTATTTTAAGATTTTTGGTTGTAAATGCTATGTGCATAACAATGATAAGAAATATCTAAGGAAGTTTGAAGCTAAGGCAGCTGAAGGCATATTCCTTGGATACTCTCTATCTAGTAAAGCATATAGAGTCTACAACAAATCTACTCTTAAGATAGAGGAGTCCATGCATGTTTCTTTTGATGAAACTAACCTGTTAAATGAGGAGAGGAATACCACCCCTACCATAAATACTTTGCAGGTATCAGATCTATGTGAAGAGCTAAGTGAGCTAAATCTAGAAAGAAGAGATTCTTTACTTCCAACAACTCAAACACTTGAAGATGGTGAAGAAGATCATCCAGAAGATCTTGCTGATAAATCAATTCAAGTGACAGCTGAACAAATTCCCCAAGAAGATATTATTGCTGAACCAGCTCCAACTGTTGACCACATCACAGTTAAAGATCACCCAATATCACAAGTGATTGGATATATTTCAGCAGGTGTTCAAACAAGGCATCAACTACACCAAAATCAGATGCATACTTGTTTCTTATCACAAGTTGAACCTCAAACTATAACAGATGCAGAACAAGATCCAAATTAGATTCTTGCAATGCAAGAGGAGCTCAACCAATTTGAAAGGAACAAGGTTTGGGATTTGGTTCCAAGACCAAAGGGACATCCAGTCATTGGCACTAAATGGGTCTTCAGGAACAAGCTAGATGAACAAGGCAATATTGTGAGAAATAAAGCAAGATTGGTAGCCCAAGGATACTCACAGGAAGAAGGGATTGATTATGATCAGACCTTTGCTCCTGTTGCAAGACTTGAAGCAATCAGAATTTTTCTTGCATTTGCTGCATATAAGAAGTTCAAGGTATATCAAATGGATGTGAAGAGTGCATTTTTAAATGGAGAAATCAATGAAGAAGTCTATGTGGAATAACCACCAGGTTTCATCTCTCCAACTCAATCCTCTTATGTATTTAAACTTAATAAAGCTCTCTATGGTCTCAAACAAGCTCCCAGAGCATGGTATGAGACTTTAGCTAGTTTTCTTATGGAAAACAATTTCTGTAGAGGCATAGTAGATAAAACCCTATTTTTCAGGATACATAAAAATCAAACCTTACTAGTTCAAATATATGTAGATGACATTATCTTTGGCTCTACTGATTCAAATTTGTGTACAAGATTTTATAATCTAATGCAATCTAAATTTGAAATGAGTAGTATGGGTGAGTTATCATACTTCCTTGGTCTTCAAGTGAAGCAAACTCCAAATGGAATCTTCATATCCCAATCTAAGTATGCTAAGGAATTAGTGAAAAGATTTGGTATGTCTGATTCTTCCACCATGAAAATACTCATGCCCTCAAATGCTGTTGTTGATAATGATGAATCAGAGAAACCTGTTGATTCTAAAGTATATAGAGCAATTGTTGGCTCTTTACTTTATTTAACAGCTAGTAGGACTGATATAATGTTTGCTACCTGTATTTGTGCTAGGTTTCAAGTTAACCCCAAAGAATCTCATCTAATTTTATTAAAAAGGATTTTGAGATATATAAAGGGTTGCCCTAATCTAGGACTTTGGTATCCAACATCATCTGAATTTGAATTAACTGGATTCTCATATTCAGATTATGCTGGATGCAGAGTAGACAGAAAAAGCACATCAGGAACTTGTCAGTTTCTTGGTGATAAGCTTGCTTCTTGGTTTTGTAAGAAACAGACATTTGTGTCCACATCAACAACTGAAGCTGAATACATAGCTGCTGGCAGTTGCTGCTCACAGATGTTGTGGATACAAAATCAGCTCCTAGACTATGGTGTCAATCTAAATAATTCAATTATATTTTGTGACAATACTAGTGCAATATATATAACACAAAATCCAGTTCTCCATAGTAGGACTAAACACATAGAAATTAGGCACCACTTCATTAGGGATAATGTGGATAAAAATAAAATTTGCCTACAATTTATTTCTACTGATTTGCAAAGAGCTGACATTTTCACCAAGCCCTTGGATAAAAAGAAGCATATCTTTTTTATAAATCAGATAGGAATGATAGATGGAGATTCAACCTGTTAAAAAAATTAAATTTCTATTTATCCCCTCAATTCGTCGAACGGAGGACGACGAATTTGAATCATTTGTCGAACGATGGTCGACGAAACCTTTTAACTTCAGAATCGATAAAGAAAATCTCACTTGTCGAACCGTGGTCGACGAAAAAGATATTTGTTTGTCGAACGCTGTCTGACGGAGACCTAAAGTCTTTTCGACTTCTGCTTTTATTAGGTTTTTGCCGAACATCGCTTCACGAATGCGCCCCCTTCTCCGATCTTTCTATTTAATCTCATCTTTATTTCTCTCTAAGCTTGCGCTTACAGAAATCGCTTTCCCTCTAGTTCCTCTCTGCACTTGATCTTTTTCTCTCTTGCAGGTTTCAATGGCGATTTCTCAAGCCGCTCTTTATTCCATGAAGTTCGACGCAGAATTCGACATTGATATGGAATCGTTTGCTCAATCAGACCAAGTTTTCAAGGACATTCTTCAACTTTTCGAGGAACAACAGATGAAAAAGTTCACGAGCACAAGGACAAAGCTACATATTGCAGAAATCAAAGAATGGGTTTACACTGCTAGGGCAGAGGATGAAATTTTATCGGAAATTATATCAGGACATCAGGTTCTTCTAACCCTAAATATTCTATCTGAAGTTTTTGGCTTTGTAAATGGTGATGTGACTTAGAATTAAGCTCTGTTGAGTTTGATGATGCTTTGGTTAAGATGGGTCACTCAAATGGAAACCCTAACCATTTGCTGAAGAAAAACTTGTCCATGGAATACAAGTTTTTGTCTGATATTGTTGGAAAAGTCTTGTTAGGCAAGACATCAGGTCATGATTACATTAACATGCACCAATTTCTTTTCATGGTGGCCTTGATGGAAAAGAAGAAACTGAATTGGGGATCAGTTCTTTTTGAGTTAATTAAGAAGAAGGTTTCTAAGGATAATGTTTGTTTTGGAAGTGTTATAGGCATTGTTCTGCAGGAAAGGCTCCAAGACATTTTGGTCTCTCCCAAGGTGACAATAAATGCAAGCAAGAGGTTGTCCTCAGCTCTCCTTGCCAAGTGGGATAGGGTGTTTCCAAAGAAGAATCCCGGATCAGCAAGGCAAGCTTCTGAAGACACTAGGACTGTATCAGTCACTCCTTCAACCCTTCCAGAAGATCCTTTTCCTGTTTCTTCTCCTCCCCTCCCACCTCCACCTACTCAGCATATTTCCCCTGCACAAACTCCTACTCCAAATTCTCCAACACCTACAAATGACATTCCCCCTCCTTTATTTGACCTTCTGCCTCCTCACACTTTTCCACCTCTATCTCCCATACATGATGACCACCAGTCACCCATCCACCATTCATGTCCTATCCATCAAAACACCCCTCAACAATCTGCTCATGTTACAAACATTTTTGTACCAACCTCCATTCCATCCTCTTCTACACCATCATCATCCAATCCACAATAATTCATCTATCTCAATTTCTCATCTGTGGCTGATCAAATCCTTGATCACATTCTTCCCAAGCTAGACCAACTCCTGGATGCAAAACTTGCTCCAGTTCTTGATATTCTTCCTAAGCTAGATACCTTCCTGGATGCAAAATTTACTCCAGTTCTTCAAGCCATTTCTGATCTATCTGCTAAAATGTCTTCATTCCCTTCCTCTCATTCTGTCCCTTCTTCTAGGGGCCTAGATTCAGGTATCCCTGAAGCTAGGCAGGGGGAGATGTCTCATGAAGAAGCTCCAGAAGCTCCAGAAGCAGCAGAAGCTCCAGTTTTTGCAGATTCAGTTACAGAGTATGATTCAGAAATGATTGATTTATTTACAGTTTCAAAAATTCCAGTTATAGAAGAGATAAATAATATCTATATTCATCCCTCTCTAGATATTATTTCTTTGCTATCTAAGTTTATTTCAGTTTTCTCAAATCTGCCAAAGTATCAAGAATATTCAAAAGCAATAGTTCCATATATTGCTCCTATAGATAAAGTTGTGTTGAAAGAGTTTCTCAAGAATTTTGAAGTTCCAGTTCAAATTCAAATTCAAGCTCCAGTTCAAGCAGAACAATCAGTTGTAATTTCAGAAGAAATTCTCAAGAGTTTTGATGTTCCAGTTTTTGTTCTTGATGACTCTCCTATTCCAGATTTTGATGAAATATGGAAAGCAGAAGATGCAGCTTATGAAGCTGAAGAGCAAAGAGTTACAGTTCTTAAATTGATCAATGACTTGTATGATGACCCAATTCAATCTTCTGATTCTAATGAAGATGATAGTGATTCTGATGATTCATCATCCAAGAAAAGAAAGAAAAGGAAATCTAAGTCAAAGGCTGTCCCTAAGCCTCCAAATCCAGATAATGATATTCCTTATTATATCCTTCATAATATTCCTCTTGATAAAGATGCCCCAGGCTAGATGAAATTTTCCAGGAATGAGAACAAGAGAAGAAAGAAGATGAGGAAGACTGGTTATTATTCTGACAAGCCTGTCAAATATAATCATCCTCCTCCTCCTCCTCCAGCAGCAGGTTCAGCAGCATTCTCTTCTTCCTCTCAGAAGTTTATTCCTCAGCAGTCAAGGAGACTAGCTAGCTCAAGTGGTTATCAAAGTCCTAGGTCATCAAGACCTCCTTCAAGTTCCACCAGAAATGTTTCGTCAGAATATAAATATTCTGTCTCTAAAGGCATCTCTCACAGAGATAGAAGTCCTCAAGAAAGTTCTTTTAGTCAAGACAATAATGATGAATATAGGCCTCCTTCTCCCAATCCAGAAGAAGAAAGGATTTCTCATATGGCAAGATTCAGAGAATCTATAGCAACAGCTCATATTAATAAAACTAAAGTTGAAGGAAAAGATTTCTCTCAATATTCAACAATGTCAGAATTCAGAAAGCAAGAATTTGAGAGATATGGCTCTAAGCACCTTTTCAATGTTGAAGAATTCTTAAAGAAGCATCCAACAGCAGTGGTTATAGAAGGTAAATCTCAAACCATGCTAGGAGCTGAAGATCTTTATATAAGCAAGAAGGAAGCAGAAAATCCAAATAGACAAATCATTTTCAAGCCCTCCTCCAAAAAGGACAAGAGTTCTTAATTTTTTGATTTTATTATGACTGTAATGTTTCTAAACTCAGAGCACTTTCTTTTAATTTATCTGCTGAAGCATTTAAATCCTGTCAGATATATTTATGCTTTGCTGTTTGTCTTTCTGTTGCTTATTATTTGAATGATTGTCAAATAGTGTCCTAACCCAAATAGGGGGAGATTGTTGGAACAACTCTATTACTGATTTGGGCTAGGATCACTATATGTTGACCAGGATCAAGTTGACCTCATTGTATAGTTTAAGGGTCAAGTCTTTAGGCTGTTAGATTAGCTAGAACTTAAGGAAAATTCAAGTTCTCAGCGTTCGACGAACTGCTATCGGCGTTCGACGAATTGTTCTCAGCAGTTAAAGAATTATAGCCAGTCCCAGCGCTCGACATTCTCAGAGCAGTGCTCGACGAATTCCAGCCAGCGCTCGACAAATTCTTTACTAAAGCTCAGATCGACAAATACAGATTCCAGATTATTTAATACTTAAATATCAGTTATTTGTCAGTTCTCTGAACACAGATCGACGACTTTAACGGATCTATTCAAATATCTTTGGATGTATTCAAGTCAGATAAGTAAGGATTATATTCAGTTATTATATTCCTTTCTTTCCTTATTCCAAGACAAAGATAGTCGTTGACAATTAATGCAAAGGAATATTTCACGGCTAAGGAATTAAAGGACCTGCCAAAGTCGTTTGGTCTCTGTTGCAGTTCCAAGAAAGAATTAAATTCTGATTATTCTATTCCAAAGATAGAAGATATCAAGACAGAGTTTATTGCCTCTCCAATTCGACATAATTCAAAATAACATTCTTTCAGAATACAGAAAAAAGGGTTACAACAAGAATACAAAGAAGAAGAAGAAGAAGAAGAAGAAGAAGAACACTTAGCCAAAAACATATTCAGTCTTCTTCTTCCTCAAGCAGCATTTCCATTTCTCTGAGAACAACATCTTCAAGATCTCTCTCTCTCTCAGATCTCTGATGTAAGTTCAGATCTTCAAAAGAGCAACAATAGTCTGTATAATTCATTCTCTCAGATTCATCTGCTACAGAAAGATCTTCTTTCAAGAGAAAGCTTCTCCACTAAACTGTCAAATACTTCTATCAGACGGGGGGAGCTTTACATCAACATCCACTAGAGTCTTCTCTCGGAATATTGACAGAGAAGAACTTCATAACCCCTCTCTATCCCACTCTGTACAGGGTTCAAACTCCCTTCAAAAGTTTACCCCATTGGTGGCAAGACACCTGATCAAAAAATCTAGTTGGTTTTTGGGCACCTTAACAAAAGCTCATTGGTGTGAGGGCACCTGATCAAAAATCCTAGTGGATTCCTACCAAGGGTGGTAGAAGAGTAGACGTACCCAAATTTAGTGGGGAACTACTATAGCTCCTTGTATCTTCTGTGTTTGATTTCTTTTTTGTGTTTGTGCTGTGCTGATTTTCTTTACTTAGTTTTTATTACTCACTCTCATATACGCATATATATATCACTATTTTTTAATTCCGCTATAAAACTAAGGGAAAAAGGTTTTAAACTCTATTCACCCCCCCCCCCCTCTAGAGTTAATTTAAGATCTAACCTCCACTTTCAGAAGAGATCCCATTAGCACCCGTGACCGCGCTAGAAGGGCGCGTGCGCCTGATGGAGGAGCAGCAAACTGAAATGCTAGCCCTCCTCAGAAACCTCGGAGCCCAGCGAGCTCTAGTTCCGCCTGTCGCTTCGGTCATCCACCCCCCTTGATCCCAAACCAGACTCCATTGGGGGAGGTTGCTCAAGAGGAAGAAATGTACAAAGAAGAATACTCAGATGCTTCAAGCTCCACGCATTCGGTCTGCCCCGACAGGGGCGCTAGAAGAGAACCCTCTCACCATCAGCCAGAAGGGGTCGGAATCAATCAAGCCATCAGAGGGCCCACTCGCGAGGAGATCCGCGATGTGATTGTCAAGGAGTATGGACAGATCGGGCGTCGGGGCATCTTCGCCCGCCGCCCTCTGCATCGCGGCTCCCCCTTGATACATCAAATCCTGGTCCATCCAATTCCCCACGGTTTCAAACTTCCCAACATCGAAACATTTGATGGGGTGGATGATCCGCTCGAACACATCAACCATTTCACCACCATTATGAGGATCTATAACGCCGCTGATCAGCTCCTCTGTCAAGTGTTTCCGGTAACACTCAAGGGGCAGGCGCGCACTTGGTTCCATTCTCTGCGGGATGGATCCATCAACAACTTCACCGAGTTAGCTCAGCAGTTTACAGATCAGTTCGTCGCCAACTGAAGAATTGTCTGAGATCCCTCACATCTTTCGGGGATTCGCCAGAATGAGGGAGAGACCCTAAAGGACTTTTTCCACCGCTTCACCGCTGAGGCACGACAAATCCCAGGGGTTGATCCCGAGCTTCTGCGCGGCGTTTTCCTAGGGGGACTCCGCCCAAGCGGCTTTTACTTTGCTCTGATGAGAGAGACAGTACCAAATTATCCAGATCTCGTACATCGAGTAGAGGCACAAATTGCGGCCGATGATGCGATCGAAGCTCACCGCCGACAATTCGAAGGAGTAGTAAAGAGAAAGAGAGAAGAGCCAGCCCCGAAGCGGCAAGAGGAGCGCCAGGGGAATGTACGTCAGCAAGACTGGCCTGGGAACATGCCCCGCCAAACCTACCAAGAGTACGCACTGCTCAATACTTCCTGCACGAACGTGCTCTACGCAATACAGGACAACCCAGCGCTGCAAAGGCCAAGAGATCTACCCCAGGGTAGAGGGACCAATCAAAGTACTACGAGTTCCACCGAGGCGCAGGGCATGCCACCGAAGAGTGCATTAAACTCAAAGATGAGATAGAACGTCTCATTTGGCAAGGTATCCTCGAGAGGTTCTTACAGGACCAGACGCAAAATCAGCCAGCAAATGGAGGAAGAGAGCAGCCGCCGGCTCGTCAGGGCGCACCAGGAGACAGGCAAGTGGTTGGGGCAGTGGAAACCATCTCTAGTGTTCCGTTCCCCACCATCAATTCCATCGCCCAACCATCAGAGACGATCAGCTTCGGAGATGAAGATTTAAAAGGACTGCTCATTCCGCACTAAGATCCATTGGTCATCAACGCAGAGATCCGCAACCCCAGCTTCTACATCAAATGGATACTGGTAGAAAATGGCAGCTCCGTCAACGTCATGTTCATGACCACTCTCCTCAACATGAAGATCCTACATGAAAGCCTCTAACCAGCTTTTGGTCCAATCTACGGCTTCAATGGCAGTCCAGTCCCGGTTAAAGGAACCATCACTCTCCCTGTTACCCTAGGAGATTTCCCAAGGCGGACTACCGACGAAGTGCAGTTCGTGGTAATCGAGACAGAATCGCCTTACAACGCAATTTTCGGTCGACCACTGCAGGTCCTATTCGGAGCTATCCCGTACATCCCACACCTTGCAATGAAGTTTGTCACCCCAGGAGGAATCAGAGTTGTCCGTGGAAACCAGGAAGCAGCACGTGCGTGCTATCTGCAACAGATGAAGCCTGGACAAGGAGCCGCCCTGTGCGGCACTGCATCCAGAACTTGAAGCCCCAAAAGGAGCTAGGAATTGGGCAGAAATGTCTTACTATATTCCGAACTCATCAAATCGTCTCTAAGAACTCTTGTTTGTAATAGTTATTCTAGAAAAGTCGTAAGCCTGCGCTTACGCAAAAACCATTGTGTGTTAAATTTTGAAATGCTTTCTTTGCTTCAAGCCATGCTATTCAAACACAGTTAAGATCAACTGCAAGCAACACCAATTGTTGTAATATCAACGACTTCCCCAAGGTCGGTAACGCGAACCTCCCACTACTCGGCTCGAATCGCTCGCCATTAGCCCACGTAGTAGGTTCCAACACCATCTGGGTCTCGTCCTCTAAACCGTGTCACCAGGGCCTGCCTCCCTTGCGCTCGCAAACGGTTCGAAGCATTTGCCCTTCACCGCAACTATCAACGACATCCCCCAGGTCGGTAACGCGAACCTCCCACTACTCGGCTCAAATCACTCGCCATTATCCCACGTAGAAGGTTCCAACACCATCTGGGTCTCGTTCTCTAAACCGCGTCGCCAGAGCCTTCCCCCCTCGCGCTCGCAAACGGTTCGAAGCGTTTGCCCTTCACGACAACTATCAACGACATCTCCCAGGTCGGTAACGTGAACCTCCCTCTACTCAGCTCGAATCGCTCGTCATTCGCCCACGTAGTAGGTTCCAACACCATCTGGGTATCGTCCTCTAAACCACGTCGCCATGGCCTACCCCCTCGCGCTCGCAAACGGTTCGAAGCATTTGCCCTTCACTGCAACTATCAACGACATCCCCAAGTCCGGTAACGCGAACCTCCCTCTACTCGGCTTGAATCGCTCTCCATTCGCCCACGTAGTAGGTTCCAACACCATCTGGGTCTCATCCTCTAAACCGCGTCGCCAGGGTCTGCCCCCCCTCGCGCTCGCAAACGGTTCGAAGCATTTTCCCTTCACCGCAACTATCAACGACATCCCCAGGTCGGTAACGCGAACCTCTCACTACTCGGCTCGAATCGCTCGTCATTCGCCCAAGTAGTAGGTTCCAACACCATCTGGAGCTCGTCCTCTAAACCCCAACCCCGTGAAAGAAAAACATAGTTTGTCGAGCAAAGCATTGGTTCAAACACCGCAAAAACTCCACTACTGTAAGAGCTGAAAGCAAGAACAGTTGTACAAATGACGCAACCTGCCAACAGCCTTCAGCTCAGCATCCCACTCCGACGAAGAAAGGCGTTCCACCTCCGTCTTCAAAGACACCAAATCGGCCCCCAGACGAATCACTGTAGCTCGCAAATCCTCCAACAAATGAGCTGAACCCTTCACAAGGGCCTTCTCAGTACGGACTTTAGCACGGGACTCCTCCAGCTCCACCGCAACGCCCATATCACACCGAAAGATTACAAAATCCTCGCACTTCTTTAAGCAACAGTAAAGAACTTCGAGGATTTGGGGGGCAATTGATGGGTTGTCATCTATTGTGTAGAGAAATCCGGGCTGCGATTAAACAAAAACCCCACTCCCCACTAAGATGGTGGAGGCATGTGCAAGAAGGAGGAGAAAAACCGCCCAGAACCGCCACACACGCAGCAGCTCCGTGCGCTACCGCGCGTGGTAGCACACGACCGAGCGCGCGCAACTGCGCGGCATACGTAGACCGTACGCGCGCGGAACCGCGCGCGCGAGCGCGGTACCGTGCGCGCGTGCGCGGGGTACCGCACACCAGCAACCGCGCGAGGTCGCGCAACGAGCGCGGTACTGCGCACGGCACCGCACGCGGTACCGCGCTGCACGCGTTGTACCGCGCGTGCGCAACCGCGCGCGGTACTTCTCGCGTGCCATACAACACCCAACACGCGGCCACACGCCTGCGTCTGCGTACGTGTTCGGCGCCGATCTCCCCCCTCGCCTCGCGCCGCCCGTTGCGCTCTTTGCCCAACCCCGATCGCGCTAGTGTCGCTAAGTCCTTAGCGTACTCTTGACCGACGCGCACTTGAACGTTGTAAAGTTCATAGTGCGCGTCGTTGCTAACTCCATTTTCTCTCTTAAGATTACAGGATTTACGCATTGCAATCGGGATCGTCAACTGCCTGAACTGCCCGAACTGCTCGAGGGGCGAAGCCGTCATATCCAGAAAGTGGTGATCCGTGTGCTCTCGATCAACGGTTGAGATCGGCCCGTCAGGTGGTTACGGTGGTTACAACGGCAAAATTAATAAGCCCCCCCGACCAAGTCTATAAAAGGGACCATGAATCCTCATTTGAGGGGACCGAACACTTTGCATCCGAGAGAGCTCCTTGAAGAATTCCTTCGAAGATCTCCTTCGTGGTTCGAAGATCTCCTTCGCGGTTCGAAGATCTCTTTCGTGATTCGAAGATCTCCTTCGTCACTTGAAGATCTTCTTCGGACCTTGAAGACCTCCTGCAACACCAAGATACGTAGTTTTTCTGAGAGGTGGCCTGTCACCCTCGGAGAATTCCCTTCAACTGCAACTGTAACGAGAAGCGGCCTGTCGCTCTCTGTTCTTGTAACTTCGCTTGTAACACCCCAACACTTAGTGTAATTTGGCTGGCACCGATCCGACCACGTGGTTTTTCACCCTTTTTGGGTTTTCCACGCTAAAAACGTTCTCTTGCCATTTGTCTGTTCTTTCTGTGACTGTTTGCGCATTCGGCTCACTCTCGGGCTAAGACGGTCCAATTTACCCGGTCTGGAAGAGTGTCGAGTGACCCGCAACAATTGTATTTTTTTACTAAATAATTTACGGAATATAAATTATGCCACGACTGCGGGCAGCGATGATGGCAGGAGCAGTTGCGGGCAGCGGGGAATAACAAGGTCAAAAAAAGCCACGACTTCCATGGAACTCCTGCAACATTCTCAGTCATTGAAATCAAGAGGGCGGTGCCATATAAAGGCTTCGTTTGGCGCGGCTTATTTGCTCCAGTGAGTTGGGATAAAAACGCCATTATCATAGATTGTATGTTTGGCAAACAAAGGTTATGACCGCTACCAAGAAAATAAATTAGCTCTGAGCATAAAATGCATGAATTTTATTAGGTGAGGTTGGGCGTTCACAAACGACGGTTCATGACCACCGCGTTTGTTACGGTCCGCGCAGGGTTCCATTTTTGAACAGGCTTGCAAGTCGTACACCCCAACCTATCTCCGCACACGGAGTGAAGACCCCACCTCAACACCCTGCTGCACATGGACCGCGCTCCGTGTGCGGAGATGGGTTGAGGCGCACGACCTGCAAGCCTGTTCAAAAATGGAACTCTGCGCGGACCGTAACATAAACTACCCGCTACACATGGACCGCGTTCTGTGTGCGGAGATGGGTTGGGGTGTATGACCTGCAGGCCTATTCAAAAATGGAACCCTGCGCGGACCGTAACAATGTTCATAACCGCCACCACCGTGCTAAACGAAGCCAAAGTATTATTTTGGCATTACAATTTGAAATGACATCATCAAAATCCACCGCCTCCGCCGCCGATCTCCAACGGAGGGGGAGGTGAACAGTGAACTACACTGAGGCCGGTGGTGCGGCTGAGCAGCCAGCAGCCATAAGCGTGGAAGAGGATGACGAAGATGAGCATCACAGATAAGCAAATGACGACCGCGAGCAGAACCTTTCAGTTGTAGTTGTGGTCATCCTGCATCGCGCATACTATAATTATACCTGGGAGAGGAGCGGACCAGAGAGCTTCGAGCGGACGGGGGTGATTTTAGGGCTCGTGGGTTTAAAAGAAAAAATAATTCTTTTTTTACAAATCATAGACTACATACAGGCTACGACCGAAACCAACATGTCTCGATTAACAAGCTCTAAAAAAGAGAGTTGATATTAGCAGTCTAATTCTCGCTATTCGCACCCCAAAAATTGTAAAAATCCTAATTATATTCGCAGTCCAATTCTCGCTAATCGCACCCCATGAAATAACCTCCTCTCCATATCTCTCTCGTTGCCTAAACCCTAGCAGTAGTTCTATCGGTCGCGCCGTCTTCCCCCTCTTAGATTCACCTTCAAAAAAGAAGGAAATTATCCAGCGAAAATCCAAAAAAGTAGTCAGTTTTCTGGTTAGAGGAAGGTTTGCATGCCATTTAACTTGGTTTAGAGTTAATTCCTTACTGCATGCCATTTAACTTGTTTTCCTGCTAGGTTTTTAGATTGTTTAGTTTTTAAGGTATTTTTATAGGCTTCTAGTACTTAATAAATCAACAAAATGTTTCGCTTATTTAAGATAAGAGTCGGGTGCAGATATAATTTTGGACTACAAATAAAATTTATGGACTGCTAATATCTATCTCTAAAAAAAATCTCCCGTATTGTCGTTTTCGCCGATATTCCGGAGGGATAAAGAGTGCCTTTGATGCACATTCTCTCGCTCGGTCGCTCGCTCTGGCTCGCTGGCTCTCTCTCTATAAATATCCTTCAACACAGGCTGTGATCTCAACTCTTTCAATGGCTTCTTCCATCCTACTAAGTTTCATATCGCTACTCCTACTGAGGACTGCTCCATTGATCCCAGCGGTACAGCAGAGCGCTTTAGTCGACCGCCTCCCTGGATTCAATGGAACCTTACTGTCTAAGCATTACTCTGGGTACTGATCGGCATCCCTTTCTGTATAACAAGGTGGAATACGCATTCTCGATTCCCTTTTATGCTTCTGTTATTGTAGGTATGTGACTGTTGATGAGATCCATGAGAGGAATCTCTTCTACTACTTCGTGGAATCTGAAGGGAATCCAGCGAAAGACCCTCTGGTTCTTTGGCTCAACGGCGGTCCAGGCTGCTCCAGCTTCGATGGCTTCGTCTATGAGCATGGTATCCCCTTCTTTTTCATGAATGGTGTCTTTTAATGGATTCATCGCCAATTGATCTAGAAATTGCCTTATTTGGTTCGTTTTTTTCATCATTTGTGAATGATCTGTACGTCGTGTACTCGATTGAATTAACTGTAGGTTACAGTGGAATCAACCTGTTGATAAAATTAATCAATGGGGCTTCTTTTCTGCTTAATTAGATTTGCAGTCTCAATTATTGTACGATTTTTTTGGTAGTTTATCACTATGTTAATTGTTTCTTTGAGGAATTTAGGCTTTTATACAAAGGATTGGCTGTGTACCCTCTCAAATTTTGTTGGTAATTCTAGAGATGCAGTTATCCCTCAGCCATCCAATTTATTTTTGATGGCCAAAATTCAATCTATAAAAACCAGAATGGTTTACTATAGCCGATTTTAGTGACGAAATGCATCACTAAGCTCATCTTTTCTATAGTATCATTACCAAATATATGGCGGTAACAGATAAGTAGGCAGTTGGTTGATTATGATAAGAAGTGACAAAATTTTATCATGTGATTTAAGGGATGAAAAATCAATATGTTGAGCAATATGATTAAACTTGCTCAAACATATATACTAAATTGGTTATAAGGTGCATGAATCGGCATTTCTTCTTGTGCTCGGAATAGCTCATTTTGGGAATCTTATGTGTTGATTTGATCAAGAGATAAAAAATAATTGCAACTTTAAAATAGTCGACAAAAGTACCCAATATCTCCCAGGAGTGGCCGCCCAAATGAGCTAGTTTCGACAACATCTCGACAATATTACTCAAAAGCAGAAGTCGACATACACGAAGACGATAAAACGAGTCCACTTACCGAGGATAAATAACTAAATAACAAAATACTGTCAAATCAAAGCAGAAGAAGCGGATCCCACTCATGGATGCAACGATTGTAATCAACATAGAGTAGTTAAAATTGAGAGTTGATATTAGCATTCCAATTCTCGCTATTTGCACCCCAAAAATTGTAAAAATCCTAATTATATTCGCACTCCAATTCTCGCTAATCGCACCCCATGAAATAACCTTCTCCTCTCCATCTCTCTCTCGTTGCCTAAACCCTAGCCGTAGTTCTATCCGTCACGTCGTCTTTCCCCCTCTTAGATTCACCTTCAAAAAAGAAGGAAATTATCCAGCAAAAATCCCAAAAAGTAGTCTGTTTTCTTGTTAGAGGAAGGTTTGCATGCTATTTAACTTGGTTTAGAGTTAATTCCTTACTGCATGCCATTTAACTTGTTTTCCTGCTAGGTTTTTACATTGTTTAGTCTTTAAGATATTTTTCTAGGCTTCTAGTACTTAATAAATCAACAAAGTGTTTCGCTTATTTGAGATAAGAGTGTGGTGCAAATATAATTTTGGACTACAAATAAAATTTATGGACTACGAATAGCGTGGACTGCGAATAGCCAGTTCCGGACTGCTAATATCAACTCTCTAAATTTTTTTAGTTAATCTTGAAATTTATAAAAGCCGGATTGTTTGAGCAAATCCTCGAACTACCATCAGAATCTCGACACCTATAAATAAAGACGATTTTGAGTAATGTCGAAAATGGGATACTCATTGAAAGATCCAGATATCTATTGAGAGAGATTATATGTAGAATATGATTGCCTCTATAGTTTCCTCACAATAAGAACTAAGAATTTATCTAAATTATCAACATCTTGTTAGCATGTTTCCTTCGTTACGATTTTGAATTGCATGACATGAGATAAGGTGGAAGAATAGCCTAAAATTCAATAAAAAAACTAAGAATTCATCTTGATACTCATTCAAAGATCTAGATATTTATCGAGAGAGATTATATGTAGAATAGAATTGCTTATGAGGACATAGTTTCCTCTCAATAAAAGATTAAAAGTTTTTCTAAATTATCAACATCTTGTTAACATGTTTTTCTTTTTTACGATTGTGCATTGCATGACATGAGATAAGTGGAAGAATACCCCAATATTCAGTAAAAGAAATTTTTCATCTGGAGCCCTCACTATCTCCGTGCAGAATACATTAGGGTGTCGAGTGAATTATGAGCCTAGGTAGAGTAATCCAGGTGCTAAGGAAGGTAGGCGAAACTTGTAGTATGAGATAAAGGGTGTTGGGACCGTGAGACAACTGGTGAATTATTCCCGTGGGAGGGTCAAAACGGGGAGGGGGAGTTGAATAACTACGATAGGTAGGTGTGGATCGTGAGTAATTGGAGTGGGGAAGGACCGATTTATATATTAGGGAAGTATTGGATTGGGGAAGTGGGTGGTTTTTGAAAGATTATAGGTATATGATCTAAGTCACCTAGAGGGGGGGGGGGGGGGGTGAATAGGCCTTTTGATTTTTACTTGTTTTATATAAGCAGTTAAATTATTCTATGCAGGAAATCATACACAACCAGAAAACACACAAGTGTTTATAGTGGTTCCCCAAGACAGTGTGTCTATGGGTAATCCACTTTCCCCCTTCACCCTTCTAACAGTGTGTTAGACAGGGCCAACTCCTCCAAACTCAGCTCCAAGAGCCTACAACACAGATCCCTCAGGATATCTCAGGTTTTCCCAACCCTACCTCAGGCACAGCAGCCCTACCTCAGATCATCCACTGATCCTACAACTCAGACCACAGCAGGTCCTACAATCTCAGGCCAACAAGCCCTACCTCAGAGGAATCCACCTCCTACAACTCAGACCTCTTCCAGGTCCTACCTCAGAGGAATCCTCCTCCTACAGCTCAGGCAATAATGCCCTACAACTCAGATCAACAGATCCTACAAACTCAGGCCTTCAGCCCTACAACTCAGGCTATAAAGCCCTACAACTCAGAACCCGAAGATTCCTACAATCTCAGACCAAATGGTCCTACAAGCTCAGACAAGTTGCCCTACAGAAAAGTGAGTTTAAATCTTACTACAACAGACATCAGTTGAAGGAAGTCTCCTGTAGTTCCTGCACAACTTGTGCTTCCTTGTAGCTGGAGATGTTGATGACAACTACTATCTGATCTTCCTCTTCAGATGAAGGATGGAAGATCACCTTGCTCCTTCTTGTAAAAGAGCTAACTTTCTCTCTCAGTTTCTTCTTCCTTGTTCAGCGAGCAGGAGGAGAGAAACGAGAGCTACGACCGTCAATGGAATAGTGAAATGTTCGTTCTCTTTTCCGGCCCCTTCAAAAGTGCCTTAACTCTTTCTTTTGTACTCCCTTGATCTTCAACGGCTCTCAGCTGACCTTCTGACAAGTATGGGAGAGACTGGTGGACCCCACACTGACATTCTGTAGCTTGCGCCACGGGCAGAACTCGCAATCTGCGTTCGACGAACTTGCCATACTCTGAGTTCGACGATTTTGCCTAACTCTGTGTTCGACGATCTTGCCAAGTCTCAGCTGTTTCTTCCTTTCTGTCTGCGTTCGACGAACTGCCTTCTGAGTTCGACGAACACGCCAAATCTCAACTGTTTCTTCCTTTCTATCTGCGTTCGACGAACTCGTCATGCTCTGCGTTCGACGAACTCGTCATGCTCTGCGTTCGACGAACTCGTCATGCTCTGCGTTTGACGAACGCGCCAGATCTCTTCTATCTGCAGTTCCTTTCCCGTCTCAGCGGATCCACTGAGTCAGACAGTCGTCTCAGCGGTTTCTTCTATCTGCAGCTCCTTCCCCGTCTCAGCGGATCCGCTGAGACAGTGAGCTCGTCTCAGCGGATTTGACCCTTCGTCTCAGCGGTTCTGCTGAGACAATTTTTCATCTCTCAGGAGTTGATTTCTCCTGAACTAAGGGCATGATCAGCCCTTTCTCTTGAGTTACCTAAGCCTGTATATCTTACATAAATATGGCTTTATCAAATACAACTTTGTACTTAGCATTGAGAGTGATGCCTCTTCAAATCAAAGGAATATTGAGGGCAATATTCCCAACAATCTCCCCCTATTTGAAGAAGCCAGAATATTCCCAATGCTAAGGTACATACCCAAATAAAAACATATCATGAAAATGAACTATGTAGCATTCATGATAACATTGCTTAAGATAACATTGTTTAAGCATGCTTTGATACCTCATGACAGATTATGTTAAGCTTTGACTAGCTCATAGGTTATCTCCCCCTTTCTAACTCAGATTATATTAAGCTTATTCATAATAACTACCTCTGATAACTTTATCAGAGGGCTAACTCCGATTTAGCATTGGCCATCTCCCCCTTTCTGGTTTCTTCAATTATTTTTCCCCCTAGGAATTGGGAGGGAACCACTACAACATTTGCCAACTCCCCCTAAATCTGAGCAGGAACTTGCTCCCCCTCAAATTGAGAACTATTATCTTTAATAGCTGATCTTGTTCATTTTGAATAATCCTTTCTAGCTCCCCCTCACTAGGAGCATATCTATTGATCTTATGATTTAAGGGTAACCTGAAGCTCAGCTGAACCAGATTTTTCTGATTAAGCTGACCAGCTTTCTTTAAAATCAATAGGAGTAGAGATACTTACCTTGAGGAGGTAGTCCTCAATTGATGTTGAATTCACAATGGTTGTGCACAACAGCTGTGGCCACCTCTTTCTCCACCACCTCTTCAACCCCATTGTTTGCCTTCTCCACTGCAGGTTCTTGTCTTGGCATCTCTTCATAAGAGGGTAGAACTTCCATGGTGTCAGTTACCCTGATGACCTCTTCTTCATTCTGAGCTTTTGCTCTTCCAGTATCTGGGCTGTGCTCCCCCTCACTAGCACACCCATCTTCTTCTCCATAGAGAGAGCAATGCCCCCCTCACTTAGGGCATACATATGTGGAGAAATCTGCAGCAATGAATTCTTACTCAGCTGTGGATATGGCCACACTGGTCTGCTTATTGCTGCACCAAGATGCCAACCTCCTTCCTGTCATGTGCCTTTAGCACCCACTGTCCAAGTACCAAATTTAGTTGAGGTTGGTACTTGGACTAACCTGCAAGAAGTTTAGTTATCCTTAGGAGCCCAATTAGCTTTGGGTCCTAGGAACATGTTAGCATGATGAAATGACATTTCTCTAGCTGCACCCTTGGCAGGAAGGCTCTTCTTTGCATTAGGTACATTGAGATTGTACCAACAATCTATGGCAAAGTGTCCCACTTTACCACAGCACCAACATTCATGAATATTGTATCTCCTCTTTTGAACATTTCTTGATGGGAGTGCAGCACTGTGCACATGTTCAGAAGGAGAGACAGCTGCACTCTTCCTGTTTCTCTCAGCAATGATTTGACTGAAGGTCAATCTAGGTGCTGCCTTGATGCTCTTTGTCCTGATGGCATCAGCCTGCTTTGGCTTGGCAGCCATACAAGATCTGATTGCATCTGACGCTGAGCAACAAGCCTTGTCCATAGATTGGTCAGCAGCAATTTTCTTTGCTGAAACAGATTTGGAAGAGTTGGCACCCTGATTCTTGAATGAGGGGGCTGAAGTACCAAATACAAAAGGTTCAGGTTGGGCCAATTGATTTTCCTCATGGTGAGCCTTCATGGCACTCAATCCCATTCCCTTTCTGCCACTATGAGAAGGAGTATTTTTCTTCCTATAGACACTCCCATTCTTCCAGTGACCATAAATGCTTTCATGGTCATACCTGTTGGAAAGAAGTAACACCTTTTGAAAGGTGGTTTGAGGCTTAGCCTTCCCCTTGCTCTTCTCTCCACTCCCTTCTCCTACTTCCATTTTATTGAATCCTAGTCCACTTCTATTTGTTTGAGAGGAGAAGATGTCAATAATAGAGAGCACAGATTTGGGCTTGGAGAATTGAGTCACCAGGCTCTTCTCTTTCACAAGCTTCTCCTCAAGGTCCTTGATGACCTTGTTCTTCAGGAAAATAGTGCTTAATTGCACAACTGTTAACCCCTGTAAATGACTTATCTGTCTACTCATCTGAGCCACCAGGGAGGTATGTTCAGTGTAGTCATTTTAAGGGAAGCAATTTCCTGGGTTTGCCTCTTGACCAGCTTCTTGCTCTTCTTTAGAGCTTCCAAAAGAACACCATACTTGTCAATCAATTGATTGACATCTTCCTCAGCTTCTGAACCACTTCCACCAATTGATGAAGGTGCTTCAGAATCTGGACCAGTCTCATAATCAGAAGAGGATATGGAATGAATTAATACCTGCTTACGTTCTGAATTGTTGTGACTGCCCTCCTCATCAATGATGGCCATTAGGCCTAGCTGAACATTGTCTTCTTCATCCTCCTCTATATCACTATCTGAGTGTGATAGAGGGGCCCTGATTCCAACCTTGGCAGCTGGGTAATCTTCATCTTCTTCTGCAGCAAATTCTTCAACAGCAACCAGCCCAATAAGGGTGTAACACCCCCATCCGTTAAGAAGCATATAGCAGAAGGTCCGGCCGCGGCCCCACGCCATATACTACAAAACAAACGGGAACGTCACTATTGAATATACAACGACACTATACCACGAAGCCTAACTCAGAGCATTCTATGCGGAAGTAAAAGAGAGAGAGACAGAATTATAAACCACAAGACCCGAACTCGGGTATGTCCACTTCTATTAACTTGGAATAAAATGTTTTACAACACAAAAGAGGCACGACGGCCTTACAGTTTACCAACATCGGCGCGCAGGCCGGCCATACATGAAAACAGAAGGAACATCAAAGGCCTTCAAGGGCTGCAGCAGCGCAGGGGCTTCAGCCCGCCAAGTTTCCGCTCGGTCCAGCACCTGTACAACAAGCCCACCAAAAACGGTGGCAAAACAGGGCAACGGTCAGCTAAAGCTGACCAATTTATAACGACCCCACCCCTTCGAGGGGGTGGCAGTGCTAACCGTCCCTGCAAAACAGTCTCAACAGCATATACATATCTAAGAGTGCGACTAGACGAGCCCACAACATTTCATACATATGCAACAACACAAACGTGGGAATGGCCTCCACGTCTCGTGCACTCAGGCACTCTTTGGTGTACTACGCCTTCCACCACCATCCACTCTTGATGGTTTTGCCCTTCGAGGCTAAAGTCGGCGGCCCGAATACCAGGGCTCCCCCGTGCTTTAATCGTGAACTTGCGCAGTCCGAAGACTCTTCCCCGTTGCCCCCCGACATGCTATTCGAGCCTTACTAATCAGGTGCTGCAATGGTTCGGGTGTAGGTTCGCCAAATGCCCGTTGTTCACACACTCGCTGTACAACACGAAATGCGGGTATGGCGTCCCCTCAGCCCAGGTATTCTCAATTAGCCGGCTCCCCGGGCCGCTAAGTCATCCACCAGGACACCCTTACAGGTCGGGCACGCCGTCCTCAGGTCCCCTCAACAGGTGGGCACAACAAACATCACCAGACCCATGTCTGGGAGCTGTCGCCCAGGCGACATTCACTGTCGCCAGCGACAGTGCACAAACCCTAATTTGGCTTCTAGCTGTGGATGCTTCCCGGGGCACACCCCCAGGCATTGCTGCACATGCAGTAGCACTCCCTAGCCTCAGAACACCCAAATTCATCAGAATCCAATTCTGGGGAGCTGTCGCCCAGGCGACAGTCACTGTCGCGCCGGCGACAGCTAGACAGAACTCCATTTCTACCTTTTAACTTCGGGTGCTCCCCGGGGCACACCCCCGGACGTTGCTGCGCATGCAGTAGCACTCTCTAGTCCTACGTAGCAGGATAACAACACGGGGTTCTCCCCGAGCACGCACAATACCACAAGGCATCACCAATCCGGACGAACCGTCACGGATGGGCTTCACACAGCGCGCCTACGTCCGTATTACGCACGGACTCTATATGTATGCAACTTGGACGGGGATAACACGAATCGACCCGTCGGAGGCCACGACCTCACCCTTTTGAGTAGGGGCCTCAACGATGCAAGGGAATGGACTAAGGCATGTCCAAGAGATGGTAGAAAAGTTCGTTACCCTTAAACGCCGCTTTGAGACCATGGCTTGACGTTCCACACGGATGGAAAGGAGCGCCTTGCCCTCCTCTACGCGTAGCCACCAACTTTGAAGGGATTGGATGAGTGTAGCTCCTTCAAACCCAAGCTCCAAGCTAGGGTTTTCTATTCACCTTCTTCTCCAAGCTCCTCTCTCTCTCTCTCTCTCTCTCTTAAGAACCCTTAAGAAACATAAATGAAAAGAGAGGGATTTTCGGCCTTGTATGCTGCCACCAAGCCTCCCAAGCCAAAACAAGCCACCAAAGTCCAAGTGCAATCAATGCCCTTGATTTCAGCCATAAAGTCCAAATTTGAGCTGTCGCCCGGCGACAGCCACTGTCGCCCTGGCGACAGCGACAATGAACCGACATTGACTAGTCAACGCCGTCTGACAGCTCATGGCAGAACCTTCTCAACAGAACGCTATCGCCCGGGCGATAGCCACTGTCGCCGGCGACAGCTCTGTATTCCAGATTTCTGAATTTTCAGATTTGGGGTCTTACAAAGGGCTTCTTCCTTTTCAGATTCAGATGAGCTGGAGTCTGATTCACTCCAGCTCCTTTCCTTCTTAGCTAGAAAGGATTTTTCTCCTTTCTTGCCTCTTGGCTGATGACCCTTCTTCTCATCCTTCTCTTTTCTCTTGACTGGGTAGTTTGTAATGACATGCCCTGGCTTGCTGCAGCAATAGCAGACAACTTTAGAGGAATTAAATTTAGAGTTAGAGCCATACCTGTCATTCCTAGAGTGATGCTTTGACTCCTTGTTGTCCTCCTTTTTTTGATATGAGGAAGAGGGCTCGTTCTTCCATTGCCTCCTCTTCATCATCTTCTTGAATTGCCTCAAAAAGGTAGAAAACTCTTCATCAGAGGAAGAGCTATCTGAGGTGCTGGTTTCTGATTCAGCACTTCTCCTTTGAGGAGACACCATCCTGCCCTGGCTTCTCTTGGAGCTGTCAGCATTGAGAGCTACAGAATTCTCCTTTGCTTGAGCCCAAGTTGAGGTGTCCTCTTCCTTTCTTGCAGACAGCTGCATCTCATAGGAGAGCAGCTTTCCAAACAGTGTGTGAGTGAGGGTCTCACCAAGCTTGGCCACTTCCCCGATTGCACAGATTTTTGTGTCCCAGTCCCTTGTTAGAGATCTAAGGAACTTATCATTCAGCTCATAGTTGGGGAACACTCTCTCATAGGTTCTTTGTTCATTCACTGTCCTAAAGAACCTCTCATAGCACATGGAAATGCTCTCCTGGCTCATTTGCCTAAAGGCTTCATACTCTTGGTTTAAGAGTGACTTTCTATCATCTCTCACTTCTGCAGTCCCTTCCATATAAACTACTAATGTGTCTCACATTTCCTTGGCAGTATCACAGTGCACCAAGTTTTGGAAAGTTGAATCATCAATAGCATTGACAATGATATTTTGAGCCATTTTATCCATTGTAGCCAATGCTATCTCATCCCTTGTCATTTCAGTGTAAGGCTTGCCTACCATCCTAGTAGGATCAATGGTGGAGGGCTTTGTGATAATGAAGGGGCCTTCCTGAACAGTGATAAAGATTCTGGGGTCAGATGTTTCCATGAACAATCTAACCCTCTGCTTCCATACGCCAAAGTTGGCTTTGTTGCATATGGGCAATTTCATGGAGCCCATCTCCTTCTGCATTCCACTAGAGGCCATCTGATTCAGAATAATCAATACCTATTTAGGATCTGGTCAGACTGTTAAGTCTTTCTTGACCAACCTCCCTCTGATACCACTTGAAAGATTATAGGTATATGATCTAATTCACCTAGAGGGGGGGGGGGGTGAATATGCCTTTTGATTTTTACTTGTTTTATATAAGCAGTTAAACTATTCTATGCAGGAAATCACACACAACCAGAAAACACACAAGTGTTTATAGTGGTTCCCTAAGACAGTGTGTCTATGGGTAGTCCACTTTCCCCCTTCACCCTTCTAACAATGTGTTAGACAGGGCCAACTCCTCCAAACTCATCTTGAAGAGCCTACAACACAGATCTCTCAGGATCTCTCAGGTTTTCCCGACCCTACCTCAGACACAGCAGCCCTACCTCTGATCCTACAACTCAAACCACAGCAGGTCCTACAATCTCAGGCCAACAAGCCCTACCTCAGAGGAATCCACCTCCTACAACTCAGACCTCTTCCAGGTCCTACCTCAGAGGAATCCTCCTCCTACAGCTCAGACAATAATGCCCTACAACTCAGATCAACAGATCCTACAAACCCAGGCCTTCAGCCCTACAACTCAGGCTATAAAGCCCTACAACTCAGAACCCAACGGTTCATACAATCTCAGACCAAATGGTCCTACAAGCTCAGGCAAGTTGCCCTACAGAAAAGTGAGTTTAAATCTTACTACAGCAGACAGCAGTTGAAGGAAGTCTCCTGTAGTTCCTGCACAGCTTGTGCTTCCTTGTAGCTGGAGATGTTGATGACAGCTACTATCTGATCTTCCTCTTCAGATGAAGGATGGAAGATCACCTTGCTCCTTCTTGTAAAGGAGCTAACTTTCTCTCTCAGTTTCTTCTTCCTTGTTCAGTGAGCAGGAGGAGAGAAACGAGAGCTACGACCGTCAATGGAATAGTGAAATGTTCGTTCTCTTTTCCGCCCCCTTCAAAAGTGCCCTAACTCTTTCTTTTGTACTCCCTTGATCTTCAACGGCTCTCAGCCGACCTTCTGACAAGTATGGGAGAGAATGGTGGACCCCACACTGACATTCTGCAGCTTGCGCCACGGGCAGAACTCGCAATCTGCGTTCGACGAACTTGCCATACTCTGAGTTCGACGATTTTGCATAACTCTGTGTTCGACGATCTTGCCAAGTCTCAGCTGTTTCTTCCTTTCTGTCTGCGTTCGACGAACTGCCTTCTGAGTTCGACGAACACGCCAAATCTCAGCTGTTTCTTCCTTTCTGTCTGCGTTCGACGAACTCGTCATGCTCTGCGTTCGACGAACTCGTCATGCTCTGCGTTCGACGAACTCGTCATGCTCTGCGTTCGACGAACTCGTCATGCTCTGCGTTCGACGAACGCGCCAGATCTCTTCTATCTGCAGTTCCTTTCCCGTCTCAGCGGATCCGCTGAGACAGACAACCGTCTCAGCGGTTTCTTCTATCTACAGATCCTTCCCCGTCTCAGCGGATCCGCTGAGACAGTGAGCTCGTCTCAGCGGATTTGACCCTTCGTCTCAGCGGTTCTGCTGAGACAATTCTTCATCTCTCAGGAGTTGATTTCTCCTGAACTAAGGTCATGATCAGCCATTTCTCTTGAGTTACCTAAGCCTGTATATCTTACATAAATATGGCTTTATCAAATACAACTTTGTACTTAGCATTGAGAGTGATGCCTCTTCAAATCAAAGGAATATTGAGGGCAATATTCCCAACAGTTTTGTGCAGGAAAACATGGAATGAATTGGTTGTTATCGGTAGTGGGTGGTGGTTGAGGTAGTTATTAAAGTGTTGAGTGGATTATGGATGAGGGAGATGGATGAGGTAGTTATTAAAGTATTGGATTGGGGTAGTGGGTTATGGATGAGGGAGTAGTTGGTGGCCGGCTGGTAAGGTGAGGTGGCCCACCGGTTGGGTGATTGTATGGAGGGAGGGGCTTGCCAAGTGAGGAGTAATTCCTAGGCTTCGAGACCTAGATTCTACAGCTTCGACACCTACGTTACACAACTACAACATCTAGGTTCGATGACTTTGACACCATGGGGAGACCGAGCGATCATAGAAATTCTGTCCAAAAAACTTCGATGCCTTCAAATGGGCCTCTATGTGCATATTTATAAGAATGACGAGTGCGGGCGACCATTATGGACGGCCATGATCGTTCGATCATAATGGCCGCTACACGCACATAAATAAAATTCGGGAAAACAACTAGAAATACATTAAAACATCTCACAGTCGATCTAGACATGACTGTTGGCTCCCATCAAAAACTAATAGGAGAAGTATGATTTATATTAAATGCTCCCATCAAAAACTGTTGACATAAGTATGAAATGCTCCCATCAAAAACTAATAGGAGAAAGTTCATAATTATATTTCTATTAATTGGCTTGATGTGATTTCAGTGGCATATTAAAAGTTAAGATGTTTAGCTTCAGTCATTATTAATCTTATGATGATATGATGATTTTAAGTTATTGTATACAGTCATGTTATGAGAAGTATGATTTATGTCAAAACCTATATGGTTTAGAGATGGATTACACTTGTAATAATTTACATGTTTAATGGTAATCATGTAGAATGAAGGATACAAAGATGAATAAGGCATGTTCAAAGGTGATGTACATGGTGCTTATACATTATTATTTTTTTGGTAATTGAGGAGGCGTAGCCTTAGTAGATTAAGAAATAGAAAAACGGGGCATGGAAACCCTTACAACATCGCCTAACAGCAAGGGCTCAAGGCCAATAGGGATATAGTCACAGACATATAGACCCAAAGGCAGAAAGATAGAGCGGATCGCCAACCAATCCGCACATGTATTCCCCTCTTGATAAACATGGTTCATTGTAACCTGCCATTCCGGACCCATCAATTCCTTGATCCCTTCAACCAACGTAATAAACGGAGTGGGCTTTCCGGCTTAGAAAGTTGTATACCAGCATAAATTTCATCTCAAGAACAATGTGTCGGAGGCCCTTCTTCCAAGCAAGATCCAGACCCTCCATTACCCTCCACAACTCTGCAATGATAGAGGAAGCATGGCCCAAATTGTACATGAAGCTCGTAATCCAATTGCCAAACTCATCACGAAGCAACCCACCACTCCCCGCAAAACCCGGGTTTCCCTTAGAGGATCCATCAGTGTTCAACTTCACGAAGCCCGGAGACAGGTTTTGCCAGCTAATCTCGATCCAATGTCGTGGCATTTTCCCTTCAACCTGATCAGTGTGTTCCCAAGCACGAGCAATTGAGAGATTGCATCAGGTTGGAAAATTTCCTTGTTACGCCAACCCCATAAGGCCCAACAGCTTGTCGTGAACAAGGAAGGCCAGTACCCCGGCCGAGTATGTCTCATGTTCATTTGAAGCCAAGCCCTCAAATCGTGAGCTTAGAAGGCTGAGAGTAATGAAGTTGGAACCAGCCGCTCCCATAAATGTCTCGCCGCATCGCAGTCACGTAATAGATGGAAGATGGATTCAGTGGTTCCCGGGCAACGATGACAGAAGGGGAGGATGCCAGATGACGCCGAGCCCTTTCAGCATTGGTTAGGATCCTTCCATGAGCAACAAACCAAAGAAACTATCGTATACGATGTGGGCCTTTCCATCGCCAAATAACATCACATATATTAGTCAAGACACCGCCAACATCCCTCTCAAGAAACTCATAAGAAGAAGAGACAGAAAAATCACCTGATTTCGAAGGCCTCCATAATGGGACATCCGACATTAGGCCATCAATACATGGCGGCTTAATCAACGCAATCCGTAAGAGAGTGTCGGTATCTATAGAACTTGCAAATTTTGACCAATCCCAAGTGCCCTCCTCAGTGACGAATTCGCAAAGAAAGGAACCTTGCAATCCATATGCAGCATCAGGGGGCTGAAGATGAACAAGCGCATCCTATCCTGGGATCCAACAATCCTCCCAAAAGCGAATCTTTTTCCCATCTCCCACCACCCAACCGACTCCTTCCTTCAACTGGTTCCAAGCCACCACAATGGCTGTCCAAAGACAGGTATCATTCGACTTATGAGAGAGAAAGAAATTTGTAGGTTATTGGATTGGTCTAATCTTCACCTAAGGGGGGGGGGGGGGGGGGCGGTGAATAGGTGATGCCTGCCTTTATAAAACTAATTGCGGAATAATAAGAGTATAAAGAATACAAACACAGAAAGCACCACAAACACAGAAAGCTATAATGGTTCCCCGAATTGGGTAGTCCACATTCCTGCTTCGCATATCTAGCAGTGTGCCAGCCTCAGACACTTCAACCAAAACACCTCAGATCTTATAACTCAGAGTCAAACTCCTACCTCAGGGATACTAGCTGATCCCCTACCTCAGATCCCCTAGCTTAGGATCCTACATTCAGATTCACAACTGGAATCCTACCTCAGGTTCAATCCAGAACGCTACCTCAGGTCACACAGGACCCTACCTCAGATCCCAAATATAGGATCCTACAACTCAGAGTATACAACTCCTACAACTCAGATTCAATCTTGAATCCTACCTCAGACTCACACAGGACCTTACACTCAAATCTCAGAGAGATCCTACAGAATAAGTAGAATAAGTATGTTACTACTTTTCTTAGACTCAAAGAATAGATCTTGAATAATAGAGTCTTCTTGGCTGGATGATAACAACCTTCCTGGATCAGCAACAGATCTGGATATAATCTTCTTTGAAAGCTTGATCTGATCTGAACTAGATATCAGAGAAAATGACTTGCTTTTGGGAGATTTGAGAGTGAATAACCTGGACCAATCTTAGGAGCACTTGAGTTATCTTTTGAGTGTCTCCTTCTTGATATTTTTTCCGCACTTGAAGTTTGCGGCTGTTCTTCAGAAAGACTGTTCGATTGACTCAGAATCTTAGGATTAGGGTTTTCCCTTTACATCTCATATCTTTTTATATGAATGAGATCACTAACGGTCGAATCAATCAGACTTTATGTCAAATATACTTTTTCTTAAATGTCTGATATGATTGACGCAATCGGTGGAGGTAGAGATTTGAATTTCCATGAATTGAACTGTCTCGATGATATGCAAGCTGTCTCGACGATATGCGAGCTATCTCGACGACATTTTATCTCTTCACGACAACATTTGAGTCTTCAGGCCGATATTAACTCTTCCTGACTTGGAGTTAACTTCTAACAAAGATGTATAGCCATCAAGCAGATAAAACCTCTTCTCGACGATACTTGTGGTCTTCTTAGATTCTGAGTACACTTCTGCCAAAGTGTTAGCTTATTACAACGATAAAGCTTCTTCTCAGATATACTTGCTGCCTTCACGACGATGTTTCATCTCGTCACGACGATCTTTCATCTTGTCATAATGACATTTCACTCTTCTAGCCGATCCTTCAATTATTCGACGATACTAGGATCTTCAAGACGATATTTGAGTTCAACATGAATACAGTCTTCAAGTCGAATGAATAAGCTTATCAAGATAAATTCTGACTTCAACACGCTTTCTTCAAGTTGAATGAATAAGCTTATCAAGACGAATTCTGACTTCAACACGCTGTCTTCAAGTCGAATAAATAAGCTTATCAAGACGACATTTTAGATTGTCACGACGATATGACTTAACACTTAGATTTGAGCATTGTCTCGGCGACATGGGAGCCATATCTAGACGATATGGTCTTGAGCATTCTCAATTCAAAATGCCTTATGAAATGTCGAACACTCTTCTCGACGACATTTTTTTCTTCCCGACGAAGACTTGAAGTGAATTAACTTGCATGAATTAACTTCAACATGATAAAATATCTTTTCACAACGATCTTAACTTAGTCTTTAGAATCACTGTACTCCTTTGTTTTTGTCTCGACGATAATTAGTTGTTGCGCTTAGAGATCACGACGATATATTCACCTATTCAAGACGATATTTGACCATCTTCCTGAATTCTGATCTTTTGTTCTATCCAATTTTCTAGACATTTCTTCTTGATGTCTATGAGTGAGTGACAAGTCTAACATAGTCTAGATCTTAGGTCGACATGGTGTTTTGCACAATGAGAGATTACATTGACAAAACTATGTCTGATGACACTAAGTCTAGCCATATGCTAGACTTACACTATCTAATACTTGAAATCAATATTCTAAACGCATGCATCAAATACAAAGTGTGTTTATCCTTGACTTGAGGATTTTTTCAAATATGGAACATTGAGGGCAAAGTTCTCAACAATCTCTCCCTATTTGAAGAAGTCAGAACCTCAATCAATGATAAACAACACACAATAAAAATATTAAAAATAAGTATCATGTGCTTTAGATAAGGAGATTCAGAGTACCTCACACTGTTACCTTCCCCCCCTTTCTGACTTTTCAATTTCTTCTCCCCCTTTCTGATTTTTCACCTTGTTCCCCCCCTTTTGACTTTTCAACTTTTTCTCCCCCTTTCTGACTTTTCAACTTCTATTGTGCTGGAGGATAAGAGTCTTGTAATATTCTTCCCTCTTTGCACTTGATCAACTAGGGCAGATGACTCTAGATGAGTCTCCCCTCAACAACTGCTAATATTTCTAGACTTCTTCATGAATCTCCCCCTCAATTGCTGCTTGGACTGAGAGCTCATTATGAATCTCCCCCTTAACTGAATCCATCTCTAGTGCATTTTGATTTCCTTCAAAGTTGACTTCTACAACATTGAATCTGAGACTTGCTCCACCTAAATGTTTGCAGGAGGGGTAGAGGAATGATGGACTCTCCCCCTCAATACAAGCCTGGGATTGTTCAGAGAAGTCCTGTAGATGTCCCCTTGTTCCAGTCATTTTCCTGGAGCATTCTTTGTCCAAATGCCAGATAGGATTTTTGGTTGGCCTTTGGACTATTCTGCAAAACAGATTAGTTTACCTTTGGAACCCAAACAGGTTTGGGTCCTTGGTTCTTATTATTCATAAATACAGGATGCTTCACAACAAGACTACTGACAAACCTTATATTCTTTGCCCTAGACATTGTTGGATTGAACCAACAGTCTTTGACAAAGTGAATGATTTTGCCATAACACCAACATTCATATCTATTGTACCTCCTCTTCTGAGTCACTTTCTGAATGGAATGATGATGCTGATGATCAGAAGAGCAGGCTGCTGCATTCTTAGCATTTCTTAGATGAATCTTGTGGCTGTGAGCATGATGGAAGATGGGGTGCACAGTCTCATGTTTCATCTTAGGGATAGAGTTTTGAGGAATAGCCTTTCCCTTCCCTTTGAGTGTTGGTGTTGTTGAGCCAAACACAAATGATCTATGATTTTTCATCTGGATTTCCTCATGAGGTGCCTAGAGCATTCAGTCTAATGTCTGCTATATTCTTTGTGTTATGTGGCTTTGTTCCACTGGTAGAGCACTCATTGGACAAAAATCCATAGGATAGATCACGATCATAGGTATTGGTAGGCAATATGACCTTCTGAAACACAGTCTGATCTTTTATAGCCTTGCCCTTGTCTGTCTCCTTAGTATATCTTACACCACTTCTATATGACGCAGAAAAACTGTCAATGATTGGCAGCACTGTTTGTGGTTTGAAAAACTTAGCCACAAACTTCCTCTGAATGAGGAGCTTCTCCTCAAAATCTTTGATGATCTTGTTCTTCTGATTTAGTGTATCAACTTGGATCTTGGAAATCCCTTTTAGCTTGCTAAGTTCATCACTCACTTGAGCTGGCTTCTCAGCATCCTCAAGGAGTTCAGATTTAGCAACCCTAAGGGATTCAATTTCCTCAGTTTGTGTCTTGACAAACTTTTTGCTTCTTTTCAGAGCATCCAGCAAGACACCAAACTGATCCACTAGATCGGCTTCACCCTCATAATCAGACTCAGGTGATGATGATCTTGTAGAATCTGTTTCATAACAGGTTTCTTCTTCTCAATCAGAATCAGTGCAAGATAAAGGAGTTCTAATTTATACCTTAGCAGGTGAGTTGGACTCATCCTGACTTTCTTCTAACATAGCCAAAGGCCCATATCAACCCTCTTCTTCAGACTCAATGTCTGATATGGACAACAGTGCCCTTATGCACACCTTGGCAGGAGAATAAGTAGTCTGCCCCTCATCTTCAGACAATGCAGTAAGCCCAATGTAGACTTCTTCTTCAGACTTAGAAGAGTTGTTGTTGTCACTTAGAGTCCTGGTCTTCTTAGCAATAAAGCTCTTCTCATACTTCTTGCCCTTATGAGATCTTTTATTATCATACTTGCCATTCTTCTTCTCTTTTCTCCTTACTGGGCAGTCAATAATTATGTGATCTGTTTTTTGACAGCCATAACAAACAACATTAGTAGAAACATGTTTGTTATGTTTAGAGTCACACCTGTCCCTTTAGACTTGTGCTTTGGTCTATCGTAGCAGTGATCAGACTTCCTAGAACTTGAAGGGGTGGCCCTGTGCTTGTCCTGTCTCTTCAGTCTCTTTACTTGTTTACTGAGAAGATGTAACTCTTCATCAGAGAGTTTAGAGCTTGCAGTGCTGGCTTCAGATTCATCATGTTCAACATTTCTCTCTTGATGACTTGGATAGTCCTCCCTGCATCTTCTTGTGTTGTCACCTCTGAAAGCTACTGACTTGTCCTTGTTGCATTCCTCTTCACCCTTCCTTGTATTTAGCTGCAGCTCGTGGGACATCAACTTTCCAAATAGATTTTGGGGCTCCATCCTTGCAAGGTTCCTCATCTCCCTTATGACACATATCTTGATATCCCATTCTTTATTTAGTGATCTAAGAAATTTGTCATTCAAATCATAGTTGGAGAACTCTCTTCCATATGTTCTTAGACCATTCACACTCTTGAAGAACTTCTCAAAGCATTATGAGATTGAGTCCTTTTTATCCTGCCTGAAAACCTTATACTCTTGATTAGAAGTGATTTTTTGTTATCTCTCACTTCTTCTGTGTCTTCCATGTAGACTATCAGAGAGTCCCACATTTCTTTGGCTGTCTTGCAGTGAACCAAGTTCTGGAAAGTATAATCATCAATACAGCTGACCAGAATGTTCTTAGCCCTCTTGTCCACTGTGACTAAGATGATTTCATCATTAGTCATTTCATTATATTTCTTCAGAACTTGTCTGGCTGGATCTATTGTTAAAGCTTTCATAGGGAGGAAGGACCTTCAACTGATATGAATATCCTTGAGTCAGAAACTTCCATGAAGAGCTTGACCCTCTCCTTCCATATGAGAAAGTTTTCTTTTGAACAGATGAGTAACTTCATAGATCTTAATTTCTTGAAACTTCCTCCTGAAGTCATGGTGGATAGACTTTGAATCCTTTTTTAAAGATCTTGTTCAAGCTGTTAAGCTTTCTTTGAAAAACCTAACTCTGATACCACTTGTAGGTTATGAGATTGGTCTAATCTTCACCTAGGGGGGGGGGGGGTGAATAGGTGATGTATGACTTTATAAAACTAATTGCGGAATAATAAGAGTATTACGAAGACAAACATAGAAAGTACCACAAACACAGAAAGCTATAGTGGTTCCCCGAGTTGGGTAGTCCACTTTCCCCCTTCTCCTATCTAGCAGTGTGCTAGCCTCGTCCACTTCAACCAAAACACCTCAGATTCGCAGATCTTACAACTCAGAGTCAAACTCCTACCCAGGGATACTAGCTGATCCCCTACCTCAGATCTCCTAACTCAGGATCCTACACTCAGATTCACAACTGGAATCCTACCTCAGGTTCAATCCAGAATCCTACCTCAGATCACACAGGACCCTACCTCAGATCCCAAATACAGGATCCTAAAACTCAGAGTATACAACTCCTACAACTCAGATTCAATCTTGAATCCTACCTCAGGCTCACACAGAACCCTACCTCAGGTCACACAAGATCTTACACTCAGATCTCAGAGAGATCCTACAAAATAAGTAGAATAAGTATGTTACAACTTTTCTTAGACTCAAAGAATAGATCTTGAATAATAGAGTCTACTTTGCTGGATGATAACAACCTTCCTGAATCAGCAACAGATCTGGATATAATCTTCTTTGAAAGCTTGATCTGATCTGAACCTAGATATTAGAGAAAATGACTTGCTCTTGAGAGATTTGAGAGTGAATAACCTGGAGCAATCTTAGGAGCACTTGAGTTAATCTTTTAAGTGTCTCCTTGATATTTTCTCTGCACTTGAAGTTTGCGGCTGTTCTTCTGAAAGACTGTTTGATTGATTCAGAATCTTAGCATTAGGGTTTTCCCTTTACATCTCATACCTATTTATATGACTGAGATCACTAATGGTCGAATCAATCAGACTTTATGTCAGATATACTTTTCCTTAAAGGTCTAATCTGATTGACGCAATCGACGAAGACAAATTTGAATTTCCGTGAATTGAACTGTCTCGACGATATGCAAGCTGTCTCGACGATATGCAACCTATCTCGACGACATTTTATCTCTTCACGACGACATTTGAGTCTTCAGGCCGATATTAACTCTTCCTTGAAGTTAACTTCTAATAAAGATGTATAACCATTAAGCAGATAAAACCTCATTTCGACGATACTTGTGGTCTTTTTAGATTCTGAGTACACTTCTGCCAAAGTGTTAGCTTATCACGATGATAAAACATCTTCTCAGATATACTTGTTGTCTTCACGACGATGTTTTATCTTGTCACGACGATCTTTCATCTTGTCACAACGATATTTTAATCTTCTAGCCGATCCTTCAGTTATTCGACGATACTTGTGTGAAGCCCCAAATTCAGAACTCACTGAAAAGTTGTATCTGAGTATCTTTTCAAGCATTCATCACAACAATAATACTAAAATAAATATACGTGAGTACAAATAAAGTACATAAACAAAACTCTCTTTCTTTAACAGCTTTTTCCCATACCTTTGCTCGCTCCTTGGCTAGCCTCTTTCTTTCATCCTTAGTCAGTCTAGCATTTTTATGAGCACTTGGGGTCGCGTCCGCAACCTAAAATGATAAACCACGACGTGTTTAGTCATAAAGAATATGACTAAGCGAGTAACATACTTCTTTAACTGTTGTACATGCAAACAACAAACGTCAGTAACAATATGCATAAGTATTCAATTGCAGTATAAAAATGCATTAAATAAGGAATAACGTACCAAAAAGAATTAATAAAGGTGTTAGAATATATGTTAGAGTATTATTATTATTTTGTTATTTTGTTGTAATTAGTGTAACCCCTCTATATATAGGGGTTTGTTTATTGGAATGGTATTATGTTTTCTCGTTCAACATGGTATCAGAGCATCGACCGCTGCCCGTGACCTAACCGTTCCGCTTCCGCCTCATCGACCGCGTCCCCGCCTCCGCTTCCGTTTCTCTGCGCCCGCGTCTCAACGCCTCCACCAGCGACCGCTTCCGCTTCCCCGCGACCGCGCCTCCACCAGCGACTGCTCTCCCGAACTTCAGCGACAGCGGCAGCGACCGCTCTCCCGCATTTCAGCGACAGCGGCAGCGACCGCTCAGCGCCTCTTCTTCTGCCCTCTTCTAATGGCGCCGGCGTTCTGCTCTTGAGTTGTTTTTCTCCGGCGCCACCTGCCCTCGTTATGCTTGGCTAGATGGATATCTTTGCCTCTTGATGCCCTAATTTCTTGGTTTTTTCCCCTTACCCGGATTTCTATTTCGGTTCTTTTTCTGAGCCATGGGATCTAGCGGATCGGATTCTCCCTCCACCGGTGCTACTCCCGGTGTTACTCCACCTCCTCTTTCCGGTGGTCCTCCTCCGTCGGTCTACTACCGTGGCACCACTGATCACAATACCTCTCAGATCACTACTATCCGGCTTGATGAATCCAATTACCTCTCATGGTCTCGTTCTATCACCTTGGCGCTCAAAAGTCGGCGCCTCTTTGGCTATGTCTCCGGCCACATGAGGGAACCGAACAGGACTTCTCCTGAGCGGCCCCAGTGGGAGTCCGAGAATTCCTTGGTCATGTCTTGGCTCACTAATTCGATGCAGGAGTCCATCGCCCGCAACTACCTATTTCTGGACAATGCTACTGATATTTGGCGTCGTGCGGAGTCTACCTACTCTCGCCGTGGCAATGCTGCTCAAACCTTGCAGTTGCGCCGCAAAATCTGTTTACTCAGGCAGGGTGATCGTCCTCCTTCAGCATACTACTTGGAGTTCACGCAGCTTTACCAAGAGTATGATCATTTTGATCCTCTTGTCTTTGCTAGCCCTATTGATGCGGCAATGGTTAGAGCCAGGGATGATCGCAATCGCATATTTGAATTTCTTCATGGATTGCACCGTGACTTCGATCAGATCAGTGTCCAGATTTTGGGACGCCCACAGATACCTTCTCTCCCTGAGGTCTACAGTTTAGTGCAGCAGGAATTCGATCGCCGTCAGACTCTCCTTCCTGACTCTGTGCCGGAGAGCTCTGCCCTTGCCGCTTCTACCCCCTCTCTTCTTGGTATGCGTCCATCACGGGACCCCAAGTCGAAGAGTTCTGATAAGGATCATCTCCTATGTGATTATTGTGGTAAGAATCGCCACACTCGGGATACCTGCTTTCGGCTTCATGGGTTCCCTACCCCAAGAGGGGGTGCTCCACCTCGTGGTGGTCGTGGTTCTGGACGCTTCTCAGGACGTCATGTTGCTCCTCGTGCGGCCCATCTTACTGATGTTGCGGCTGATATCGCTCAGGGCTACTCTGTTACTGATGCCTCCGCCACTCTTGGTGGCTTTACTGCGGATGAAATGTCGGCTCTACGACGCATGATGCAGGACCTTTCTGCGGAGCCCTCTGCCTCTTCCTCCTACGCTCACACGGGACTGCCAGGTGCCCATTCTGCTGTTTCTCCTCCCTCCGCTCAATGAGTCATTGACTCTGGGGCCACGGATCATATGACCGGGTCCTCTACAGGTTTTGTTTCCTATACCCCTCTCTCTGGGCGTGACAAGTTGAGCATTGCTGATGGTTCCCTTTCCTCTATTGCAGGGAAGGGCACCATCCCCTGCTCCTCTCTCACTTTGTCCTCTGTTCTTCATGTCCCCACATTTACTCGTAACCTTCTTTCCATAAGTCACTTAACTAACTCCATGCATTGCTCTGTGACCTTTCTTCCATTTTCTTGTGTTTTTCAGGACCTGACGACGGGGAAGGTGATTGACTCTGGTAGTATAGTAAATGGTCTCTATGTGCTCGACTCTGGCGCATCTCCTCCTACTCTCGCCCTCCACTCCAGCACTGTCCATCCTTTGTACTCCTGGCACTGTCGCCTAGGACACCCCTCTATCCCTGTTATGAAGTTGTTATTTCCTACTATGCCTACTGCTATTTTTGAGACTTTTGTGTGTGATGTCTGTAGTTTAAACAAACATATTCGTACTTCATTTAAGCATGTTTCGTTACCTAGTTCTATTCCTTTTGCTATTATTCATACGGATGTCTGGGGTCCATGTCAGGTCCCTTCGATTTTTGGTTGTGTGGTTTGTTACGTTCATTGATTGCTTCTCTCGTACTACATGGTTGTATTTGATGCGTCACAAAAGTGATGTTTTTTCTATTTTTTGCAGATTTCATAATATGATCTCCACCCAATTTCAATCCACAATTAAAATACTTCGTAGTGACAATGGCCGCGAATACATTGATTCGCAATTTGAGCACTATCTTGCTGATCACGACATTCTCCACCAGACTACCTGTGCCTATTCCCCAGCACAAAATGGTGTTGCTGAGCGGAAAAATCGCCATCTCCTGGAGGTTGCTCGGTGTCTTTTGTCCACCATGCATCTCCCAAAATTCTATTGGGGTGATGCTGTTCTTACTGCTGCATGCCTCATCAATCGTATGCCCACACGTGTCCTTGGGTATTCTACCCCCCTTGATACTCTCCATGTACCCCTACCCGACTCCCCTCTAGGGTGTTTGATTGTGTTTGCTTTGTTCATATACACCACCCTCACCCATCCAAACTTGATCCTCGTGCTCTCAAGTGCGTCTTTATTGGTTACTCACCGACGCAGAAGGGGTACAAGTGTTTCCATCCACCTTCCAGGAAAGTCTTTGTCAGTATGGATGTCACATTCCGTGAATCCGAGTCTTATTACCCTCCGTCTGATGCCAACTCCACCACCGTACCCCCCCCCCCCCCCCCTTTGGATGTTCCCTCTGTTCCCCTACCTATACCTCCACCGTATCCCTCACTTCAGGGGGAGTCTCTACCAGTGGAAGTGAGTCATCCTATACTGGTGGAGGTGAGTTCCTCTCCTACGCCTCATCCACCATCACCTCCGCCCTTGCAGGTATATACTCGGCGTGTAAAGAGGACAGGCACACAGGACCTAGCTATGCTACCAGAACAGTCAGTGGATCCTGACTCAGGGCCTTCTGATCCTCCAATTGCTATTCGAAAAGGTATCCGGTCTTGTACTCGCCATCCTCTTTCAAATTATGTATCTTATGATTCCCTCTCAACCTCCTACAAGACCTTTGTTTCTTCTCTTGCTGCTTCTTCCATACTTGTATCGTGGCAGCAGGCTCTTGAGGTCCCTATGTGGCGTGAGGCGATGGTTGAGGAAATGAAGGCCATAGAGAAGAACCATACTTGGGATTTAGTTCCCCTTCCCCACGGAAAAAAACTTGTTGGGTGCAAGTGGGTGTTCTCGGTGAAACAGAACCCCCAAGGGGTTGTTGAGAGATGTAAAGCGAGGTTGGTTGCAAGGGGTTATACTCAAACCCATGGCATCGACTATCAGGAGACGTTTGCCCCGGTGACCAAGATGAATACAGTCAGGGTCTTACTATCCGTGGCTGCTTGCAGAAATTGGGACCTATTGCAGCTGGATGTGAAGAATGCCTTTCTCCATGGTGACTTGGAAGAGGAGGTCTATATGTCTCTCCCTCCAGGTCTTACTCCAGTTAATGCTGCAGGAAAAGTGTGCAGTGTTAAAAGCTCTATATGGGCTGAAGCAGTCCCCGAGAGCATGGTTTGGTCGCTTCCACAAGGCTATGTTGTCATTTGGATATAGTCAGAGCAACGCAGATCATACGCTGTTCATCAAACATAGGCTTAGAAAAATTACTGTTCTCATTGTGTATGTTGATGATATTGTCATAACAGGTGATGATGTGGAGGAAATTCAGAAGTTGAAGGAAAAGCTAGCTAGAGAGTTTGAGGTCAAGGACCTGGGAAAACTCAGGTACTTCTTGGGAATTGAAGTTGCTAGATCTAAGCAGGGGATATTTGTTTCTCAGCGGAAATACACGTTAGATCTCCTTGAGAAAATGGGGATGAGCGGATGCAGACCAGCTGACACTCCGATTGAAACAAATCACCGACTGGGGCGTGATGATGGAGAGGATATTGGAGATATCTCAGGATTCCAGAGATTAGTGGGGAGGTTGATATATCTGTCCCATACTCGCCCAAATATCTCCTATGCGGTGAGTGTGGTGAGCCAGTACATGCACGCTCCTAAGACCCGACATATGGATGCTGCACACAGGATTCTACGGTACCTCAAGTCTTCACCAGGAAGGGGTATTCTCTTTGCTCAAAATACTGATCTAAAGATTGAAGTCTATACTGATGCTGATTGGGCTGGGTCAGTTGACGATAGGCGATCTACTTCTGGATACTGCTCTCTTGTTGGAGGCAACCTTGTTACCTGGAGGAGTAAGAAACAACAAGTTGTGGCACGATCTAGTGCTGAGGCTGAGTTTAGAGCTATGGCCCAAGGGGTCTGTGAAGGATTATGGCTTCGGGCTTTACTGAGGGATCTTGGTCTTGTGGAAGAAGGGCCCATCCGTCTGTATTGTGACAACAAGTCAGCCATAAGTATCGCACACAATCCCGTTCAACATGATCGGACGAAACACATTGAGGTGGATCGACACTTTATCAAGGAAAACATTGAAAGAGGAATTGTGTGTACTCCCTTTGTGCCCTCCAACAGACAGCTAGCGGACATTCTCACTAAAGGACTGAGTGGGAACATATTTAGCAAGATTGTGGACAAGTTGGGCATGATTGATATCTTCCGCCCAACTTGAGGGGGAGTGTTAGAATATATGTTAGAGTATTATTGTTATTTTGTTATTTTGTTGTAATTAGTGTAACCCCTCTATATATAGGGGTTTGTTTATTGGAATGGTATTATGTTTTCTCCTTCAACAAAAGTTAACTACAGTGTTCGTACAACATTGGCTTACATTTCATATTCTTGTATTCGATCTATTCTATAGTTCTTTTGGTAAAGTCGTTTCGTTTCTTCGTAACTTTTATTCGAAATCTTTTCATCAATTTTCATATTCTTTCTGACATAGCTCATTCAATTCATTTTCAATCATCAGAATTTTCTTGGCCTTCAACGACCTCTGGTCTCAAATAAAACTCAAAATCATTCCACCGTAGGGTATTCACACCCCCACTACGGCTACTGGGTTAACCCTTATCATTTCCTATGCATCGATGTATATTGTTTTTTATTCATATTTTATCTTTTTTTTCTTCTTAAGTTCTAATTTACGTACAAAAATTCAATATTCGTTTTCAATCTTCGTATCAGGTATGAGTGTTTTTATTCAAACATTTCCCTCAGAATTTACTCCATCGCTTGATTCTTACTCAATATGAGTTGTCTAAGGTGGCGAAAATGTTATAAAACGGAAACTCATACTAAAAATTATAGCCACTTAACTTAATGTGTAACACAAAATTCAACTCAAAATATAACAAAATTCACCCACTAGATTAACTCATAAATATCAAGTCCCAACAAAGAGCAATAGGTCAAAAAATGATAAAGAGGGCAGCCAACAAGAGTTTCGAATGGCAGTCCACGACAGCTATTAACAACAGCCCAAAAGACAGTTATATTCTCAAACAATACCCAAAACCCAACATTGGCAGCCGGCCAACAACAGAAATGCCCAACCAATTCCCACCAGAGAATATATATCCAGTCAATCAATAACTATATATCCAGTCAATCAACAACTAAAGCAAACCAAACCAAACCAAACCCTCAAAACAGAACAACTAGTCGGCCAATTTATACAAGGATCAACAACACTATTTTTAAAATAGGAGATAGAAGCAGGTAGGAGGAGGAAATAACAAAACCCCCAACAACACATCAATCGGTCAAGCAAGGAGCAGAGCAGCTATCCAGTTTCGAGATTGAGGACAACACAACAAAAATATACCAGATTCACTGCTAAAGAAGTCAAATATCATTTTCAAACCTCAAACTAAAAACTCTAACCCATATAATATATATTCCAACAATTGTAAAAGAGAAGAAGAAGAGGGGGAAAGAGGGAGAAGAAAATGCTCACTGTGTTGGATCTGTAGGCGCCCTTAGGGGGGGGGGGGGGCGAATAAGGGTTTTAAAATTTTTTAATATATTTTGTAGAGAGTTGAAAACTAAGTAGATCAAAATAATGATTTTGAATAATGATCTAAATTGTTTTATAATGAAAGAGGATAATAAACAATTTAGAGAAATGAAGAACAAATCAATTTTATTACACAAAGAGAGACATGATTACTATTAATAAAAATGATTACAAAAATAGATTTCTATAATGCTAGAAATCGGAGGCGTCTAGTAAGACTCTTGGGTTTTCTATCTCGACTCGTATCCCCACGAACCAGAGGTTTTAGCCTATCCTCCCCCGGATTTGGCCTCAAGCCGCTCTAGCCAATCCTCCCCCGGATACGGCCTCGAACACCCCCTAGATCTACACCCTAGACCTAGTCGCCAACACGATGCGAATTCAATACACGAGTACAAAAGAGTAAAGAAATGAAACAACAACAATGTAAAAATTCCCTATGTGGATCTCTTAAAAAAGTAGACGAAGACCCGCAAAGTATGACCGTAGTCGATGCGGTCTTTCGACACGGTGATGAAGCGTGTTGAAATCTTCTCCAATGATCTCCTTAAGCTTTCATGAATTTGTGGGAGTATCCCTCTGAAACTTCCTCTATATGCTGTGGCACGAAGCTCTGGAATTTAAGGTTGAGAGAGGATCATCAAGACGGATCAAAGGGGTCCATTATATAGAGTTGAAGCTACCGCCTGCGCTATCCCTACCGTCGGCGCTATCTCGGATTAGGCAATATTCTGCGTGTGAGAATCTTTCATTCCAAGGAAAGCTGGCCGAGATTCCTCTTCTGCATCGAGATACCGCCTGCGCTATCCCTACCGCCGGCGCTATCTCGGTTTAGGCATTATTCTGCGTGTGAGAATCTTTCATTTCAAGGAAAGCTGGCCGAGATTCCTCTTGTGCATGGAGCTACCGCCGACGCTATCTGCTACCGCTGGGCGCTAGCTCCTTCTATAACTGGTTCCTGGAATCGCTCCACTCAGGGCCTAGCGCCTGCGCTAGAGGCTACCGCCGACGCTAGTGGTCATGTTTGAGTTGTGGCTCCAAACTCGGGCGCAACCTTCTTATGTTATCCTTAAGTCATATGACATTGTTTCCCGCACACTTTAAACACACATGATCAAATACGCATATGATTTGTTATTCTCAAACCTAGGAGATACGGAAGATCATGTTCCAACACACTGTGCAAGGGTTAAAGCCGAGAACCCCACTAATACAACATCAGCACCAAAAAAGCCAAGGTCCAGCCTTTGTCGAGCCTTTCTAGCCCCGACAACGAGAGAACGAAAAGCTGTCGAGCAGAAAGAAGAGGAACCGAGCATGCCCTGGCGTCAGCTCAACTTTCAAGTTCTTCCGTACGTAAAACAATGACGAGAGAGGAAAGTCCTGAGCGGCTAAATGAATAAAAGAGTTGATTCTACCGCCTCCAATTTACTCCACCGCCTCAATATAGTACTAATGTGTCATTAGCTAAATAGCAAAGTAAACCGGCTAGTCCACTGTGAGCCAACATAGCCAACATTCAACTACATGCTAAGGATGCCAATAAAATTTCAATAATAAATAAAAATAAAAAGTTTAAACTTAAAACGAAACGAGCGTCGCAGAAACATCGAAAATCCAAAACTTCAAAACTTAATATGCGATGTCGTATCGACACTGATATTTTGATTATTTTCATCATCGTGAATCTCTTTGGAGTTCAACACGAATACTGTCTTCAAGTCGAATGAATAAGCTTATCAAGACGAATTCTGACTTCAACACGCTTTCTTCAAGTCGAATAAATTAGCTTATCAAGACAAATTCCAACTTTAACACGCTGTCTTCAAGTCGAATGAATAAGCTTATCAAGACGAATTCTGACTTCAACACGCTGTCTTCAAGTCGAATGAATAAGCTTATAAAGACGACATTTTAGCTTGTCACGATGATATGACTTAACACTTAGATCTGAGCATTGTCTTGGCGACAGGGGAGCCATATCTAGACGATATGGTCTTGAGCATTCTTAATTCAAAATGCCTTCTGAAATGTCGAACACTCTTCTCGACGACATTTTATTCTTCCCGACGACATTTGACTTGGAGTGAATTAACTTGCATGGATTGACTTCAACACGATGAAGTCTCTTTTCACAACGATCTTAACTTAGCTTTTAGAACGAGTGTACTCCTTTGTCTTTGTCTCGACGATAATTAGTTGTTGCGCTTAGAGATCACGATGATATATTCACCTCTTCAAGACGATATTTGACTATCTTCCTGAATTATGATCTTTTGCTATATCCAACTTTCTAGACTTTTTTTCCTGATGTCTATGAGTGAGTGGCAAGTCTAACATAGTCTAGATCTTAGGTCGACATGGTGTTTTGCACAATGAGGGATTACATTGGCAAAACTATGTCTGATGATACTAAGTCTAGCCCTATGCTAGGCTTGCGCTATTTAATACCTGAAATCAGCATTCTAAACACAAATCAAATACAATATGTGTTTATTCTTGACTTGGGGACTTCTTCAAATCAGGAACATTGAAGACAAAGTTCCCTACAAAATTAGGGCCCAACCTTCTCTGATACTTACTCCGAAGGACATGTACCCAAAAATCAGCGAGTCTGGTGGAGAGCCCCAACCAATCTCGCCCAACAAAGCTGAGTTATAGCTAGCGAAACGGCGTATCCCAAGACCACCAATTACTCTTGGCGAGTAATAGAGACCCAACGGACAAGGTGAATGCAACGATGACCCTCTGAATTACCCCAAAGGAAAGAACGGTATGCACTCAAGTTCCATAATGATGTTGGAGGGGAAGCACATAATTTGCATGGTGTAGGTTGGCAAGGCCTGAAGAACCGATTGGACTAAAGTAATTCACCCCGCCATGGAAAGGGTAGATGCCGACCAGCCACTAAGACGATTACGGATCCGATCAATAACCCCCTGGAAATTGCAACGGCGAACCCTTCCGGAACAAGAGGAATGCCGAGATATCGTTCCAGGTTCTCAATGACCGTGAAGTTGCCCACTACCGCAATACTCCCCCGAAGATCCCCAGGGATGTTCTTCGAAAAAAATAGCACAGGCTTCGAGATATTGACTTTTTGTCTGGAAGCCTCACAAAAGCGGGTTAGAATGGAGTAAATTTCTGACATCCAGAACAAAGAAGCTTCTGCAAAAATAGCAAATCATCAGCAAACAATAAGTGAGAGATAGGCGGACCCTTACTGCCAAGGCGGATAGGATTCCAACTGCCTGCCCCAACCGAGTCAAATATCATGTGAGAGTCGCGCGATACATTATAATTATTAGATGCACATATGTTCGATAATGTTTAATGATTCAGATGATGTCTGCGAACTTATGAAATACGTAAAGAATTACGTACTTGATGATATGCCCAGCAAAATGATGCTATTTCATGATGGTATCTGAAAATATTTATGTTCTAAGAATGACCTGTATGATATTATTATCCAATATTATTAGCGTTCTATTACTTCTACTATAGCATATACATGAAGTTGAATTTTAATATTTCACTACATGAACATGCATGCAAGGATAAGTGCATTTATAAGATTATGTTCATGTACTGAACATGAACATGACATGCCATGTTAGGGAATTACGTAATGCAAGACCTGCGGCTAAGAATTCTAAGAGGAAAAGAGGGGAGGAGAGGAAGAGGGAGGAAGAGCAATAACCCATAGGGTTTCCGAGTTTCTTTTAATACCACCAAGATAAAGAAAATACATAGCCCCGTGGGTTTATATAACACCCCCGGTTCAATTAAAAAACAAAGAAGGATACATTTGATTCCTTAAAATAATCGTGTGCCTTAATGACTTTCCACCGACGTGTCACTAGTAGGTCTTTCGCGGTGCTGGTATATCCGCCACACTGGAGGACGACCCTCTCCCTCCTCCGCGTCCATAACAATGCCTCCCTCTAAAAAATTTCTCTTGTTCTCAAGGCAGAAATCCGGAAACTGAGCACGGAAGACTTGCTTGACCGAGGACTCCAAGTTTCTCAATGCAGAAGTCCGGAAACTGAGCACGGACAACGATTAATTACCTCAGACTGCCCGTCCGTCTGGGGGAGGTAAGTTGTACTCATACGAAGCTGGGCGCTTTGCATCTTGACCATCGACTGCCAAAAGGAGCTCAAGAATAAAGGGCCGCGATCAGTCATAAGGGAGCGAGGAAACTCATGCAAACGGATCATCCCATCAATGAAAGCTGCGACAACAACTGGTGCTAAACGGGTGTCTAAGGGGAAGGAAGTGGACATATTTGGATAGACGATCCACAATCACTAATATGCAATCCCACGTCTTGGAGAGAGAGAGAGAGCTTCGAAGTTAAATCCATGGAGATATCCTCCTAGATCCGGACTTGGATATGGAGTGGCTGAAGGAGACCCAGGAAAAATGGCATCGTACTTGGCACACTGACATGGCAAGCTGGTTTCCACAAATGCTTTGACCCGTTGGAACATGCTGGGCCAATACAAAGACACCTTGAGACGGCGGTATGTCCAAAAGGCACCGGCATGCCCCCTCTACGGGGTTGAGTGAAACTCTGCGAGTAGGCGTGGGATGAACTGCGACGAAGCTGAGAACACTAAACGACCGCGGTGGTGGAGGCAATCCCTTGCGAGACGATATGGCGGTCGGGCTGTGACATCCTCCCGTAAGGCCACAACAATCGGTCAGAGGAGTGGGTCGACAACAACCTCGTGCTGAACAAGGGAGGCGTCCTCCCATACTGGTCTTGAAATAGCTGCCAAACGAGCAATTTGCAACTACCAATAAAGAGAGTCGGTCGCGCAGTTGGAAGAACATGCACATAATTCGATGGAAAAATCATAGCCCAATTGTTTTGCAACCCAGACCTATTGTGCCAGTGTGGCAATCTTCTGATTCAGGAGGTACCGGAGGTTGTGGTGATCCGTCCGGAACGTGAAGTGTCAGCTAAGCAGGTAGGGGAGTCAGTGCTGCACCGCAAGGACCAATTTCATAAGCTTCGACTCATAAGGAGAACGAAAACGGATAGTGGCCACAAACATACAACTAGAGTAGGCAATGGGCTGACCCGCTTGCATCAACACCTCGTTGATGCCTGTGTCTGAGGCATCACACTCCACAACAGACGACTGGGAGAAATCCGGTGGAAAAAATACTAGTGTGGTGCTGAGGGTCCGCTGGAGGGGCCTGGAAGGTTGTGTTTGCCTCTGGTGTCTACTAGAATGCGCCGGTATCAGATTTCTTCAACATGCTGGGGGTTTGACAGTTTTTTCCATAATCCCTAATGAACCACCGGTAGTACCCAGTGAGGCCCAGAAAACCTTGGACGTCATGGAGAGAGCGGGGTGTGAGCCACTGGATGATGGCCCGGACCTTGTTCGGGTACATTGCGACTCCTTGCGCAAAAATTGTGTGCCTCTAAGTAGCTAATTTTGGTTTGAACAAAAGTGCACTTCTTGGGGTTCACCGAAAATAATGCTCTTGCAGGGTGGTGAGGGTCGTCCGCACATGATGAAGTTGATCCTTCCAGGAGGAGCTGTAAACAAGGATATCATCAAAGAAAATCAAGATGTTATTGCGCAGGGCCAGCCAGAATAGATCATTCATGGTCTTCTGAAAGGTGGCAGGCGCATTCATTAAGCCAAAAGGCATGACGATGAACTCGTAGTGTCCATCGTGCGTGCTAAATACCATCTTTTGGATATCCTCCTCCCGTACCCAAATCTGGTGATAGTCGGAGCAGAGATCCAACTTAGAAAAGTAAGAGCCCCCCGTCACTCAACCATCAGCTAATGTATGACCAGAATGGGATATTTGTCTAGGATAAAGACCTTGTTGAGCTCACAGTAGTCCACACAAGAACGCTAACTGACATCTTTCTTGCGGACCAGGAGAATCGGGCTCAAAAATGGATTGACGCTAGGGCAGATTATACCCATAGTTAGCATGTCGCCCACAAGCATATCAATCTCGTGCTTTTGCGCGTGGCGGTAACTATAAGGACAAACAAATACGGACGTCACACTTGCTTGTAATGAGATGCGGTGATCCGTCAGACGAGGCGGTGGAATGTGGGTCGTGTCGGCGAAGACGCCCAGAAACATGTCCAGAATAGCCTGCAGGGACAAGGGATTTTAGCGATCGTGGGGCCTCTTGCTCAACCACGTGCCACAAATATGCGACCAAATCGACGTTGGGCATTTTCTGAAGTGACCTGAGTGAGTAGTACTGGCGCAAGAGAGTAGGGTCGCGCACTAACAGTAATGGTGTCCCTTCTTGGATGAACTGCATTGTCATGCAATCCTAATTGACACTGACGTCGCCCAGGGTGTGGATCCATGCCACTCCCAGGATAATATCCACCCACCCAGTGCAAACGCGTAGAAGTCATCCCAGAGGGGGCATGTGCCCACTATGAGCGCTATCCCTGAGCAAAGGCCGCCGGTCGCCCGACGACGACCATCCCCCAAACAGACATAAAAGTGTGGAACGAGGGTCAATAACAACGCCAAACGATCATGACGACCACTGGAATCCCCTGAAGTATCTTGGGGAGCTTCATCGTCTGTGGGCCATAATTCCTGTTGACGGTAAAGCGGGGAAGGTCAAAGCGGTGCAAGACTGCGGGCGGAGGATCATCGGCATCATCATCATCCTTCATGGCATCAAAGTCGGCGAGGGTAACCTCGGGCTCCTCCTCACCAATGAGGACCCGAAGGTCCTTTAGTGGGCAATCATGGGTCGGAGAGTACAATTGCTTGCAGCGGAAGCATAAGCCCTTCATGCAAAGATCATGGTAGTCCTGATTAGACAGTCAGGGGTGTGCATGTGGCCTAGGAGGGCGTGGTGGTGGACTTGGGCAGACGGGAAGGCCATGGGCCTCCATCTCTAGTGGACAGTGCCCTACTGCTGGTCTGGGGGCCGGACGAGGAGGGGCCACCGTGGGTGGATGACCAGTATCCAGCGGTCTGACTTGGAATCCAGCTTCAACCAAACTGGCGTGGTCCATGGCCTCGACAATAGAAGGCGGGTGGTGTGTGCATAGGCGTACGCGGATATGCGGTAGTAATCCATGCATGAAGATACTGAGGTAGTGGTCGTGAAGGATACCCGACACATGCGCGACTAAGGTAATAAGTTCGTCGATGTAGTCATCGAGGGACCCCGTCTGGCGGACGCTACAAAGTCGCTCCACAGAGGAGCCCGAGTAACAAACATCGTAATGACGAATAAGGTCCTGTTGAAGGTCCGGCCAAGAGAAAGTGGGCTTGGACTGACGTAGCCAACAAACCCAATGGAGAGCACCATCCATGCTGATGAGGGTCGTGCCGACCTTGTGCGGTTCTGGGATTTGATGAATGTCGAAGAACTGTTCCGCGCGGGCAATCCATTCCATGAGGTCAGTGTCATTGTAGGAAGGGACGTCGAACGAATGAAGTGCAGGAGGAAAAACCGACAGTGGCGGAATATGATCCCGGGGAAGGCCCGGTGTGCCCTGAGAAGCGATGGGGACTCTGCGTTGGAGGTCGATGAAGCACTCGGTCGTCAGGTCAAGAGGGCGTCGAACTTAGCATCCATCCGCTTCATTAGGGCCTGGAGCGAGGCAATGGACTTCTCATGAGCATCAAGCGGCAGAAGATGGTCGGATCCACCGGAGGATGAGGCGCGGGTGAGTCAGAGTGCACCATAAATCGGAGTCGTGGGGGAATGCACGCATGAGGATGGACAGTGCGCAATCGGAAGAGCGAGGTAGGCGCTGCCGGGTGTGATTACAAATCCTCGCGGTCGGCATCAGAGGTATCGCGGCGGAAGCCAAGGCTGGGAAGAGGCGGAGAAGAGACGGGGATGGCGCTGCAGAACTGCTCAGTCGGCGAGAGGTGAGGTCGGCACTGGCAGCGAGGGCGCATTTGGCGCGGTCGGTGGAGTCGCGGATAGGATCGACTGCGGTGAAGGCGACGTGTGCAGAAACGACCCGTGGCAGTGCTCGTGAGAGGAGCACGCAACAGACGCGGAAGCCGATAGGACGTCTTCGGGTGGTGGAAACCGTGGTCAGATGAGAGGCGGATCATACCAAATTGTTAGGGGATTTCAAAATGCAAGACCTGCGGATAAGAATTCTGAGAGTAATTGCGAGGAGGAGATTAAGGGAGGAAGAGCAATAGGCCCTAGGTTCCCAAGTTTCTTAATACCACCAAGATAGAGAATACATAGCCCCGGGGGTTTGTTTAACATCCCGGTCCTATTACAAAACACAGAAGGATACATTCGATTCCTCAAAATAATCGTGCGTCTTAATGACTTTCCGCCAGCATGTCACTAGCGGGCCTTTCGCGGCGCTGGTATACCTGCCACACTGGAGAACGTCCCTCTCCCTCCTCCGTGACATCCCATGTTTGATTGATCATGAGTTTATTAAGTGTTATTAAAAATGCCTTAATGATATTTAGAACTACATGTTAGCTGATCTTCATATTCAATGACTATTAGAAGAGCATGATTATGTATTGAGGTTATAATCTTTATGTTATTGGAAGATTCCATCTTGTTTAAGGATATGTTAGTGCACTCAAAGAAAGGGGAATCTTGCTCGGTCTTTTGCTAGTACCTCCTATGATTTAATTGCTGGAAAAAAGCTTCCCCAAGGTTTTAAGAGTTAAATGAAGTTTACATAGTAAAGCTTTGGATGAGTAGTTGTTTTATCACTTATATGCCATCTAAATGATTATGTAACTAAGAAGACTTACAAAACTTTGCATGCATTGGATAACAACCTTTATGTTCGGTGTACTGTATGTAAGAATGTATAGTTTACTGACTCAACGTAACCTCATGTATATTGTACTGTATGTAGGTATGAGCTTCGATCGGCTTCTAACTTATGATTATTTGAAGAATATCATGGCGATCTAGAGAGAGAGATGGAGATAGAGAGAGAGAGAGAGAATTACTGATAAACTTTTCAATCCTTTTCTTATTCATTAGTCTTATATTTATGCAAATCTATAGGTATTCAAATATAATTGCGCCAATGGAAGGAAACACGTACTTAATTACAGCTTGTAGTATTCTTGACTTGAATTGATTATTCTGATAGACCTTTTTCTTATTGGGTCTGGCTTATTATTGCACTTGGTTTTCGAGTTTCTTCAGCTAGTGTTTAGCATCTTCCTGTTAGCTGCTTGGATTGGTTCAATGCTGCCTTGGTTTGCTTTGTTCGCTGATAACTCAAAGTTGGATCTGCTTGAGACCGAATTGTTAACATCTCAACATGAAAGTTTTATTTAACCTATTTTCTTATGTCTATTTTCAGTTGAATTCATATAGTGCTTAGAGTCGAATTTCTCATGGGTTGACTCTTTGAGTTATCTGAAAATCCTAGGTCCATTTCATTTTAAATCAGTGGGGAAAGATGGAAGCTTGCCTGAGCTGCAGCTGAATCCTTACAGCTGGTCTAAGGTGAAACATTTGATTAATTATAAATATGAAGCTTCATCAAAATTGTATTTCTAAATCTATCACTCTATCAAGGCTAACTGGTGGAAGTTGATTGACTTATAATATATGATAACCAAGAAGAATAGTAGTTTTTCAATTCAGGTTTCTAGTATCATCTACTTGGATTCTCCCGCTGGTGTTGGATTATCATATTCTGTTAATAAATCAGATTATACTACTGGAGATCTTATGACTGCTTCAGATTCTCACAAGTTTCTGTTGAAGGTAATACTTATTAATTATCAAGAGAGAACAATTATGATCTGCTTGTTAATGAAGAAGATTAGATCCTTATTTGAGAATGCAATACTATCTTGTTTTATGTTAATGTGTATCATTTTTCTTTGAATTCTTTTTTATCTTCAGTGGTTTGAGCAATATCCCGAGTTCCTCGCAAATCCTTTTTATATTTCCGGAGAATCATATGCTGGAGTATATGTTCCTACTCTCGCTGCGGAAGTTGCTGATGGTATCTCACTTAATTCAACATCTTTGTTATGAGTTTTTAATGTTTAATTTGACTTTTTAACATTTTTGTTCTTTAAATCAGGAATAAAAGTTGGAATAAAGCCAAGTATAAATTTCAAGGTTAGCTGGATGCCATATCATTTTTTGGTGTAGTGGTGCATACAGAAGGAATAAAAAAAACTCACGACTAACTTTACATAATTACATGGACCTCCTCTCTATCATTCAAAATTACCAAAACCTCCCCTCTACGTTTACTTTGTTAACATACATGTAAAACTCACCTCAAACCTTTTTTTGTACATGTATGTTAACAATGTAAACGTAGAGGGGAGGTTTTTGTAATTTTGAAAGATATAGAGGATGTCCTTGTACTTATGCAAAATTAGAGATGTCCCAGTAAACGACCCTTGGACACAATTCAGTTTAGTGTAGTTTTTCAATGCATGCATGTCTTTTTAGGGCTACATGGTTGGAAATGGCGTCGCTGATGAAGTATATGATGGTAACGCTCTCGTTCCATTTGCACATGGAATGGGTCTCATATCCAATGATTTGTTTCAGGTTCGCGACTTTCCTTATTGACCATCATAGATTTTTCATACAATCTACCAATTACAAATTAATTTCATTGATAAATAGCATCTCACCAAGATCACATGAACTTAGTTGTAAGCAACCAAATTCCGATTCGGTAGGAATTAGAGAACTAATCTGATCCTTGATATACTTTCTAATTGCAATCAAATTCTTTCAGGAAACTAATGCTGCATGCAATGAAAGTTATTGGAATCCAATTAATGAGAGCTGCGAAGAAAGCTTGAGCAAAATTGACACGGTAATTATTTCCACCAAGTCTGCTAAAATCTAGTGAATTCAACATTTCCAATCTCTGATTTCGATTTCTTTGTATATATAAATATTTCATATCAGGCGATTTGGAGTCTGAACATCTACAACATTCTTGAACCATGCTACCATCGTACAACAAGTTCTGATGTTGTCTTTCAGAATAGCAGGATACCATCGAGCTTCCTTCGGCTTGGTGAGGCAGATAGGCCTCTCCCAGTGAGGAAACGAATATTTGGTCGTGCATGGCCTTTGAGGGCTCCAGTCATGGATGGTCGTGTTCCAACATGGCCAGAGCTTGGAAGGCTATCTGTTCCATGCATGGTATATTTGACGATCTCTTAAATTATCTTCACATGCTTTAATATTCCTTAGATGCCATGTGCTTGAAAGAAGGGCGTGATTAAGGCGCAAAGTCATGATATAAATCACGCATAATTATATTGTCATAGAAAAACGTAAAGTAAAGTAATAATACTTTGTTCCGCTAACTAAATCCACTAATATTTTATTGTTAATTAACGTTATTACATCGACATTGTAATGCTAGAAAATAACCTAAGATGGTAGTAAATATTCTATCCAAATCAAACACATTAACAATGACCAACCACGTGTATGCTGCAAATAAACTAAGTTATTAGTCAAACATGCTAAGCATCTGTGTTACTGTTACAAATCAGAAACTTCAACGGTCGCGAGCTAGAAAATGAGAACAAAAACAGATTGCATTAACTGAAAACGAACACGGGATACAATCCGGAGCAAGCTCCGACCAAGCTCAAGGAGGCTGGGTCCTCTAAGAACTTTCTCTCTAATGTGAGCCCAAAGGAACTAGAACATTCAAGACCCCCTAACACACATACCACTTCCCTTTATATAGATGAGGGAGGGCACTTAATAATAACAATAATTTTAGACTGGTTATTAATTAATATAATTAATCAATATTAATTAATAATGCATTAATTAATATTAACCAATCAAATTCATACTAATTAATTACAAATTATTTTATTCCACCAAAAAAATCACGGCGGCTTCCAATAGCACGCTCTAGTGGTCCCGACGAGGAGTGGACGCTCCGGCGAATGCAATACGGTAACACTATACGGACCTCGGAAATTGACCTTGTCCCCAAGGTCGAGTGTTAATAATTTGGCGGGATCTTGGATGCTCGGCGGTGGATGGACGAGCAAGGAGAGGTACGAAGGAAGAGGTTGCTGAAAATTAAAGAAAAAATATGGAGAAATTGTGGGTATGATCAGTGGGTGGTGAGAATAGATGAGAAAAACTATAGCGGGTGGGGGGGGGGGGTTGAAGGATGGTGCTAAATGGGTATATATCGAAAGGATGAGCATCCACAGCTATGGACAAAAAAAAATTATGTTAGTTTTGTGAAAGGGGAAAAAATAAAAAAGGAAAAAAAAAAGCTGATGTGACAAGACAAAGGAGGGAAGAGGTTGTTTTTGGCCGCTAATGAGAGGGGGGGGGAGCAGGTGGTGGGGCAAAAGTGGAGTTTGGCAGCTAAGAGAAACAGAAAAAAAAGAAATGAGAGTAGGGAGGTTGGCGTGCAGAGGTTGTGAAAAGGACAAAGAAACAAAAGGATTTGTGGGGCCCGCGTAGAAAAGAAATGTGACCTGTGAAGTTTAAGATGGTGCAGGGAGAGATGGGAGAGGTGTTGCGGATTCCAAGGGGAAGAAAAAAAGAGGGGCGTGCGACTCAAAGAGAGAAAGTATATAGCCGTGGGGGGAGATGGATCGAGCTAGAGGGCGACATGGGCGTCAACTAGGGCATGCAGAAGGACCAGCCGAAGGACCAGCGGAAGCAGAGGTGGGCAGCTGGATTGGTCGACAAGGGCCGCTGGAGGGGGTTCTGACTCGGAGGATGAGAGTCATTGGCTGGCGACGGCGGAGCAGGGGCTGGGGAGGTTGGCGAGAGTTTTGTGAGTCGGATTGGGTGTTCTCCCTGTAACGGGAGTCGCAGAACAGCAGGCCGACACAAAGACAGATTCACCAGAGGAAGTGTGAATTTCCCCGGCTACGGGCGACAAAAGTTCCTTTGGGCCATCGTGCCATTCCGTCGGTGATGGTTGCGGAGCGGGGAGGTGTTGAACTACAATGAAATTGGCGGCCCCCAAATTGAGTGGAGGCTGTGGCATCGTGGAGGGGATGGCACGAAGGTCCGGAATGCCCAATCGCCGGAGAAGCTTCTGCACGGAGGCCTCTGGGGAGGCTATGGAGGTGGACTGTTCGTCGAGGCGGCGTTCTACAGAGTCGAGGCGACAGTTGATGGAGTCGAGGCGGGCGGTGGGCGTGGCTTTGTGGGGGCTCGACGGTGGTCCGGACGCAAGCGTGGCCGATGGCAGCTCGACGGACAAAATCCCGACGACTTGAAACAAGCAGACGGGGGAGGCAGGTCGGGCCACTGTTACCAATCAGAAACTTCAGCGGTCGCGAGCTAGAAAATGAGAACAAAAACAAATTGCATTAACTGAAAACGAACACTAGATACAATCCAAAACAAGCTTCGACCATGCTCAAGGAGGCTGGTGTTGGAGTTTCTACGGTTATACAGAAGCAATCAAGCAATTAGTCTCACTGCCAAAGCATAATGAGCCTATAGGGTCGCACATAAGAGCGTTTGGAGAAATTGGAGAAAGGATTGTATTGGCTTTGCTCATATTGGATATGAGTGATATGACCAATCCTATGACTATTTAGAGTTCAGTTGGTTCGGGAAGACTGCTCCTAGATATTGAGAATATTGTATGGAGCAAGTCGAAGAAGGCTACAAGACGATATTATGAACATCGTCGAGAAGACTTCAAAACGACATTGTGAATGTCGTTGTGACAGAAAAGCTGTTATCGGGATCACAAGCCGATATTGTGAATATCGACTCGTGATCAATGTCGTCGAGAATGTCTCGACGACATGGACTAACAGGAATTTCGTCGAGTGTCTCGGAGATTTCGTCGAGAGTGTCTCGACGATTTCGCCGAGATGTCTCGATGATTTCGTCGAGATGTCTCGACGAGTTCGTCGAGACCGTCTCGACGAATGTTCCATGTCGTCGAGACTGTCTCGACGACAGATTGTCACTAGTCCTTTCGTCGAGACTGTCTCGACGAATGGTTGCATTCGTCGAGAGTGTCTCGACGATTGGTTGCATTCGTCGAGAGTGTCTCGACGATTGGTTGCATTCGTCGAGAGTGTCTCGACGATTTCGTCGAGAGTGTCTCGACGAATGAAGTGTTATCCCGACGAAACTTTTTTGTTCTATTCTAAATGGGTGTGCGGTCAGCGGGGCTGCGATCTACCTTAAGCCTCTGGGTATAAAAGGCTAGAGCTTTTAAGTTTTCATAAATTAATCGATAAAAAGACCGAGCTTCAGAAGGATAAGCTCAACGCGATAAGCTCAACGGGACGAACTTCCTGGACTGGTATAGGAACCTAAGGATTGTCCTCAGGCAAGAGTGCAAGCTCTATGTCTTGGAAGGGGAAGCCCCCACAGTGCCGACCAGGAATGCTCCCCGAGCAGACAAAGATGCTTACGAGAAGTATCAGGATGATACCCTGAATGTGAAATGCCTCATGCTTGCTACCATGTCCTCTGAGCTTCAGAAGAAACACGAGAGCATGTGTGGTTATGAGATAATCGAGCACCTCAAGAAAATGTTCGAGGGGCAAGCTCGACAAGAGAGGTTTGACATATCCAAGGCATTATTTCAGTGCAAAATGGGAGCTCGAGACTCAGTAGGGACTCACGTACTCAAAATGATTGGGTATATAGAGAACCTTGAAAGACTGGGTTTTCCCTTGGGCCAAGAGTTGGTCACTGATCTGATCCTGCAATCGTTGTCGGACAGTTATAAGCAGTTCGTCTTGAACTACAATATGAATGAGATAGACAAGACACTGCCCGAGCTCCTAGGCATGTTGAGAACTGCCGAGAACAATATAAAGAAGGCCAAGCCTGCTAGCCCCATACTGATTGTGCATAAAGGCAAGAGCAAGACCAAGGGATCTAAGAAGACGAAGATAAGATCTAAGTCTCATCTTGATCCCAAGTCTTCTGCACTGAAAATGAAAGTTCTGGTGAAGGAAGGGAAATGCCACAACTGCGGTAAGGTAGGGTATTGGAGGAGGAACTGTCCCCTCTATATTAAGGATCTGCAGAAATAGAAGGGAGGTATGACTTCCGCTTCAGGTATTTTCGTTATAGAAATAAACATTTCTGCTCCTTCATTTTATGTATTGGATACCGGATGCGGTTCTCACATTTGTACCAATGTGCAGGAACTGGGAAGGAGAAGAATGGTGGGCAAATGAGATGTAGACTTGCGCGTTGGAAATGGAGCAAGAGTTGCTGTCGTTGTCGTTGGTGTCTATCGTCTTTCTTTGCCCACTAGGCTTGTAATAGAACTAGATAACTGTTATTTTGTTCCAACCATAACTCGAAACATTATATTCATTTCATGTCTTGACGTGAAAGGTTTTTTATTTATAACTAGAAACAATTGTTGTTCGATTTTTATGAATGATGTTTGTTATGGTGTAGTCTAATTGTTTAATGGCTTATATGTTTTGAACTTAGACCATCCGATCTATAATGTAGAAAATACTAAAAGACCAAGAACAAATGACTCGAATCCTACATACCTTTGACATTTTCGTTTAGACAATATAAACGAGAAACGCATATCCAAGCTTCATAGAGATGGACTACTGGACTCATTTGATTATGAATTATTTGAGAGATGCGAGTCTTGCTTGTTAGACAAAATGACTAAAGCCCCTTTCACTGGTCATACTGAGAGGGCTGATGATCTTTTGAGTGTTATACATAGTGATGTATGCAGACCCATGAGTTCTATGGCTAGAAGTGGGTTCCACTACTTCATTACATTTACTGATGATTTCAGTAGATACGGACATGTGTTTTTTATGAAGAACAAATCTGAATCCTTTGAAAAGTTCAAGGAGTTTCAAAATGAACTACAAAACCAACTAGGAAAAACTATTAAAGCACTCCGATCTGATCGAGGTGACGAATATTTGAGTCAGGGGTTCCGTGATCATCTGAAAGAGTGTGGTATTGTATCACAACTCACTCCACCTAAAACACCACAACATAATGGTGTTTCTGAGCGGAGGAATCGCACTTTGTTAGACATGGTTCGGTCGATGATGAGTCATGCAGATTTGCCCGTTTTCTTTTGGGGTTTTGCTCTAAAGACTGCTGCTTTCACACTAAATCGAGTTCCAACGAAGACGGTTAAAAAACACTATATGAGATATGGACTGGGAAGCATCCTAGTATGTCGTTCATTAAGATTTGGGGCTTTGAAGCATACATGCGACGTCAAATGCCTGACAAGCTGGAACCCAAATCAGATAAATGTTATCTTGTGGGATATCCTAGGGAAACCAAAGGGTATTACTTCTACCTGCGATCCGAGGGCAAAATGTTTGTCGCAAGAAGCGGTGTTTTTCTAGAGAAAGAGTTTCTGTCTAGAGAAAACACCAAGGTAGAACTTGAAGAGGTTCAAGAACCACTAACATTGAATGAACCAGAATTGGAACCTGAGCAAGGACTATAATCTGTTGTAGCTGGAGAACCTGCTCAAGAAACACAAGTCATACGTAGATCTGGTAGACCTAGAGTTGAGCCTGAGAGATATGAATTTCTCATGTCTCAAATAGGTAGTGTGTTGCTTATGGATCATGATGATGATACTGCAACCTACCAAGAGGCTATGAATGGACCAGACTCCGAGAAGTCGTTTAAGGCCATGAAATCTGAAATGGACTTCATGTATGCAAATTAAGTTTGGACCTTGGTGGAACCACCTGAAGGGGTACGGCCCATAGGGTGCAAGTGGGTCTTCAAGAAGAAGACCGACATGGATGGGAATGTACAAACATTCAAAGGCCGACTGGTGGCTAAAAGTTTCAGGCAAATTCATGGTATTGACTATGATGAGACCTTTCCCTGTTGTTATGGTCAAGTCCATCAGAATTCTACTTGCTATTGCTGTGTATTATGACTACGAGATCTGACAAATTGATGTGAAAACGGCTTTCCTTAATGGAAACCTTCTTGAGGAAGTGTATATGACACAACCTGAGGGTTTTGTATCTCCAAGTGAAGCCACTAAAATATGCAAGTTGAATCGATCCATTTATGGATTGAAACAAGCTTCTCGATGTTGGAATCTTCGTTTTGATGAGAAAATCAAAGAGTTTGGTTTCATCAAGAACGAGGATGAGCCTTGTGTTTACAAGAGAATTAGTGGGAGCATTGTCATTTTTCTGATATTGTATGTGAAGGACATACTGCTGATCGAGAATGACATTCCGACCCTGCAAGTTGTTAAGAACAGGCTAGGGGACTGCATTTCTATGAAAAACATGAGTGAAGCGACTTATATACTCGGTATTAAAATCTATAGAGATGGATCGAAGAAGTTGTTGGGTTTGACCTAGAGTACATACATTGAGAAGATGTTGAAACAGTTCAACATGCTTGAGTCCAAAAAGGGATTCTTACTCATGTCTCATGGTGTGAGTCTCTCTAAGGACCAGTGTCCTAAATCTTTGGAAGATAAGGACCACATGATGTTGATTCCATATGCTTCGGCAATTGGATCAATCATGTATGCAATGTTGTGTACTCGACCCGATGTCTCATATGCTTTAAGCATGACTAGCACGTATCAGTCTGATCCTGGTGATGGTCACTGGATAGCTGTCAAGAATATCCTAAAGTACTTGAGAAGAACTAATGATATGTTCTTGGTGTTTGGTGGAGAGGAAGAGCTCGTTGTAAATGGTTACACGGATGTTAACTTCCAAACTGATAGGGACGATTCAAAGTCCCAGTCAGGTTTTGTATTTTGCCTTAATGGAGGGGCTGTAAGCTGGAAGAGTTTCAAGCAAGAGACAGTTGCCGATTCTACAACAGAGGCCGAGTATATCGCTGCTGCAAATGCGGCGAAGGAGGCTGTGTTGATTAGGAAATTCATCGGCGAGCTAGATGTAGTTCCCAACATTGTTGATCTCGTAGTTCTCTACTGTGACAACAGCGGTGCAATTGCACAAGTTAAGAAACCTAAATCTCATCAACGCTCCAAGCACATACTTAGGCGGTTCTATCTTATTCGAGAGTATTGTCGATCGAGGAGATGTGAGCATTTGCAGAGTACCGACTGAAGAAAATATAGCGGATCCACTGACAAAGCCTCTTGCGTAAAGAAAACATGATGGTCATGCTAGATCAATGTGTATTAGATACCTGAATGTTCATCTTTAGTGAGAGCCTTGTGGATTGCACATTTGTTGATTGTTTATTCATTTGATGAATTGTGATTTGTACTATATATTTCATTTTACATTTATGGCAAGTTCTTTTATTATGTCAACTGTTTCTATTTGATAGATTAATTAGCATAATAAATGCCCTTAGAATGTTTGCTTCCATAAGAATTCAAGTGCGTGACTTGAATGTGAGGACCTATGTTTATAAGAAGCTTCATTCTTAAATGGTCCCTAATCGAGGTATCATCTTAGAAATTAGGGCGAGGATGATACTTTAAGACTAACATATGCGTTGACTGATGACTGGTTTTCACAGGTCATGATATTGTGATATCAAGTCATGTCACGACCCGTCTCGACAAGAGTCAGAGTGCGCTTCGGGGCGAGCCGTGATGCCACAGGCATGGGCGAAAAGGAATCCATGCCTGCTAAAGTAGAAGCAGAAATACTACAAATAACTTTAAAATAGTTACTTTTGAGTAAAACAGATTGATTTATTGTGGAAGCTTTAAAATGTGAGATTGAAAGAGGTGCACATGCATTTTTGCAAAAGAACTTATGATACAAGTTTTGGAACAAATTTTTATGCAGTGATCATCGCAGATGAATCAGCGTGCAAAACATGTCAAATTCTAGTACATATAATATTTAGCCTAGCAGTTGTCCATGAAACATGAGAAAATGGCTTATCGTAATTACTACATAACAGAAATATCCGACAGTAAAAGAAATGAAATAAAAACGCAAAACCTGAAGCTTGGCGCAGATCGGCTCAGGAAGCAGACCGCGCAGGCACGAACGCTAAGGCAAATTCCAAAACAAGAAGGAAAAGCCTCAAAACATTGAAATACAAAGAACAAGCAAAATAAAATACGAGCAGGAGAAACAGAATATTTGTGTACCGTTTTTCATGAAGCAGATCTAACAAGACAAGCAAGCAAGTGAGACAAACAGAAATATCTAGAATTATCAGATTACTCTGAAGTATAGCATAAACATTCTTGCAACGACATAAGCTGTAATCGTTGAAATGTGTAGGTGTTTACAGTGGGTGCACATGGTTCACACTCAAGTTCAATTGCAAGTCTTACTAGAATAAGAGTATTTCCTGCTTACCGTGACCATGCAATCAAGACGATGCACCACTTAAACCCTAGCTTCCAAGATTTGCTTAGGACACGCAAAACCTAAGTGATTCAGAAATTTAAGCTCGCTATGACCGGTCCTTTATTCCAATTAGCGATTCAAGAGGGAACCCAAGTCAAGGAGTCTCATCAATTAAACCATACGTTTCAATGTTAACTTACGTTATTAATGATTTAGTGCAGGATTTCGTGGATTCTAGCATATCAAGACATGTAACCAAGATATTGATTCAGATATACAAGAGTATATTTTACAAATGTGAAACGGGAGGAATCAAGTTATAGAACGTTATTTAATCAAGTCTTGGAACAAGACAGGCATAAGAAACAAGATTCGATGACTCAGAGAACTCGATAGAGTGTTTTGAAACTTGCGGGTTCAAGTATTCACGAGTAATAAGATTGCTATATATCATTTTCTAGGATACCAAACATTCATTCAGGTTGATCCATTTCAAGACACGATTAATTTCTAAGTAAACATGTGTACTATCCGAATATGATAGAAAAATATCGATCATATACTTGCTAACCAGAAATCATTACTATTATTATCATGACGCTTGTTACACATGCTCAACAATCTATCATTCCTTGAATTATCCATCAAATAAGAAATTCATTCATCTAGGTGACTAATCAAAATAACATCATTCATGTTCACGAATTCGTGTCATTTCAAACACGTGAAACCTCAATTTATTAACAAGTCAAATCAGGGATCTAAGATCTAAATTTATTTGATGAAACGTGAATTCAACGGTGAAACATATAATTATAAGAACAAACACATGAATTGCAGCTCAATGTTTGCAAGAGAGAAGGATTTCTACTTGCCTTAACTAAGCTGAAGCTGGCGGAGGCGGCCAAATAGCGCGAGCAAAATTCCAAGAACCTGATCAAGCACAACGAAAGCGAATGCTGCATAATTTACTACGCTAACTAAAGTATTCTACGACGCGGAAATTAAACAAAGAGGATTAACAGATTTACCTCCCTCAAAAGTGAGGGGAGGAGAGATTACCACACGAAAACGGAGACTTGACGGCGCTTAGGTTGCGGGAAACCCTAAATCGGAAGGGTCTTTAAGAGATCCCGCCAATTGGAGCGACGAACGACGCCGGGGAGCGGTAAAACCTAGAAATTGGACGGTTATAAATCAAGCAAAAATCTTGAATCGCAAAATATCCGAATTTGGAGCGCAAACTTTCCAAGCAAATGCAAGGAAATCTGAAATAGGAGGGGAAGGAGGAATTCCTTACCCAAGGAGGCCAAAACCGAGCCCAAAGAGGAACATCTCGCAAACACCGGCCCAAATGGAGAGGAAGAGGGCTGCCGGAGGAAGAAATTGATGCTGACCACGAGAAGGAGGAGGCCTTGCTGCTAGGGGGAAGGTGTGCTGGTTGCTGCCGGCCCCCAAGAGGAAGACAAGGATTGTCAGCCCTTCAGGAAGGAGAAGGAAATGCTGCTGCCGGCCCTAGAGGAGGAAGAGCAGGAGGCTGCCGACCCCTTGGAGGAGAGGAAGGGGTGCTGATGGAGGGAGGAACAAGGCTGCTGGAGGGTTGCTGTCGGCCAGAGTAGGAGGAAGCTCCTGTCGACCTCTGTAGGAGGAGGCGTCGCAGGCTGGAAGCAGAGGCAGGGCGGCTGGAGGAGGAGACGCCGGCGAGCAGGGAGACGGAAGGCAGGAGTCGAGCGAGAGGCGGGATGCATGCGGAAATCGGGAGCGGGAGACGCGCCTGAGCGGCTTGCGGGAGCCCTAGGCCCAAAGATTAATAATCGGGGGGAGGGGGGCTGCGGCTGGGGAAGAAAAGTCGGGGGGGGGGGCTGTCTCGGTTAGGTAAATCCCCTTTCTTTTCTTTTCTTTTTAAATGAGACATGGGTTGCGGCTAGACAAAAGAGGAAGGGAAATACGGGTTGTTACATTCTCCCCTACTTAGGAAGTTTTGTCCCGAAAATTTCTTAGGATTCCTTAAATAAGGTCTCTCTTATGGCGAAGATTCAGATGTCATTCTTTCCAACAAGGTTTTCAAATCAAGGCATGGAAGCTAACTATGAATATGATGAAACAGAAAGGGAAACAAGCGCGGGGACTTACCAAGATCAAGAGAAGATTTGCAGATACTTGCTTCGCATAGCAGATTCAAGTTCTCGAGAGAATTATTCAAACTTTTCATGCATTCAAAACACAGTTATCATAAGGATGATTTTTCTTTCGAATCTTGCGTACTTGATACTCTACGATCTTAGCGGGTATGGACAGATACGAAGGATTGGATTCAGGGAACAAGAGAATTGCTTCACTTAGCTCGGAACTGAGAGATAAGACTCAAGAATTCGGGAGCGAAAAATCATTGCACGATGGGGTAACTTACTTGCGATGTTGACGCTTAAGAGCTAACTAGAAGGGGATACTAAAGAATCAGATGAGATCGATAGTCGGGCAGAACAGGAAGACTGAATACGAATATCGGAGATTTGAACTAGAGATTCTAAAATATTTCCTACTGTCAGGTACATAAATTATGTAATCATTATAACATTTTCATTGGCCAACTCTAGGTAATGATCATGCAAGTGCAACCATGAGATCGTGTGCGATACTAAGCAAATAGAAAAACCATGCGTGTGCAATCATTATTGTTGTTCTTGGCTGCACACTTGTGAAATGATTTATGATATGAATGCAATGAATGGATACGCATGCCATGTTAAGCGCCCATATCACTTAACATGTCATGCATATTATGATTCTAATGCCAACGCACTTGAAAATATTAAACCGCCTATACAATTTAATATTCGCAAGCGGTGAATATCCTTAGTGGAAATTCATATGCACAAAAATGTTAAGTTTGCCCATGCTCCCTTAGCATTCGTGTGCATACTACTCATGCTTATGAGTGAGTGTGTGCGTGTTTCAGCCGCGAACAACACATAATGACAAGGTGCGTGAAGTAATGATGCATGCATAAACATTTATAAAATAAGATTCAAAATATTTGATAATTGTAAAATACTTTATCTTTAGAGCCTAACCTGACTCTGATACCAACTGTCACGACCCGTCTCGACAAGAGTCAGAGTGCGTTCGGGGCGAGCCGTGATGCCACAGGCATGGGCGAAAAGGAATCCATGTCTGCTAAGGCGGAAGCAGAAATACTACAAATAACTTTAAAATAGTTACTTTTGAGTAAAAACAGATTGATTTATTGCGGAAGCTTTAAAATGTGAGATTGAAACAGGTGCATATGCATTTTTGCAAAAAAACTTATGATACAAGTTTTGGAACAAATTTTTATGCAGTAATCATCGCAGATGAATGAACATGCAAAACCTGTCAAATTCTAGTACATATAATATTTAGCCTAGCAGTTGTCCATGAAACAGGAGAAAATGGCTGATCGTAATTACTACATAACAGAAATATCCGACAGTAAAAGAAATGAAACAAAAACGCAAAACCTGAAGCTTGGCGCATATCGGCTCAGGAAGCAGGCGGCGCAGGCACGAACGCTAAGGCAAATTCCAAAACAAGAAAGAAAAGCCTCAGAACATTGAAATACACAAGAACAACCAAAATAAAATACGAGCAGGAGAAACAGAATATTTGTGTACCGCTTTTCATGAAGCAGAGCTAACAAGACAAGCAAGCAAGTGAGACAAACAGAAATATCTAGAATTATCAGATTACTCTGAAGTATAGCATAAACATTCTTACAACGACATAAGCTGTAATCGTTGAAATGCGTAGGTGTTTACAGTGGGTGCACATGGTTCACACTCAAGTTCAAGTGGAAGTCTTACTAGAATAAGAGTATTTCCTGCTTACCGTGACCATGCAATCAAGACGATGCACCACCTAAACCCTAGCTTCCAAGATTTGCTTAGGACACACAGGACCTAAGTGATTCAGAAATTTAAGCTCGCTATGACCGGTCCTTTGTTCCCATTAGGGATTCAAGAGGGAACCCAAGTCAAGGAGTCTCATCAATTAAACCATACCTTTCAATGTTAACTTACGTTATTAATGACTTAGTGCAGGATTTCGTGGATTCTAGCATATCAAGACATGTAACCAAGATACTGATTCAGATATACAAGAGTATATTTTACAAATGTGAAACGGGAGGAATCAAGTTATAGAACGTTATTTAACCAAGTCTTGGAACCAGACAGGCATAAGGAACAAGATTCGATGACTCAGAGAACTCGATAGAGAGTTTTGAAACTTGCGGGTTCAAGTATTCACGAGTAATAAGATTGCTATATATCATTTTCTAGGATACCAAGCATTCATTCAGGTTGATCCTTTTCAAGACACGAGTAACTTCTAAGTAAACATGTGTACGATCCGAATATGATAGAAAAATACCGATCATATACTTGCTAACCAGAAATCATTACTATTATTATCATGACGCTTGTTACACATGCTCAACAATCTATCATTCATTGAATTATCCATCAAATAAGAAATTCATTCATCTAGGTGACTAATCAAAATAACATCATTCATGTTCACGAATTCGTGTCATTTCAAACACGTGAAACCTCAATTTATTAACAAGTCAAGTCAGGGATCTAAGATCTAAATTTATTTGATGAAACGTGGATTCAAAGGTGAAACATATAATTATAAGAACAAACACATGAATTACAGCTTAATGTTTGTAAGAGAGAAGGATCTCTACTTGCCTTAAATAAACTGAAGCTGACGGAGGCGGCCAAATAGCGCGAGCAAAATTCCAAGAACCTGATCAAGCACAACGAAAGCGAATGTTGCATAATTTACTTCACTAACTCAAGCATTCTACGACGTGGAAATTAAACAAAGAGGGATTAGCAGATTTACCTCCCTCAAAAGTGAAGGGAGAAGAGATTACCACACGAAAATGGTGACTTGACGGCGCTTAGGTTGCGGGAAACCCTAAATCGGAAGGGTCTTTAAGAGATCCTGCCAATTGGAGCGACGAACGACGCCGGGGAGCGGTAAAACCTAGAAATTGGACGGTTATAAATCAAGAAAAAATCTTGAATCGCAAAATATCGGAATTTGAAGTGCAAACTTTTCAAGCAAATGCAAGGAAATCTGAAATAGGAGGGGAAGGAGGAATTCCTTACCCAAGGAGGCCAAAACCGAGCCTAAGGAGGAACATCTCGCAAACACCGGCCCAAACGGAGAGGAAGAGGGCTGCCGGAGGAAGAAATTGATGCTGACCACGAGAAGGAGGAGGCCTTGCTGCTAGGGGGAAGGGGTGCTGGTTGTTGTCGGCCCCCAAGAGGAAGACAAGGATTGTCAGCCCTTCAAGAAGGAGAAGGAAATGCTGCTGCCGGCCCTAGAGGAGGAAGAGCAGGAGGCTGCCGACCCCTTGGAGGAGAGGGAGGGGTGCTGATGGAGGGAGGAACAAGGCTGCTGGAGGGTTGCTGTCGGCCAGAGTAGGAGGAAGCTCCCGTCGACCTCTGTAGGAGGAGGCGTCGCCGGCTGGAAGCAGAGGCAGGGCGGCTGGAGGAGGAGACGCCGACGAGCAGGGAGACGGAAGGCAAGAGTCGAACGAGTGGCAGTATGCATACGAAAATCGGGAGCGGGAGACGCGCCTGAGCGGCTTGCGGGAGCCCTAGGCCGAAAGATTAATAATCGGGGGGAGGGGGGCTGTGGCTGAGGAATAAAAGGGGGGCTGTCTCGGTTAGGTAATAAAGAGGGGATGGGCTGCGGTTAGCAGAAATGTAAATCCTCTTTCTTTTCTTTTCTTTTTAAATGAGACATGGGTTGCGGCTAGACAAAAGCGGAAGGGAAATACGGGTTGTTACAAGTCATCACATGGTACTTGTTATGGAACAAGTTGTACTGGACAAACCCACCGTGAGACTACTTTGTGGATTGTTATATGAACGTGTCACAAGTAGATCTCAAGTGACAATGGTGTTTGTGGTTCTTTGACCTGAAGTCACAACAATCATCAAATGAGGAATATCGTACTTTGATACCATCTAAAGTCTTCCCTGAGAAAGGTTGATGCTAAGGGTGGTTATTGGGTATGTTACGAATCATTTGGATGTTTGTGTGTGGACATAAATGGAATTTGTCTTCCTATATTACAGGAGTTACATCTATGGGCCCCTCAATGGAAGCAGACTGTGAAATGCATGACCATGCTGGGTTGTATCAATATATGATATTGGGTATGTTACGAATCATTTGGATGTTTGTGTGTGGACATAAATGGAATTTGTCTTCCTATATTACAGGAGTTACATCTATGGGCCCCTCAATGGAAGGAGACTGTGAAATGCATGACCATGCTGGGTTGTATCAATATATGATATTGAACTTACCACTTTCTAAAAGTCTATTCTAGATCAAGAAAGCATAGGTTGAACAATTATGAGGGTGACACGGTCCATGCCTCTAGTTCAATCCGGATGTAAAGGACAAAGGGACATGACAACACTGATACATTGATCACGGACAGGCTTGTTTGAGTTGTGAACTCTTATTGCTTGGGTAACAATGATGCCTTGCTAGATACCGCTTATTGTTTTTGAGACTTTTGTTGATACCTTCTAGATCAAGTGGGAGACTGTTGGAGATTCTACGGTGATCCGGAAGTAATCAAACAGTTAGTCTCACTGCCAACGCAATATGAGTCTATAGAGTCGCACATAAAAGCGTTTGGAGAAATTGGAGAAAGGATTGTGTTGGCCTTGCTCATATTAGATATGAGTGATAAGACCAATCATATGACTATTTGGAGTTGAGTTGGTTCGGGAAGACTGCTCCTAGATATTGAGAATATTATATGGAGCATGTCGAAGAAGGCTACAAGACGATATTATGAATATCGTCGAGAAGACTTCAAAACGACATTGTGAATGTCGTGACAGAAAGGCTGTTATCAGGATCACAAGCCGATATTGTGAATATCGACTCGTGATCAATGTCGTCGTCGAGAATGACTCGACGACATGGACTAACAAGAATTTCGTCGAGAGTGTCTCAGAGATTTCGTCGAGAGTGTCTCGACGATTTCGTCGAGATGTCTTGACGAGTTCGTCGAGACTGTCTCGACGACAAATTGTCACTGGTCCTTTCGTCGAGACTGTCTCGACGAATGGTTGCATTCGTCGAGATGTCTCGACGATTTCGTTGAGACTGTCTCGACGATTTCGTCGAGAGTGTCTCGACGAATGAAGTGTTATCCCGATGAAACTTTACTGTTCTATTCTAAATGGGTGTGCGGTCAGCGGGGCTGCGATCTGCCTTAAGCCTCTGGGTATAAAAGGCCAGAGCTTTTAGGTTTTCGTAAATTAATCGATAAAAAGACCGATCGCATAGGAAGCGGCGACAGAGCAGGAACGCGATCCCGAACGGCGTACCCTACCCGTGCGGGAACCGTTCTGTAGATCAAAAGGAATTGTTCCTTGAGATCGTTCTGTTCCTATAGATCCATAGGAAGTGTTCCTGTGGGATCTAGCCGCCTCCCGTTCATCCTTCGAAGTCGCCGCCTCTCCTTAGACGGATCTAGTAATCCGTGGAGACGTAAAGGACTTTCCTTCTCCGACCTAATTCTTGTTCGACAAGGACTTTGGGTTCTCCTTCGCTTGTGTGAACTTCTGTAGAGGTGCAGATCTATTTCTGTACTAAATCCTTTCGACGAGTTTGCCGATTTCATTTGAGCCGCAGGAACAAGGAAGAGGACTCGGAATAAGATTCCTATTCCTAGAAGAATTTTCTTGGAGCATCTAATTGAGTAGTGAATCAATTCCGCACAAGTTATTTATATATTGCAACAATTTCTTGACTCATGGTTTTAGCAAGATCCTTACAAGAATCTTTTGGGTTGTTTTTGTATATTCCGCTGCGCACATTTGATGTGACTACCCCCTAAGGAAAACCCAACAGCTGGGTCCTTCGAGAACCTTCTCTCTAATAAGAGCCCAAAGGAATTAGAACATTCAAGAGCCCCTAACACACATACCACTTCCCCTTATATAGATGAGGGAGGGCACTTAATAATAACAATAATATTAGAATGATTATTAATAATCAATATTAATTAATATTTCATTAATTAATATTAACTTATCAAATTCATACTAATTAATAACAAATTATTTTATTCCACGAAAATAATCACGACGGCTTCCAATTGCGCGCTCCAGTGGTCCCGACGAGTGGCCCCTCCGGCGAATGCGATAGGGTAAGTTACCAACACCAAAGTAAATTCTGAATACTTACAACTTGCATGAATTGAAATACAACTTGCATGAATTGAAATATTAACACGAGTGAACAAGTAAATAAGTGTAATTTATATTTAAGGGAACCCTCGAGTATCTATGTTTTGAAGGCAATATACAAACATAATCAAGTGTAAATCTCTTTCTTTACCTCATATTTTTTTACATGTTAGCTTCGATTATTGTATGTATATTTTTTTACAAGTCTTTAAGTGTGTTATTTCGAGTTGTATGAGTCTAGTGTTATCAAGTCGAGTTATGACGAGTCTTTAGGATGGTTTTTAATATTTCATGCTAATGTTTAAATAGACCCCTTGGGTCATTGTATGAGCTATGCATGAAATTATGAATGTTATATCCCTCTCTCTAGTGTTTTTCTCCTCATATTTCTAGGGTTAGGGTTGAACACGACTCCCTTCTCCCTCTCCCCTCGCATTCTCCGCGGGTTGAGCTCGGCTCCCCTAGTATCTCCGCCTCCACCGCCACCTCCCACGACGTTACGGGCTAGACACATAACTACTTGGCATCAGAGCTTTTTGATCCACCCTCACACATCCTTGATCGATCTTCCTATGCAGCAAACCGAAAACGACGACCCGCAATAGATGAACCCACCGCTTGTTTTTGTTGAATTTTGTTGAAGTGGAAGTTAGAGGACTTTTGGACCTGGGCGGTCTGGGAGGAGGTCGAGCGGTCTGACGTGACCGCACGGCCTGGCGGTCTGCATCTGCGGTCTGGCTGGTCTAAGCCTAGCTGCGGTCTCCTGGCTTGATCGCGGGTATGGGTCCAAGGCGGCTGAAGGTGAATGTCGCGCGGTCTGTCTCTAACAGCGCGGAGGGATGTTCGTCTTCAGGTGTGCGCGGTCTGTGTATGACCGCGTGGCGGGTTGCCTTCCTCAAGGCTGTGGCGGTCTGGTGTGACCGCACAGCTTGATCCAGGTTTTCTCCAGAATGCGGTCTGGTGGCTGACCGGGCCTTCTGGTGGTATTCGCGGACTAAGAATCATAGTCGCGCGGTCTCAGTTCGCGGTCTCAGGAGGAGGCTGGTATGCGAGCTGGTCGCTGTTCGCGGTCTCAGGAGGAGACCGGCATGCGGACAGGAGTTCGCGGGTTGATGGCGAACTGGCTGTGTTCGCGGTCTCTGGCGAACACAGGGGGTGAACAGCTTCGGGCGGTCTGGCGATCTCCGTGGAGTCGCGATCTGCTGTGAGAGTGGCGGTCTCTCATGGTTGATGTTGGAGCTGGCGAGTTCACTAAAATGAATCAGGAGCTCTGTTGCTGATCGCGCGGTGTGACCGGTCAGGTCGCGCGGTCTGGAGGGTGGTGATCCTATCTCATAGGGTGGTGACTGGATCAGGTCTCAAGCCTATAAATAGGAGCCACTGTAGCAGCAAACATAGACACACCAAGTGTAAGCCGAGTTCTCTTCTTTCCTGCGGTCTGTATTTGTCTGACCGGGCGGTCTGCTGATTGAACTCTTCTTGTGCAGCTTCTGCGGATAGTGCGGGCAGCAACGATCATCTCTTCCTCTGAAAGTGTTCGGGCGGTCTGCGGCTTGGAGTTGTGGTGCTGGAGTTCAGGAGAATCAGGAGTTCGGAAGGAAGGGTGCGGTCTGATTGGCGATCTGGTCTTGTTTTGAGATCGGCAGCGGGTTGCGGTTTGGCGAGTTACCGAGGTCGCAAGAGAGACCGCGCAGTCTCAAGTTATCTTCAACTTGTTTTTATTTCCTTTGGTGTTTGTGCTGGCGAAATCATGTCTCGCCAAGCATGCCTTGCCTTGTAATTTGAAGTTGCTATAAATAAAGATCAGTTGTTTGCCTCCATTTGCTTCTGGTTGTTTGGCTTGTGAACTCTAAGTTGACTAACTCCTGCTCGCTTCATAAAGATTCGAAAAATTTCACATGGTATCAGAGGGAGGTTGGAGTGGTTGAGCAGTGAGTGACTTAGAGTAGCCATCGCCTTTGTGAAGAGGGAACCAGTGGTAGAGCAATGGAAGCGAGGGGTCTTGGAATTGAAATGCTTACATCGACTAACTTCAAGAAGTGGAAGTCGTGTATGCAAAGCTATCTTCTAGGTGAGGACCTCTGAGAGGTAGTTGGAGGAGATCAGACACAGGAAGTTGTCCCGGAAGGGGATAATGGGGCTGAGGTGAGAACTTGGAGAAGGACGAATGCGAAGGCAGAGTTCACTCTGAAGAGAGCAATTTCACCTGATCTGTTTGATCACATTTTGGGGTGTGGATCAGCTGCGGAGATCTGGAGAGCCCTGGATGGGCTGTTTAACACGAAGAATGTAGCGAGGCTACAGTTTTTGGAGAATGAGCTGGCAAGGTCGGCTCAGGGTGATCTTTCTATCTCCACTTTCTTTCTGAAGATGAAGAACTTGTGCGCTGAAATCTCAGCATTGGATCCTGATGAGCCTATCTCTGAGGCGAAGCTGAAGAGGCACATCATCTGCGGCTTGCGGAAGGAATATGTTGCCTTTGTGACGTCGGTGCAAGGATGGGCAAATCAGCCGTCTCTGTTGGAGCTGGAGAACTTGTTTGCATCGCAAGAAAGTTTGGCAAGGCAGATGGCGGGGGTGTCAGTGGCTGGGGGAGATGGCGAAGTGCTCTTCTCAGGCAAGAAGAAGAAGTGGGATAAGAAGAAGAAAACCGCTGGAGGAGGCTATGGGCCTTCAACTTCTGGGCAGCAGGAAAGGGGGTATGCTCCCAAGGCTGACGGGAAGAAGAAGGGGGAAGGTCCGAAGTGCTTCAAGTGTGGCAAGTATGGCCACATCAGGAAGGATTGCAAGGTGGTAACCCAAGCTGGGCATACTGCGGAGAAGGAGGAAGCTGAGACCAGGCACTTTGGAGGAGGTTGGGGAGGAGCCTTCTCGGCTTCTGTTGGAGCTTCTGCTCCTATCAACTATCTGGAAGACTGGATCGTGGACTCGGGGTGTGGTCATCACCTTACCGGAGACGAGACCAAGCTTTCTTCTGCACAGCCCTATACAGGTAACAATGCAATCATTACTGCTGATAATACTGTGCATCCAGTAGAGAAGGTGGAGGTTGTTTCCTTGGGCAGTGATAGAGGGCCACTTACTTTGAAGAGTGTCTATCACGTGCCCGGTATGAGGAAAAATCTCTTCTCCGTGACCAACGCTGTAGACGCTGGGTATCACGTTCTGTTCGGCCCAACAGAAGTGAAGTTTCTACGCAATTTTGAGGCCGTTAAGGCCGAGGTCGTCCATGTCGGGAGACGGGCAAAGGACTTGTTCATTTTATCAACAAGTTCCTACGTCGACAAGATGAAGACGAATGATGGTGTCGTTATATGGCATGAAAGGTTGGGGCACGTAGGGATGGACAAGCTGAAAGCTATGGCAATGAGAGGTCTGGTCAAGGGCCTGCCAAGTCTATCTTCCTATGGAGAGGGTCATGTTTGCGCAGGATGTCAGTTCGGCAAGTCTCATCGACTACCGTTTGACAAGTCGCAGACAAGGAGTAGTGTGCCGTTGGAGTGCATCCACGGTGACTTGATGGGACCAACTACTACCCCAAGCCTCGGAGGCAGCAGATATATGCTGGTGTTGATCGATGATTACACCAGATATGTCTGGGTATATTTCCTGAAGGAGAAGGCGGAGGCGTTTGCCAAGTTTGTGGAATTCAAGGAGCTCGTGGAGGGTCGGCTAAGACTGCAGGTGAAGAAGCTGAGGACTGACAACGGAGGGGAGTTCACCTCCAGTGAGTTCTCTACTTTTTGCAGGAAGGCAGGCATCCGGAGAGAGCTCACTTGTGCACATACTCCACAGCAGAACGGAGTTGCAGAGCGGAAGATCCGTCATCTGACGGAGACCTGCAAGTGTTGGCTGCATGCCAAGAGTATCCCAAAGTCCTTCTGGGCGGAGGGAATGTCTTGTGCTGCATACGTCATCAACAGGATGCCTCTGAGTCCCATCAACATGTTGACTCCACATGAGATGATGTTCAAGGAGAAGCCAAGCGTAGCACACCTTAGGGTGTTTGGTTCCACCTGCTACGTGAATGTTCCAGATGCTCTTCGGACGAAGCTAGATGCGAAAGCAAGGAAGCTAGTCTTCGTGGGATACGATAAGCGGAAGAAAGGATGGAAGTGCATGGACCCGGAGACGCGGAGGTTTGTGGTATCTCGCGACGTCGTGTTCGATGAGGTGACATCTTACAAGGGGTCTTCTGATGTGGAGCTACCAGAGAGCAAGGTGGAGGTGCCGGAGAAAGCTGTGGAGGATCTTCAGGTGGAGCTACCTGTGTCACCAGGTGGTCCATCTCCTTCTAGTTCCGAGACGGGGGCTTCTAGTTCAGGGAGCAGGGGGAGCAATGTTCCTAGCACGTCTGGAAGGGGAGCTAGGGAAGAAGCAGCTGAAGACAATGCGGTTCAGGGGAAGGAGCTGAGGAGGTCGAAGCGAGCGATCGTCGCCCCTGATCGCTATACAGGAGGAAACGCAGTGAGCTTCGTCTCATGTTTCTTCGCTGGTCCCTTGGATGAGAGGGAGCCGTCGAGCTTTGAGAAGGCCAGAGGCGTGAAGGAGTGGGACATTGCGATGCAAGAAGAGATGACAGCTCTCGAGAAGAATGAGACCCGGTCTCTTGTGCCTAAGCCCAAGGGCACCACTCCTGTTACATGCAAGTGGGTCTACAAGCTCAAGAAGAAAGCTGACGGCAGTATCGAGCGGTACAAGGCTCGCCTTGTAGCTCGGGGATTCTCGCAGCAGTACGGTGAAGACTACGAGGAGACTTTCAGTCCGGTGGCAAAAATGACTTCAGTTCGGTTCATCATTGCCTTGGCGGCGTTCAGTGGATGGGAGATTTGGCAGCTCGACGTCAAGAACGCTTTCTTGTACGGCGAGATTGACAAGGACATCTTCATGGTCCAGCCACCAGGCTTTGTGTCTGAAGACTTTCCGGAGCATGTCTGCAAGCTGAAGAAGGCCCTATATGGGTTGAAGCAAGTGCCGAGGGCGTGGTACGGGAAGATCGCAGAATATCTCCTATTCTGTGGATTTGGTGCTTCAGACTCAGACTCAAGCTTGTTCGTCAAGAAGAGCGGGGAGCTTCAGGTCATCGTGCTCTTATACGTCGACGATATGATCGTGACGGGGAACTTGAAGGAGGAGGTAGCACAGCTTCGGGCCGAGCTGTCCATCAGGTTCGAGATGAAGGACTTAGGTGAGCTTCACCATTTCCTTGGACTCGAGGTGCAGAGGAAGGAAGGTGGAGTGCTGGTGACCCAGGCCGGATATGCGGAGCGGATCGTGGAGCGATTCGGCATGAAGGAAGGGAAGTGCACTTCCACACCTCTGGAGAAGGCTATGAAGCTTCGGAAGGATGAGGGGAGTATTATGCAAGATCCGTTGGTGTTCCGAGCTCTGGTTGGGAGCTTGATCTATCTGACGATCACGGGGCCGGATATTGCATATGCAGTTAGCAGAGTGAGTCGATATATGGCGGAGCCACGGGTACCTCATCTGCTAGCGGCCAAGAACATTCTGAAGTATGTCAAGGCGACCTCGGACATAGGTCTCCTATACAGGAGGGATGCGGGCCTCGAGGTGCACGGATACATGGATGCTAACTACGGGGGAGATTCGGATGATCGGAAGTCGACGTCTGCATTCGTCTTCATGGCGGGCCCTACAGCTATATCGTGGTGCAGCAAGAAGCAGGATTCCGTATCGGTCTCCACCACGGAAGCGGAATACAAGGCTTCGGCCTTGGCAGCTCAGGAAGCCATCTGGCTTAGGAGGTTGGTGGGAGACGTCCACAAGGAGGTTCGGGGGCCGACTATGCTACGCGGTGACAACGAGAGTGCTCTCAAACTGGTTACCAATCCAGTTTGTCACGCGAGGACCAAGCATATCGAGATCGAACACCACTTCATACGGGAGAAGGTGCTGGAGGGATCTCTTTCGGTCGAGCATGTTCGGAGTGCGGACAATGTTGCGGACATCTTCACAAAGGCGCTGGCAAAGGGGTCGTTCACACGGCTAAGGAGCCTACTGAGGCTAGTTTCAACTTCCCACTTCAAGGGGGAGTGTTGAATTTTGTTGAAGTGGAAGTTAGAGGACTTTTGGACCTGGGCGGTCTGGGAAGAGGTCGAGCGGTCTGACGTGACCGCACGGCCTGGCGGTTTGCATCTGCGGTCTGGCTGGTCTAAGCCTAGCTGCGGTCTCCTGGCTTGATCGCGGGTATGGGTCCAAGGCGGCTGAAGGTGAAGGCCGCGCGGTCTGTCTCTAACCGCGCGGCGGGATGTTCGTCTTCAGGTGTGCGCGGTCTGTGTATGACCGCGTGGCGGGTTGCCTTCCTCAAGGCTGTGGCGGTCTGGTGTGACCGCACAGCTTGATCCAAGTTTTCTCCAGAATGCGGTCTGGTGGCTGACCGGGCCTTCTGGTGGTATTCGCGGACTAAGAATCTTAGTCGCGCGGTCTCAGTTCGCGGTCTCAGGAGGAGGCTGGTATGTGAGCTGGTCGCTGTTCGCGGTCTCAGGAGGAGACCGGCATGCGGACAGGAGTTCGCGGGTTGATGGCGAACTGGCTGTGTTCGCGGTCTCTGGCGAACACAGGGGGTGAACAACTTCGGGCGGTCTGGCGATCTCCGTTGGAGTCGCGATCTGCTGTGAGAGTGGCGGTCTCTCATGGTTGATGTTGGAGCTGGCGAGTTCACTAAAATGAAGCAGGAGCTCTGTTGCTGATCGCGCGGTGTGACCGGTCAGGTCGCGCGGTCTGGAGGGTGGTGATCCTATCTCATAGGGTGGTGACTGGATCAGGTCTCAAGCCTATAAATAGGAGCCACTGTAGCAGCAAACATAGACACACCAAGTGTAAGCCGAGTTCTCTTATTTCCTGCGGTCTGTATTTGTCTGACCGGGCGGTCTGCTGATTGAACTCTTCTTGTGCAGCTTCTGCGGATAGTGCGGGCAACAACGATCACCTCTTCCTCTGAAAGTGTTCGGGCGGTCTGCGGCTTGGAGTTGTGGTGCTGGAGTTCGGGAGAATCAGGAGTTCGGAAGGAAGGGTGCGGTCTGATTGGCGATCTGGTGTTGTTCTGAGATCGGCAGCGGGTTGCGGTTTGGCGAGTTGCTGAGGTCGCAAGAGAGACCGCGCGGTCTCAAGTTATCTTCAACTTGTTTTTATTTCCTTTGGTGTTTGTGCTGGCGAAATCATGTCTCGCCAAGCATGCCTTGCCTTGTAATTTGAAGTTGCTATCAATAAAGATCAGTTGTTTGCCTCCATTTGCTTCTGGTTGTTTGGCTTGTGAACTCTAAGTTGACTAACTCCTGCTCGCTTCATAAAGATTCGAAAATTTTCACAGTTTTCCAGTCTCAGAGTCAGCGATCCTTCACCTGTCATTCGTGCACGATCCAACAGTCTGGATGACTCGACCCCTCCGACAACAGTTCTTCCGGCCTATGATCAATTTTTCACCACGCTATCTTCTTCTTCAAGCTCTGTCACATTTGGTATTTTCCCATCTGGATCGCTCATTGCAGACCACGCCGATCCCTTCGTCCCCTAGCTTTACGCTTGTCGCAACTCTCAGTTGCAAACCACGGCCCCAGTACTCACAAACGTGACATCCACGAGATCTCCACCACACCATCTTTTCGCGAACCAGTCTAGTCGGAGTCCTTCGTCTCTACTCCAGCCGCTTCATCTTTCCGCAGTCCAGTCCATCCAGATCCTTCCGCCGCTACTTCAGCCACTTCATCGAGCCGCCCTTATCTTCCTCGAGCCGCCTGCCTGTCGCAGGCCTCTGCATCGAGGACAGTTATTAAGCCTCCCGCTCGTCACGTCGCACGCAAAACTAGCACGACTCGATTCCCGACCTACGCGTGCTCGATTTTTCCATTGTTGTCTCTAGCCCAACCCTTTTTCTTCAAGCTATGAATTAACGAGTTAATTCCTTGTTTGGGAATTAATTGATTATTAATTGTTCAGCATGAAGATTAGTGTCGAAGAGCAAGCCGTCCTCCGTTCGATGTTCGAGAAGTTACTGGAGATGTCGGTGTCCTATGATGTCGCACTTGCGCGTCTCATCGTCAACATTGACTGCCACTTCAGTGGTCCAATTCCACCGGAGCCTCCACTGCTCCCACCACAGTCGTCCTCGATTCCATTTGCACTCGAAGAAGCTCCTCCGTCCTTCGCAGTTATTGTCACTCCACCATCGCCTCCGGTTGTTCCCTCTCAGCAGTTCCCACCACTGGCCTCGTCGTTTCCATGCCCAACGGTGGTGCCTCCACAAATTGTGTCGCCGTCATTGGTCCTGGTGGTCTTCATTTTGCATCCTGTGCTCCAGTCACCTGTTCTGACGGTCCATCTCGATCCATTCCTTCTGAAGACCACTCCCATGTTGGCGCCGCCGCAACGCATTACCGCGGCTCACATTCAGCCCAATTCTCCGCGCCCCTCGTCTGTCTTCATCCACTGGGAATACTCGCCACGATTCTTATGATTTTGTCTGACGGTCTTCCTTCTGCAAGCGCCCCACCATGCCAGATCCCTGCAGTCCGTCGTGACACCTGTACGCATGATGACGGCCCGCCACTCGATGCAACCTCCGCCACAACAACGCTCTACCAGGAGTTGTTTTGGAGGAAAATCAAAGAGCCAGATGATTACGTCGTGCAAGCCTCGTTCAAGCTCGATTTGAAGAGCGCGTGGAATGTTATAGGTCCTCACTCTTCGCGCCGATTATGTTACACATATTTTATTATAAGTTTTTAAGTATGTTATTTCGAGTTGTATGAGTCTAGTATTTTCGAGTTGACTCATTATGAGTCTTTAGGATGGTTTTTAAATTTCGCGCATCTCTTTTACTTTGGGGTTATTTACGCACATGCCACTTGTAATGTTTTAAATACACCCATTGTGTCATTGTTTGAGTTATGAATGAAATTATGAATATTCTATTCCCCTCTCTAGTGTTTTCTCCTCACATTTCTAGGGTTAGGGTTGAGCACGACTCCCCTTCTTCCTCTCCCCTCGCATTCTCTGCGGGTTGAGCTCGGCTCCCCTTGTATCTCTACCTCCACCGCCACTTCCGACGACGTTACAGGTAGGCCCATAACAACTTCTTTCATTGTATTTTAGTTAGCTCGATAATCCCCAAGTACCTGGGTCCAATACATGCGAACATGGCGTATGAAAGCATCGATATACCATGTGAAAGAATACTAAGGACTTATTAGTTACTCCATGAAAGCAATACATACGCTGTGAGACGATACTCTTCAACTCTCCATCACTGGTCGAGACATAAGGAAACCCTATGGTAACAACTAAACATTGAGTAACACTACTCGTCCTACACATGCCTACATGTTATGGTGCCTCTTGACTTCCAATTGCAACCCACTAACTTCTTAATTATGTGGTCGCTTGAAATGAATGTTCTTGGCTGCGAGAGCCTCTCACTCCTTGGGTGCATGATCTATGACATAGGATAAGGTGACGGTCTTGGTGTGAGTATGTTACGAGCCTAGCACTTAACACTGGTAGGGTTGTCGGAGGATGACCGGAGACGAGGGTGATGGCGGAGGATACAACGGAGTCGGAATCGCGGCTTCCTAAGAGGGGCTTGCTAAAGGGATACAGAGAGCTTCCAAGATCTCTTTAGGGTGTAAGAAATAGACTTTCTTTCATTGATGACAATACAAGACCCAAGGGGTCCCTTAAATAGACTTACACGAGGACATAAACGTAAATACGACACACCTGACAAAATGCGACATAAAGATATAATAAAGACATGATGCGACATAAAGACACGATGCGACATAACATAATAAATGAGTAGAACAGAGCCCATAACATCTCTCCCGACCTTCAAATTGAGCTTGAACTCAAGCTCGAACGAGGCTTGCGCAGCTTGATCGCCTGGATCTTTGATTTTCCGCCAGAACAACTCCTGATATCGTGTTGTTGTAGCGGAGGCTACATCGAATGACAGGACGTCAACGCGCTCCCTGATGGCAGAAAGGATGGTGAAGAGCGGTCGGAACGAGGGTGCCCGACACCTGCGGACAGTCGAAGGCGACGGTAGCGCGGACGGAAAAAGAGTTGCGGAGATCATAAGTGGTGGCGCCGACTTGGGGACGATCGGCAGAATAAATGGATCCAGAGCGGACAACGGAACAAGACGCCTGAGAAGAGGCGGCGAGGAGGCCGGAGGGGCTGACAGAGAGGTGCTGGCAGAGTAGGGGCCGGTAGAACTGCTGGGGGTGGCGAGGCCGGCGGAGGAAACTGCGGTTCGAGGACCACTGGCGGCGATGGTGGTGCTTCGTGAACTCGGAAAGTGGTGGAGCTTCTTCAGTCGGCGGCGAAGAAGACGAAAATTGCGTCGGGAGGTGGCCCACAGGGTCTTGCTAAGGCAGGGGTTGCAGAGGTGTGACTGATGGTCATGAAGGACTTGTCGGAAGTGACCCCCTAAGGAGTGTGTCAACGTTGCAAAAATGAAGGCCAGAAATTCCCGCTCCTCGACACTAAACTTAACGTCCGTCGATATTTTTTGTTGACTAAGTAATTAATTCGATCAAGAATTAATTAAAAAATAAAAAAATTGGGAAGTTGTTGTTGCCCTAATACTCTTGAACTGGTAGGGGGGCTCGAGAAGGGAGGAGGGGCGCTGCTATGCGTGGGGATCGAGAAGGGAGGAGGGGTGCTGCTCAGTTGGTGAGGGTGGATGAAATCTCCACGCCTCAAGGAGGTCTGGGGTTCGATCCCCAGCCTCAACAACCCGCGGCATGAATAATGGGTGCCGAGAGGGGTTGGGGTGTAGGGGCCGCGGACCCTGTTACGGTTGGGGGACCCAGTGATGGTTGTGGCCTGCCACGACTGGGTAACGCACAGGGGCGACTCCGAGCCCCAACCATAACATAAAAGTTCACTTTTATGATACGACGGAGGCTCGGGGTCGCCTCAGTGCGTTACCCACCCGGGCGCACCGGGGTCCAACCCGCCGTATCAGGGTCCGCGGCCCCTACACCCCAACCCATCTCGGCACCCATTATTCATGCCACGGGTTGTTGGGGCCAGGATTCGATCCCTCCCCCTTGAGTAGTGGAGATTTCATCCACACTCACCAACTGAGCCGCCGAGATGGGTTGGGGTGTAGGGGCCGCAGACCCTGATACGGCGGGTTGGACCCCGGTGCGCCTGGGTGGGTAACGCACTTAGGCGACCCCGAGCCTCCGTCGTATCACATAGCTCCGATAAAACATGCTAGATCAATGAGCTGAGATTACCCGAAGCTTAATGAGTACCAATCCTTTAAGAGAAAGTAAATACAAAAAAGAAAGATAATATGCTATGTTGATCATACGACATAAATTATGAACTTGAATTAATACGACATTATATATCTTTTACATGAGCATAGACATAATTATGAATAATCATGGTGAACGGCATAAACATAAATACTATTTCTTAGTGGGCAAACTATAAGAGTCTCTCACAGACATACAATTCTAAAATAATTGCTGGAGCATCATGACCTCGATCATTATCAAAGCCTATCATAACCCTTCTCAAAGGTTAAGTTTTTCTAGATCCTCTATTCGAGGTTAAGGAACTAGCTCTCTAATACGAACAAGAGGATGAATGCTTGAATTAATGAAACCACGGATACAATCTGGAGCAAGCTCCGGCCAACTCTCGGAGGCTGGTTCCTTCAAAGAATTTCTCTCTAATGAGAGCCCAAAAGACAATGATCAAAAGATAACCTAGCTCCCCAAAACCACCCTTATGTAGGGAGGGGGGCTCACATCAACTCTATTAAGCTTTAAAAGAAAATACTAATAATAATAATGATGATACGACGCCGCGTGCGCGTAACAAGACACCATGTCAGAAAAATGACCTTGACCTTGAGGTCGGCCCGCCGCCCGCCAATCAGTAATGATATGCACCCGGTTGGGATGCGTCGATGTGCTCAGGGGGTCTCCTGGTAGTCCGTCTGAGAGCAGAAGGGCGTCAAGGTCGGCGGCGGTGAGCGTGGCCACGTCATCGCCGATGAGGACCCGACACTCCTTCACCGAGCACGCATGACCAGGAGAGTAGGGTTGCTTGCAGCGGAAGCACAGACCCTTGCTCCGTAAGTCGTTGTACTCCTGATTGGTCAGGCGGTGTGTATGGAGATGTCGAGTGTTGGTTGGGCCCATAATTGGTGGCCGGGGTAGGGCAGGTGGCAGAGGTGGAGGTTTGGGATGGGTCGAGAAGTAAGGTTGGGAGGAATGCCTGGAGGAAGGTGATGGGTACGGAATGTCGCCGGACGTCGCGAGGAATTCCGCCTCCACAAGGGGGGAGAGGTTGATGACTTGGTGGACCGTTAATGGTTTGAAGGTGCGGAAACGGGAGCGGAAGAGGGGTTGCAAACCGTTCATGAAGAACCCCAAGTAATGGTTTGGGGGGAGTCCGGTAACATGAGTGACCAATTCCACGAAGGCATCAATGTACGAGTCAATGGATCCGGTGTGACAGACCCCGCAAAGTCGCTCGATCATGGGGTCGGAGTAGCGGTCGTCATACCGCTGAATCAGGGCCTCGGTGAGATCTGTCCAGGTGAGGGCGGGAGAGGTCTGGCGGATCCAACGGACCCAATGGAGGGAACACCCTTCCATGCCGATAAGTGCGGTGGAAACCCGTTGCGTCGGAGGGGTCTGGTGGATGTCGAAAAACTGTTCGGCGCGAGCAATCCACTCAAGGGGGTCAGTCTCGTTGAATGTGGGGATGTCAGGTCCACGGTACGGTGGAGTAGGTAATTTCATCACTGCGGGTATATCGGGGATCGTAGTGCTGGGGGATTCCACAGCAGAGGCGGCAAGAGGCCCGGAGTGCTGGCTGGGCTGTAAGTTCTGGAGCATGGTCAGAATCGAGGCGAACTGCTCGGTCTGTGCCTCGAGACGGTTGTTGATGGTGGTGAGGGAGTGTTCGAGGGCTTCCACGCTGGATTTCATCTGGCTCTTTGGCATATGAGGACGACTGCGCCGAGCTGGAGGTTGGCAGAAGAGTGCCGGAGCCTGGGAAGGGGCGCTAGCAGCGGACGATCGCTGCGGAAGAGCAGGCGGCGGAAGGAAGGAACTGGAATCAACAACAGGCGCTGCGGAAGAGCAGGTGGCGGCGGAAGAGCAGGCGCTGCGTAAGGAACCGGTCGCGGAAGCCGATCGATCGGTGCGTCAGATCGATTGGGTGCGGCGGAGCGAGCCGTGCTGATGCAGCTGGACGCTGGCGACGAGGCGCTGGACGTTGTCGATCTGGATGCTGTCGACGAGGTCGGATGTGGCGGATCTGGACGCTGGCGACGATCAGTGCGAGGTGCGGATGTGGCGGATTGATCGTTCTGTCGAGCGAGGTGATGGATGCGGACTAAGCTGGTTCACGTGAGCCTGGACGATGGGGGACGAAGCACCGACGGCAAGTGCAGCGGGCGGTGAGACAGGTCGGACCAAATAATACGAACAAGAGGATGAATGCTTGAATTAATGAAACCACAAATACAATCCGGAGCAAGCTCCGGCCAACTCTCAGAGGCTGGTTCCTTCAAAGAGTTTCTCTCTAATGAGAGCCTAAATGACAATGGATCAAAAGATAACCTAACTCCCCAAAACCACCTCCTTATATAGGGGGGGGGGGGGGGGGGGGGGGGGCTCACATCAACCCTAATAAGCTTTAAAAGAAAATACTACTACTACTACTACTACTAATAATAATAATAATAATAATAATAATGATACGACGCCGCGTGCGCGTATCACTCTCACATGTATTAGTAGTCACACCACTTGCTCATTAGATCAGGGGAAAAAGTGAAAACATGTGAGTAGAAAGTTAGGATCCCAGATACTATCTTAAGGGTGTTCCACACGCACATACAAAAATTTATCTCCATGCATCATATTTAAACTCAAGTGACGTGGTGCATCTAGAATTAGGGGCTTGAAAATTTGATGTAGTTCAGATTAACATTCCATTAATTTCAATTCATATCAAAAGCAAAATAATTTGCAGAGCTTGTCCTGCTGTTCTTCTCTATTGAAATTCCCTTTTTCTTTCCCCCGAGATTAACTGTCTTTATGTGCCTGCAGAATGATGTGGTTGCAACCTCATGGTTGAACGATGAAGCAGTAAGAATTGCAATTCATGCTCAGCCGGTAATAGTTTTTTCTTGCAAAACTCCGAAGCATCTCTTCCATCTGATTACTATACTATATCAAAAAGAAAATTGTGTGGTCATGATTCTAAAATAGGGCCATCAAATGAATTTGAGCTCTTCAATTTCAAATTTTTGGAACTAACAGTTCGTGTAGTTTTTCAATATATAAGCTAACATAAAATTTGAAATATAGTGGCCGTGCACCGCGTCCTCCTGTGCGTAGTGTGGGCGACAATAGTATTTGATTGTCGTTCAAGTGATGGTCAGGTACAGTCGCCGCCGCACGTTGGAGGACCTCATGCACGGACGTTAGTAGTTTTAAGAGCTAAAAGTTGATCCAGCTTTCCACTTCTCGTCTCAGAAAAGCGTGACAGGCCCTTGGGAGTTATGCACTGATAAGATAGAATTCTATCATGATGCTGGAAGCATGATTAAGTATCACAAGAATTTGACTTCCCAAGGTTATCGTGTACTAATATTCAGGTACTATATGTTTTATTTTGGAGTATGTCATAGTTGTAATCAGCGTTGTGGATATTGTCCGACATTGTTGACATGACCGACATAAAGATTTCACCGACAAAATAACACGTTTTCGATTTTTTTTTTGCAAAATATTCTTTTGAAATATATCGGCCGATATATCAGCTATCATCTGATATATCCACTGATATATCTGCCAATATATCCCGACGATATATCAACTAGGTGTTTTAATTTATTTTATTTAATGTCTATATTTTTATAGACAAAAAACAAAATTGTTTTGTTGTCAGAGTAATTTTGTCCTTACTATCGATTATCTTCCTTCTTCTCTGGCTTTTTTCCCTGCGCCCATCCATCATTGACTTCAATTCGTGGATTGAATGTTCCTTTTCATCCATCGTCGTCGACTTCCTGGCTTCCCGGTCCTCTGACTTTATTTTATGCGTTGTATCACTATTACTTGTGTAACATGAAAATGCTTATTAGCGTTAGTTAAATTTGAAAATATAATAAATATTAAATTGTTAATATATTAATATATCTAAATAAAAAAAATAGATTTATATTTAATTATATATATTAATAATTAAATATTAAAGCCCAGAATATGAAATATCCCCTATATATCCTCCGATATATGAAAACCGACATGAAAAACCTAAACCGATGTGTCCCTAACATCCAACATCTGCAACTTTGATTGTAACATTATTTGTGTACGTGAAATTACCATTTAGACAGAGTTACGAGACCAGTTTTTCCTTACAAAATTTGTTATTATTTATTGAAGAATTAGGAAGGAGAAAGTTGATTAAAATGGTTTGATAAGGTTAAGTTTAAGGCATGAGCAACACTCGTCAAAATGGTGCGGAGAATGTTGACCTATAAAGCCGACCCAAAATAGTTTCTACATGCTATTGATGATGACCAAAAATGTGTTATTTTTAAGTTCATGAAACTGATACTCGAAGTAAATGTAGAAAACACGAAGATGAATACACTAATCGGGAGGCATGCTCTCACCGAGATACTATCAAGGATTGGTTCCTTCACCTAACACGAGCATACAAAATCCCTTCCATCTACCAATAAGCCTTTTTTTATAGAAATATATGCATGCATAACAATACGGTAGACAAATACAGAACCTTGTATATTCTTTCTCAATAATCAAATACAATGTATGAACGCAAATATATAGGAGGGAGAAAGAGAGAGGAAAAACTTATACACAATGTGGGACTAAAGAGAAAGAGAGAGAAATACGAAAATATATGGGCTCCAATGGGGCCATTACATGGGTTTTTCTAACACTCCCCCGCAAGCTGGAGCGTACAAGTCGTAGTCACCCAACTTGGACAGGAATTGATAAAATAGGGTGCTTGATAGGGCCTTGGTGAGAATATCAACAACTTGGTCGGTACCCGAAACATGCTTTAATTCTATCTTCTTCATTTGAACTTTCTCCCGGATGAAGTGACAGTCCACTTCAATGTGTTTCGTTCTTTCGTGGAAGACTGGGTTCTTAGCTATGTGTAAGCAGCTTGACTGTCACATAGTAAGATAACAGGTGAGGAAAGTTTTACTCCTAGATCAGCAAGAAGACTTTCAAGCCATGTGAGTTCAGAAACCACGGATGCCATCGAACGGTATTCCACCTCAGCTGAAGATCGAGCAACCACAACTTGTTTCTTACTACACCATGTAACCAGGTGACCCCCAAAGTAGGTACAAAAACCACTAGTAGACCGCCGATCATCCAGGGAACCAGCATAATCTGCATCAGAATACGCAACCAATGTTGGAGTAGAGGATGAGGTTTTGTATACCAGCCCTTGACCGGGGGCTGTTTTCAGATATCTTAGGATGCGTTCGACGGTCTGAAGATGGGACATTCGAGGGAAATGCATAAATCGGCTGACAACCCCAACAACAAAGGATATATCTGGTCTTGTGACTGTAAGGTAAATCAGTTTCCCAACAAGACGTCGATAGTATTCTGGATTTGGAAGAGCAAGATCATCATCAGAGGCATGTGCACACAGCTTGTGATTGACATCCATAGGAGTATTAATTGGCTTGCATCCAGAGTAACCAGCATCCTGAAGAAGATCGAGACAATACTTCCGTTGAGAGAGGACAAGTCCATCAGGACGTTTCGCGATCTCAAGACCAAGGAAGTATCGAAGGTTCCCCAGATCTTTGGTTTGAAAGACGGAACCAAGATGTTGTTTGACCGCCTGTATTCCTTTTGAATCATCTCCTGTGATTAGGATGTCATCGACATACCAATAGAAGAACCGTGCCGATATTTCGATGTCGAGTGAGCAGAGAGAAGTCTGTCGAGCTCCGAGTAAAGCCAACCTCCCGAACAACCTTATTGAATTTATCAAACCATGCCCGGGGGGATTGTTTGAGACCATAAATGGGTTTCTTAAGATGACATACTCGGGACTCCCCCGTGGTCTCAAACCAGGGAGGTTATTGCATGCATACTGTTTCTTGTAGGTCGTCATTTAAAAAAGCATTCGTGATATCCAGCTGATGGAGAGGCCATTGACGATGCATAGCCACTGAAAGAAGGACATGAAATGTGTTGATCTTGGCCACCGGAGAGAACGTTTCCTCATAGTTGAGAACTTGTTGTTGAGTGAAGCCACGAGCCACCAGTCGGGCTTTAAGACGGTCAATTGTCCCATCCGGAGCATGCTTGATTACAAAGACCCATTTGCAACCAACAGTAGTCTGGCCTGGAGGGAGAGGAGTCACATCCCATGTTTGATTGGCCCAGAGAGCTGTCATTTCGTCGTCCATGGCTGCCCGCCAGCCCGGATGTTGAAGAGCCTCCTGCACAGAGTTAGAGATAGAAATAGAGGATAGAGAAGTAGCAAAGGTGTGTAGCGGCGGGGATAGGCGATGTAAAGATACATAGTTCGTCATGGGATGAGCGGTGGAGGACGGTGTCGGATCAGCAGGTTGCAGAGTGTCAGAGGTCGAGGCTGACTGCATTGGGGCGACGGAACGAGGAAGGCGACGAGTGTAGACACGGAGAAGAGGAGGCTTGTTGGGAGCGGGAGTCGGGACAAGGAGGGATGGTGGAGAGGTGACTGGGATTACAGATCTAGGTAAGGATTGTGGTGGAGGAGGGGGGTTTTGGTTGGAGAAGAAAGGTTGATCTTCCTGGAAGGTAACATCAGCGGAGACTGTCACCTTGCGGGTAGTAGGAGAGTAACAAACATATCCTTTCTGAGTACGGGAGTAACCGACGAACACGTGTTTGGCTGCTCGTGGTGCCAACTTGTCTGTCGATGGACCAAGTAAGTGAACATAGCAGGTACATCCAAAGATGCGAGGGATGAGAGAGAATGGTGGAGTAAAGGGGAAGAGGAGACTAAACGGAGTAGCATTATGAAGGACGGAGGAAGGGAGACGGTTGATGAGGTAGCATGGTGTTGACAACGCAAAGTTCCAATAAGCCTTGGGTACCTTCATTTGAATCATGATGGAGCGAGCAACATCAAGAAGATGTCTATTTTTGCGTTCAGCAATACCATTTTGTTGGGGTGTATAGGCACAGGATGTTTGATGAATAATCCCAAATTCTGAGCAGAGGTTGGCTAGTTCATGGCTAGTGTATTCGTGAGCGTTATCCGTTCGGAGGTTTTTTATTGGTTCGGAAAATTGAGTGCGAATCTCAAGGACAAACGTTCGGAACACACGGGGAAGTTCAGAGCGTTCACGAAGTTAGTATAGTCATGTCGTTCGAGAATAATCATCAATAAACGTGATAAAGTAGCGATAACCAGAAACACTTGTAATTTTATACGGGCCCCAAATATCAGAATGTACTAAAACAAAAGGAGCAGAGCTCCGAGTACAATGAGGAGGAAATGATGAACGGTGTTGTTTACCCAGAATACATGAATCACAACTAAAAGAAGGAAGATAAATCTATGGAAGAGCCTTCTGGAGGACTGGAAGAGTAGCATGTCCGAGACGTCGGTGCCAATCAACTGAGGAGACAGAAGAGAGGATTGTGGGGGAGCATCAAGAAGGTAGAGCCCATTTTGCAGTCGTCCTTTACCAATGATACTCTGCGTCTGTCGATCCTGCATAAGAAAGGAAGAGGAGGTGAATGTCACAGAGCAATTCAAATCTGTAGTGAGGTGACTGACAGGAAGTAAATTGAACGGGCAGAAGTAAATTGAACGGGCAGCCCGGGACGTGAAGAGCCGAGCGGAGAGAGAGAGGAATATCAGCCGAGCCGGAGACAGGGACAGTGTCGCCATTGGCCACGGTGATATATTTAGGATGCGAAGAGTGCAAGTATTGAGGTGGCTTCAGCGAGGTGATGTGATGAGTAGCACCTGAGTCCACTATCCAGCGTGGTCCAGTGGAGAGACATGCGATACCTCATTGGAGATGGAGGCGGCGGAGGCAACAGAGACAGAAGGGCGGCTGAGCAGGCCATGGAGTTGCTGGAGCTGGAGGCGAACATCTTCAAGGTCAGCACGAGTGGCAGAAGGACTGTCGACAACGACAGAAACTGCTGGACGAGGAGGACGACCATGCTTGCGGTAGCAGGTCGCCTCAAGATGACCATCCTTTCCGCAGAACGTACACTTAGGACGTGGTTGGCCTCCGCGACACCCGCCCCGAGAGCCTGACCGTCCTCCACGAGTAGCAGGAGGGAGAGGAAGTAATGGTGCAGACGAGTGCTGGAGAAGGACCAGTGAGGGTGGTCTCGTAGTATCAGGAGGAGGTGATACCTTTAGCAGCATGGAACACACATCGGAGAGTGATGGAGTAGCAGCAGAGGAGAGGATCTGAGCCCGAATGCTCTGAAGATGAGGCGGGACACGAGTCATCATCATGGCAATACACACCATTTCTTTCTGAGCCCGTTGAGCTGAGAGATCCGTAGTTGCGGGCTGATGCCGGATCCAGGCTTCGGCCAATGTCTTTGCCTGAGCAACAAAGGAGGTCAGGTCGGCAGCACCACCAGTGTCAAGAGTCTGTAGATCCTTGATGATGTCATATAGGTGTTGGAGACTGTCCTTGCCGGAGTAGAGAGAATGGAGCTCATCCCACATTGCCTTGGCCGTCTCGTGATACATGGCCATTCGATAGGGTTCGCCATCAAGGGAGTTGAGGAGCCAAGTCTGAACACGACCATCGTCCCGTAGCCAGTCATCTGTAGGTGCAGAGAGAGGGTCCTTATTGAGATGATGCAGAAGTTCCTTAGATTGGAGGACCCGTCTGACAGAATGCACCAATTCAACAAAATTCTTCTTTCCAGCAAGGGAGATGGTGGTGATCCTTAACTCATCACGCACCTCCAGAGCAGGAGTCATGCGGCCTACCGGAGAGGGAGTAGGCAGCCCCGAGGAGTCCGTCGAAGATACCATGGATTTTTAGCGGAGAGGCGACTAGACAACAGGACTGCGCGAGCAGGGAGCATGGAGACCGCAACAAGCAGAAGCGAGCAGGACTGCTGGGAGGAGGCCGCCCGGTCTGCTGGAGGAAAACCGTTGGGAGGTCGGCACGATTGCTGGGAGGTCGCACGGTCTGCTGGAGGGAGACCGCAAGCAGAGGCAGGCCGCAGGGAGATGCAGGCCGCTGAAGGAGTGGCCGCAGGGAGAGGCCGCTGAAGGCAGGCCGCAGGGAGAGGCCGCTGAAGGCGGGCCGCAGGGAGAGGCCGCTGAAGGAGAGGCAGACCGCTGAAGGAGAGGCCGCAGGGAGGAGGCCGCACGACCACAAGGAGCTCGGCACGAAGATGCTGAAGGGCGCTGAAGAGGCCTCTGCTAGCAGGAGAGACCGCGGCGAGCAAGAGAAGCCGCGGCGATCAGAAGAGGCCGCTGAAGGGCGCAGCGAGCAGGTGGGACCCACGGAGGAGAGGAGAAAAACTATAAAAGCATATGAGGAGGAAGGATAGGAGGAGGAACCACAGGAGGCGCAGACCGCAGACACGGTTGCGGTTTGAGAAAGCAAGGGGGTGGGTTAGCAGTTGCGGTTTGAGAGAGCAAGGGCTGCGGTTAGCAGAATGCTAGCCGCCCAGATGCAGATCGTGGTGAACTTCCGTAGGACCGAAGGCTCTGATACCATGTAGAGAAATACAGAACCTTGTATATTCTTTCTCAATAATCAATTACAATGTATGAACACAAATATATAGGAGGGAGAAAGAGAGAGGAAAACCTTATACACAATGTGGGACTAAAGAGAGAGAGAGAAATAAGAAAATATATGGGTTCTAGAATGGATCATTACATGGGCTTTTCTAACAAATACAAAAAGGACAAGCTAAATAATTAATACATTTAAAGAGCTTGCCACTTATCAGGGTTGGCCGGTAACCTTGAACATGGAAGAGAAAGAGAGAGAGAGGGAGGGGTGGCTGTGTGTGGGAATATTAGGGAAGAGGGGGGAGTTCTTTAGGGTTGGGTTGGTTGGGAGAGGGTGTCGACCTCTCGGGCTGAATAGCATGAGGACATGGTCGGTGCATTCATTAGGAGGAGATGGTCGGCGTAAGGTTGAGGAGATCTACGCATGCTACTTCAGACCGACAAAGTTGGCAGGTATGGCCTAAAAACCTAATTTGTTGTGTCCATGAGTATCAGGTCGAGTCCTATGCGTACTAGGTTCTAAAATCTTTTTTTAATGGAAGGGATATGTATCTGCCATCCTTCATGTGTTTGGGCATATCCACACCAAAAATATACCCAGTACAGGTACGCAACCCTATGAGAAAAGTTTGTGCTTCCTATCTTTGTACTTATTATATCATCATCCATGTACAAAGATCCTTTAAATAATGTTAATATATGAGCTCAATTCATTAAACCTAATAAATCATCAGAGTCTTTTTACAAATCAACAACTTTCAATTCTTGCAATTGGTGCTTAAACAAAATACCTAATTTTTAATAATACAGCACCCAAAAGTAAGTTAAACCACATGATCTTCCACAATTGATCCAATTTTCCTAATAAGATCATACCACTTCGCTGTTCCCTTTCTTCTAAGCTCCAAATCATGCACATTGTCATTTTAATTGGGATACGCTTAAAGCCTAGTGAGTAAAAATAACCACTAACACACTACAAACAAGGAAAGAAAAGTAACAATATGCATGCCATATTTATGACCATATCTTTAGTCATATAAATATATAATCTACCTACGGCTCTTAATGATTTTTAATATACAAGCAGACGGGGGTTTCCCCGTGCCCCGGCGTGACAATACACATGCCGTTCGTCATCCCCGTAAAATTATCTCGCTAAATATAAAACTTAATAAAAATGGAAGGGATAATGATATACCTTTTAAAATAGGCAACAATACTAAATAGGTCCTTAAAGTTTATCACCTTTTTGAAATAGGTCCCCAAACTAATTTTTGCTTGAAATTAGTCCCTAACTTTCTATAACTAACTAAATCAGTCACATTTAACGGGTTTTTTTTTTTCAAAAAATTAAACGAAATATGTTTGAACTGCCGCCGGCTGACGGATCATCACGTTCACACCAAACGGCAGTTCTCTGCCACCGCTCATAGAGGCTCTACAGGCTATCCTATGTTTCCAGATCCTTGTCGGTGAGATCCATGCGCAGGCCGTCAGCGCTGCTATTGCTAGCGCCACCAGGAATGTGGTTAAAACTAGGAGCACCTTCATCTTCTTCTTTTTGTTCACTCGTGTGAAGATATATGAATTGGAAGGGGAGAAAGGTTGGGATTTATAGAAACAGGGGATGGGGTGGGAGTTTCTTGTGGGTATCAACTTCAACGACACGACATCGTACGATCCATGTTTTGAAGCTGGTAGAGGCTGGATTGCCATGTTTCGACTAGTGATTGGATATTTGATCCAAACCCTAAAAATTCAAAAAATTGGCCATTTGGACCACTATTTTCTTCGACCCTGCTGGTCTCCCACGCGGTCTCCGCGTTGCAGAGCCACTGCCGGAGCTCTAAGGTTGCTGGTCTCTAGTCGCGCTAGCTGATTTGTCCTTGTTGCTCTGTTCCGGTGAGTGGATTTGTAGATCCAGATTAGGAGGCGGAGGTGGCCGCATGAGCGAAAGAGCACGAAGCGGTGATGAACGTGACGATCCGTCAGCTGGCGGCAGTTCCAACATATTTCATTTATTTTTCTAAAAAAAGTTAATTGGGACTGATTTCACTAATTTCAGAAGATTTGGGGACTAATTTTAAGCAAAAATAGTTTTGGGGTCTATTTCAAAAAGGCGATAAACTTTAGGGACCTATTTAGTATTTTTGCCTTTAAAATAAAACAAAAAAACACAATTAAATGTAATTATAAAAAAATGTAAAATTTGTAGTAATGAAGGGGTAAATTTGGAAAGGTGAATGTTTCACCAAAAGGTATTTTTCGCTTACACCATGATTTCATGATAGCTTTAAGGTATTCTAAAAGAGTCATAATGTATTTAAACCATCTTTCATTATACTCTACTCCTGATTATTCTTCATAATATATGAATCAATTCATGCTTTAGGAAATATATTGAGACATTATATATATATGCAATATGTAAGGGATCTTCTTCTTGAAGTTCATATTATGGTCTTGCATCATCTGGTGTTTGTTATGAAGTATAAATGGTGTGGTAGCTTTTACGGTTAATGTTAAATAGAACTTGAATGACTAATCATTATTACACAAATTGAAAACATAAATTTTTCTACATAACAATGATTAAAGACATTTATTTGATACGATCATGATTTCCAAGGCCATCAACATGTCCTCCTATCTATCTATGTAGCCTTAAGGATTTTCTGTAATTATGTGTACAACACTCCTATATAAGGGTGTGATAGTCTTTTAGAGTATCTTGGAATATTAGGCTTTAGGCTCTCTTTGGAGTTTGGAGACAAGGCTCTTTGAGGGATCATGCCCTCAAGAGATTAAGTCGAGTTTGTCTCTGTGTCTTGTATCTTTCTTTGTATCAATCTACAATTTCGTTTGACAATAGGAAAAGCTATAAACTGGTCTGACCTGCCATAACAATTAGGGTTCATTTCGAAGCTTTAATTTCTCTAAATTTTGGATTCATCAACACAGTCCCACTACCTCCTTGTTCAGCTTGTCCATGCTTCTTCGATACCGATGGGTCTTGGTCATTCACTTCCGCCATCACTCCCCGCATCCACGTTGTTCGAGTTCGCCGATTCGATCGTTGTCCCTATTCACTTCCGTTGTCTCTCTCCATCGATTTGACGTCTCCGAAACCCGCGCATGTTGCCTCAGCCGCGGTCAATTTTCCCGCGTTTCAATCGCTCCATTCTCTTTCTAGGGTCATCCATTACATGCCCTGGGCCCATTCCATGGTCCTCCGTGCCAACGAGGATGCCCCAATTCGGCCTCCACCAATTCTGTTCTCTTGGGCCGGCCCAACGCTCGGTTAAAAAATTTCACTCTCCTCCTCTGCGAGCTCACGGCTACCATTGTCAACCGTCCACTGGCACCTCCACTGCTGCCCAAAATCATCCCTCCATTGACTACATGGGGTTCCTACAACTCGCAAAGGACATCCACTCGGTCTACCCCCATCAGATTGAGATTCCAATGTTTGACAGCACCAACCCCCTTAGTTGGATTGCTTGTGCCGAGCAATTTTTCAACCATCAGTCCACCCCAGCCAACTAGAAGGTTCCCATTGCGACTATCTATATGAAGGGCCTTGCGCTCCACTGGGTGCTTGGACGCGCCAACATGTCTCTGATCTCTCTTGGCCCATCTTAAAGGAGGAACTCCTGCGCCACTATGACATGCATCAAGCAGGTAATGCCCACGAGCTTCTCATCTCCGTTCATCAATCTGATACTGTCACCACCTACATCATTGAGTTCATCAAGCTTTCCATGCACATCACCGGACTATCCCCTGACCATTATCTGGGATATTTCCTCATGGGCCTGCAGCTCCACATCCGTCCTCTCCTTCGTGTCCACAACCTGTCTACTCTCTCCCGTGTCATGGAGCAAGCTTGTTGCCTTAACGAGGAACTCTACACAGCCCAGTCATCCTTCTTTAATCGTCCACCTCTGCTACCGTTGAAAGCTTATCAACCTCTTCATCGCCCGGATCAACCACCTCCACCTGGACTTCTATTGATCGGCTTGCCACCCCGTTTTCCGTTGATTCCGACTCCATCGGTACCCCCACCACCACAACACTTATCTCACCAACAGTACCTCGAACTTCACCGCAAGGGCCTCTGTTTTCGCCGCCACCAACCGTTCCCGCCCACCCACAGATGCTCTCTCAAAGACTCATGCTTCCCGCCCACCCACAGATGCTCTCTCAAAGACTCATGCTTGTTGCTGAAGATGGCTATCCCGATTTTGTTGATTTGAATCCTCTGATGCACGCTGCTGAGCCGTACATTCCTCAATCTTGAGGACAAGATCGATTTTCGTGAGGGGCGTGTTGATACGAACACGACTTCATCTACATGTCCTCATATCTACCTACGTACCCTTAAGGTTTTTTCCTTAATTATGTGTATACCACTCCTATCTATATAAGGGAGTAGTAGTGAGTCCTTTAGAGTATTTTGAAACATTAGGCTTTAGACTCTTTTTGGCGAGAAGGATCTTTGAGTGACCCTACCCTCAAGCGATTAAGTCGAGCTTCTCTCAGGATCTTGTATCTTCCTTCGTATTTTAGGTGCACTCTGCGCACCTAACTCAAACACTAAAGAATTTCAACTCATTTACCTTCAAGCAAAATTTCTCTTTCAAGCACTATTTACTTTCATTTTTCTAGTGGACGTAAATTTTTGAATAGTCTGTCCGTGAAGCTGACGTAAATTTACGTCCACTCCAAAAAATGGACGTGAATGTGTCTAAATAATTCTCAATCAAAATTTTTTCTTGACAAACCCTATTTAAAATTGTATTTTTCACCAATTAAAGTTAACAAAATACATAATATATATATAAGTTTAGTAACTCTTTGTGCACACATTTTAGGTGCCCTGAGTGCGCCTAAAATTTGGTCATTTTGAAAATTACAGATGAGAAGCATCTTGGATGCATCTATTGACCTCCATAGCCTTTATTTTTGTAATAATGCATGGTCCTAATTTAAAACAATACTGCCAAACAATCAACTCTTACAGAAGTATCTAAGTTCTCTTAGGTCTGTTCGTGGACGGAATTGGAGCTTCAAAATTGATTTGTCTCATTGGAATTTGACCCCAAATTCTTTTCGGAAGCCCCAATACCATCCAAACGAGTGGGCCCTTACTGATCTCTAATTGCTTCTACTAGGCGGACATGTTTTACTGTTCTCACTATTCTTTGATTGTTATTCGTTTTCATGTAAAACATTTCGCAGCGGTGACCACGACATGTGTGTCCCCTTTACTGGTAGTGAAGCTTGGACAAGATCATTGGGATATAAAATTATTGATCTATGGAGGCCATGGTATGTTCAAGATCAAGTTGCTGGGTATGTTGACTTCTAACTCTCCATTTCTTGGGTTTCTTTACATGATTTTTCTTGTATTAGTTGTTAAATCATCAGTGGTGATAAATCTTGAACTCAACCTACATTGATGGTAATCATGGTACCAATATTCCAAAAAAAATTCTGTGCCACTATGTGCGCCAAAATGTTAGTTTGATTTCATATTTTCAGTATAATTACTAAAACTTCCCCAAGAAGTTAGCATCATTACAGGTTGCACCCCTCTTACTTTTGAATTTACAAAAACCTTCCCTGTAAGTTTATATTTCATAACATCCATGCACAAAAATACTCCCTACAAGTAAATTTTCAGGGGAATCTTTTTGTGAAATGTACTCTTACAGAGGAGGTTTTTGTAATTTCAAAAGTAAGAGAGGTGCAACCTGTAATTTAGCAAACTTAGAGGGGAGGTCCCGGTAAATGACTTTTTTTTAATATGAGCACAATGTCAATGTACCGACGTTAAGCCCGACAAATTTTCTTGGGTAACGTGCACCTCAAAGAAAATTCTTTAAAATAACTAGCCACTACGAATGGAGATCGAAATTGACTACTCTTAAGCTTGTTTGGTGTTGGAAAAATACAGTTGGGCTTAAGGAATGTAATATTGACGACGATAAAGACAGACATAAGAGTGAGCGAGTAATACTTATAACTCTCTCTCAAGAGAGTCCTATGGAGACACGAAAATATGAGTATTATACTACCAAACTTTGGAAGTCCAAATATGAGTATTATACTACCAAACTTTGGAGGACATCCGATTTATTAGATAAGAAACTTATAATACTACCTCTCCCCCACAAATATGTTGGCACATGCATAGTAAACATGAGAGCTCTAGGCTCTGTTTGGTGGAGCGTTTTTGCTCCGGTGAGTTTGGACAAAAACGCAACCATCATAGAATGTATGTTTGGCATGACAACGGTTATGACCGCTACCAAGAAAAGAAAGCTAGTTTTGAACATAAAAGTGAATGAAGTTTCTTAGGTGAGGTTGGACGTTCACGAACGACATTTCATAACCACCGCATTCACGGCCTCCACCGCCATGCCAAACAGAGTCCTAGTAACTTTAACAAGATGATTTTTTTCTTTCCGGTACACCATTTTGTTCTGAGGTATCGGTGCAACAGCTAGATATTTATTGTATAAGAATGGACTCTCTTGATATTAATAAATCCCATGATTCAACAGTTTTCTTTTTCCGCTCCCGCCTTTTGCCCTACAGCGGGGTCCATCCAGCTGAGAGACATGGAGCATCTTGCTTTCAGCATGAATTGGCAGCCCAAAATGGTGGTTAACAGGCCCTTAAAAGGAAAATTTGCAATTTTTTATAAGTAATCAACAGTGTTATTGTCTTCAATCATTTGATGATATTGTTGGTGGCAGCATCAAATTCATCGCAACCATCCAATATGATCTTTAACATGAAATAAGAGATAAATATTTTCAAAGATTCCACTGCCTCCGAATTGAGCGATAACCAGAGTGTCGCAGCCACCTGTTGTGTTACTTTCACCATCATATCCCGTACGAATAGATTATCTTCCCCGGATACTGCACACCGGGGACACAGTGCCCCGGACAGTTGTTCAAATAAAAGCTATGCTAAAGTATTTCGTATCAATTGACCGACTGCAGGTTCACCCAAGGCTACGACAACCACCTTACTTTCGTCACAGTAAAGGTATCAGCTCCAAAGTTGATTATGGAAACTTCTTCTTCCAGTTTATAGAATTTTCACATCAGTTGAAATCTTATGCTAGTATTTTGCATGGTGTAGGGTTCAGGCCACACGGTTCCAGAGTACAAGCCACAGGAGGCTTTGGCTATGTACAGCAGATGGCTGGCTGGTGTAGCCATCTAAGTTGCGCACATATATTATTTCATGTGGAAATATTATTGCCTGCAAACATTAATTTCCTTCTTGATTATAGGAAAAAAATAGTCAAATAAATGTCATATTCAGATTATTATTGAGTGTTTAGGGGATTGGTTGGCTAATGCAGCATGTTAGTGGGGTTTTAGACTCCGTTTGGAGGGACTTATTTTCACCGGTCAAGTGGTTACGATCGCATGAACCGGACTTTAATTAAGGTCCGATTCATGCGGTCGTAACCGCTTGACCGGTGAAAATAAGTCCCCCCAAACGGAGCCTTGAGCTGCCCTTGGTGTTCTACAAGTTGACTTCTTGGATGCTGAGAGAGATGGTCAATTAAAGGTCAATGCACCTTGTTCAGTGGATGTGTATATCTAAGCTTCTAAGGGCTTGTTTGGTAATTGGTTGACCTGTCAATCAAAGGTCAGTGCATCATGGTTGACCCGACGTGTTCGATCGGACCACTGTTTTTTACATATGGCAATTTTAATTTCATTAGAATGAGTGACAGGCACGGGTCTCTGCCTCTACAGCCAACAGCGATAGTACCCCGGTCGCGACAGTACTCCGGCCATAGCATTGCCCCAGTGTGACGGTGCTCCCACCACTCGCAAACTCGCAAGCGATATACTCCGCTCGCAGCTCATTTTTTTCTTGTGCACGAGGGTTTGCGAGCGGCGGGGAGAGCATATTTTTATTGTAAGTTACAGATTTCGTCTATATGAGAGCATATTTTTTAAAATTAAAGAAAAAAATACATAAATTAAAGAAATTGAAAATTTTGTATTAAAGAGCAAAAATTGAAAAGTTGAATGTTTCACCAAGGATGTTTTCCTTTTAATATATAAATTAGAAAAAGTACATATGTTTTTTTACATATAACAATTTTCTCCTTAATTATGACATTTTTAAGGGCTACGAATGCAGTCATATTCTTAGAATTTTCAAAGAATGCAAATATTATTTTGTCTATCTGAATAGCCTTTATTTGGAACCATCAATTCCCCCAAAATGTCATTTTATGCCTGAATTCAACCACGGGAAAGAGCTCTATTCAAAAATACTTGTTTTATGTTCATCTCAAACCACAACATTTTCAACCACAACCACCCACCCAAATAGATCCTACACTTATAGCGGTGTTATCTGTCTTGATCACGAAACCTGAGCGTATTGTTGCTTTATTCCAAGTTAAGATATCTCCAGTCGAGGTTGCTTTATGTTCTTACGAATGGATTAACTTCTTGGCGTATTTTGAAGTGCTTAATAAGCCCATGGATTTTAAGTGCACGGAGTTATTTTTAAGCATTGCAAGATGACAAAGGTCGTCAAAGGCCGACAGAGATGAATGAGAATTAATTTTGGAGAGAATCATATTGATCGTCTCCTCGGTCTTTATTGGTAACTTTGTATCTTTTTAGAACAATTGATTACGAATTGCGGAGTACTTATAAAATGTAGGCTTTTGGGTTGGATTACGGATCGTCTGGGTTTTCCCCTGATTTGGGTTTTTAATCGTAAAAATTCATGTGCTTGTATGTTTGTGTTTATGTATTGTGACTTACATTCTATTTCACAAGTGCTTCAAATTAAGGCTCCGTTTGGGGGGACTTATTTTCACCGGTCAAGCGGTTACGACCGCATGAACCGGACCTTAATTAAGGTCCGGTTCATGCGGTCGTAACCGCTTGACCGGTGAAAATAAGTCCCCCCAAACGGAGCCTAAATCCTCACAAGTATCTTGGATAGTGATTTCTTTAAAAGTTGACTCATTATTTGTGATTGAACTATTTTATTTGAAATCATTAATCAAGTGCGGTTCGCGACACTTGCCCCGCTCGCCAACTTCTGTAATCATTGTCCTTTGAGACTTTGGTGCCCAATATTAGTTGTTAGTACATAGTTTAACATGATACACAAAAGGTTTGAGAATGGAGCAAATTATGAAGTTTAGTGGTGTGAAGTACCATGAGGGACACATGATGGTGGATGATCTCATATATGTTAAGTGATGATATACTCCATTCATTGAGTAAATTCCATGAGATATGTATCATGCGAAGTGAGCAATCGAATACATCGAAGTGTGTTGGTACACCAAATGATTTGTTGAGAAGAATACCGACAACCGTGTGGCGGACATCACATATGCAAATGTGCTTTGAGGGTCCGTTCGTTTCACAGACATTGATATTAAAGTATTGACTTTCAATCCAATATCAATACACATGAGAAATGACATTTAGTTTAAATCCAATTCTTTTGTTCGTCTGTATGATGATTTTCTGTCATAGGAATTGACATTCATTATTTTTTGCTGTTCGTTTGCAGAAAGACTTTCTGACATAGGAATTGATGTTGATCAATGTTGAGCTTCTAAGTTTCTTCCTGCAAATTATCATAAGCAATAGCGCGTTTTTAGCCTAGCGCGCGCCTTTTTCACCTGGGCGCATTTTTTTCGCCAGGGCGCGATTTTTTCGACCGGACGCGATTTTTTCGACCGGGCGCGATTTTTCGCCCGGGCATGATTTTTTCGCCCGCGAGGCGAAAAAATCGTGATCGGGTGAAAAAATCGCGCATGTGGGAAAAACTCACGCACAGGAGGAAAAATCGCCCCGGGCAAAAAAAATAGTGCTCGGGCGAAAAAAAACGCGCCTGGATGAAAAAATAGCGCCTGAGCAAGAAAATCACGCCCGGGGGAAAAAATCGCGCAGGGGAGGAAAAAATCACGCCCAAGGGAAAAAATCGCGCCCGGGGGGAAAAATCGCGCCCGATCGAAAAAATCGAGCCCGGGCGAAAAAATCGCGCCCGGGGGAAAAATAGCGCCTGGGGGAAAAATCGCGCCCGGACAAAAAAATCGCGCCCGGGCGAAAAAAACGCGCCCGGGCGAAAACAATGCGGCCGGACGGAAAAAAATGCTGCATGGCAGAAACAAACGCGGCCGAACGGGAAAAAACGCGGCCGGGCGGAAAAATTCACGCCCGGGCGAAAAAATCGTGCCCGGGCAAAAAAACGCGCCAGGGTGAAAAAATCACGTTCGTGCAAAAAAGATCGCGTCCGGGCAAAATATATCGCGTCTGACCAGAAAATTCGCTTCCGCACGAAAAATTCAAATCCGGGGGGGATTGTGTCCGACCGAAAAAACCACGTCCGGCCGGAAAAATCGCGTTTGGGCGAAAAATTCGCTCCCTGGAGAAAAAATCGCGTCCGGACCGAAAAATAGCGTGTAGGCGAAAAAATCACATACTTGCCAAAAAAATCGCATTCAGGTCCAAAAAAATTGCTCTTCTTTTGGAAAATCGGAGTTGGCGATCTCAATATCAACCCCTGGAGATAGACATTGGATTGATAAGTTTTTAGGTTATTGTGAATATCGTCGACTTTTCACCAGAAAGCCAATTTCATTTTACAATTGTTGGTGCGAACAACACAAATGACTTTCATATTCTCAAAATCAATACTTCAATATCAATGTCTGTGAAACGAACCGGACCCTTAGAGATATTGTATGACAAATGTATTGTCATTAATATGTTATATCTCCTAAAGGAGCTTAAAAAGTTCGGGTTAAAAAAAGGTACACCTATAGTGAAGCACATTATTGAGTTTCATGGCCTTCTAAACGAACTTTTCTCTATTAAACCGACCTTTGAGGATACCATTTTTGGGAGATGGAATGAGTTTCTCTCATTAACTATACCCTATAAAACAATGTTACCATACATTACTAAGGGTGGTATTGTAAATGAGAAGGTGAAGAAAAACTCACAAACTATCTTCCTCCTCATCTCATGTTGATGCTCTACACATTGAGTTTAGGGAAGGAGCAAAAGCAGAGAGAGAAGTTAAGTTAGGGAAAAAGATAATTCACATCACTAGAATATAGGTATATTGTTATAAGAAAGGACATATGAAGAAGTTTTGCTGCACATTGAAAAATGATTAAAATATGGTAATAAGAAGGAGAAGTCGATGGGAACATATCAACCACCATGTCAATTAATATGTATGGTGCAATCAATTTTGGAAATGAGGTGTTTGTGCCTCTCCCATGTGATGAAAGAATTGGATCATTGATTTTGAAGCTTCAGTTCATGTGTTCCACAAAATGGGACTCGTTGCAACCTATAATATAGATGATTGCACCATACTAAAGATGGGTTAATAGTGATGTATGCAAAGTCATTGACAGAGAAGAGATGCATTTATGGACATTAGGTCCAATATGATTACGATTGGAAGATTGGAATGTGAATTTTGGGAAGTTTACTAGAGAATCAATAGTTATTATCGAGGGTTATTGACGGACATGTCTGCACTGTATAGAAATTATTAGAGAGCTGATGAGGCAAACAATATCGTAGATGAAGGATTGATTGAGTTATGACACATGTGTCTTGTTCATATCAGGGAGAAGGGCATGATCATTCTTTCTAGAATACAAAGATTTTAGATATAAAAAAGCATGGTTAGATATATTTTCTTATTGCCTTATGATGTAAGCATCACCCATGCATCCACATATAGACATGTAGTATTGGAAATGATACGTTCATATGTTTACAGTCCGATATATGCGAGGATGATTTTAGGTGTTTCTATATACTGTTACTGTCCTTCATGATTTCTTGAGAAAGGTCTGGGTATATATCTTTTCACGGGCACCCATTCGTACCTAGACTTACAAATGTTGGAGTTCAAATATTTGTACGTTTACAACCCAATAAAGGTGAAGATGATTGGAGGTGCTTCTTACTTTGTTATCTTCATCAATGATGCTCAAGGAAGACTTTGGTATATGTTATTATCAGTAAACAAAAGATTATGTTTTGTTTATGTATAAAATTTTTAGACTATACTATAAGTATAAAAGATTAGAAACATATAACATTGTCATAATTATATATGATGTCATACATCACAACAATTTAGACTATACTATAAGTATAGAGAAGACTAAAAACATCTCATATATAACCCATTTTAAGATTCAGCATAACTCGCGCTTAAAATAATAACACAACCTTACGAGTGCTACATTCGAATTTCATGTTCACAAAAAAAAAGTTGCCTGTGAAATTTGAAATCAAAACTCAAAATTCTCCGGAGGGCAGAACTAAAATGTTACAAAGATATACTTCACTTTGTAGCTTAAAACATAACGTATGATCTTTATTTTCTCATTCTTTTTTTCGGGCTTACTTTTTTTCTTTATGGGCAGCTGAACGTTCCGTCCAAGTTGATGACAAAAAAGTACGCACTCTCTCTCTGATTATCAATGCAGGGTCCTCTACGAAATTTATGATAGAGCGAAATTTTCTTTGGATCGTTGAAGTTTGGTAACTTTATTTGTTGTTACTCTGGACTACAATTGATGTTCCCCTCTCCACTGTATCATATTTCCCAGCAACAACTGATTTTTTTTGGCGATTGTTATCCGCACTACACTTTTGGCTATCCACACTCTTTTTATATGAGTTATTACGCGCATTTTGAAAATACGTCTTGTCCATGCATTTTTAGGAAAAGTGTTCAACACGAAAGTTGTAGATCTCGTCGAACACTTTTCCTAAAAATGCATGTACAAAACGTATTTCCCAAAATTTGCTATAGTTACGCACATGTTTCAATCAGGGCGGCAATATGTCTTGTGCGTGCATTTTTAGGAAAAATGTTCAATACAAAAGTGTTCACATTTCCTAAAAATGCACGCACAAGACGTATTTCCAAAAGACGCATAATAACTCATACAAAAAGAGTGCGGATAGTCAAAACTGTAGTGCGGATAACGAAGGCTTTTTTTTAATGAAACAAATAAATTGTGCATGAATTTTAAAGGATAATAGAATATTGCTTAGGAATACGATGATTTCTGAAAGCATCTTCAAAGATAATAATTCACCACATAATTTTATTTTAAATTAAAAATATAATTTTTAACTATAAATAATCAAACGATAATTCCAATTTGCACACCCAACTGCGCTTCTGAATGCACTTTCATATTCAACTGTAGAAGCCGCGGCTAAGCTTTAACCATAACAAAATGGATAATTACAGACTGGCCATCAGAATCGTAGCCTCAAAATGAAGCTGACGTGGCAGATTTGTCTGGGTAAAATCGTGGCGGCAAAACTAAGCTGACGTGGCAGAAAAAAATTTATGACTGATTGATTTGACTCAAGTGGGGGAAGCGGACGTTTCTAGAAGCTACGCAACACTTGGCAGTATGCACCAAATGGCGCGGGGTCGCGCTCAATATCAGGACAATTTGGGATCAACCCGGATCCCCTGAAATTTATGCGGGAACTCCAGAGTGAAGTTTTCTATGCGGGAACTCCAATAGCTTAGGCGGGAGCGAGCCAAGAAGAATAAAAGGAGCGCGCCATTGTCTCCATACGAGAACTCCTTCATACGAGAACTGCACCCTGAAGTTCCCAGCCCTTGTGGATCCGAATTCGTTGCGTGGGTCTCATGGCGCACAAATAACGGTGCATTTCATTTGATCTCCACTTTGTGAATTAAATAAAGAATATTACAAAAATAAATGTGAAATATGAATCACATAAATTGATAATTCAATCATATCTTAACTTCAATGAATTCTAATCACACTTCTCTTGTGCTTCAATAATGATCTAATTGGAGGATATTTATGGTGTTCAAATCTTGCCACTACCAATAGCACGATGACACATGTCACGTTCAATTTTTCGTTATCCAACATTAGGAGAGGGCTGATTCCATTGCGATAAAAAAAGGAGAGGCAATTGGAAAGAGATGGGCTTCTCTGTAGTGGGAAAAGAGAGGCTCGTTATAATTTGTTGTCTTTCATAAGAGGCAGACCGCCGCTGCCCATTCAGGAGGTGTGCGGGGCGCCTCATTTTCCCACAACTGCTTCGGGGAAATGGAGCTATACCTCCCATTGATAATGCTTAGGGTCGTTCGTTTGGAAGAGATTGATTTTTAAAAAATTAGCTTTTAATCAAATACCAATATATGATGGAATTGACATTTGGTTTAAATCCAAATTTGTTGTTCGGCCGAATGATGATATTCTAACAAGGGAATAGACATTAGTTACTTTTGTTTGTTCGTATGAAAGACATTGTTTTTCAAGAATTAAAACAAAAGAAAATTTTTTTTTCAACATGGAGCGCGTTGTTCACCCCGAATGTTTTTCGTTTGCAAGCGAATTTTTAGCCTGGGCACGCGTTTTTCGGCCCGAACGTGAATTTTTCACCCAGGGGTGCATTTTTTGACCTGACGCGCATTTTTCGTCGAATCATGCGTTTTTCCCCTGAACACACACTTCATTCGAGCACAAGTTTTTCGGCCCTGAAGCGATTTTTTCACTCGAACAAGCTTTTTTCGCTTCAGGGCCATAAAATCTGCTCCCGGAAGAAAAAACGTGCGCCCGGTGAAAAAGTCACGTCCGAGCCGAAAAATCCGCTCTTAGGCAAAAAATGTGCGTCAGAGCGAAAAACACACATCCACGATAAAAAATGCACGGCAAAGCAAAAAATGCGCGCCCGGGCAAAAAAATCACGTTCGAGGCACAATACACACTCCTGGGCCGAAAAACGCACGCCAGCTAGAAGAATGCGCGCTTGGCCCAAAAACATGCACCCCGACGAAAAATTCCCGTTCGAGCCAAAAAACACTCTTCCGAAAAAAACGTGCGCCCGGTTGAAAAACACGTGTCTGGTAAAAAAAAGCGCGACGGGGCTAAAAAATGCATGCTCGAGCGAAAAACGTGTGCTCAGGCGAAAATTTGTTGTCCGGGCCGAAAAACTTGCTCCCGAGCGAAAATTGCGTGTCCGGCGAAAAATGCGCTTCCGTGCCAAAAAATGGCCGCCTGGGCGAAAAAATCACGTCCGGGCCGAAAAACTAGCGTTGGGGCGAAAAATGCACGTTCGGGCCGAAAAACATGCCCTGGGGCGTAAAACGCGTGGATATGCAAAAAAGTGAGCCCAGTCGAAAACGTGCTCCCGGGATATAACTCACTCAGCGAAAAAATACACTCGCGCATAAATGTTGCCTGCGTGAAAGTGCACACGAGCTCGAAATCACTCAATTATGTGGAAAACTCATTGGCGAAGGTAGAAATTGACGATTTGACTTTTTAGTTTAAGTGGAAGTCGTACGTTTTCACTTCAAAACCAATATCCACATAAATTCAATCGCGCCTAACGTGAGATTTGAATTTCTAATCCCCAATATTATTCCAAAAAGCCAATTCCGTTCAAACCAATGAACATTAACGTTATAATCATTTTTAACACAATTAGTTGTCAAATTTATTTATTGTTGCTACTCTCTTTAAGATGAGAAATATCATTTCATTAGGGCTATTGTGTAGTCAAAAATTTTAATGAAATTTTAGAACACTTGATATTTAAATCTTTCTTACTTCACGCGAGTTTAATTTGTTGCGATTAATGGTTGCTGAAGTTTTGCCAATTTCTTAAAAATCTCTTGCAATTTGGATGAATATGTTAGAAATTTTAATTATAAAACATTATACTTTAAATGTTTTGATTGGAGCTAAATGGTGTTTGGTGTTTGGGCTCCTCATTATGATGGAAAAGCTCAAAACCAAACTTGGAGGGAATCCAAATATTTGGAGGGAAGTCTTTCATGATGAAAGGGTGTTCTTTAGTCCCACCTTGCCATTCTCCTTCCCTTAAGTGTATATAAAGAAATTCACACCTTCTTATTTGTTCAAAAGAACATAAGGAGAAACTATGAACCACACGCGCGCGCGCGCACCGGACCGGACCGGACCGGACCGGATCCGGATCCGGATCCGGAACCGGACCGGATCCGGATCCGGAACCGGACCGGATCCGGATCCGTATTTGGGGAATAATTGAATTGTATGTTTTGTTCAAAATAGTTTCAAAGCTTTTTCTTGGAGCTGCGTCGAATAGAAATCGGAGTTGCGTCGAATAGATTTCGATGCAACGTCGACAAGCCCGCTGAAGTTGGAGGCGTCGAATGGAATTCGACGCACCCGACCTGCGTCGATATGTTTTCGACGCTCGCGTCGATAGGACCTGCGTCGGCTTGCGTCGAATTGAATTAATTAAATCAACGCATCCTGCCGTTGTGCGCTCTCTCTCTCCGCAGTTTTACGCGTATTCTTAACCGCTCATTTACGCGTGTTTCTCGCCTTTATTTACGTTGGAAATTTTCAACATTATTATGTGCTTTCCAATTATAACTGATTACAGTTTTAATGTTGCCGTTTTTCATGATTCCGTTTCCGGCGATTTACTGTCTTTATATATTGACGTTCTTCTCAGAAAGATTACACGCTGAGGATATACGCTCTTCTGCTCTCTCTCTCTGTTTTTGTGACGATCTTCTACGTGTCTTCTTTTCTTTACATTTGCTTCATCAAGTGGGAGTTCGGGTGCTCTGTGCTTCTTCGGTGTCCGCGCACATCAGAGTTTCGGGATCTAGCCGGGTGTTGTACCTTGGAGGAGTGAGCATCGGTTGAAAGCCCTGCCGAAGGGTGGTGCAACTTCTTTAGGGCAGTGATCACACGTCTTACCCATGCTCGATTCTAAACTATTTTTAACTAATCTCCTTTTGATTCTCATCCCTTATGTTTTAAAGTTTTAATAATCTATTTTCTAGATTTGTTCTCATATCTTTATTTTCTGCAATTTTCAAATAAGAAAATTATACATTATTTTTGGAATATACAAGAAAATATTCCTACAGAATAAACCAAGATTTTAAGTGGATGCTAGAGTGAATTATATAAAAGGCTTAAATGCAAAAGACTTTTAGTTATTCTGATTATGAGTGGATATAGCCGTAAGATAGTTTGCTTAAATGCAGCGTAATTTAATTGTATGCTTAAAAAATTTCTCTAAACTGTTTTTATTTCCGTGTGCATGAGACTTCTCAGTCCACTTTTTTATTTTTGATTTATAATTAGTCTATCTTACTCCCCGTAGGTAGATTTTGCTCGGGACGACCAATAATTTAAGTTTGCGGGTGTTTGATTAGCGAATTTAGTATAGTGATTGACTCTACTCTTAACATTTTTTTTCCATTGACAACGCTATCTATTTGTAGATTTCATCATAAAACCTGTGATAATCCGAATGTTTGCTATGTTAGCATGTTTAGCTAGATAGAACATTGTTTGAGTCATTTTGTGCATGAGTGAGACCTCTTTATCCCCTCATTTCATTTGTATACTTAGATTTGATGTATGTGTCTGTGTTGTATTGTTCTGAGAATGTAGGATGTTTTTTCTGTAGGTACAGTGCTTGCGTAGCTTCCCCCGGGTGTCTCAGCCCTTTTTCATAGAGAAAGCCATTACATGTGCGTTTTTATACACGCACGATCAGGGTCTCCCTCTGCGCACGACCACTGATCGTGCACAACCATTTGATAAAATTTTCCCGAGAACCCCTCTAATTTCGCACAGGTTGCCACACGAAAACTGAACCTCCTTCACGCACGACCACTGATCGTGCGCGTTCAATATTTTAAACATATCCGGATCAACATATATTAAATAGGTAGAGGAGATTCAGTATCACGACTCTCTTTCTCGCATTTTAAATTGTGATTGCATACTCGCTTATTTTTCTCAGTCATTTTTTATTTAACTTATGTAATTCTATTCTCATAAAATTACAAGCATCTCAAAATCAGACTTCCAACTAAAATTAGAATTGTCACATAATTTTGTACTTCTTTAACTTAATTATCTATCTTTACTCATCATTTTATTATTTAATCCACATATGCAATTGTCTAAATTAATTTTGTGTTTTACGCCCATCACTTATTTTTACCGGTCAAGCGGTTACGACCGCATGAACCGGACCTTAATTATGGCCCGGTTCATGCGGTCGTAACCGCTTCACCGGTGAAAATAAGTCCCCCCAAACGGAGCCTAATCCTAACAGAGCCTAAGTTCTAAGATCATATATTCTTAGCATTTGTTTATCCTTGTAACACTTTTTGCTCAACTTGCAATCACTTTTTTGTCATTATACAACAGCTTTTTAGTCTTTTACGTTTGCTTTAAGGATTTATTAATACCGAGTTATTCGACGATCATCGATTGCCGACGGACAATAATCCAAATCGGAATGCGAATATAGTCCGGTGAGTGCGAGCCAGCACGTCCACGTGTGTGACTCATAATTTTTGCTTATGTTTCTTTCAACCAAAAAACAAGATTTACATACCCATAAAATGCGTAAGCATGATGCAATGTGGGATTAAGGAAATTCACCCCCATGAAAGGATTCGGTAGAAAAATATATTTCTCTCCCAATGATTTTGAGTTTTTCTCATCAATTAATGCACATACCATCTTAAATTGATAACATTGAAGTTACACTAACCCATACAACAACTCAATAGACAAAGTAGAGTGAAAATTTTGACTGGTTTAACGTTTAGATTTTGACCAATTTAACTATTAGCACATTCACATGCAGACGCCCACGCTAGCATTCCAACACTGGATTCCCACGCTAGCATTCCAACACTGGATTCCCACGCGCCTCGTCTCTAGCCATTCCTCGGCATCCACACACACGCTAACATTCTAGTAGCGGTTCGCCAGTGCCTTGCCCCTAGTCGTTTCTCGGTATCCCCTGTTGGAGCATGCGTTCCGCACTCGTCCGGTTTGAGAATAACAAATCCCGAATGTATTTGATCCTATTTTTGATTAATGGTGTGCAGATAACAGGTGCAAGAATAACATGTTTGCAATTGGAGCAAAATACCGATTTTCCAGAAATTGGAGCTATCGGATTTCCGACAGCTAGCTAACGGATTTCCGACAGCGCACGATTTCTTCCGTTCTCCGATCTCTACTCAGCGGTTCAGAGCTATCGGATTTCCGACAGCAGTAACGGATTTCCGACAGTGCACGATCTTCCCGTAACTCCAAGAGGTGCAGCAGTTACGCAAGCTAACGGATATCCGATAGAGCTATCGGATATCCGACAGCCCAGGTCTCAACCACGACCTCCACTTCGCGCAGAAACTTCAAATTAGTGGGACACGTGGCAGCCTCTGGAGATATCGGATTCTGGCGATACCTAGCTAACGGACGGCGACAGCTCTTTTTTATTAAAAGGGTTCAGAACTTCGTGGATTTCATGCTTTTCAGACCATCAAGCCTTCTTCCAGAGTGTTATCGTCCAGAGAGCTCCAGAGAACGAAAATCCTCATCCTTGAAGAAGAAAAGAGAGAGCGAAGCCGAAGATTGTACACGCGTTCCAAGGAGACTTTCTCAAGGATTCTTCGCTGCTTTGGTCCAGAAATTCTAAAGGGGGTTTTTATTTTGTATTTCATTTATATTTACATTAATCTTGTAATCGTTGTAGAAATCGTCGTCTTGCGTGCGACGTCTAAGTCCGTGTGAGGCTTAGGGGAAATCATCACCTTGTGTGTGGTGTTAGATCCTTGTGTGGTCTAGGGTAAATCATCGTCTTGTCTGCGGTGTCAAGTCCTTGTGTGGCTTGGGAGAAAATCGTCGTCGTGTGTGCTGCGTCTAGATCAAGATTTGATTTAGGGGAAGGCTGGTGTCTATATCTGGGAGATATAGGCTATATCAAACCGGTCCTTAGGAGAAGGACCGGTGAAAAGAGACAAGAGATTTTATTTATTGTAAGCCTTTGATTCCAAACTTTATTGGAATCATTTCTACTCAGTATCTTTGATGAAATAAAATCTTGTTTTTAAATTCAATTATTTGTCTCTATATTCATATATTGTTTTGTTTTTACAAAAATTATCAAAGGTTTAAATTGCCCTTATTCACCCCCCCCCCCCCCCTCTAAGTGCGCCACAAGATCCAACAAGTGGTATCAGAGGAGGTTAATTCCTTATAAGGTTTAACCACCTGGAATTATGGCGCATCATGATCATGCATTTTCCGAGGGGCAAGGAATAACTAGACCACCATTATTTACGGGTTCCGTTTATAATTATTGGAAAACTAGGATGAGGTGTTTTTTAATATCATTAGATATTGAAGTATGAAATATGATTGAAACAAATTATACTCATCCTACTTTTACAATTGGTGATATTGTCATGGAAAAACCCAAAGATAAATGAGATGACCAGGACAAATTAAAATGCAAAAATAATGCAAAAGCAATGAACGCATTATTTTGTGCTCTTGATAAAACTGAATTTAATAGAACCTGCGCATGTCAAACTGCATATGAAATTTGGAATTTATTAGAAATTACTCATGAAGGTACCTCGCAGGTGAATGACTCAAAGCTTTTCCAATTGGAGTCAGAATTCGAAAAGTTCAGGATGGAGGTAGATGATGATGTGGATACCATGTACACAAGATTCACTGAGATAGTAAATGACTCAAAAGTTTTAGGAAAAAATTTCTCAAATGGTGATTTGGTAAGAAAACTTCTTAGATCTCTCCCCCATAAATTCAATCCCAAAGTGACGGCTATTTCTGAATCTCATGATCTTAAAGCTCTTAATATTGAAAGCCTGATTGGGAACTTGAAAACTCATGAAGTTGAATTAAAAATTCAACAACAAGAGTTTATGGAGCCAAAGAAGAAGGGATTGGCTCTAAGATCTAAGAAGGAGGAAAGTAGTGATTCTGAGGAGGAAGAAGAAGATGAGGAAAGTTTATTTGTTAAAAAGTTTAGGAAATTTATGAAAAATCCAGAGAGGAGGAATTCATTTAAGAAGTATTTTAAGAAGGAGACGTTTAGGAAGAAAAAAGGAAAGGAAGACGATGAGGAGGAAGAGAGACCGCCACCAGAGTGCTATCACTGCAAGAAATTGGGACACATCTGAAGCAAGTGTCCAAAGTACTTAAAAGAACTTAAAGAAAAGAAGCACAAAGGGACGAAGAAGGTGCTAAAGGCAGAAACATGAGATGATACTACTTCTGAGGATGCAAGCAGTTCAAGCTCAAGTAAAGAAGAGGAGGCCAACATGTGCTTAATGGGAAAGAGCGTCATATCTGATGACGAATGCAGTGTCCAAAGTGACACTGAGGTAACTCCTCCAACCTACGATGAATTATTTTCTGAATTTTTAAAGACTTACAAATTTTTTGAAAAGTGTTTAAAAGATAATGATCTTCTTAAATCTGAAAATGAAATTTTGCTTAAAGAAAACAAAAAATTGTTAAATGAAATTAAGACTATTGGAAAAAGAGAAATTTCTTGTCAAGAGTGTGATCACTTTTTGGGAAGAATTAAAGAACTTGAAGAATCTCTTTCCAAATCTCATTCTACAATAAAAATTCTTACAAAAAAGAATGAGATTTTAGAGAGAGATCTGAAATCTTCAATTTCCAACGTCCATGAGGGAAAGAAATCTTTTGAACGTAGATGTGTAAATCTAGTATCCGAGAATGCAGAAATGAGAAACCAGATTCATGACTTAACGCTAGCCATGAAAAAATTTGGAATGGGCCGAAGATCACTGGATATGATCTTAGGATACCAATGTCATGGATCTGGAAGGTTTGGACTCGGATACACGTCAGGAAGCTATCGCCCGGCGATAACCACTGTCGCCGACGACAACGAAAAGTCTAGAAATTCTGTTTTTAAAAATTCTGAAGTTAATAAATTGTCTAATACTGCATCCTCATCCAGTAAAAGTCCAGAAAAGTTATACTCTTCTCAATACATTACATGTGCCAAATGCAATAGATTTGGTCACACTACGGACTCTTGCTGGAGGAAAGGAAAAAGTAAAATTAACCAAATCTGGGTGCCTAAGGCTTCTACCTATACTATGGGTGGAACCACTTGGGTAACCAGATCTTTACTCACCTCTTCTTTCTAGGTGTGTTGGCAGGCTAGGGACAAAGAAGACGCGTGGTACTTGGACTCGGGTTGTTCAAAGCACATGACGGGCAATAAAGAGAAGTTCCTTAGCCTGGAGATGAAAAAAAGGAGTTGTTACATTCGGAGATAATGGAAAAGGAAAAATCATCGGCATCGGAGTTGTGGGTAACAAAATTTTTTCAATTTCAAATGTTTTATTTGTAGAAGGATTAAAGCATAATTTGATTTCTATTAGTCAATTATGTGATAAGGGTTTAGATGTTTTATTTGAATCTTCTACAAATTTGTGCAAAATTATTAATTCTAAAACAAATGGAATTGTTTTTACCACACCTAGATGTCATAATGTATATATGATTAAATTTCTTGATTTTTCAAATTCTACTTTAAAAGGTTTTTTATCAAAAAAATGATGAATTAGAATTATGGCATAGACGACTTGGACATACTAGTGCCAAGTTAATTATAAAACTTTCAAAAGATAAATTAATTAAAGGTTTACCATTGTTAAATGGAAATTTATCTTCTTCATTATGTGTGCCTTGCCAAAAAGGAAAATTTTCAAAATCATCTTTCAAAAGTAAAAATATTATTTCTACCACTAGGCTACTTCAATTAATACATATGGATTTATTTGGGCCAATTGGAATTTCTAGCTTAGGAGGTAGAAAATATACATTTGTATTGATTGATGATTATTCTCATTTTTGTTGGACTTTATTTCTAACCTTCAAATCCGATGCATTTTCAGAATTTTCAAAATTATGTTTGCGTATTCAAAATGAATTTGAGTTAAAAATTAAACGCATACGATCGGATCATGGAGGAGAATTTAAAAATGAAAAGTTTATTTCTTTTTGTACGGAGTTAGGAATTAAACACGAATTTTCCGCTCCACGCACACCACAGCAAAATGGTGTAGTGGAGAGGAAAAATAGAACTCTTCAAGAGTTAGCCCGTACGATGCTATCTGAATTTAAATTACCAAAATCTTTTTGGGCTGAAGCGGTTAGTACGGCATGTTATGTAATTAATAGAGTAATGCTTCGCCCTATTTTAAAATTAACTCCTTATGAATTAATTTTTAGTAAAAAACCAAATGTTTCTTATTTCAAAGTTTTTGGTTGTAAATGTTTTATTTTGAATTCTAAAGATTCCTTAGGAAAATTTGATGAAAAATGTGATAAAGGTATTTTTATTGGCTATTCTTCAACTAGTAAAGCTTATAGGATTTTTAATAAAAGAGCAAAAATAGTTGAAGAATCTATTCATGTTAGGTTTGATGAGTTTGTTTCATGTGTAGAAAAGAAAATCACAGGAAAAGAAGATGAACCCCTTCCTTCGGTGGAGAATGATGATGAAGAACTTGGAGAAAATGAAGAAGAAAAAGAAGAAGAGAGAGAAGGAGAAAGAGAAGAAGATAGAGAAGGAGAAGAAAGAGAAGAATATGTGCCTCCAAGTGAATTGAGATTTTCAAAGGATCATCCAAAGGAGCTTATCATTGGAGATCCGCAAAAAGGGGTTAGTACTCGTTCATCGTTACATGTTTTATTTTCAAACATTTGCTTTGTCTCTGAAATAGAACCAAAAGATGTTTCCATCGCTTTAAATGATGAATGTTGGTTTTTAGCTATGAATGAAGAACTTAATCAATTTGAACGTAATAAGGTTTGGAATCTTGTAGAACGACCCAAAAATCGTCATGTAGTTGGAGTTAAGTGGATTTTTAAAAATAAATTGGATAATGAATCTAGAATTGTTAGAAATAAAGCCAGATTAGTTGCAAAAGGTTATGCACAAATTGAAGGGGTAGATTTTGATGAAACTTTTGCACCCGTAGCAAGATTAGAAGCGGTTAGGATATTTCTTGCATTTGCTTGTTTTAAAAGATTTAAATTATATCAAATGGATGTCAAAACCGCATTTTAAACGGGTATATAAAAGAAGAGGTTTGTGTAGAACAACCCCCTGGCTTTATAAATGAGAAATATCCAAATTATGTTTATAAATTAGATAAAGCGCTTTATGGATTAAAACAAGCGCCTCGTGCTTAGTATGATCGATTAACTCAATATTTGTTAAAGCACGATTATAAAATAGGAAGTGTCGATCCTACACTCTTCATTAAGCAAATTGATCATGATTTAGTTATTTTGCAAATTTATGTTGATGATATTATTTTTGGAGCCACTAATGAAGAGTTGTGTAATGAAGTAGTTAAAATTATGAAAAATGAATTTGAAATGAGCATGGTAGGAGAACTTTCATATTTTCTAGGTTTTCAAATTACACAAAAACATGATGGTATTTTTATATGTCAATCCAAATATATTCATGATATGTTAAAAAGATTTGGATTTGAAAATCTTAAGCATGCAAACACTCTTATGAGTGCTTCACTAAAATTAGGAAAAGATGAAAGTGGAGTTTCAATTGACCAAACCCTTTATAGAAGTATGATAAGATCTTTATTATATTTAACCGCATCTAGACCTGACATTATGTTTGCCGTTTATTTATGTGCTAGATTTCAGGCTAATCCTAAAGAGTCACATTTAAAAGCGGTGAAACGTATCTTTCGATATCTTATAGGAACATCTAAATTAGGATTATGGTATCCTCATAATGATTCCTTTATTTTACATGGCTTTTCAGATTCAGATTATGCGGGATGTTCTTTAGATAGAAAAAGCACTAGTGACACCTGTCATTTTATCGGCCCTTCACTTATTTCTTGGTCGAGTAGGAAACAGAATTCTGTTGCCCTCTCTACTATCGAGGCCGAATATATTGCACTAGGTAGTTGTTGTGCCCAAGCTCTTTGGATGTCACAAACATTAGAAGACTTTGGCATGCAACAAAGTAGTGTAGAATTAAAGTGTGATAATAAAAGTGCTATAGACTTAACTAATAATCTCGTATTACACTCTAGATCTAAGCATATAGATGTCCGACATCATTTTATAAGGGATCATATTAAGAAGGGTAATGTAAAAATCAACTTCATAGGAACGGATTCACAACTAACGGATATATTCACTAAGCCGTTACCGGATTCCCGTTTTTCTATGCTTAGGCTAGAATTGGGAATCCTAGACATTTCACACTGATTATATCACTACTTATTATCTATAAAATTAAAAACATCACAATAGCCTTACATCTTAAAAAAAAACAAATCTTAACATAGACATTCACCAACATATAACATGTCCAAATATTAAAAATTATTACAGCACTTAAATAAAAGGGTACTTAAAATGTCTCATAAAAGAAATTCACAAAATTAGAGAGAGATCTGGGCTGGGCAGCTGTCGGATGACGACAGTAGGATGTCGGATGGCGATAGCTCCCAGAAGTCTTTTTCACTCTGAATCCTCCTCATTTCTACTCCCTGCTCCACTGCTTTCTGGAAGATCATAATCTGATCTCCTTACCACTGTCTTCTTCCGTCGAGCCTGACTAACCGATTGGCGACGCGGCTCCTCCTCCGTCGGCAATTCCCATTCCGCGGCTTCAGCAGGCGTATGCTTTAATTTAAGTCCCTTAACAAGGAATTTCATAAACTTCTGCATCCGTGTCCGGTCCTTCTTCACCTCCATTTTGTGTTCCTCAAAAGACCTTCTATGCTCTTGAAAATCATCTATATGTCTATCCAACTTTGTTTGGAATGAGTCGAGTGCCTCCCGCATAGACCCTCCACGTGCAATAGGAGGCTCTCTCATTTCCGTAGTAGGCAGCTTCCGTTGATTTTTCTTACTATTTATACCCGCCGTTTGATATATATCCGGGACCCAATCTCCAACATAAAAGCTTTGATCTATCCATGTGTATTTCTTGAATAGAATATGCTGGATAATCGCACCCAACGGGAGGGTGTGTGCCTTTTTCCACTCAGGATTTTTGAGGCGGAATGTATAACGAATCATAGACAAAAGAAGATCGGCCACATCAAATAATTCGTTCTCCACTATATAATAAGTCACAAGACTAAGTTGAGCCGTAATACTATGAGTATCACCGGACTTCAACATAATCGTGTGCCTTAGTATATCTTGAACAAGACGAGCATCGTCTGTCAATGTCGTCATAGTGGTTATAAGGTTCTTTGTAGAATTTCCATGCAAAGATATGTTCATTAGGGTCCAATCTCTCTCTAGTCTATAATTCTCCACTATGTCCAAAACATTCTCACTTTCCATTATTCCAAATTCACTTCTTAAATCAATGGGAGTGATCTCCACATATTGGCCTTGAATTTTGGATCTAACTCCTCCATTCAAATCTGTATATGAAGGGTCCTCAAGATGATTATAAAATTCTCGTACTAAAAAGGAGGAGAAGATATCTTGGATAATGACCGAAAGTATACCTGCCTCAGCAAGCATATAATAGACACGTTCATGTCGAGGGAGATCAAATTCCATAACTTTTGAAATTCTGATTTGGGCTTTCTCTATGCCCGGATAACTTTGATAAGACAAGTGAGCGTCTCCGGACTCACTCCTTCGCGATCTCCAACTGGATGACATATCTGCATGAGAGATAAGAAATTTAAAACAAAAAAGGGGACCTGTCGGATATCCGATACCCCTCTGTCGGATATCCGATAGCTAAAAATTATGCTTCCGAAAAATCATTTCACAAACATTCTTACTCTCACAAATACACAAAATTTTCACACAGAAAATGTTCTTCAACATCTATATAATTTTGACAAATCTTTGGTGAAAACACTATTCATCATCTTCTTCCTATAAAAACAAAGTTCTAATTTTTTTTATATATCACCATCACAAGATCTAAACCCTCTTTTAAACACCAAAATCTAAAATGTCTAGATCTCCTAAAATGATTCTTCACAAAAACCAAATGAAAACAAAGAGGAATATCAAAATCAAGCTCTACATTTTTTCTCTTCTTCACAAAAACTCCATGAAAACCAAGATCTAAAATGTCTAGATCTACATTTTTTTTCTTCACAAAAACTCAATGAAAACCAAAAGGAATATCAAAATCACAAAAAAAAATTGAAAACTTTTAAACAAAACTTGAAAAATCAAAGTTCCTCACCTTAGATCTGAAGGTTTTCGGCGACCTGGAGTTCTAGATCTCGAAAATTTTCCTAAAACTGAAGTGAGGTGTCGGTGGAAAGACGAAACGCGTCTTTTTATTTGTTTCGAGGTATCGGATGGCGACATCCAGCTGTCGGAATTCCGACAACTCCCAAAAATTAAATTGCTATTCTTCACTAGCTTTTTCATTCCCTATATCTATAAATGTTCATATGAGAAATTTTTAATCTTGCATAAATGATTCTACATGTGTTATCTTGCGTACAAATAGTTTAACACTTCATTATGATGTTCAATCTTCAGTTATCATTGTAATGACACTTTCATATAGGAATTACGAATTGTTTTCGCATGCCTCTAAGTATAAGAAATCTTTTATCTATGACAATGAGCAATCACAAACACTTACTTTGCAATTACATATTAATAAAATTTATTTTATACATACATCATGATTGCTCGAACATAACAAAATACATTTCATAAATGCTACCTTCAACTTTGCTACTTTGCACTTATTCAAATTATACCATTTTTTGCATGCAAGTGAATTCGGAGATCCTTTACATATATGAATATTCAAAAAAAAAGGGAGGCAAATTCAAATGCAAAACATACATTTTGCCAAAAATATTTGCAAGAAATAAAAAAAAAATTGAAAAGGATCCTCCACCAAACACTACTTAGCCTCCTGATAAGTCTTAATGAGCATTGTGAGGTTAAGCATCTTGGAAAGAATTGTAAAGTGTCTTGTTATGCAAAAACAAAATGGTCCTTTTATATACTTGCAAAGTTTCTATAAGTTCATAAGTTTGGCTTTATGTATATTTATGTTATGTTTAACAATTCCATGATCATGTATATTTTAAATATATTCATATGCATTCTTTCTCAAAGTATCACTACTACACTTCATTGTTATTTATAAAATTTCTTCTTATGAGAATTGGACCGAAATAATTCAATATTCAATATTCTCCTGTGTCTTTCTCTGATAATTGAAATTGAATCTCCTAATGGTTAAGTATATTTGCTTCTATACATTATAACACATTACTAGAATGCGTAGCCTAATCTCTAAGGTTTCCTATCACGATATCATATCACTTACAAAGCTTCCGCTAGTGTACTCCAACTTTCCCTATACTCTTTCTTATTTTTCTTCCATATCTCTATGATACTATTTCCTCGTCTCTATTCATTACTTTTGATAATATCAAAGGGGGAGAAGATAATAAGAAATCATAAGTAATCACTTAAATCACTTAAAATAATTAATTAAGTGACCATTCATGTAGGGGGAGTTTATATGTAGGGGGAGTTTATATGTCGGGGGAGAATATTTTGGGGAAATCATATCATATTAAGGGGGAAATCATGGAGATCAAAAGTTCACACTTGTACACACATGATATACTTTTCAATATCTCTATAGGATTTATTCGATTACTTTTTATAAGGATTTATTATTATCAAAAGGGGGAGATTGTTGGAGCATGCGTACCGCACTCGTCCGGTTTGAGAATAACAAATCCCGAATGTATTTGATCATATTTTTGATTAATGGTGTGCAGATAACAGGTGCAAGAATATCATGTTTGCAATTGGAGCAAAATACCGATTTTCCAGAAATTGGAGCTATCGGATTTCCGACAGCTAGCTAACGGATTTCCGACAGCGCACGATTTCTTCCGTTCTCCGATCTCTACTCAGCGGTTCAGAGCTATCGGATTTCCGACAGCAGTAACGGATTTTCGACAGTGCACGATCTTCCCGTAACTCCAAGACGTGCAGCAGTTACGCAAGCTAACGGATATCCGATAGAGCTATCGGATATCCGACGGCCCACGTCTCAACCACGACCTCCACTTCGCGCAGAAACTTCGAATTAGTGGGACACGTGGCAGCCTCTGGAGATATCGGATTCTGGCGATACCTAGCTAACGGACGGCGACAGCTCTTTTTTATTAAAAGGGTTCAGAACTTCGTGGATTTCATGCTTTTCAGACCTTCAAGCCTTCTTCCTGAGTGTTATCGTCCAGAGAGCTCCAGAGAACGAAAATCCCCATCCTTGAAGAAGAAAAGAGAGAGTGAAGCCGAAGATTGTACACGCGTTCCAAGGAGACTTTCTCAAGGATTCTTCGCTGCTTTGGTCCAGAAATTCTAAAGGGGTTTTTTATTTTGTATTTCATTTATATTTACATTCATCTTGTAATCGTTGTAGAAATCATCGTCTTGCGTGCGACGTCTAAGTCCGTGTGAGGCTTAGGGGAAATCATCACCTTGTGTGTGGTGTTAGATCCTTGTGTGGTCTAGGGTAAATCATCGTCTTGTGTGCAGTGTCAAGTCCTTGTGTGGCTTGGGAGAAAATCGCCGCCGTGTGTGCTGCGTCTAGATCAAAATTTGATTTAGGGGGAGGCTAGTGTCTATATCTGGGAGATATAGGCTATAGCAAACCGGTCCTTAGGAGAAGGACCGGTGAAAAGAGACAAGAGATTTTATTAATTGTAAGCCTTTGATTTCAAGCTTTATTGGAATCATTTCTACTCATTATCTTTGATGAAATAAAATCTTGTTTTTAAATTCAATTATTTGTCTCTATATTCATATATTGTTTCGTTTTTACAAAAATTATCAAAGGTTTAAATTGCCCTTATTCACCCCCCCCCCCCCCCCCCCCTCTAAGTGCGCCACAAGATCCAACATCCCCATGCATGGAAGAAGACGTGAAAAATAGGTAAGACACTCTTTGAGCCTAATAGTCGCCGCACACTGCGGATGGAAGATGACAAGATGAAACTGTCATTGTTGGGGCATTTGGGAATCCAAGCCAGAGTCCTCCTATGGATGGAAGGTGGCAAGAGATGCGGATATTGTCATTGGGGGGCATGGGGGAATCCGAGCCAGAATACTCCTATATATAAGCTAGTATACATCCACATGGTTCACCCTTGCTTTTTCTTTTCTTTTCTTTTCTTTTTGTCGTCTTTTCTCTCTTAATAGTGTAAAACAGATTAAAAAAAGGTAAAATTGATTATCTAAATGTTACAAGGTGACTTCTTCATAGAGAGTAATATATATACATCTCTTCTTTCTTCAAATTATGTATGAAGTATTGCCATGATCCTACCAATCTTCTGCTTAGTGACAGATTCTAAAGGAAGTCGGCAAACAACAAAACCGGTTCAACTAAACCGGTTCATCTCGGGTCAGCGAACTTGAACCAAGCACCTAACATAGATGACAACAAAGCTACACAACAAAGAAGGATGAACCAAAGTAGAATTTCCTTCTTTAATTCCTAGATCCTACAACCATTAAAGCTCTATTCACCCATGGTTATTATGAAGAAACAGTGTATAGAATAAAGCAAACTTTCTATCATTTCAGGAAATATCTCATAGAAATGCATGAATATGTTGCTCATGTAAAGAAGAAGAATTCTATATGAACTGGTTGAGCAAATTCAAATCAACAATTTCTGCATGGAGCTACTAATACAATAAAGACAAATGAGAAATTACAATCAATAATAGATGAAATAACAGCAGGAAATGAAACAGATCACTGAGGATGACTGAGTTGGGATTTTACAAAAACTCCAATCCTACTCACTACTAATACAAGAACACCATGAAGGAGGGAATAGAATAGAAACTCACAGGCGCAAACTGCAGTTTTTCTTTTCTTTTCTTCTCCGTCCGCTTCACTTCTTGGTTTTGTTTCCACCCAGAGGCCACTGCTTCCCTCCCTCCTCAAACCTCGGTAGAGTCAACATGGTGTTAGCCCGTGTCACCCCCTCCAATGCCGACCAATCCTCTTGCTCCGCGTCAGCAGAATCCCCATCAGGCGTCTGCGGAGGTGAGCAGGAGCCACCTAGGCCGTTGATATTCTCGCCCGAAACAACCGACGAGGATCTCGTGCTATCCTGCTTATCAGTGTCCGTAATGCGCGCTTCATTTGACGAATCTTTCAACTTGGGGTCGTCTGCATCGAGGAATAGACACACAACAGCGCAATCATCTACTTTGGAGGTTGGGTACTTCAACCTCCACGCACGAACCGCGTGCTCGACCAAGGAACGTGAGGCGGATGATTGGGCGGGGGCGGAAGCGACAATGTCTACCACTTCTTTGTTTGAAAGTACATCCCATATCTGCGAATAGTAGAGAATCAAAAGTGATAGCTCATGAGAACTAGCATATTATCTTCACAATTTGAAACCCACAGACAACTTTGCAAAAGATGGAGCTAAGGTAGGGACTACTTAGTCAGCTAAATTTCACCCAAATGCAATACTCGGTGTGGATATGTTCGGCTTTATGATTTAAAAAACCAGACCCAATGGAACTGAACCAGAACTAATTTAGCAATTTGGCTCAAATGCAGTTCAGATCTGGCTTGGTTATCTGGTTTAAACATGAACAGGTCACCTTCATTATCTGCACCACTCAATATTCCATATTTCATTGATCGACTAAAATGACTTAACCTGAATGCCCGAGTTGGTTTAGCTGAAGTTACCAAAATAAGAGACTGAACTGGTCCATTTGGACCGTTCGCATTTTAAGATCCAGACCTTAAACATGACCCATTAGAATAGATCCGAAATGACCTGTTTGGGTCCCGATCTGTTCAGATAATTTTGCGCTCCACTGAAAGAAGCAATGATAAAAAAAACTTATCTTCAGTTAGAAAAGTAATACCCCATCAGTAGCCAACACGATGAATTCATCCTTATTGGTGATGCGCCGGTAGGAGATATCAGGCACCGAGATCAGGCCATAGTCCTTGAGACAGAAATCTCCAAATGCACGAGCCATCGCCAAGCCCGGGGAGTCATAGTTTGGCAGCCAAACACGTGCAACTTCTGGCTCATCTCGAAGAGCGAAAACCCGTCCTTTGTATCGCTTGATTCTCTCTGCTTCCCCTGTGCGAGATAATTGTTACATTAATGAGAGGATTTTCTGATTCAATTTCCTCAACACTGAGCAAGAATAAATGCCAACATTTAGCAGATGTTTTGAAGATGTCGACATTGGAATGAAAAAATAGATGAATATATACTTCCGTGTTAATCAAATGGTTAATATCAAGACCATTCTTGATTTAAACATATGGATCAGGTAGATTTTTTGAGTAGAATCAAGTCTCGAAGAACCATTCTATGGCCCTACTGATTGAAAAAAAATCGCCACCATACAACCATCTTATACAAAATTTTAATGAACAAGAGTATCATACCTTACCGGATCTCATACAACACTCAAAAAGAAGAAAGAAAAGAGAAGAAGAATAGAGACTTCAGATTCAAGTGAAATTCTTTCATCTAGCTATCTCTTATAAGAAGAATACAGCCTCAGTTAATTAAATTAGATAAAATGCAAGTCTTGTTCCATCAATTTCATAGGATTCATGGGGTTATGTTTTCCAGTTGCTAAATGACTAAAAGTGCCAATCAATTACTGTTGTTTGTTCATGTTCAATGTTATAATAGAAGAAAGTAAAAGATATCACAGCATGCCATGTGGTAGAGGCCTGAAACAGTAATGTGTCCTGCAGGAGCCTTCCCATTTTCCATTTCACTTCCATTCTGTTTCAACTGGTGAAGCCCTTCATGAAAATCCTGTGAGAATATTTTTATGTGCACCAAAAATAAGAAAAAAAATCATGAGAAAATCATTGGTATGACTTGCTATTGGGCATCATTTTTGTTGGAAAAAGGCCCATAAATAATAATTCATAGGCATTATATCAAAGCCCTCTAATCCTATTGGCTCGAAATTCGCCTGATAGAGCCTCTGCTCTTGTGGCTTGGGACATTCCTACGTCGGGTACTATCTGGCGCCCTCCAGGCCTCTACCTTGTAACCGCGCCGGGCTCGCGGTCTCCCGTTGCTGTAACCGCGCAGAGCTCGCGATTACTACCCTTCTTGCTAAACTCTCTTTCTCTGCATCCCATCTGCCTTTTATAGGCTCGGTTTGGGGTTCTGGGTGTCCTCCTCCTCTGCCCCGTGACCGCAGAGCCCGCCCATCTCACTGTGACCGCGATCCTCCCGGCGAACTCAGCTCCAACACCATTCATTACCGTTGCAGCTCCCGCAAGTCTGCCTCAACTTGTGTCTACTACATCTCCTACGCGCGAGCCTCGTCGGTCCCTGCTCTACCTCAACATCTTTGCAGACTCTTTAGCTTTGCGACCTCGTCGTCTTTGCAGCCTCGACAACTTTGCGGGCTCGCCGGTTCCACCTCGTGCGGCGTCGCCGGTTACTGCTTCTAACCACCAACTTTGCGCCCTCGTCTATGCGGCCTCCTCTGCTGTGCGGCCTTGTCATCTTTGCATACTCGTCTTGTGGTTACCTGTTTGTAACCGATAACACCTCCTTTTGTTCTGAACAGTGCAGTTTCTTGCTTTGTCACCGCCCAAACCCTCTTCAATTTGAGCTCTTGCGGTCTCGGCGCTTGAGAATTTGCCCCCCCCCCAATGGGCACGAAGGCTAGACCTACTACATCGACCTTTCCGGCTCTTGCTCCCGCTCCTATCCCTGATGCTAGGCATGAATTCCGGATCACTACTATCTCTCTCACTGGGAAGAAGAGTTTTGCCGAATGGGTGCACTCGGTGCGCCGCGTTTTCCAAACCAAGGGGCTTCTTCATCATCTCACTCGGGACACACCTGCTGAGCCCACCGAGCAGTGGCTTCGGGATGATGGCCGAGCTTAATCTTGGATCTTGTACTTGGATCTTGAACTCCATGGATAGTGAACTATATCGGATGGCTATGTATTACACCACCGCCAAAGCAATGTGGGATGAGCTCCACTCTCTCTACTCTGGGAAAGATAGACTCCAACACTTGTTTAATATTTTCATGGCTCTCCACAATGGCACTTATTGCGCAATCCAAGACTCATGTCGAGGCTTGGATTCAGCACCAACCCCCATCGCCGGATCTTGCCACTCGACGGGCTCAGAAAGAAGTTGTTGATATTGCATTGATGATGGCCCGTGTTCCTCCTTACCTCCACTATGTCCGTGCACATATTCTTTCCTCTCCTACTATTACATCACTGTCCGATGTTTGTTCCATGTTGTTGAAGGTAACGCCCCCCCCCCCCCCCCCCCCCCAACTCCCGGTGTCCACTCTTCCGGTTGTCCTCCACTGAGGTTCTGACACCAGATCTCCACCTTCTCCTGCTCGTGGAGGCTGTTCTGGCTCTCAAGGTGAGGACCGATGGGCCGCCATTGCTCTAAGGGACAACCCCCTCGCCAGTGTACTCATTGTGGTCGGACCAATTACATTGAGGCTACTTGCTTTCGGAAACATGGCTTCCCACCGCCAACTTCTTCTCTGTCGCATGTCTCCCCTGCTGTTGATGGACCTTCCTCCTCCCGTGCCGACATTGACAAATAATGAATGGAGATATTCGTACTGACGTCGAAGATCAGAGGCAAGTCTATCAAGCTCCGCCGCAGATATCCATGTATCATCAAATATGGGGCGTCCACTCCAGTGTACCAAGTAACGGCAAGAAGGGTCGTCTGCGGTGGAAACACACTCATGCGCCACAATATCAGTAATGCTCTCAGCTCCCACCTTTCGTGCTGGTGGATCCAAAAAAACCGGTGGAATCATAGGTGGTGCGGGCAAGTCCACGGGTGCTTGTCCAAGGTGGCCAGGGGAAGAGTCAAATTGTGACGGGGAGGGTATAGTAAGTGGATCAAGGTATAGATCCTATGCTCGAGAGGCTCAAAGTACGGTGTTAAGTCTTCAGTATTAAATACGGGATGAATACCCATATTTGTTGGGAGATCGACCGCATAGGCAATTGTTCCAATTTTCTTTATAATCCTATAAGGGCCCATTCGCATCGGTTGTAGCTTCTTAGCGACTCCTTTTGGGAGCCTCTCCATGCGAAGTCAAATCATGACTTGCTCGCCTACCCGAAAATCTTGCCCACGCTTGTGTTCATCTGTCTGTGCTTTATATAATTCATTACTGCTAGCAATTTTTTTCCGGATCAATTCATGCAGTTCATGTATGTGATGAATGAAAGACTCAGCGGACTCACTAGGACGTGACTCTAAGGGAACAGGGGCAAGGTCAATAGGTTTCTTAGGCTCATAACCTGACACTATATGAAATGGACTCATGCCAGTAGACCTATTAATGGAACTATTATATGTAAACTCCACTACGGGCAACACTGAATCCCAAACCGACGGGTGATCATCAAATAGACACCGTAACAAATTCCCTAAACTCCTATTAACGACTTCCTTCTGGCCTTCAGTCTGTGGGTGATATGCAGTAGAAAATTTCAAAGTCATGCCCGTTTTATGCCATAATGTTCTCCAAAAGTAGCTCAAAAATTGACGTCAATGTCACACTATGGATTTGGGTAATCTGTGTAAATGAAAAATGTTTCTCATGAAAAGGGCCGCCACATAAATCGCGTCGGCGGTCTTGCGGCAGGCAATAAAGTGAGTCATCTTCGAAAACCGGTCTACCACTACGAAAATAGAATCGTGCTTCCTCAGAGTGCGAGGAAGACTCAATACAAAATCCATGCTAATGTCGACCCATGGCTGGTGTGGGACTGGAAGAGGAGTATAGAGCCCAGTATTTTGTTTCGAACCCTTCGTTGTCTGGCATGTGCCACAGTGTCGCACAACACGCGCTACGTCTCTTTTCATGTCGGGCCAATAAAAGCAATCCTCAACTGAAACAACAGTCTTATCTCTGCCAAAGTGGCCAGCTGCGCCGCCAGCGTGCATTTCCCAAATCAAGAAGTCCCCGAAGGACGTCCTGGAGATGCAGAGACGAGACCCACGATATAAGTATCCTTCTACCATATCAAACCCATCAGTGGGCTCAGAAGGATCTCTCAAAAATCTCAAATAGATTTCACCAAAGTCAAGGCATGTGGGGTAATCATGAGACAAACGATCGAAATTAGTCGCACTAGCACTCAGTGTGCAGTGTAGGGATATACATCGACTAAGAGCGTCGACAGGTTTGTTCTCAACACCCGCGCGGTGTTTAAGAACATAGTGAAAGTTCTGCAAATATTCGACCCATTTGGCATGCCTATGCCCCAACTTCCGCCGTGAATCAAAATAGCGCAGAGCTTGGTGATCGGAAAATAGGACAAACTCCCGTGGGAGGAGATAGTGTCTCCAATACCGAAGCGACTGCACCAATGCATAAAACTCTCTGTAATAATCTGAGTACTTTTTTCGGGCCTCATTCAGCTTCTCATTAAAGTAAGAAACTGGATGGCTCTCATGGCTCAGTACTTTGCCAATCCCAACGCCAGATGCGTCGCAGGCTACCTCAAATACCTTAGAAATCGGGCAATCTCAGGACAGGTGTTGCCATCAATTTCTCCTTAATCTCAGTAAAAGCTCAAGTGGCGGCTACTGTCCACTGGAAATCTCCCTTCCTAAGGCAGCTCGTGTAGGGGGCCATAATGGTGCTAAACCCCCAGACAAACCTCCTGTAGAAGGTGGCTAGTCCGTGGAAGCTACGGGCCTCAGCGATAGTGAAAGGGATAGGCCACTCACGAATGGATCGGACCTTGTCTGAGTCAACAGACACGCCGAACGCTGATATGATGAACCCATGGAAGTGCACAAAATCAATCAGGAAGGATCACTTCTTCAAGTTCACATATAGCTTCTCCTTTCGGAGAGTGTCGAATACGAGCCCCATATGGCTCATTGTCATCAGAAGAGTGGCTATAGATCAAAATATCGTCAAAGTAGACGACCAAGAATTTGCCCATATAGGGTCGGAAGATCTGAGTCATGACCCGTATGAAGGTGATGAGGGCGTTGGACAGCACAAATGGCATGACCAACCACTCATAGAGACCTTCTTTGATCTTAAAAGCCGTCTTCCACTCATCTCTCTCGCTAACTCTAATCTGGTAGCACCCGCTGCGCAGATCGATCTTTGAAAATAAATGGGCACCATCCATCATATCAAGTAAGTCGTCCAACCGAGGGATAGGAAAATGATACTTAATCGTAATCTTATTAATGACCCTACTATCGATACACATTCGCCAACTCCCGTCCTTCTTCGGGGTGAGAAGGGCAAGGACTGCGCAAGGGCTCAGACTCTCTCGAATGAATTGCTTCCTCAGCAACTAGTCAACCTGTCTCTTGAGTTCGACATGCTCATCCGGATTCATCCAGAATGGGGAAAGTTCGGAAGTGAAGCTCCCGGTGTCAAATTTATGGCATGCTGAATCTACGTAACAGATACCATTGTTGACACTCTCTCTCATAACTCGCTGCGACGCAGGATGTGCAATGACCTAGATGAGCTCGTATTAGTAGAGGGTATGACGGACCTTCCCCGAGGATTTCTCCTTGGGTTGGGTCGGTGTCAACGTGATCTTACGACCCTTGTCGTAGAATACATATGCGTTCGAGCGACTGAAACACGTGACATCACGATCATATAGCCAGGGCCTCCCTAAAAGAATGTGGGCGACATTCATAGGGATGACGTGACACCAAACACGATCATCAAATGAGGCAAGAGTGATCGGAACTAGGCACCTCTGGGTAACTTGTATAACCGTCTTATCGACTCAAATGACTCGATAATGATGTGGATGAGGCTCAGGGGTCACCTGCATCCGCTCTAATGCTCGCTGGGCTACAATGTTCACGCAACTCCCGTTATCAATGGCTAGTTTGCAGGGACCGCCTGCGCTAGGAAAGTAGGTATAAAGATCGTCGTACGACGCCAATCATCATCAGTATGCGGGGTGTAAAGAAGACGTCTTATAACACCTAACTCTAGAGAACACTAAGCACCGCTCTCCCAACCGTCCTCGACGGTGGCAACAATCTCCTCATCGGCGATCTCCTCAGCATCAACACTGGGTTCGCCTTCTTCAACTAGCAGATTCCTCGTAGGGCATTGGGCCTGTAACACCCCACCTTAGTTTTACCACAAATCAGCAGTCCGGCCGGGCCCCGTGATAAGAAGCAAACTAAGAAACAGTAATAAAAATTGGTACATAGCTGGTATAAAATAAAAGTGCTAAAGAGTACTTACAGCGGAAGCAGTAAAAGAAACTAAGGGATAAAAGTGTACCTCAAACTTGATTTCACATAGCCACTAAAAATTGAAAGTGTCCAAAAACTTTAAATATTGAAATCTTAAAATAGTCTGATACAAGGAAACACTAGATCAACATGGTACATGACCAACATAATAACATTGTACTAAAAGGAAAAACTGCTGAATGAAAACAAACTAAACAAGGTACAACGGCAACCGCGCTCATCCTATGCGCAACACCCCACCTGTGACTCTTGTAATGAGAAGCCCAAAAATGGGTCAGCCCAACTGAAGAGTAAGAAAAACCATTTCCCCTAGTGACACTAAAATATGAAAAATTGAATAAACATGAGTGCATACTGAATACAGAATTAATTATTTTGTACTAAATAAATAATTAATACACTATCATGCATGTTTTTCTATCAAAAGCTGCAAACATAGATGGCTATTCGGATGTGATTTAATCATGTATTTCTAAACTGTGACTTAAACTCAAATCTTGGAGTTATATCTTGTGCGCATTCTGACGATCCGAGTCTTTGCTAACGAACGTATCACGTTCTATGTCTCAAGGACTTAGACCCGTATCTACTAATCTATTAGGGGAAGTAATCCCTCCCAAAAAGTTGAGGCTCTTAGGGACTACTACGCCCTTTGAGTAAGATTGTGCGCCTCAATCTATCACGAATGATATCATCATTCGTGCCTCCTAACTGATTTCCATTATTACAAGAATTTTAATAAAATGTTCTGTTGGATGTTCTGCGTAGGTCCACCTTTTTCCTAGAAATCTAACTTATAAGGAAACATCATATCCTTGATCTACTAAAATACTTAAATGCTTAATACATTTTAGTTCAATCTACCAATTAAAAATTTTATAACGTGAGTACACAATACTAATCGGTTTCTTATCTAAATAAGAAATATGCATGCGTTATTATGTGATATATCTAGCCAAAGCAAATACAATTTCTTACCGTTGCGTTGCGTCGCTCGTATACATGACGCGGCGGCATAGCTTCCTTCAACTAAGGTCTAAAAAGGGTCCGGGTAGGATGCTTGCCTTGACCCGCACCTGCGTTTCAAATATGATCTAACGTTATTTCATACGCTATGCAAAACATTTTCAACAATCTCGGGTTTCGCCGAAAAGTGCTCCTACTACACAAAGTTGACACCGCAAAGAACGGGAATTAGAGCGGAATAATAAGGGGGCAAGGATTTGTACTTCTTTCAACAAAATTTTCTGTAATCTACACTAAAGATCGGCAAATCCCAAATGGGGCGGAGTCGATCTTTCTACCTCAGGCAGCCAAAGGTAAAGTCGGCAATTAAACAACATGCTTGAAGGGGAACACACGATCATCACCTGAAAAGGGCAGAGGAAACCCACAGAAATTCAAGAGAGTCGCTGCTATCAACTCTTGCTCCTCGACTGATGCACACGGTGACTGGGAAGAACTCGTCGCGGTCTAAATGCGGCAGAGCAAGTCGTCTGGGGTCCTAATTCCGGAGGAGGGACCGACGACGAAAAAGGAGAGTGAGAACGGAGATCTGACTGCTGTCGGTGATTGCTCGTGAAGGAGTGGGGGTCGACGAGACTACCGGATGACAGAGGCGTTGTCAAGGGTTTTCTGGAGGAGGAAAGGCAGCCTCTGCACCTTCCTGAGGCGACGATCTGGGCGGCGGTTCCACCCGCACAGCCGATTTCAGAGAGAGACGCGAGAAGGACGCACAAGAAGCGTGCGACGGGGAAGCATTCGGCGGTTACCTAGCGACTGGGAGAGTAAAAGCATGCCCTTTATCGAGCATCAGAAGACGCGCGGGATCGAAATGCCGGTTAGGGAAACAGCGCAAATTAATAAGGCTGCGGTTTTGACAACCGCAAGAGCTGCGCTTAGAAAGGAAACCGTGAATGAGAAAGGGAACGGCTAGACGTGGACTTTTATTTCTAGAACGCCACTGAACAAATTATCTCTAATTAATTTCTTAAAGACAAGTTATGAACTTGTACGCAACGATTGGCCATGACAATCTCATACCTCGATTTGAAGTTGGCTCGATTACCCCTGCCCATGACCGGATCCTGAAAATAAATTATATATTATTTATTTATTTTCATTACGGATGTTACAAATCTCCCCTTCTAATAAAATTTTCGCCCTCGAAAATTACAACCATACCTGTGTCAAAGAGGAAAGCATAGTCTTCATTGCTCCGGAGTTCATCTTCTCTTTCCCAAGAATAATCCGGTCGACCACAATTCATCCAAAGAACCTTTACAAAAGGGATCTCTCTGTTTCTGAGCTTCTGTATCCTTGTGTCCACTATTCTGACTGGCTTAATTTTGATACTAAGATTTGATTCGATTGGTGCTTCCTTAGTTCTGACTATCTGACTGGAATCTCTGACTGCTCTCCTCAGATAGGAGACGTGGAATACATCGTGTAGACCACTCATTTTTTCAGGCAAGGCCAGTCTATATGCAGCCTCACCTATGCGTTCCAGTACCTCGAAAGGTCCAACGAATCTTGGACTCAATTTCCTCACCCGCTTGATACGAGAGACACCCTAGACGGGTCTGACCTTCAGATAAACAAAATCTCCCACGCTGAATTCCTCCGACCTATGCCTCTGATCATAGTATTTGGCCTGACGATCCTGTGCTATCTTCATACGCTCCTGAATGAGTTTGATTCGAGTTGTGGTCTTGTCCACCCATGATTCTTTGTTGGAAGACCTCTCCTCAGCTTCAGCCCAGCACAACGGTGTCCGACACCACCTACCATAAAGAGACTCAAAAGGCGCCATCCCAATGCTAGTTTGAAAACTATTATTGTAGGAGAACTCTACTAAGGTGACATACTTCTCCCACTTACCTCCAAAGTCCAGAATGCACATACGGAGCATGTCTTCCATGGTTCTATTTGTGCGTTCTGTCTGCCCATCTGTCTGGGGGTGGAAGGCTGTACTAAAAAGTAACTTAGTACCCAAACGCTCCTGAACGTATTTTCATTCCTTGGAGGTAAACCTGTCATCTCTGTCTGAGATTATAGTATTCGGAACACCATGGAGTCGAACTATCTCATCCACATACAACTAAGCCAATTTTGGGCCTTGATCCGTTTTCCTATTGGGAATGAAATGGGCAACCTTGGAAAGACGATCGACTATAACCCATAATGAATCATTCCCACTCTGCGATCGGGGAAGGCCGTGAACGAAATCCATCGATATATCCTCAAAGTTCCACTCCGGAATAGGTAGGGGTTTCAACTTGCCCCCTGGTCTCTGGCACTCGGCTTTAACCAACTTGCATGTTTCACACCTTCCAACATATTCTACTACATCACTCTTCAAACCTGACCACCAAACTGACTTCTTGAGATCTGCATACATCTTCGTGCTACCCGGATGTATTGAATATCTGGAATTATGAGCTTCAAACAGTATATCCTCTCGAAGGTGACCAACATCTGGAATGCATACTCTACTATCGAAAAGAAGTAAGCCCTCCTGAATGCTGAACCTCTCCTTCTGACCAGCCTGGGTCAAGTCCCAAACCTCTACCATCTTCGGATCTAGAGGTAAAGCTGTTCTGATCCTGTCTTTCATATCACAAGTGATTTCCATCCAATTCAACCTTGCAGAACTAAGACTGGAGCGTGGTATGATACTGATCTCCAACTTCTCCAGATCTCGCACAAGTTGTTCCTGCTGAGTAATGAGGGCATAATTCGAACCTCTTCTACTAAGCGCGTCGGCTACCACGTTTGATTTCCCGGGGTGGTATTGGATACCAATGTCATAATCTGAGAGGAATTCCACCCACCTACGCTGCCTCATATTAAGCTCTTGCTGATCATGTATATACGTGAGACTTTTATGATCCGTAAAGACCTCACAACGAACCCCATAAAGGTAGTGCCTCCAAATCTTCAAGGCGTGGATGACCGCTGCAAGTTCCAAATCGTGCACAGGATAATTTCTCTCGTGAACCTTTAACTGCCTGGAGGCGTAAGCTATGACCTTACCATACTGCATAAGTACACAACCCAACCCTTGACCTGAGGCATCGCTATAAATCTGAAATCCATCTGAGCCTGAAGGTAAACTCAAAATCAGGGCGGTCATCATTCTAAATTTCAACTCCTCAAACGCAAACTCACACTCAACTGTCCACGTGAAGACTTTCCCCTTCCTGGTAAGTGTAGTCATTGGTAGCGCTATTTTTGAGAAGTCCTTAATAAATCTCCTGTAATATCCTGTTAGACCGAGGAAACTGCGAACTTCAGTCACTGCCTTCGGCCTTGGCCAATCCTTTATTGCTTCTATCTTTTTCGGATCCACCGCGAGACCCTTCTGACTGATAATGTGCCCCAAGAATGCAACCTCAGAAAGCCAAAACTCGCACTTTGAAAACTTGGCATACAACTGATTCTTCCTGAGAGTGCTCAACACTGCCCGGAGGTGCTCGGCGTGATCTTCTTGGCTCTTAGAATAAACCAAAATGTCGTCTATGAAGACAATTACGAATCGGTCTAGTAGTTCTCGGAACACCCTATTCATCAGATCCATAAAGGCGGACGGGGCATTATTTAACCCGAACTGCATGACCACGAACTCATAGTGTCCATATCTAGTGCTGAACGTCGTCTTCTGGATGTCCACCTCTCGAATTCTCAACTGGTGGTAACCCGACCTCAAATCTAGCTTGGAGAACGTGCTAGATCCCTCGAGCTGGTCAAACAAATCATCTATCCTGGGAATAAGGTACTTATTTTTAATTGTTAGTTTGTTCAGCTCACGGTAGTCTATGCACAATCTCATGCTAACATCTTTCTTCTTGACAAAAAGAACAGGGGCACTCCAAAGTGAAGTGCTGGGGCGAATGAAACCCAAGTCGATCAATTCCTGCAGTTGAATCTTCAACTCGACAAGTTCTTTGGGAGCCATTCAGTATGGACTCTTGGCCACTGGCGCAGCTCCAGGAACAAGATCTATCTGGAAATCAATCTCTCTGGTAGGAGGGGCACCAGGTAACTCCTCTGGAAAGACATCAAAAAAGTCCTTAACAACAGGCACTTCTAGCAGATTAACCTTGGCTTCAGCATTCATCAGTACTAAGAAGGTTGCACAACCCTTATTGATGCATCTTATAGCCTTGATTGAGGAGATTATTAACTTGGAGACTCCCTTCATACCCTGGAAGGTAAATGCAACTTGATTGGGTCCTTCGAACTGTACCACCTTGTTCCTGCAGTCAATTCTTGCATTCATAGCTGAAAGCCAATCCATACCCACTATCAGATCAAATCCTGCTATAGGGAGGAGTGAAGCTTCTATTAAGATTTCAGTTTTTCCAAACCACACTGGAACTCTACACTTATTCCTGGTCTACAAACGGGATCCATTAGGCATCATAACTTCTAATGATGCAGACTCTGGAAGGACTTCTAAATCCAGCCTACGGACCAGAGATTCTGCTATGAACGAGTGTGAGGCACCCGTGTCAAAGAGAATCTTGGAGGGAACGCTTCGTATCATAAGTATTCCTACATGCATGAATACAACAAAGGCATTATTTTAGTGTCACTAAAGAGAGAAATACTAAAACGTCTAGGACATACACATACCTGTCACCACGTCCTCCTGATCCTTAGCTTCCTGCTGGCCTAACCCATAAGCTCTGGGTTGCACCGGACCTCGTCCTGCAGTATTTTTCTCCTCGGTTCCGACATGAGCCTTTCCTTTGTCGATTATGCTAGGCCCACCGACCTCAAACTTCGACTATAAAAGAATCATAATTAGGCCTATTGAGGGAAAGGTATAACTTAAGAAGATTACTCAAATGAAATCTTGTACCTGAACCACGGGAGTTCCCTGGCAGTAACGGGCTATATGTCCCGGTTGATGGCATTTATAACAAACTCCTGCAGCAGCTAAACACTCACCCAGATGGTGGCGGTAGCATTTAGGATAGAGGGGGTAATCTTTGACCTTGGACTCGGTCTGACTACCCTTCTTATCATCAGTTCTCTGCTTTTTGTTCCAGTTCTTTCCTTGATAATTCCTGTTCTGATGTTGTTGCTGTTGCGGTGCATCCTGAGTCCGCTTCGAACGAAAATTATTTCGCTTTTGCACCTTCTGCTGATCAGCCTCCAATTTCCTAGCAGTGTCCACCAAGCTCCTATAATCAGCATTGACCATCGTCATCAGTGGCTGCCTGAGAGAGTCTCGCAGTCCGTCCACGAATCGGCTACACTTCTCGTTCTCATCCCCTTGCATATTGTCAGCATAACGAGATAAATGTGTCAGCTCCCGCTCATAGGCTATTACAGTTTTGTCCCCCTGAATGAGCCGGAGGCATTTCTCCTGGAGACTGCGGCGCTCGGACGGGGGCACAAACCAGCTAGCTAGTGCCGTCGAGAAATTGTTCCACGTGAACATATCTGCTGTACGACCTAATATAAAAGAAAAACCCAAATTTCCATTACGCTAAAAGGGCAAAGTATTCTAAGAAGGGAGCAATCAGAACATTGCTACTTACCAGCGGGATCGTCCGCAAGATGCCTAGTCCACCACAGATTTGCCTCACCTTTTAGGAGAAAGGCAGCTAGAGGAACCTTCTTGTTCTCTGGGCATTGCATCACTTCGAGCAGGTCACGGGTCTTTATCAGCCAATCATCGGTCTCCATCAGTGTTTCTTCTCCATTGAAATTTGAGGGCTGAAGATCCCGGAAATTTCTCAGATAATGATCCATTCCTATGTCTCCGGCAGGTACAGGAACTACTGCTGGATCTGCTGCAGGCAATCCATTTCTGAATTCCAGCAGGGCTATGGCCACTGCCCTGGCAATAACGGTTGCTAAGTCGGTAGGTTCTGGTACTGTCGGTGCTGCTGGTGCTGCTGCTGGTGCACCACCGTCATCCATGACTATCTCAGGAGTGGTGTTCTGCCGCGAAGGCTCGCCCGCCTCGTTATTACGCGGTGCCTAAATGATGGAAAGGAAAGGGTTATTGATGTACGGGACATAAAGAAGTATCTACTAGTAAGAAGATATTTCTATACAACGCATAACTAAGCTAGATGAAATATGATGACTCTAACATCAAATAAAAGATTCAGATGAAATCCTAAGGCTCTGTGAACTTTCTGGGTCGTGGGATCTTAAACCTCTCTCTGATACCAATTGTAACACCTCACCTTAGTTTTACCACAAATCAGCAGTCCGGCCGGGCCCCGTGATAAGAAGCAAACTAAGAAACGGTAATAAAAATTGGTACATAGCTGGTATAAAATAAAAGTGCTAAAGAGTACTTACAGCGGAAGCAGTAAAAGAAACTAAGGGGTAAAAGTGTACCTCAAACTTGATTTCACAGAGCCACTAAAAATTGAAAGTGTCCAAAAACTTGAAATATTGAAATCTTAAAATAGTCTGATACAAGGAAACACTAGATCAACCTGGTACATGACCAACATAATAACATTGTACTGAAAGGAAAAACTGCTGAATGAAAACAAACTAAACAAGGTACAACGGCAACCGCGCTCATCCTAGGCGCAACACCCCACCTGTGACTCCTGTAATGAGAAGCCCAAAAATGGGTCAGCCCAACTGAAGAGTAAGAAAAACAATTTCCCCTAGTGACACTAAAATGTGAAAAATTGAAGAAACATGAGTGCATACTGAATACAGAATTAATTATTTTGTACTAAATAAATAATTAATACACTATCATGCATGTTTTTCTATCAAAAGCTGCAAACATAGATGGCTATTCTGATGTGATTTAATCATGTATTTCTAAACTGTGACTTATGCTCAAATCTTGGAGTTATATCTTGTGCGCGTTCTGACGATCCGAGTCTTTGCTAACGAACGTATCATGTTCTATGTCTCAAGGACTTAGACCCGTATCTACTAATCTATTAGGGGAAGTAATCCCTCCCCAAAAGTTGAGGCTCTTAGGGACTACTACGCCCTTTGAGTAAGATTATGCGCCTCAATCTATCACGAGTAATATCATCATTCATGCTTCCTAAATGATTTCCATTATTACAAGGATTTTAATAAAATGTTCTGCTGGATGTTCTGCGTAGGTCCACCTTTTTCCTAGAAATCTAACTTATAAGGAAACATCATATCCTTGATCTACTAAAATACTTAAATGCTTAATACATTTTAGTTCAATCTACCAATTAAAATTTTTATAACGTGAGTACACAATACTAATCAGTTTCTTATCTAAATAAGAAATATGCATGCGTTATTATGTGATATATCTAGCCAAAGGAAATAGAATTTCTTACCGTTGCGTTGCGTCGCTCGTATACATGACGCGGCGGCATAGCTTCCTTCAACTAAGGTCTAAAAAGGGTCCGGGTAGGATGCTTGCCTTGACCCGCACCTGCGTTTCAAATATGATCTAACGTTATTTCATACGCTATGCAAACCATTTTCAACAATCTAGGGTTTCGCCGAAAAGTGCTCCGACTACACAAAGTTGACACCGCAATGAACGGGAATTAGAGCGGAATAATAAGGGGGCAAGGATTTGTACCTCTTTCAACAAAATTTTCTGTAATCTACACTAAAGATCGGCAAATCCCAAATGGGGCGGAGTCGATCTTTCTACCTCCTGCAGCCAAAGGTAAACTCGGCAATTAAACAACATGCTTGAAGGGGAACACACGATCATCACCTGAAAAGGGCAGAGGAAACCCACAGAAATTCAAGAGAGTCGCTGCTATCAACTCTTGCTCCTCGACTGATGCACACGGTGACTGGGAAGAACTCGTCGCGGTCTAAATGCGGCAGAGCAAGTCGTCTGGGGTCCTAATTCCTGAGGAGGGACCGACGACGAAAAAGGCGAGTGAGAACGGAGATCTGACTGTTGTCGGTGATTGCTCGTGAAGGAGTGGGGGTCGACGAGACTACCGGACGACAGAGGCGTTGCCGAGGGTTTTCTGTAGGAGGAAAGGCAGCCTCTGCACCTTCCTGAGGCGACGATCTGGGCGGCGGTTCCACTCGCACAGCCGATTTCAGAGAGAGACGCGAGAAGGACGCACAGGAAGCGTGCGACGGGGAAGCATTCGGCGGTTACCTAGCGACTGGGAGAGTAAAAACATGCCCTTTATCGAGCATCAGAAGACGCGCGGGATCGAAACGCCGGTTAGGGAAACATCGCAAATTAATAAGACTGCGGTTTTGACAACCGCAAGAGCTACGCTTAGAAAGGAAACCGTGAATGAGAAAGGGAACGGCTAGACGTGGATTTTTATTTCTAGAACGCCATTGAACAAATTATCGCTAAATAATTTCTTAAAGACAATTTATGAACTTGTACGCAACGATTGGCCATGACAATCTCATACCTCGATTTGAAGTTGGCTCGATTACCCCTGCCCGTGACCGGATCCTGAAAAAAAATTATATATTATTTATTTATTTTCATTACGGATGTTACAGGGCCACCATATGGCTCCGACCCGAGCAACAATATCACTGGATGTTCCCCGACCTGGAGGCCGTGGAAGGTGCGGTGGCGACAACCTTGCCCTTCGTGTCGGCGGGGACAAGAGAGGGTCCTGCAGGGATGGTAATGGCCAGTGGTGCTCTTCTAAATGTGGTCCCGTCTGTCCTGGTAGAATTCTGACGGGTACCAGCGAGTCGCAGGTACTACTCGTACTCGAGGGTTATCTGATAAACTTGTTATATCGTCTCCAACCGGTGGGGAATAAGTTGCCTACGTATCTACGATCTCAATCTGGTACGGAACCGGAAAGCGGTGTCACTAGTCTCCTCTCGTAGATCACTCCTCATTGCTAGCTCATTGAATCGAGATATGTACTCCACTACAGATTGCGTGCCTTGGCGTAACGCAAAAAACTGATCTAGCAACTGATCCCGATAGGAGACGGTAAGGTATTTTTCCTTCTGTCTGTGTTTCATGTCTTCCCAGCGGATAATAGGGCGGTATCAATCTCGCTATAGAGACCTCTCTAGGATGACCCAGAAAATCTTGGCTGGACCGACCAACTTCATTTTCGCAAATCTAATGCAACGTTCATCGCTCATATCATACCACTCGAAGTAATGGTCCATCTCCTAAAACCGATCGCTAAAATTCTTCAGGTCGAGCTGACCATCGAAGGTGGGAGCATTAATGTGTATGCGACGGGTAATATCAACCTCAGCGCGTGCTGCCCGGCGTGGCTCAGGATATTCGTCGAAGTAATCATCACGACCGTAGTCATAATGGTCCTGAGCTCTATCACGAGGAGCTGGACGTCGTGGTGGAGCAAGTACAGGTTGACGGTCTCGAGCGTGATCGAGGGGTCGCCTACGGTGTGGGGTAGGCTCTCGAAGTGGAGCGGCCTCTCGTGGTGGCTGATTCCTAACACGCACATCCTATGGTGGGATGGCAGCCCGTTCTTCCCCAAAGAGAATATCAGGCAGAGTGAGTGAGGTATCCCTGCTTTGGGAAGTGGAGTGCTCTCGTCGTTCCTCAATGGCGGCGACGCGGGTGCGAAGATCGTTATATTGTGCATCCAATTGATCGAATCGATCAATTAACCGTTGGAATTCCACACGTGTCATTTCAAAATTTGAGTTGGTGGCCCTCGTGACAGTTAGGTTCGTGTCAGACATGGATTGACGGTAAGACCAACCACTACGTAACATGCATGTGGCCCAATCCTGGGCTCTGATATTAAATCTAACGCAGGGTAGGCCATGTGACGAGGGTGTGCCGACACTAATGCACTCCTATGTGGTGAATGCCAGACGAACTCAACAATACCAATCTGAAATGATGCAAGCACAATTTTAACTTAATCCGGAAATTAAAACTTAGCAATTATATTTATATAAGCTTGGCAAGATAATCGCAAAGTAAACTTGAATTTTCTGGTGAACAAGCAAAATTATGTTTGATAACGCCAGAAGTGCTTTCAACTACAAGTCGTCACAAATGATATTATTAGGAAAATATGAAAAATGAACACAACTACACAACCGAGGCAAATTCCAAACAAACAAGAAGCATTTCTCCAACATTCAATAATGAAAAAAATAAATTTCGTACAATGAGTACTCACGTAGTAGTGGGAGATCCAACAACGATCAAATGACGACGGTCGGCTGCGATGTGGGGGCGAACTCAGGTGGCAGTAATGCTATTTAGTGGGTCCACGAAAGAGAAGAGGAGGAAGAAATGTGAATAGGAAAGGCTTCCTCTATAAGCAAGGGGAGGAGATGGCAGATTGCTGTAGGGGGGAATTTACAGTGGTTCCACAGCAAAGGTAGAGAGGGGAAGAAGTTATGTCGAGCGGGAGAGTCGATGAAGTCGACGGGAAAACGGCGTCGAAGTCGACAGAGGGTGGAAGAAGAATGGTGATTGGGGAAATTAAGAAAATGGCGGGCGGCATTTACTGAAGCAGGCAAGGGAGGTTGACGAAGGAGATAAAGCAGTCGATCTACGTCGGGTTAAAGTACCGGCATGCTTGTCGAACAGGAACGACTGCAGGAGGGTGAGGCTTGAGAATGGAGGTGGATTTGCTAGCAGTCGAGAGGTGATATGCGGCTGGATTTCCTTCCGTCGAGAGGAAGAAGATAATGTACAGTGCCGCTGGTTGACGGTTTTGCCTTCTGTCATGGGATAATGGGCGTGATTTCACGGGAAACAGTGAAATGAAAGGAAAATAAATGGAATAACAGAAATTAGTTGAGGCTTCGCACCCCGGTCTCGCGGCGTCGCACCACGGATGACTGCCGGATCTGAATTCGCTCACAAATTCAACAATCCCTCTAAAAGACAGCATCCGCCCCTATTTATAACAAGAGGAGGCGGTTGGGCACCGGGCGTGACCGACTATGATTGGTCGTTACGCCCGATGTCCTAAAACATCAAAAACAAGTCCAAAAAAATAAAATACATAAAAATAATAGAACGACGAGCCAGACGTGCTCGTGGTCTCGGATCGCCGATCCGATCATCGCCTCCTGCGTGAATATACGGAAGTGGGTCCCACCGACTGGTGACCTGTACTCCAGTGTCGTTCTCCATCACAAGATCAGGACCGATGTAGTATATTTGACGAGAGACAACCGAGGAAGGTGCACCACTTACCCAAGCTACAATTGCTCAATTATATTTCTTAAGGAAAAACATAATATGAAGAGTTTCCATAAGAACACATCTTTAGATATAGAGGTTTACAATAGGGCATCAAGATCATCTATCTAAGAGAAATAAAAACTATTGCATAAAAAAAGAATGGAAAATAGACGAAAACTCCCATGGTCTGAAATCTAGCATGCACAAGCTGATATCCACCTGAGGTATCTGCTCTTTCGTGTTTGAATTGGCGTGTGCACACGTATCAGATTCAATACAAATTACTAATATTCTTGTGCACAACTTATCAGCATTACCACCATCAGCCTTACCCAAACGTACTCAAAAATATCGCATGTAAAATTCCAAAGAAACAATTGCAGGGTTAAATATACTTATATCCTAATATTATAATTAGATTTCAGCAGGGCACTAGAAATCTGAATAGGTAGACATAATATAGATTGCATGGTATTCCTTAAATTCATCACAAAGGTTTACAGCACAAAAGTTTCTTCGAAATAAAGGGAGACGCCATAGACTCATCCAAATTAACTTGTTCGTAAAGAGACAACAACAACAACACTCAAGCCTTTATCCCACCATAGTGGGGTCGGCTATATGGATCCTTTGTTGCCATTGCGCCCTATCTTTAATCATAGCCTCACTAAGGCCTAAGTACATCATATCTTTCCTTATAGTTTCATTCCAAGTCTTTTTGGTCTACCCCTCCCCCGTTTAACATGTCTAGTGACTAAACTCTCACAACGTCTAACAGGTGCCTCTAATGGTCTCCTATGTACATGTCTGAACCATCTTAAACGAGCTTCTCGCATCTTCTCTACAATCGGCACCACTCCTGTCTTATCCCCGATACATTCATTCCTAATTTTATCCAGTCTCGTGTGACCACACATCCACCTAAGCATTCACATCTCCGCAACTCCCATTTTTTGCTCATGTACACCATTCACTTCCCAACACTCAGAACCGTAGAGCATTGCTATCCTAATTGCAGTACGGTAAAACTTGCATTTTAAGTTTTAATGGTACTTCACGATCACATAAGATCCCAGACGCGCCTCTCCACTTCAACCAACCTGCTTGGATTCTATGTATCACATCTTTATCTACACTCCATCTTTTTGAATTATCGATCCCAGATATTTAAAGCACTCACTGCGGGAAATATCTTGGTCACCCAATTTAATGACGGAGTCATCCGACCTTCTTGCACTACTAAATTTAAGCTCTATATGCTTCGTCTTTGTCCTACTCAACCTAAAACCCTTCTTTTCTAAAGTGTCTCGCCAAGATTCAAGTTTCGCATTTACACCCTCACGCGTCTCATCGACCAAAACAATATCATCTGCAAATAATAAACACCAAGGTATTGCTTGTTGGATATGTCTGGTGAGCTCATCTAAGCTAAGGATAAAGAGATAAGAGCTTAAAGCTGGCCCTTGATGTAAGCCAACAGCGATAGGGAATTCCTATAATCCTCCAGATGTCCTCACCCTGGTGACTGAATTTGTATACATATCTCTGATTATGTCAATGTATGATACATTTGCACCTTTCTTTTCAAAGACTCTCCAAAAGACCTCTCTTGGAACCCTATCATAAGCCTTCTCCAGATTGATATACAACAAATGCAAATCCTTTTGTCTTTCCCGGTAGTTGTCTATAAGTCTCCTCAAGAGATGTATAGCTTCCATGGTTGACCTCCCTGGCATGAATCCAAATTGATTCTCTGAGATGCTAGTCTCTCGTCTAACTCTTCTCTTTATGAATTGCTCTCATAGTTTCATAGTATGACTCGTTAATTTAATTTCCCTGTAATTGACACAATTTTGTATATCTCCTTTGTTCAGACAAATGTACCAAAATACTTTCTCTTCATTGTTCTGACATCCTCTTTGTTCGTAAAGAGAGAATCAAGAAAATCATGCATATGCTAAATATTGACCAATATTTTCCAGATCAAAATCACAGAAAATATATTCATCACATAAACATAAAGGAAGAGTAAAAACTTGAAATCAAACAGACCCGTTTAGTAAAACCCCTTATTGCTCGCAAGAAAGTAGAAATTGCCAATGCATAAATATATAGGAAATAACACGGTTCAAGTGCATACTAGGAAGATTTGGCTTGAGGTCCACAGTCAACTGAACTGGTTGCAGGCAGTCATTCAGATCTCTAGTACCCATCACAGCTCGTGAATCTCCAACATTGCCAATGACAAGATCTTGACCCTATAGAAGGCCCCACAGAAAAACAAACATCAGAAAGAAATTGTGAACTTACACCACAAACTCTTCACACAAAAAAATACCTGCTTAACTAGGGTGACTGCAGTTGTCCCACTACAAAAACAGTCAATATTTGGATGCAATTTTAGTTCTTTATCCATGACCTTGAATGCCTTCAAGAATGACTCCTTAAGGGTGGTGAAGATATCCGGAAGCTTCTCCTCTTCATAGTCAACAGAAGCCCTTAATTCATCTTCTAAGAATATAGATGCTGTCTCTTCTGATGTCAAACTTCCTGTCATGCCAATGCTGTTCTGTCGTAGATCATCACCTCCCAGGTTTACTTCCCAATGAGCACTCAGCTTAAGAGGGAGGGAATCTCTCACCCTCCTTGCAACCAGATGACCAAATGGACCATGTCCATCAAAGACCCCACAGAAGACTGTGTCTGTCCTTGAACCAAAATTCTACAAGCACAAAAAAGAAACATTTCCACCATTGTCAAGAGAAATTACATTTGAAGCACTACAAAACTCAGTAATTCATTCAAAGAGAGCATGTAAAAAGTTCCAACTTTTGTACAAAACTCAGCAAGTCTACCAGGGTGGTGAAGATATTATTGGAGGGATGTTTTGTATAAGAAGCCCCCAAGGTTTCAACTTATATTAAAAGGGTCAAAAGTTTTTGGGATTTATAATTGGTTCCTTAAGATTTTGAAAAACTTGCAAATCAGAACAATTAATCTTTAGTATGTACAAAGATTTGAGATAAATCATAATATATATGCTATATCCTTTAGAAAGTTTAACATTAGCATAAAAGTTTTGTTCATAACCTGGCATGTCATTAGACCCGAGTATTGGAATAAATTCTAATTTTTTAGCCCTTGTTAGAAAAGATTTCAAAAGTTTTGGGGGATGGCTATTGGTCAGTGTATGTGGGAATGATTAGTAATATGAATGAGATTGGAGTAGTGGTGGATAAAGAGTTAAAAAGGAAATTTATTGATGTGAATCGACTGGGAAATAAGGTGATTGCTATTAAGATAATTATCAATGAAAATCTTCTAAATTTATAATGTGGTCAATGTCTATGCTCCTCAAGTTAAATTAGAATATAGATTAAAACATAAATTTTGAGAAGAAAAGAATGCTTTACAACAACATATGTTTCGGGAAAACTAATTATTAGTGATGACATACATGAGCATATATATTCAGGTAAACGGCCTATGAGAGGATTCATGATGGGTATACATAAGAAATTAAAATCGACTATGAAAGGTGTTACGAAGGCGGAAGAGGGCGAGGAATGAGGAGACGAAGACACAGCGCATATGTCGACGCCGGGTCCAAGGTGACGTGGACAAGGATCTCAACATGACGAAGGACGATCACCAGTAGATCGCATGGGCATAGCCGCCATCTTTATATTTTATTATCGTCAATGAATTTCGAGCCGTGGTATCCCTTGCGTGTTTCAGAACTAGGCATTATATAAGTCTATGCATGTATCTCATTTGGATTATCTTGGAATAAGATCACTTTTGGAGGAGCCTTAGGGGATGAAATCTTCTCTCTTCTTCTTTCTCCTTCTCTTCCCCTCCCCTCTCATCCTCCTCTTCAACCCTAGCACCTAACATTTGGTCTGACTTACTTCAGGACGCAGTTCCCGCCTCGACCCAGCGACGGATCCCGTCGCTCCTTCCAACAACTGATCCAACACACGCTCCGCTCGGCCCTCGTTCTGCTCCAGTGCCTCAACGTCTCGCCCGCCTGGCGCGCCTGCTTCTTCTTCCGCTCGTTCATGCCACGCTCGATCTCTCATGGCCGCTCGATGCCAGTGTCGCTTCCTTCCGCTCGACGAGGTGCCTGCTCCTTCTTCAATCCCTTCTCGGGATTGTCGACGCATCCGCCTCTCCACGACACCGCCTCTCCATGTCGTGCCCGCTCGACGACGCATCCGCCTCTCCACAACAACGCCTCCCCCGCGACGACATCTCCCGTCCTTCACGCTCGCGGATTCCCCCTGGCCGATTCGCATCTCCTGGCCTGTGTCGGTCTTTCTTCCGCGTGCATGCCCCCTCGGCTCCATTCCATGGCGCCTTCCGACATCAGCGCCTCCGCCTCCTATGGATCCGGCCATTTACAGTCGCCTCGATGCTCATGAGGCATCTATCTCCTCACTCCAAGCCCTCGTGATGCAGATGGAGGCTAAGTTTGACGCCCTCCTCGCTGGTTGCGCGAGTTCCTCCACCTCAAATGCAGAGTCCCCATCGCTTCCCGGTGCACATCCGGACCTTCCACGGGATCCCGCTTCGTCGTCGACGGTCCTCCCTCCAGCTCACCGTTTGTTCGATGTCCCCCCTTCAACGACACCGACCCCGTGGTGTGGATTGCCCGGGTGGAACAATTTTTCAACATTAATTTGACTCCGGAACAACAAAAGGTTGTTACGGTTCTCATCGGCATCGAGGGGTCGACCCTCCATTGGGTCCGCTGGCTATGACAGAACAACTCTTCGCTCTCTTGGTCGGAACTCCAGCATGACCTCATCCTCCGTTACGATGTTCGCTCTTTCGGGACGGCAATCAAACGTTTATGTGGTGTCCTCCAATCGGGCCTCCTTGGCGACTACGACGAGTTCATTACACTGACAACGTAGGTTCCTGGCCTCCAGCCAGATCATTACTTGGGCTTCTTCATGCAGAGGCTCCTTTCCCACATTCGGTACCCGCCTTCGCATCCACCATCCAAGGACAATTACAGATGTCATGGATCTCACCTGCTTGGTGGAAGTGAACTTCAATGTCCCCTCCGTGGACACCGGCCGGCCACCGGGGGGTTCTCCACTCCCATCGATTGCCTACCCCCTGACACCCTTCTGATTGTCTCCCCAGGTGCATACCGCGTCTCCCCCACGCCTCGAACCACCTCCCTGACAGCCCCGATAACCGAACGTCCCCCGGATGACCAACCAGGAGTACCATGATCTTCGCACTAAGGACATATGTTTTCGTTGTAAACATCCCTACTCCTCGACTCATGACTGTCGTTTGAAGGAGCTTCGCATCACCATTGCGAGGAAGACCCTGAGATCACCCTTGGGAATTTCGAAGCCCTGTAGGGCGCTGACTAAATCGTTGTGTCACGGGACCCCACAAGCAGCTCCATCATTTAGAACTTCTATGCTCTGCGATTGGAGGCACCTCTGGCCCCCTCACTATGACGCTCTCTGGTTCCATATATGACACTTCTCTGACGGTGTTGGTTAACAGTGGGGCCAACCACAATTTCATCTTCCCACGCCTGGTGACACAGCTCGTCATTCCCTTGTCTCCTGCTCCTTTTGTTGTTTGTTTGGGCGACGATCACCGCATTACCATTGGGAGCCATTGTACCGACTTGCACTTGACCGTGAGCCTCTGCCCTCTTCGCGCATATTTCTACTCTTTTGAGATTAGTGGCTTTGACATCATACTCGGCGTCGCATTGCTTTGTGCCCTCGATGACGTGTATGTCAACTGGGATCGCATGACGATGCACTTCCCTCATGCAGGAGTCCCTTTCCTCTCTGCGGGGGAGACGCCCCTTCCCCATCCGATATTGGCCCTCCATCCTCCTCAGGAGCCAACGGTAGCTATGGCACAACGTCGGGTCGACCCCCCCCCCCCCCCCCCCCGGCCTCCCCTCCATCATCCCATGTTGCAGCGCATCCAGAAAGTTTCTTCTGTCATGAGGACAACACAAATTTTTGAGAGAGAGGCATTGTTACGAAGACGGAAGAGGGCGAGGAACGAGGAAACGAGGACACGTCACATATGTCGAGGTCAGGTCCAAGGCGACGTGGACACGAATCCCAACACGATGACGGGCAGTCGCCAGTAGATCGCACGGGCATAGCGCTCTCGTCATCTTTATATTTTATTATCGTGCATGTATTTCAGGTAGTGGGTATTTATTGTTTTCCCTTGCATGTTTCAGAACTAGACACTATATATATGTGTGTATCTCATTTAGATTATCTTGGAGTAAGATCAATTTTGGAGGAGCCCTAGGGGCTGAATTCTTCTCCCTTCTTCCTCCTTCCCCTCCCTCTCATCCTCCTCTTCAACACTAGCACCTAACAAAAGGCTATACTTGAATAAGTAAATCTTATGATCTTGCAACCGAACATTTATTTTAAGAATGAGAAGAATATTTAATTACTTACAAAGTAGAGACACTTTAATAAAAATAGAATATATATATACATATATTCGCTTAGAAGGAAAAAATGGAAAGGTTCTTGCAAAGATTGTAAGGTTCTTACATGAGAGAGTTTAACCATACAACATAGATTAGTAGTCATGGAGGTAAATTCAAAAATATAAAGGAACTAATGAAAAAAAAATTATCCTAGGAAAAAAAGGTAACATTTAAAAGGCAAGAAGTGTTTTAGGTTGAGCAGGACAAAGACAGAGTATATAGAGCTCAAATTTAGTAGTGCAAGAAGGTCGGATGACTCTGTCATTAAACTGGGTGACCAAGATATTTCCCGCAGTGAGTGCTTTAAATATTTGGGATCGATAATTCAAAAAGATTGAGGTGTAGATAAAGATGTGATACATAGAATCCAAGCAGGTTGGTTGAAGTGGAGAGGCGCGTCTGGGATCTTATGTGATCGTAAAATACCATTAAAACTTAAAGGCAAGTTTTATCGTACTGCAATTAGACCAGCAATGCTCTACGGTTCTGAGTGTTGGGCAGTGAATGGTGTACATGAGCAAAAAATGGGAGTTGCAGAGATGAGAATGCTTAGGTGGATGTGTGGTCACACGAGACTGGATAAAATTAGGAATAAATGTATCAGGGATAAGACAGGAGTGGCGCCAATTGTAGGGAAGATGTGAGAAGCTTGTTTAAGATGGTTCGGACATGTACATAGGAGACCATTAGAGGCACCTGTAGGCGTTGTGAGAGTTTAGCCACTAGACATGTTAAACAGGGGAGGGGTAAACCAAAAAAGACTTGGAATGAATCTATAAGGAAAGACATGATTGATACCACATCGAATAAAGAGCGAGACATGATTGCATTAAACACGAACACGGATACAATCCGGAGCGAACTCCGGCCAAGATTAAGGAGGTTGGGTCCTCCAAAGATCCCTCTCTGAAGAATGAGAGCCCAAAACCCTAATGATCCCAAGATAAAAGAAACACTCACATACCACCTCCTTATATAGGGAGGGGGGCTCACATAACCATAACATAAAATAAGATTTAATTAAGATTAATTAATTAATACCAATTAATTACACAAATTAATTACGGTGGTTTCCATACCCTGCGAGCTGGTGTGCGTTGGCGGATGCATCATCGTAACATAGAGGCTAAAAGATCAATCCCCCTCAATCCCCCTCAATGTAGTAGGAGTACAAAGCACAATAAATTACAAGTGCAAGAAAAAAATGAATGCGTGGACATTACGAAGTAGGCATATGAGACAAGTATTCCATTCAATTTCATGTACAATACTGAATTCCAGCAATTATTTCACATTGTTGGACAATGTGTCCTTGGGATAAGGGTCCAACTCCTTATGAGATGAGGGAGTAATTCTTGTCGATGGAGGTATAGTGCATGAAGGAAAAACTAAGCACAACCAAACCTGCAGGTTGAATGGATGTTGTATTCTTATAGATGTATGGACGAATCGAAAAGGGAGAAGCATCATTATAGATGTATGGACGAATATAAAAGGGAGAAGCATCATTATAGATGTATGGACGAATCGAAAAGGGAGAAGCATCATTATAGATGTATGGACGAATCGAAAAGGGAGAAGCATAATTATAGATGTATGGACGAATCGAAAAGGTAGAAGCATCATTATAGATGTTGGACGAATCGAAAAGGGAGAAGCATTATGAACATAATAATGAATATGATAAGAAGTTTATATTTGATGTGAATGAGGATATTGGTAGCTTAGATGTCCCTGGAAAGGAAAACAAAATGCAAATTGTCACAGATATTGCATACAACAACCCGTCTGCATCACTACCGATGGCTCTAAATAGGTCTAAGATTTTTTAGACTTCATGTATTGAGCACATACTCAATGATATTGCAAATCAAAAACAGATCAAGAGTTTCACCTCCATGGGATGTCACCTTATTGTATTTATCTATGGCCATACCATCTCCTCTAATATGTTTGGAGAGACGATAAAAGACTCAAGTCCCATGATCTTGTTTGATCAATATCATTTTAGAGCATTTACAAAAAAAGAGACAATTGGGGGGAGATAATCACTTCTGCGAAATGGAAGACGACAAAATTGTCAAGCAGTGTGGTAGGAAGTATTTAAATTTTGAATATAAGATTGTATATATTTATATTATTACCTATTTTACTATTTATATATATTTAATTAATTTTTGTCCTAAATTGAAGGCTACAATTATAACATTTAGTAGGAGCTGTTAGAATAATCTTGAGCTTGTAATTCTCATATTCACCAATCACCAGTTAGTGAAAGTCTAAACCAGAGCTGATGAGGATACATGGAGACATAAAGAAGGATAAGGATGAAGTTATTGTTGCTCTTGATTTTAAAGAGAATAAATATATTACCACATGGAAGTTGATAGACATAAGATGGGAGAACAAGATGAGCAGCCCTCTATAGTTAGCTGGATATTTTATGAATCTCTTTTTTTATAACCCCAATAACTACGAGATGGAAGGAGACTTAAAGTTTATGTGAATTTATTGATCGTCTTATAAGAATGTACGCAAAAGATCCTTGTAAAAAAGATCACATTTCTTGTGACATTGTGGTTGATCAATTACAACAAGGAATATTTGCAAAAGAAATGGCAAAGATGCAAAGATTAAACCCCTTCTTTAACCCAAGTATATTTTTATTTAAAATTGATTTACAAAATTATGAAGTTAATGAAATTATTTAGTTAACTTATTATTATTCTTTTTCTTAGCCCATTGGTAGAAGTTACGAAATTGAAACTCCGAACCTTAGGATCATGATGAAAGGAATTGGAGCACGTTCGAGATTGTAATAGTGCTCTAACCCCACTCGGGATGCTAAAAAGGGAATTGAGGATACTGTCGATGGAAGATTACTTTGGGATGCGGGCAGTTAGGCAAGAGAGAGAGTTAAGGATGAAGAGACGAGGCTTCGCACAACGCAAACCTTTAATCGTGCGTAATTTTATTGATTAAAAGTTCAATTTCAAAATTGGAGCTCACGGTTCACTGTATCCAGAGGTGCGATTGCTAGGCGAATTATGGGTCTAATGCAGTGGACCCATTTAAGTACTATTCAAACCACTATTTATACCATTGTCGTGAATATATCATGGACAAAACGACACGTTTCCGACATTTCTTTGCAAAAGATCCTTTTGGAATATATCGACTGATATAACAGTTATCGACCGATATATGGCCCGATATATCGACCGATATATGGCCTGATATATCGACCGATATATCGGCAGATATATTTTGATGGTATATTAGTTGACTTTTCAATTTATTTTATTTAGCGTATATGATTTAATAACCAACAAAACAAAATTGTTTCATTGTTTTGATTGATTTGTAGCCTAGCTCTCGACTCTCTTCTTGCTTCCTCTAGCATTCTTACCTACTCTAGTACGTCGTCGATGTTGATTCAGCTTGATCGTAATATTTTGGACTAGGGATTCTTTATCTTCGATCGTTGTCGACGACTTCTGGGCTTTCTTCCCTTTGTTATAATGTTATTACTTCTGTAACATAAAATGTTTATACTAATTTGATATATTTAGAATTTTAGTAAATATTAAATTATTAATATATCTACATATATAAATTAAAAAAATGATTATATATATAATTATGTATATAAATATTTAAATATTGAAACCGAATATATGAAATATCTCTGAAATATCTCCAGGCATATTAAAACTGATAAGAAAAACTCAAACCGACGTGTCTCTGACATCCGACATTTGCAGCCTTGATTTATATTAGTCGGGGTTCTGCCTGCGACCAATTACATAAAAAGGGGTTGCTCGGACAATCAAACAAAGAAACTACAACATCAACAACACTCAAGCCATTATCCCACCATAATGGGGTCGGCTATATGGATCCTTTGTCGCCATTGCGCCCTATCTTTAATCATAGCCTCATTAATGCCCAAGTACATCATATCTTTCCTTATAGTTTCATTCCAAGTCTTTTTTGGTCTACTCCTCTCCTGTTTAACATGTCTAGTGACTAAACTCTCACAACGCCTAACAGGTGTCTCTAATGGTCTCATATGTACATGTCCAAACCATCATAAACGAGCTTCTCGCATCTTCTCTACAATAGGCGCCACTCATATCTTATCTCGGATACATTCATTCCTAATTTTATCCAGTCTCGTGTGATCACACATCCACCTAAGCATTCTCATCTCCGCAACTCCCATTTTTTGCTCATGTACACCATTCACTGCCCAACACTCAGAACCGTAGAGCATTGCTGGCCTAATTGCAGTACGGTAAAACTTGTCTTTAAGTTTTAATGGTACTTTACGATACATAAGATCCCAAACGCGCCTCTCCACTTCAAACAACCTGCTTGGATTCTATGTATCACATCTTTATCTACACCTCCATCTTTTTGAATTATCGATCCCAGATATTTAAAACACTCACTGCAGAAAATATCTTGGTCACCCAATTTAATGACAGAGCCATCCGACCTTCTTGCACTACTAAATTTAAGCTCTATACACTCTGTCTTTGTCCTGCTCAACCTAAAACTCTTCTTTCCTAAAGTGTCTCGCCAAGGTTCAAGTTTCGCGTTTACACCCTCGCGCGTCTCATCGACCAAAACAATATCATCTGCAAATAATAAACACCAAGGTATTGCTTGTTGTTTATGTCCGGTGAGCTCATCTAAGATAAGGGCTTAAAGCTGACCCTTGATGTAAGCCAACAACGATAGAGAATTCTTGTGTAATCCTCCAAATGTCCTCACCCTGGTCACTGAATTTGTTTACATATCTCTGATTACATCAATGTATGATACATTTAAACCTTTTTTTCTAAGACACTCTGCAAGACCTCTCTTAGAACCCTATCATAAGCCTTCTCCAGATCGATAAACAACATACGCAAATCTGTCTTTCCCGATAGTTGTCAATGAGTCTCCTTAAAAGATGTATAGCTTCCATGGTTGACTTCCCTGGCATGAATCCAAATTGATTCTATGAGATGTTAGTCTCTCGTCTAACTCTTCTCTTTATTACTCGTTCTCATAGTTTCATAGTATGAATCATTAATTTAATTCCCTTGTAGTTGACACAATTTTGTACATCTCATTTGTTCTTTATACAAAAGTACCAATATGTTTTCTCTCCATTGGTTTGACATGCTCTTTGTCTTCAGTATCTTATTGAAGAAACTTTTAAGCCATAAAATTCCTTCCCCCCCTAAGCATTTTCATACCTCAATGGGCATATCGTCTGACTCAACCGTCTTTTCATTTTTCATCTTCGTCAGAACGCCATCTATCTTTGGTGCTTGAATTTTATGATAAAAAGTTATGCTTCTATACTCATCTGATTTACTTAACGCTTCTAAGTTCAGTTCATTGTTTTTTCCTTCATTGTATAGTTGATAAAAGTATTTTTTTCATCGCTCCTTAATAGCCACATCATCCGTCAAAACCGTATCTGATTCATCTTTTATGCATTTAACTTGACTTAAATCTCTTGTCTTCCTCTCTTTAGCTCGAGCAATTTTATATATATCACGCTATCCATCTTTGGTATCTAATCGTTTGTAAAAAAATTCATAAGCTTGACTTCTTGTTTTACTTACTGCATTTTTAGCTTCTTTTTTGGCGACTTTATACTTTGTTAAGTTTTTATCATTCCTACAAGCATATAATGTTTTGTAGTTGACCCTCTTTGCCCTCACTTTATCTTGCACTTCCTTTTTCTACCAGCAAGATTCTTTTTGTGGGGGCGCAAAACTTTTTGACTCTCCAAGTACGTTCTTTCCACTTATCCTTAAATAAGAAGATATAACTTCTCATGTGACACTCTGATCAACATAAGGATCATCAACTAGTTGTTCTAAAACCACTGCCTTGAAAGCTAAGTAAATACAAGTAAAACTCACTAGGGCCTAGGAGCGTCGGCGAGCAGAGCGGAGCGTCGCCGAGCAGAGCGATGCGTCGGAGAGCAGAGCGGAGCGTCAGAGTGGATCATCGGCGAGCGGAGCGTCGGCGAGCGGAGCGTCGACGAGCGGAGCCGAGCGGAGCGTCGGCGAGCGGAGCGTCGGCGAGCGGAGCCGAGCGGAGCGTCGGCGAGCGGAGCATCGGGGAGCGGAGCCGAGCGGAGCCGAGCGGAGCGGAGCCGAGCGGAGCCGAGCGGAGCGTCGGCGAGCGGAGCCGAGCGGAGCGTCGGCGAGCGGAGCCGAGCGGAGCGTCGGCGAGCGGAGCCGAGCGGAGCGTCGGCGAGCGGAGCCGAGCGGAGCGTCGGCGAGCGGAGCCGAGCGGAGCGTCGGTGAGCGCAGCCGAGGGGAGCGTCGGCGAGCGCAGCCGAGCGGAGCGTCGGCGAGCGGAGCCGAGCGGAGCGTCGGTGAGCGCAGCCGAGCGGAGCGTCGGCGAGCGGAGCATCGGGGAGCGGAGCCGAGCGGAGCGTCGGCGAGCGGAGCCGAGCGGAGCGTCGGCGAGCGGAGCCGAGCGGAGCGTCGGCGAGCGGAGCCGAGCGGAGCGTCGGCGAGCGCAGCCGAGGGGAGCGTCGGCGAGCGCAGCCGAGGGGAGCGTCGGCGAGCGCAGCCGAGGGGAGCGTCGGCGAGCGGAGACGAACGGAGCGGAGACGAGCGGAGCGGAGACAAGCCGAGCGGAACCGAACCGAGCGGAGCCGAGCGGAGCGGAGAGTCGGAGCAGAGCGAGCGGAGCAGAGCGAGCGGAGCAGAGCGAGCGGAGCAGAGCGAGCGGAGCGAGCGGAGCGGAGCGTCGGAGCGGAGCGTCGGAGCGGAGCGGAGCGTCGGAGCGGAGCACAAAAAGGATCATCGAAAAGAACAATGAAGTGTCTGCAAACTCGCCGGAGTGCCTGTGAGAGTTGTCCAAAAGAGGAAGTGAGCTATAAAGGGTTACCGGGATATTCTTCGGAGTCTTCGACTCTGACCTGTTGTGAAGAGGATGTCGCGAGGATCTCCAGGGTGCTTGTGAGTACTATCCTTAATTTCTGAAAGAGAGGGGTCGCTGATATACTCCCAAACAGGTCCATTTTACTGCACTTCCCCTAATCTCTTCCACACCTAAGACAACACATGCTCATGATATTATGTTCATTCGAGTTCCCTCTAGAACTCGTCCTAAGTATCAATCTGACATAATTTTCTCTCTAGGTTTGCATGCTTCTCCACCATCATAATGTAGTAGTATCAAAAAAATCATGGGTACGTAGTAGTTTGTACATTTGACACCTTCATAACTAAGTTCCACACCTAGAAATATAACTCCATTGCCACAAAAAGTTCTTAACTTCCTTCACATCCCTCTTTCCCATAAAGAAGTCAGGCTTTGGGATGTTCACCCTTGGATTCGCCATTATACTAGCACCCTAGCTAGCAACAACTTTCTTGCATAAAGACAATTTGGTCAAAACTTCATCAGAACTTCCTTCCATGGTTTGGAACGCCTCAATTATACTTGCAAGATGTTCCTCCAGCAAGGAGCTCGCACCAAGACAAGTTTGGACACTTGCTTTAACAGAGTCCAACTCTTTGAGAACATGGTCCTCCAGCGTCTCAAAATTATTCTTCAACTTACCCATGCGTTCGTCCAACTCATGCATGGCATGCTCCAAACGACTCCCCTCACGAGTCTTGTCAGGATCACACTTCTGATTGCCATGTTGTTGCGGTCACCCTACTGCATGCATCAACCACCCTGAATTGTTAGCATTGCTCTCCATCTCAGTCTCTTCATAGCAACATGCATGAATCTATCTCTGATACAAAATGCCATATATGAGTTCCCTTAACAACCTCCCACGGGTTGTAGCTCCTTTATTCACCACTTGTGGCTAGTTAAGTCTACTTCTCTAATAATCAACACTCTAACTATTTGTGGTGAAGAAGACCAAAGAAGAGATTAAGAAACTAAAGTGCTCGCAAGAGAAAATGAATAACTCGAGAATTCTTAATTAAACTTAGATGATTACAATAGGTCACAAAAGGGTTTTCCTTGCCAAACTTGGAGTAATCTAGAACTCCCCCTTACAATACTATCCTAGAATATTCTATACATTCTCACAACCTATCTGCCAAAAGCTTGAACATTCCAAACTATACTAGAGCGCTTTAGAGCAAACTAGAACCATCTAGACTTTAACCATGTACTCTAACATTCTACAATAGTCAGAGTTATCCACAGCCATCAAGAATAGTCTACAAATCTTGATTTACCTAGGAGGTTCCAAACTTCTCCGTCATACAACACACTAGAATCTTCTACACCATAATCATTTAGAAGCTTGTGTGTGTGGGCGCGCGCGCGCCTATAGTGAACAGAAGACCTCCGGCTAAAAATTACATGTAAAATTTTCCAAAGGAAGCAAAATACTTTCCTGTAGAAAGAGCTAAATCATCAGAAGTAGTAACAAAAGACAAGTAACTGATCTACTTAGAATAGAACCAGTTGAATGAAACACAATACCATCTCCAAGAAACCAAATCCCAGGAGGCGTCAATAACAAATACCAGAAAAAGCAACTATTTTTCCAAACATGCAATGCAATTTTAAATACAGATATTAAAACGGGAAGAGTTCTACAGAATAAACTACAACTATGAGCAAGAATTGAGACCAAAAATAAATAAATTTTGGATAATTCCATGGCAAAAATACCTCCCAGACAACCATGGCATCCTGATTGGTCCCTTTCTTTCCTTGCTGGGTGAAGAGGGAAGCTTCATTGCTAAAACCATTGAGGAACATTCTTCCTGGAATCCGATGGAGCTGATCCTCCCCATGTGTGGACTCGAAGGATGAGTACCTGGACGATCCCTGCCTCTTCCTCCCGGCCCTCTTCGCCTTCTTCGAGCCCACAGTCGGCAAACCAGGACCGGGAGACGCCGGCGACAAGCTGCTATGCCCGTCCCTGCCCGTGTCCGACGACAGGCAGGACCCCATGCTCAGGGCCCTGATTAGGCCTACGATGCACTCCAGACCAGCCAGACAGCCGAATCCCGCGTTTCCTGTTGACGGCTCCGTCGAACCCTCCGGTTAGAACCGTCGGACACCGACGACCAAATCAAGATGAAGCCCTATTTGGTGCTCGGAGAACCGTCTTTCCCCCAGCCACGAAAGGGAATTCCGGAAAGATCCGCCTCCAAGTCTGACGATGAAGAAAAAGGAAGCAGGAAAGCACCTCTAGATGGACTCTCTGTAGTCAATCGTATGCTGCATTAAAAGAGAAGCCAATTTGCCGACGATGGAAAGCGAAACTGGAAGGATTACCTCCACTGTTTGGAGGAGCGCAGAGGGCGGCTTCAGACTGGGGCCGGAAAAGCAAGATATCTCTCTATCTTTATACAATCGGAAAGCGGAAGTTTTCGCTTTCAAAGTTTGTCGTCCAAGAACTTCTCGTTACCCGATCCACCACATTCAAGATTCTCTCTCTCTCTCTCTCTCTCTCTCTCTCTCTCTCTCTCTCTCTCTCTCTCTCTCTCTCTCTGTCGCGTCCTTATGCTGCTGCATGTACTATTACACCATTATTTTCCCGTTTTCTTGCGTTTTTCATGTTTCAGAAAGAAGCGAACAGGGAAAAACTTACCGCCGGCAAAAAATAAATTTCCTCGGCCGTCCCAACGCAACCTTACGCATTACTGTTTGGGGCCGCGTCTGTTGAGCGGTACAGTTTATACTGATCTTAAACGTGCAAACCTCACCTATGGTCTGTTTGGAAACACGCTCCCACCAACTGTGCACCGGAGCGTTGGTCTGTTCGGAGCCCGCGAAATTGGCTGCATGGAATGTCGGAATGGCAATTCGGCGGCCTCCGGCGGCCGGCAATGGTTAGCCGCCACTAATAGCAAAAATGATTAGCTGCACTGTAAGGGTGCTAAGCGTATAAAATGCGTACGTTATTTGAAAATTACAAATGTGTAAGCGTGTTAAGCACCAGTGTAGAGAGTCCTTCGGCATATTTGGCAGATTCAAAAAATTATAAATGATTGTGCATAAATTTTTTTTAATATAATAGTACATAAAATATTACATCGATGGCACTACAATGTCGTACAAAATTTCATTCAATTATCTAAATTGAAAAATACAATATAAGAAAAAAATTTACAATTGTAGAGTTTTTTTTAAATGATCGATCACATTATCATCGCAAACTTCCACAAAAAATACTATATATCACAAAATAAAGAGGTAGTGAAGCATAGTCATCACTTCTAGTTGGCTTTTTCTTGGTGGATCGGTGGTCGGCCGTAGATTCATGCTTTGAGATCATTCAAAATGAAGAGGTAGTGAAGCATAGTCGAAGGTTCACCTTAGAGTTGATCGAAGATGATGGGGTGGGGGAGGTCTGAAGGTGTGTCGCAGTGTCGTGTGCGTTGTTTGAGAGGAGGCAAAACCTGCAGCAATGTGATTCAGCGATTGAATGGAGTACGATGATGCCATAGTGGAGGAAGAAGGCCAGAAATGAATGGAAATAGAGGGGTAGAGGGCATACCTAGTGAGAGCCTTAGTTTCGGTCGTGAGGTCGATACTCGGAGAGTCAGAGACGGTTCAGTTTGCGCTAGAATGGATGTGTCGTAGGGTAGGTGCGGAAAAGGAGTTGTGTATTTAGAGAGTTAATTGATTTATTGTTTATTGGAGTGAATGGTAAGGATCATTTGAGAAGAGATCGTAAGGTTATTTTCGTGAAATGATTGAGGCAGGTCACGGACAAATTATAATTAGCCGAGTTTGGGTTACGAATAGTTGTGTTTGGTCAGTGAATAGATGTCTTTGGTCTGCGAATAACCGTCTTTGGTTAGCGAATAGCCGTCTTTGGTCTGCAAATAGCCAAATTTTTCATGTGCTTATAACAAATAGCAAACAAATGGGAGTGTGAGTGTCCCTTTGGCCCACCTCTATATCTGCCCATGTTCAACATACACTGTGAAGTGATGTATACACTGTGAAGTCTTGTAAATGTGGTTTCACCATATAATGTGAAGCGTCACATGTTCTATGAAACAGTGTATATGATATGATATGACGTATATGTTGAGGTATATTTATATAAAGGATAACGAATACTTAATTGGTTTGGTGTGGATCCGGTAGGCATCCAATAACCCGTCGGGAATTTAGGGTTACGCCTATAAATACTCCTGCTGGGGGCAACGTGGAGCTCGTTCCAAACTTGACGTCCACACGGGATGCTTCGAGCGCACTAACATTCTCGAAGTCTTTTGTGTGCCTTAGCCCCCTCTCCCGTAAGCCGTCTGTCGTCGCTTGTCTTTTTTTACTCCCGGTCACTGCTCCTGGAAAAAAACTCTCCCCATCGCTCGCCGTCGCCCATCGATCGAGAAGAAGGAGACATCGCCTCCTCTCGCTTTCCGACGTTCCCAGCAGTCGATCTCGTGCAATGTCGATACGCCGACGTCGTTGTCGCTACCCGCCCGACGCCTCTGTTTTCGATCCCGACGCCATCGTTTCCGCTTGTTTTTCACTCGGGAGAGGAAGTTCGCCGCCGCTGCAGTCGTCGTTTGTCGCTCCCTTGCCTCCTCTACACCGATCATCCCGGTAGGAGAAGGGATTTTCTCATTGTCATTTTTGCGCCGCTCACTAGGAGGATCAGTCGACGCAAGCGTAAGCGTCAAATTCTATTTGACGCTCCTCTAGTCGACGGAGGGCCTATTCGCCGCAAGCGTCGAATTCTTTTCGACGCTCCTCTAGCCGACGGAGGGCCTGTCGACGCTAGCGTCGAGTTCTTTTCGACGGTTATTTTCCGTCTTCAGCGGCTGTGCTTAGTCGAAGAGAAGGAGCAATCTTTTCTGGATTGGATCCAAAGAACTCTATCGTCATGCGCTCAGGTGATCTCTCTCTAGTTTTTTTACTTGTGATTTAGGTTGTTAGTGGAACTCTAGTGTTTGGAAAGAGACGCACAATGTCGAAGGGAAATACTCTCGTTCCGATGATCAAGCTAGAGAAATTTTCCAACTCAGAGTTTAGTGCTTGGAAGAGAAACACGCATTTTGGCATGAAGTACTTGAACGTGTTCTACACCGTTCAGTCTGTTCGCGCTGAAGTTGTTGGGACTGACAGCGAGGCCCCGTGGGTTGAGGATGAGGATTTCTGTCGCGACTACCTGCTGAATTGTCTCTCCAACAGGCTTGCCGAAATATACAGCAAGTTGAAGACAGCAAAGGAAATCCGAGACGCTCTGGAGGAGCAGTTCAAGGAAGAGTAGAACATGTCCAAGACGCATCTGGTGGACAAGTTCATGGCTTCCACCTTCACCGAGGAAAGGGAAATCCTTCCACAGGTTTGTTGCAGGAGCCATCATTTTAAGCACCCATCGGCGTGGTATTCTTTCAAGATTGAAATGTATCGGAAGAAAATGCAGGTCAGTCTAAAAGACCTCAAGTGCTTCATCTGCATTGAGGATGAGAATCGGACTAGACATGATATGGAGACAGTTCGAAAGCAGCCCTCTGCTGTCAACATGGTTTCACATCCTAAGCGTAGATTTAAGCCTGGAAAGACTAGACCGTCGCCCAGTGCACCCGCAGCTGTGGACACCAGTAAAAAGGCTAAGAAATTTAAAGGCAAGTGCTACAATTGTAACATGTGGGTTCACTGCGCTTCCGAGTATAAGCAACCCAAGAAAGGTGACTCTAGCACACCAAAGACTGATAACAAGGCCAATATGGTTCATCAGACTGCGTGACACGACCCGTCTCGACAAGAGTCAGAGTGCGGTTCGGGGCGGATCTCCAGGGAAGCAGGAACAAGGTGCAGAGCAGGCTCAGGTACCACGGGGCGCAGTCACGGACGCTAAGGCAAATTCCAAAGAAAACAAGGAAAAAGCCTCAGAACTATGATACAGGTAGTTAAAGCAAGGTAAATAACAAAGCTAGCAAGACAGGTAAATACAAGAAATGCAGAAACAGAACTGAAACATTAATCTACTCCGGAGTATAAAAGTCTAAGTAATAATAACATAAGTTGAGACAATTGAAAGTGCAGATGTTTTGTTTGATGCACATGATTCATGATTCAGACAGATTCAGACAGATTCAAGTACGGATTCAGAAGATTCAGAAATTTAAACTCGCTATGACCGGTCCTTTGTTCCCATTAGGGATTCAAGAGGGAACCCAAGTCAAGGAGTTGCATCAATTAAACCCTACCTTTCAATGTTAACTTACGTTATTAATGACTTAGATGCAGAATTACATGAGTTCAAGCACACTGAGGCAAGTAATCAAATCGAGGATTCAGGTATCTGACAGTGAAGTCATAAGTAAAATCATGAGTTTGCAAGTGAGAAGTTTCTCTACTTGCCTTAAGTAAGGCTGAAGTTGACGGTGGCGGCTAAGGGCGCAACCAAATTAACAATTTCAGTTCGACCCGATTAAGCACAAACATGAATGAAAATTGCCTTAAACAGGTGACACCACATGAGCATGCGCATTTTAAATTGCAAAATTAGACAGATGCGAGATAGCGAAGAAAACCATACCTCCCTCGAAGGTGAGGGGAGAGAGGATTACACGGAGGAACCGGAGATTTGGCCGCGCTTTAGGATAGGGAAACCCTAAGTCGGAAGGGGCTTCGCGTGTTCCCATCAATTAGAGCGACGAACGACGCCGGGGAGCACGAATACCTAAGGATTTGGTACTTAGGAAGTGCACAAAAATCTGAAATGCAATTTAAACGCAGCTACAACCACAAAATTGCACAACAAAAATTTAGGAGAAATCTGAATATAGGAGGAAAAGGAAGATCCTTACCCAAGGAAGTCAAATCGGGCCTCAAGGAGGAGAGGGAGCAAACCCTAGCTTTTCCTCTTGCAAATCTCCAACCAAAACGAAGAAGAATTGGAGAAGAAGGAGTTGCCGGAGGAAGCGGAGCGGCTGCCGGTCTTGAGGAAGAGGAGGAGAGTTGCTGACGGCCACAAGAGGGGAGAGGAGCTTTCGTCTTGGGGAGGAGAAACAGGGGGAGGCGTCGACCACGGCAAGAGAGGGAGCAGGCGGCGGCGCCGGCGGGAGGAGGAGCAGGCGGCGGCGTCGGGGCTGTGCGCAGGAGACGGGAGCGGCGGCGGCGTCGGGGCTGTGCGCAGGAGACGGGAGCGGCGTCGGCCCGTGGAATCGAGAGCGGGAGAGACGGATCGCTGCTGCGGGGAAACCTAATGTGCGCGTTTTTGCGAGAAGGCTCGGACCGGGGGGGGTTTAACCGTGAGGGGGTTTAAAGAGGGGGAGAGCTGGGCTGCGGTTAGTCCCAAATGGAGGATAGTGTTTTTTTTATTATCATTATTATTACCTTTATTATTAATGTTATTATTAATTTGGGGTTGTTACATTCTCCCCTACTTAGGAAGTTTCGTCCCGAAACTTTCGAGGACTTTCTGGATGAGGTCTCTTATGGCGACGACTCCGAGGTCATTCACTCCAACAGGGTTTGCAATTCAAGTCAAGAGAACTAAATGAAAAGATACTTAAATAGAGAGAGGAACAAGAGCGGAGGCATACCAGGATCAAGAGAAAAGGTGCGGATACTTGCTACGCATGTCAGCTTCGAGCTCCCAAGTGAACTCCTCAGACTTGCCATGCATCCAAAGTACTTTCACCATAGGAATGGTCCTTTTTCGAAGTTTGCGTTCTTGATACTCCACGATCTTAGCAGGTTCGACCGGGTACGAGAGATTTGCTTCAGGAATTACAGAAGTCTCTTCAACAATGCGGTTGGGATCATGAATGTACTTCCGAAGCTGGCTGACATGGAAGACGTTATGAACTCTGACAAAAGAAGCAGGTAACTCAAGACGGTAAGCAGATTCCCCAACACGCTCCGAGATAGAAAAAGGTCCCATGAACCTCGGGCTAAGCTTATGATGGCGACCAAACCGTTTCACCCCAGGAGAAGGGGAAACCTTCAGAAAAACTTGATCACCCACAGCAAAAACTAGCGGACGGCGACGCAGATTAGCATATTTTCTTTGTCTCTCAATAGCTCGACTGAGCTGGAGTCGAGTCTTCTTTGTGGCTTCTTCCATTTCCTGGAGCAACTCAGGTCCCAACACAACCTTTTCACCAACTTCTGACCAAAAGAGAGGGGTCCTACAACGACGCCCATATAGTGCTTCGAAGGGGGCCATCTGGAGGCTCTCCTGATAGCTATTATTGTAGGCAAACTCAACCAAAGGTAAGTGCTCATCCCAAGCTCCCTTGTAGTCCAAAATGTAACAACGAAGCATGTCTTCAAGAATCTGATTAACTCTTTCGGTCTGACCATCGGTTGTCGGATGATAAGCGGTGCTCAGGTTGAGATCTGTGCCCAAAGTTTGCTGAAAGCCTTTCCAAAAATGAGAGACAAACCTCGAGTCACGATCCGACACAATACGTAAAGGAATCCCGTGAGTCTAACGATCTCCGACACATAGATTCGAGCCATCTTCTCAGTAGAGTGACCTTCCTTATAAGGGATGAAGTGGGCTACCTTGGTCAACCGATCCACTATCACCCAAATCGCATCGTGTCCTCTCGGGGTGCGAGGCAATCCTGTGATAAAATCCATAGAAATGTCCTCCCACTTCCATTCAGGGATGGGCAGAGGCTGCAAAAGGCCACCAGGACGCTGACACTGAGCTTTCACCTTTTGGCACGTCAGACATCGAGAGACGAAGCTAGCTATATGATTCTTCATACCAGGCCACCAAACGATCTGCTTTAAGTCATGATACATCTTATTATTGCCTGGATGACCAGATGTGCGCGACTCATGAGCTTCACGGCATATAGCATCAAGTAATTCAGGAACAGCGGGGATGCAAAGACGGCCTCGAAAACGCAGAACATCATCAGAGATTGAGAAATCCGGAAGAGACTCGAGTTCGACCCTTCGGCGAATGCGCTGAAGAATGGGGTCGGAAGGCTGCAAATCTTTCACTTGCTCCACCCACGACGGACCAAATATCTGACCTTGACCCTTTGGTAAGATGGATATGTCCATCCGCTCGAGGTCACCAATCAGATCTGCAAGAGAAGCTGACATGGGGGCACCAGAGGAAACAGAAACTTGACGACTCAACGCATCAGCTACCGCATTGGCCTTGCCGGGGACATAGGTAAGCTCCAAATCATAATCTGCTACAAATTCGACCCACCGCCTCTGACGAAGATTGAGATCCTTCTGATTAAAGATATACCTCAAGCTCTGATGGTCAGTGAAGAAGTGGCACTTCACGCCATAGAGATAATGACGCCAAAGCTTCAACGCAAACACCACCGCGGCGAACTCCAGATCATGAGTGGGGTAATTACGCTCGTGAGTCTTCAACTGCCTCGACCCATAAGCAATGACACAATCGCCCTGCATCAAGACACATCCCAAGCCGACTCCGGAAGCATCAGTATAAACTGAAAAATCTGCCCCCTCTGAAGGAAGGGCTAGAACTGGCGCCGAACACAGACGTTGCTTCAGCTCCAAGAAGGCCTGCTCACACTGATCTGACCAATCGAATCTAACATGCTTTTGCGTTAGCTTTGTCAACGGAGCAGCAAGAGAGGAGAAATCCTTGACAAAACGGCGGTAGTAACCAGCAAGCCCAAGGAAACTGCGAATCTCAGAAGGGGTAGAAGGTCGCTTCCAGTCCATAACAGCTGAAATCTTGGTTGGATCAACAGAGAGTCCATCACCAGAAACAACATGACCCAGAAAAGCAACACGATCCAGCCAGAACTCACATTTTGACAGCTTGGCATAGAGCTGATGCTGACGAAGAGTGGAGAGAGTGAGCCTAATATGTGTTGCATGATCCTCATGAGTCTTGGAATAAACCAGAATGTCGTCGATGAACACGATGATGAACTTATCCAGATATTCACGAAAAACACGGTTCATCATATCCATAAAAGCAGAAGGAGCGTTAGTCAGACCAAAAGACATCAGTAAGAATTCAAAATGACCATACCGAGTTCGGAAGGCGGTCCTGGGAATATCGGATTCTTTGATCTTCAGCTGGTGGTAACCAGATCTAAGATCTATCTTGGAGAAAACTGAACTACCTTTGAGCTGATCGAAAAGGTCGTCCACACGCGGAAGGGGATACTTATTCTTGACGGTCACCTTGTTTAGTTCCAGATAATCGATGCAGAGCCTCATAGAACCGTCCTTCTTTTTCACGAAGAGAACGGGGGCTCCCCAGGGTGACGAGTTGGGATGAATGTATCCACGCTCAAGCAATTCGTCCAACTGCGATCTAAGCTCCTCTAGCTCGCGCGGGGCCATACGGTACGGAGCCTTAGATATGGGGCGAGTTCCCAGCTCTAAGTCAATAGAAAACTCCACATCTCGATCAGGAGGCATCCCAGGCAATTCGGCAGGAAAGACATCAGGAAATTCAGAAGCAACAGGTATGGATTCGAGAGAAGGAGAGACAGAATCTGAATGTGCAGCATACACAAAACACGCAGAACACCCTTGACTAAGAAGGCGAGTGGCGCGTACAGCGGAAATTACCTTCACGTGACTGCGGTTCTGAACATGAACGCTGAAATCCTTGCCATCAATGTTAAGGTTGACCTTCTTTGCCACGCAGTCCAATTTAACCTTATACGCAACCAGCCAATTCATTTCCAAGATTACCTCGAACTCTGACATCTCCAGGACTATGAGATCGGCCGAGACTTGCAATTCACCAAGCATGATCGGACAACTGGGAATGCCACTACGCGAAAGATGTAGATGACCAGGCACGGAGATCTCATAAGGGACCTCAAGAGGCGAAGTAGGCCAACGATAACGATCCACAACATGATGAGCAATGAACGAATGGGATGCGCCAGAATCAAAAAGAATCTGCATCCATTTATTGTTGACCCTAAATCTCCCTAAGAAAGAAGAACATGTACGCAAAACATGATTGTCCGGATCGAAGGAAAATAAGCTAAAATAAAATTGCAGGAAATAAAAATTGCGCATTACATACCAGAGATGACGTCAGTGGATGCAAGTGCCTCGCCCTGGGTAATGACATTCAGCACGGCTCTACCCTGTTCCTGAGTTCCCGGAACAGACTGCGGAGGCTGAGCGGGAACCGGGCAGTCCCGGATATGGTGCCCAACCTGACCGCATCGGTAGCACGTATTCTGCTTGCGGCGGCAGTCCTTCAGCAGATGACCTGTCCTCTTACAGTAAGAGCAGCCAGAGGTAACAATGGCAAGCGTCAATTGGGGTTGCTGTGCAGGAGCAACCATCTTCTGCTTCTTCAAGAGAGTGCGGCAGACTTGGGCGACATGGCCCACCTTGTGGCAGAACGCACACACCTCCTTGGACTTGGGGCCTTGTTCCTGGAATGGTGCACCTTTGCGCTTGAGGTCAGACGATGCAGCATTGCTAGATCCATGTTGGACCTTCTTAGAAGAACGCTCCAACTCGATAGCTTCCACCTGCAACGCGGCTTCCACGGTCTCGGCATAGGTAGTGGAGCCATGAGCTACCACATGCTGACGGAAATCATGCCGAAGCCCTTTCACGAAGTGGCTGATCTTCTTGGACTCGCTTGGTACCAACTCCACAGCAAGGAGTGACAGGCGGGAGAACTCTCTTTCGTACTCGGTCACTGATCTGCCTGGCTGCTGAAGAGACAAGAACTTCTCGGCTAGCCGGTCACGCTCCACGGAAGAAAGGAACTTCTCCATAAGAGCTCCTTTAAACTGAACCCAAGTCATGGTGGCAGAGTCGGGAAGAGTGCGGCGCTGAAGCCACCAAGTGTACGCATCCTCGGTCAGCTGATAGGCCGCAAGAAGAACCTTCTGGACATCTGGAATTCTAGCGTACTCGAAGTGCTTCTCCATTTGAGAGAGCCATTCGGAAATGACGAAGTAGTCACGATTGCCATCGTAAGATGGCGGCTTTAGCCTTTTGAACGCCAAAGTGTCTGCCATCGCCATAGGAGGAGCAGTCGGAATCGATGCAAGTGGGGTCACCAGATTGACGGCGAGCGGGCTGATTACAGGTTCAGATGCAAGATGGGCGGCTTCAGGAGTGGTAGTCACTCCTGCTGTCCCTGAGGGGCCGGAACCAGAGGCTGGGTCAGGAGTCTGGCGATCCCCCTCAAGACGAGTGAGGTGATCCAGGATCTGCTTCAGAATTTGAGCAGTAGCACCACCAGAAGTTTCCACTGCGGGAGGGGTTGGCTTCTTGCGCTGAGAACGCTTGGGAGCCATCTAGAAGGAGGTACGAGAGCATCAGATTAGATCGAGAGTCAAGCAAGAATAGGATAATTGGAAAACTAGAGGTTCAAACACTTCTTATACTGTCAGGTATGTAAATCATGTAATAATTACGGCATTTTCTTTGGACAACTGCTAGTAATGATCATGCAAATGCGATAAAAATCAGGTGCAATTTGTAACAATTATCAAATTCATGTGTGTACAATCATTATCTGTTGTTCCTAGCTTGACACTTGTGCAAATGATTTATGTTATGCATGTAATGCAATTCTGCCTTAATGCATCTCTAATAATGTTTATGAATGGATACGCATACCATGTTAAGTGCCCATATCACTTAGCATGTCATGCATACTATGCAGCTAATGTCATCGCACTTGCAAATATTAAAATCGCCCATAACCATTTAATATTTGCAAGCGGTGTATAACCTAGTGGAAATTCATATGCACATAAATGCTAAGTTTGCCTATAACCCCTTAACATTCGTGTGCATACTACGCATGATTATGTGTGTAGTGTGTGCGTGCTTCAGCCAAGAACAACAGTAATGATAAGGTGAGTGAGGAAATGATGCATGTACATATACTTACATAATAGATTTCAAAATATATATGATTTCAAAATACTTTATCTTTAGATGCTAAACCTAGCTCTGATACCAACTGTCACGACCCGTCTCGACAAGAGTCAGAGTGCGGTTCGGGGCGGATCGTGATGCCACAGGCAATGGCGAAAAGAAATCCAAGCTTGCTAAGGCGGAAGCAGAAGTACTACGAATAGTTTTAAAATAGTTACTTTTACAAAAAGAAAAATAAAGAGACATGCAAGCAAAATGTGAAAAAAACTCCATTTGAAATTTCCAGTACAGATACAAGTAAAATAGACCTCCGGGAGGGTGAACATGCATTGATACAAAATGATAATACATATAATAGCCTAACAGTTGTCCTTGATACAAGAGAAAATGGCTAACCATAATCATTACATAATATGAAATAACTGACAGTAAAGGAAATACAATATGGAACCTGACACAGCAACTAACAAAAGAAATCTCCAGGGAAGCAGGAATAGGGTGCAGAGCAGGCTCAGGTACCACGGGGCGCAGTCACGGACGCTAAGGCAAATTCCAAAGAAAACAAGGAAAAAGCCTCAGAACTATGATACATGTAGTTAAAGCAAGGTAAATAACAAAGCTAGCAAGACAGGTAAATACAAGAAATGCAGAAACAGAACTGAAACATTAATCTACTCCGGAGTATAAAAGTCTAAGTAATAATAACATAAGTTGAGACAATTGAAAGTGCAGGTATTTTGTTTGATGCACATGATTCATGATTCAGACAGATTCAGACAGATTCAGACAGATTCAAGTACGGATTCAGAAGATTCAGAAATTTAAACTCGCTATGACTGGTCCTTTGTTCCCATTAGGGATTCAAGAGGGAACCCAAGTCAAGGAGTTGCATCAATTAAACCCTACCTTTCAATGTTAACTTACGTTATTAATGACTTAGATGCAGAATTACATGAGTTCAAGCACACTGAGGCAAGTAATCAAATCGAGGATTCAGGTATCTGACAGTGAAGTCATAAGTAAAATCATGAGTTTGCAAGTGAGAAGTTTCTCTACTTGCCTTAAGTAAGGCTGAAGTTGACGGTGGCGGCTAAGGGCGCAACCAAATTAACAATTTCAGTTCGACCTGATTAAGCACAAACATGAATGAAAATTGCCTTAAACAGGTGACACCACATGAGCATGCGCGTTTTAAATTGCAAAATTAGACAGATGCGAGATAGCGAAGAAAACCATACCTCCCTCGAAGGTGAGGGGAGAGAGGATTACACGGAGGAACCGAAGATTTGGCCGCGCTTTAGGATAGGGAAACCCTAAGTCGGAAGGGGCTTCACGTGTTCCCGTCAATTAGAGCGACGAACGACGCCAGGGAGCACGAATACCTAAGGATTTGGTACTTAGGAAGTGCACAAAAATTTGAAATACAATTTAAACGCAGCTACAACCACAAAATTGCACAACAAAAATTTAGGAGAAATCTGAATATAGGAGGAAAAGGAAGATCCTTACCCAAGGAAGTCAAATCGGGCCTCAAGGAGGAGAGGGAGCAAAGCCTAGCTTTTCCTCTTGCAAATCTCCAACCAAAACGAAGAAGAATCGGAGAAGAAGGAGTTGCCGGAGGAAGCGGAGCGGCTGCCGGTCTTGAGGAAGAGGAGGAGAGTTGCTGACGGCCACAAGAGGGGAGAGGAGCTTTCGTCTTGGGGAGGAGAAACAGGGGGAGGCGTCGGCCACGGCAAGAGAGGGAGCAGGCGGCGGCGCCGGCGGGAGGAGGAGCAGGCGGCGGCGTCGGGGCTGTGTGCAGGAGACGGGAGCAGCGGCGGCGTCGGGGCTGTGCGCAGGAGACGGGAGCGGCGTCGGCCCGTGGAATCGAGAGCGGGAGAGACGGATCGCTGCTGCGGGGAAACCTAATGTGCGCGTTTTTGCGAGAAGGCTCGGACCGGGGGGGGTTTAACCGTGAGGGGGTTTAAAGAGGGGGAGAGCTGGGCTGCGGTTAGTCCCAAATGGAGGATAGTGTTTTTTTTATTATCATTATTATTACCTTTATTATTAATGTTATTATTAATTTGGGGTTGTTACACTGCGCCTGCCGACTTTGTTGCCATGGTTGGTAAAGGAAAGACCAGTACCGAGTGGTGGCTAGACTCAGGTGCTACAAGTCACGTTTGCAACAACTCTGCGCTTCTGGAGGATGTCACTGCAGTCAGAGAGACTGTCATTGTTGTAGATGGAGGAGTAGCTGACGTGCTGAAGGTCGGCAATGCTACCTTGATGCCCTCTTCAGGTAAATCCCTTACTCTTAAAAATGTTAAATTTATACCCTCATTAGCTGCTAATTTAATTTTGATTAGCTTGTTATGCGATGCTGGTATGTCATTTAATATTAGTGGTGGTCGAGTAACGTTAATGGTTCACTCGCATTATTTTAGTTATGCGTATGTCGTAAACGAAATATATAGGTTGGGTGTAGCAAATAAAGTAGTCAATCAAGTTAGCTCAAATTTGATAGATCCTAAGACTTTACATGCAAGACTAGGACACGTCATTTATAGAAAACTACTCCTGCTTGCTAGAACTCACGACATCCCCTTAGACACAACAACTAAATTCGATAAATGTGAAATTTGTGCTCAAACTAAGATAACTAGAACACATTTTAGTCAGGTTTCTAGGAGTGCACAATTGCTAGAGTTAATACATTTCTACATATGTGACTACAAAAGTTTTGTCACACGAGGAGGTCAGAAGTATATGATAACTTTTATCGACGACTACTCTAGATTTAGTCACATTTACCTTCTTAAAACCAAAGATGAAGCTTTTGAAAATTTAGTATATTCAAAAATAAGGTTGCGAATCAACTTGACATGAAAATTAAAAGTCTAAGGAGTGATAGAGGGGGAGAATACATCTCGGGGGAGTTCAGAGATTTTCTTGCAAACAATGACATAATTCCTGAAACAACTGCCCTTATTCCCCCCAATCCAACGGTATCGTTGAAAGGAAAAAAAAAGAACTTTAACAGAGATGTTGAATTCTATATTGTTAATTGCTGACATGTCTGTTGTCTATTGGGGTGAAGTTGTCATCACGTCAAATCACATTCTTAATAAAGTTCCCCATGCAAAGTTGACTAAGACACCCTATAAGCTTTGGTTTAAGAGACCTCCTAGATTTGATAATCTTAAGACCTGAGGTTGTATCGCTTATGTTAGGATACCTGACTCTAGAAGAGCTAATATTGGACATAGTACAAACACCTATGTCTATTTATGATGTGCAGAGGATAGTGCTGCAGACAGATTTCTCTATCTCTCAACTACTATTGTCATAGAATCTAGCGACGCTATTTTCTTTGAAGATAAGTTCCTTAAGGATAAGAACCTGACTCTTCCAGGTCTGCCATCCCCCAGTACTAAAAATTTAGCTCAGACTAAACCACGAATCTCTGACACTGAGCTGATAAACACTAGGGTTTTAGAGCTCACAAGGTTATCTAATAGAGGAAAAGTGCCCAAAAGCTTCAGTACAGATTTTGTGACTTACCAAGTTGAAGTTGATCCATCCACCTATAAGGAAGCAATGCGATATATGGATTCTTTATTATGGAAAGAAGCTATAGATGAGATAAACTCTATCATGCAGAACAATACGTGGACATTGGTTGACTTGCCCAAATGGGCTATGACCATTGGAAACAAGTGAGTTCTGAAGAAGAAACTTAATCCTGATGGGAGTATTGCTAAATACAAAGCATGTTTAGTTACAAAAGGCTTCACTCAAATGAGTGGTATAGACTACTTTGATATATACTCACCTATTTATCACTATGCGACGATTATGATACTTCCCGCGATAGCTTCTATTGAACACTTTACAGCACATCAGATGGATGCCAATACTGCATTTCTGAATGGAGATATGACCGAGGAGATCTATATGCACCAACCTGAAGGGTTTGTCGTAGAAGGTCTAGAAAGTAAGGTCTGTATGTTGATTAAGTCACTATACGGATTGAAGCAAACACTCAAATTGTGACACAAAAAATTTGACACTTGTGTTAAAGCCATGGGTTTCAGATCCAGCTTATCAGATAAATGTCTATACATAAGAACAAGTTCAAATAAAGTTGCAATTATATGCTTGTACGTTGAAACAAATATGAATATTGAGATCAAAATCATGGAGTCTGTAACAACTAAATTCTAGGGAAATTACATAATAAAAAAAATCTTCGTAAGTTCATCCTTAGCAAATCTCTTGACATGTGTTCCCTGAAAAGTAGAGTCTGAAGACGGGGCCCCGATTTGTAAGAAAAACTCTTCTTCTCAATGACATTAAAACATCATAGGTAAACATATATAAAAATATATGCATGCAATAATTGTATCGCGGTATCATGATTTCTAATATGATAACCATGCATGCTTTAACATAAAATAACTCGTATTAACATAAATTATTTTTTGTGGTTTATCATATTCTGCATTCTAATTAATATTTGTACAATTTATGTAAGTGTAAAGATTCCTGAGTTGAGCTCTTACTTAAACTTGAGGTGACTAAAGTTCATATCCTTCTTAGTTATGATTTTCATATCTTACTAGACACATTATGTGATTTGAGTCTTTGTTGGTAATTGAAATGCTCTAGTGCATTCATAGCGTGGAGCATATATTCGTATCTATCCATTTCCATACCCGGAAGAATGAGACATCGACCCCTGATGAGGCTCATACTGTCTACTGTGCCATATGAGTAGGATGATATGTATCCATCAATCATCAGAGAAAACACCTCCCATGCCCATAACGATCTATGCATATAGTACCATCATCCTCAACTAATGGAGACACCCGCTTATGCCCACTAGTCTAAGGACTTATCATTCAATCTATGTTTACGTGTTGGGTTATATCGTGGCTGCATCTTTCAATGCATGCATCCAGTGGTCGAAATGCTCAAGTAATAGAGACACCCACATATACCACTTGTCTAAGACTTATTCTGTGATTTATTCTTGCATTTTATGTCTCATATTGTATTAACTTTTTCATTATGTATCGATGCTATTAACACATTTTCATATTTTCTAGCATATTCCTCTAATGAAATTTTTATCTTGAACATTCACTTTATTATTTTATGAGGGCATTTATTTCATAAGACTCTCATACTTGAATTAGGATACAATCTAATTCCTAGTACGAATTAACATAATTCACATAACTGCATAAGTTATCATATTAAACTAATTGTAATATTTTTCACTAGTGATATGCTAACTAAGAAGGAGAGGATGGTGTACCTCTACGGAATTCTAAAGACTTTATCTAAATCCTTTGTAGAGGGATTCTAAAAACTCTTTTAGTTGGAGTGGTTGAACTTGGATTTCCACAATTTTGTCTTATTCAGCAAATCTCTAAGGACTTGGTTCTTTGAAAGCACTGTGTGGATTCCTCTTGAGTGGATTATAAAAATTGTAGTGGATTCCTCTTGAGAGATCAAATTAAAATAGAGAGAGATTTGAATTTATTGTGGAGGAATATCTGATGAAGATCTTTGAATACTTCAGAGAAAGACATCCTTCAGATCTAGAGAAGATGATCTTGTCGACTGTTATTCTCTCAAAACTTTTTGAGAAGGAAGAAGAAGAAGAGAGACGAGAGAGAAAAAAGAGAGAGAGATGACAAAATTGCTTCTGTGTTATGTCTCTTATCTATACCATATTAAAAAGAAATGTAGTGGTCTGCGAATAAAATGAGTTCAAAAAAAAACTAGCTGTCGAATATGGCTCGGGATATCAAACATCGTCGGATATGACACCCTATTCTTAGCCCACTATTAAAAAAGGGCTGCAAATAGTCGATGGTGGTATGCAAATAGCCGATGGTGGTCTGCAAATAGCCGTTTAATGCTCCTCCTCCCAGTCACTGAAATCCCGACACTTTTTTTCTTTTTTTTGTTTGCCGCCGCCGACGGCCTGGCCGGAGCACACCAGCGGGTTCGCCGGGCCCTGGCGAACACGCTTGTGGTATCCCGGTGGCGCTCCGGCAGGGACACCACCAGCGGTAGCTCTGCCCGTGAGACCCAGTTTATGGATCTCACGGGCAGGGCTTTGTGGATCTTACGGGCAGGGCCAACGACAGCGGTGCCCCTGCCCGCTCGCCTCCAGACAACCCCCGGCGCGTTCACCGGGGTCCGGCGAACCCGCCGGTGGTATCCCAACGGCGTTCCGGCAGGGCCACCGCCGGTGGTGGTCATGTCCGTGAGATCCAGTTTATGGAGCTCACGGGCAGGGCACCGCCGGCGGTGGCCCTACCCGATCACCGCCGGACAAGCCCCGGTGAGTTCGTCGGGGCCTAGCGAACCCGTCGGTGGGATCCAAGGAGGCCGGAGCTGGCGACCTTAACCGCCCCCCCCCCCCCTCCCGCGGTCTTTTTTTTTATTTTTTTCGAATTAATAAAAAGTAATAATTTAAAAAAGTAAATTATAATAGAAAATTTTGAATAATTAAAAACTTTTAAAAATGAAAAATTTAAATGAAAAATTTAGAAAAAAATCAGCCAGCCGGTCTGGGGGCGGGCGATTCCCGCCGGTCGGGGGCGGGCGATGCTTGCCGATCTGGGGCTGGCTTGGGGCGGAAGAAGCTCACCTCCATAGGTCGGGTACTATCGCGCGGGGCACGGGGGCGGGGGGGGGGGGGGGGGGGGGGGGGGGGGGGGGTCGTGCACTATCACTCATATATTTATTATTATTATTATTATATATACCACAACTGCTAACAAATCTCTTGCCAGATGTGATTCAATCAGAATGAAGACGTTCCTTAATTTGATCATCAACTGTCACAATTAGATCTGAATCATTGTTTTAATCTGCTCAATCTTCATTCAAAATTATTCTGTATAGAAGTCAACGCAAGTTTTCTTGAATGTTGACATCTTCTCGACTTGAGTTGAGAAATATATAGCAGAGATATCTCAAAGTATGCAGTCATATTTATGCTCTGACTTCTCTATAAGAGATCTCGACACAGGGAAGAATAACTGTTAGTCTTCATGTGTTGACTATTAGTCCAAGCACAAAGTATGTTTCTTATCGTGCATCGACATCTCCTTGTATACTTCTTGCCGTACATTGACATCTCCTCAAAGCATAGAATTTTACTTAGTATTACTCTGACTTCCTGAGTGCACTGATTCTTTGTCTGGCTACTGAATGACTTTGGACTTACACTAGTCAAGATGCCATCTATACATACATGCATTTTTAACTTATATCACTTTAATAACCTGATATGTCAAATCATAAAAGGATCTTTCCAACAAACTCCCCCTATTTGATATATCAGGTTTTATAAGTTAAGTGATTTCAAAAATAAGAAAAGAACATGGACTTTGAGATGGATACATGAATAAATATAGAGAATAAATAGACAGAAAGATCTATGCCCCCCCCCCCCCCCCCCCCCCCCCCATTTTATTCCTTAAAATATTACCATCATAAATCCTTTACATTTGAATCAGAGAAAGAAAGGAAATACATGGATGAGAGATGAGTTAACAACTTTGTGCTTATTCAAAAAAGCAGATAAGGTAGAAATAAGTGCCTTCTGAGTATCTTCAAAAAAATCATAATACGTCTTCTTTGTAGCTTCTGGATGCTCCTGAACCATTATATATACACAGTGTAGCTTCTTTAAATTCTGTTTAGCCTTCCAGTGTGCTACTCTAACTATATAGCCTTTCTTAACTATCAAGGCTACCAACTCATCAATATATTCAATTTCTTGACCATGGGTAACTGGTCTAAGAAATGTTGATTCAAAAACAACTGGCTATTTAGGCATATCAAGAGAGTTAGAAGGCTTTATGAATGTCACTGGTGGTGGTAGTGGTATGCCATCAAGACTTTTCAATCTCTTAACTTAGGGAATATAGGCATCTGATTCACAACCCATGCCTAATCTTTTATCTCTCTGAATTGCATTCACAACATCTGCACTTGGATTTTTGGATTTATAAGCTTCCAAGTTAAACAACTTGTTGGGAAGTTAAGCTTTGATCTCCTTGGATTTCCCTTTCTGAATACTTCAACAAATTCTGCTCACTTTCTCAAAACTTCCTATTCATCATCCTCAGCTTCTGCTTGCCTATCAACAACAATCTTTTTATGGACTCCTCAAATGCTGGATCAGCAATAGGTGGTGGTGAGGATTCTGCTGGATCCATTTTAATATGGGCATAAGGATTGAGAGCATTATAAGATTTCTCCTTCCTATAAGCTTTCCTCTTAGCTTTAGAGAACTGTTTCCATTTATCTCCATAACCTCTCTCCCTCTTTCCCCTTTTTCCTCTAATTGAAACACTTATAGAGGATGGGACCTTAGAAACATGAGGAGAAGTGACTTTATAAGCTTTTGGTGGTGTCACCACATCTATTTGAATGACTGATGATCTTTGAAAAACTGTAATGGCATTGTCTAGATTAGAGGAAATATCCTTGTGAGTGTCTGACTGTACCTCATCAGGTTCATCTTCTAGAGTAAGGGAGAGGAGATTCATGTCACATTTTGGGAGAACTAGATTTCTCAACACCCTCCCCTTGAATGTGAGGCCCCCCTGAGCCAAGGACTCTTTCTTTGACAGAAATATTGTTAGATCATGGAGAACAACTTGGACTGTTTGATCAACAAAGAAGTCATGAACAGATTGAATTCTACTATCATCAACTAATTTATTTCCAACTATCTTGTTAAGATCAAAATCAACATCACACATTTTGTCCTCATCAGATTGAAAGACATTTTCATTAGCAATGCTCATGGATTGATTGATAGAATCTTCAGGATAGACAACACCAACACCATCACGATCTTCAGTAACATCAGCATCATCAACCTCATTTCTCTGAAAAACTTCTTGTTCACCATCATTTTTATTTTCATTTTCAGGCTGAACCATAGCCTCATCCTTATTCTCAGCAGCATCTACATCAAAAATCCTTTCTGAGTTGACCCTGACAACACCAGACATCTCCCCCTTATTGGCTTCATTGAAAAAAGAAGTCAAGAAATCTCTACTGGCAGGGGAGGATTCAACTAAGTTAGTCAGCACCTCAACAAAAGTAGATAATTTATGCAGGTGAAGTTGAAGACCATTAAGTATCAGATGTAGACTACATATAGGTCATTCAGTTGATTAGAGAAAGAGAACATCAAGTCCTTGGATAACTGACTGAGTAATGTACTCAACTCAATATAAGGAAGACTGGATGATGGTGGAGGAGTTGAAATAGAAGGAGGAATAAAATCCCTTGGTTAGATAGGGACCTCAGGGTGAACTGGAGACATTGGAGATGGTGGAGAGGAGGTAGAAGGAATGTAAATATTAAAATCAGAATGAATGAGAATATCATTAGGAGTAGAAGAATGAATTGAGGTGTTCATAGGAGGAACATGAGCCTTGGGTAAAGAGAATGGAGGAGAAGGTATATAATTTCCTTTAGTGGAAGGAAGAGGAGGACTAGGAGCCACAACCTTAGATGGTTGAATGGAGAGAGGTTTTCTCTTGATCTGCCTTTCCCGTCTACTAAAGAGATGAATGTTCAACCTTTTCCCAAGTGGGATATGAATTCCCTCAAACAAACAGACTTCTGGGAAGGAATACTTCAGCATCATGCTCAACATTCTTCCATAAGATATTTCCACATGATCCCTGAATCTTGTCTGAATTGTTTTCATTAGATTGCTCCCTCAATTCATCTTCTTTTTCAGAATCAAAATACCCATGACTTGTAGTTGTGCCCTTGGAATTGGATCATGGGCAAATACTTTGCACATCAGGACCTTGCCACAGATACCAGTAAGGAACTAGTATTTCTTAGATACTTCTTTCTTCTTCATATTGCATGGTCAACTTACTATGTATTCCATTATCCTCAGAACCTCAGTTATGTCAGCTTCTGTAAGAATATCTTCTTCATGCTCAGTCAGTAGATTTAATGTGTCAGACATCTCAGCATCAGTAATCATAATCTGTGTATCATGAATAGAACTAGATAAAACACCATCCTCTGTCAGATCAATGGAGAAGTAGAAAGATTGAAGCTCATCAAATTGTAGTCGTGAACAACTAGAGATTAGCAGTTGCAGTCCTTGTTCAACAAATAGATTTAGGACTTCTTGAAACTTCCCTTATGCAACTGAGAAAGACTCAAAATCTAGATCAAAGCCAGGATTGATCTATGTTGTAGTTGATGGATTTTAAAATTAAATTCCTGCGGAGCCTGGGTTCGGTTAGATTCCGGCCGACGTTTTCGCGGAGTCCGGCGAGTACTCCTACTTTGAGGAGCTAAACCTTTATCCCACCTGTCGAGGTGATGGAAGTAACGGTCGCTCCCGCTTTCAGAATATCGGGGGTAACACCGCGGCGACGGGGCCGAAATTCTTTTTTGGGTTACTTAAATTTTATAAAAAGGTCTCATGCAGAGTTTTTGAAAATAATTTATCCAACTTATCTTGCGATAAAGGCAAGTGCACCTTATCGTTTATAGTAAAGGATATAATTTTTTTTTAGAAAATGATATCGCGGTCGTATTTATCCGAGGCTGTGTTGATTATTTCTACTTTGAGGACGCGCTATTATCTTATCGATAAAAATGAGGTGATTGCATTAATTCTAAAAAACAGAAAAGATGATAATCGCGGGCTTAGTGTGCTTGTAGCAAAAACCAAGAAAAGGCGATGATGATGCAGAAAATCTAAGCTATGAAAGAGATAAATAATGCAGAAAATCGCGGGCTTGGTGTGCGTTTAGTAAAAACCAAGAAAAGCGATGATAGTGCAGAAAATCTAGCTATGAAAGCGGTAAATAATGCAGAAAATCTAGCTATGAAAGCGGTAAATAATGCGGAAAATCTAGTTATGAAAGCAGTAAAAATACAGAAAATCTAGCTATGAAAGCGATAAAGAATGCGGAAAATCTAGTTATGAAAACGGTAAAACTAATTATGAAAGTGATAAAAACTAATTATGAAAGCTTTAAAATTAATCTCTTACACACACGCACACAACAGAAATTAAGAAAAGAAGAACAACCTTGTTAAAGAAAAGTGCATTTTCATTAAGCAGAAAAAACTATTACAAAACTTAGAGAGAGACAGAGGGAAACAAAGAGAGAAAAACACAAGTGTAACACAAATCCCAAAACATCAGAATTTGTGAACCCTTTAACCATCAGCCAAACCCCTCTATTTTATAGGCAAAAGTGAGTTGCACATAGAAAAAAAAAATAGCAGCTGGCGTGTTGACTGGAGAGGTTGGCAAGTTTGACTTGAGTGCTATGGGGTGCAGATAGCAGCTGGTTTGGTTCTAGAAGGAGAGTGCGGGCAGGACAGCTTGCTGGAAGGAGAGTTGGCGGGATGGGAGAGAATTCGTCGAACGCAGGGACGAGTTTGTCAAACTGGGAGGGAGGCGGAGAGGAATTCGTCGAACGCCTGGACTGAGTGATTCGTCGAACGCAGCTCGGAGGGGGATTCGTCGAACGCAGCGAAGAGTTCGTCGAACGCAGTGAAGAGTTCGTCGAACGCAGGTTCTGGTCTCAGCGGGCTGACTCGTCTCAGCGGTTCGGGTTGAGTCGTCTCAACGGACTGGGATTCGTCGAACGCAGTGGGGAGTTCGTCGAACTCAGAGCTCCTTCGTCGAACTCAGAGCTCCTTCGTCGAACTCAGAGCTCCTTTGTCGAAAGCCTGCAGATGTTTTTATATAATATATTTATATATAATATATATATAATACTAAGAGATCGTCGAACGCCTGGCGCCGTTCGTCGAACGCAGGGCGCTGAGCCTTCGTCGAACGCCTGGCGCCGTTCGTCGAACGCAGGGCGCTGAGCGTTCGTCGAACGCCTGGCGCCGTTCGTCGAATGCAGGGCGCTGAGCGTTCGTCGAACGCCTGGCGCCGTTCGTCGAACGCAGGGCGCTGAGCGTTCGTCGAACGCAGGGCGGTGCGCGTTCGTCGAACGCCTGGCGTCGTTCGTCGAACGCAGGGTGCTGCGCGTTCGTCGAACGCCTGGCGTCGTTCGTCGAATGTAGGGCGCTGCGCATTCGTCGAACGCCTGGCGCCGTTCGTCGAACGCAGGGCGCTGAGCGTTCGTTGAACGCAGAGCGCTGCGTGTTCGTCGAACGCAGAGCAACGTTCGAAGAATCTCCAGCAGCCATATATATATATATATTTATTTTATATGTATTATTAATACTATATATATACTATTATTATTTATATTTTATATATTATACATATATATATATATGCAAATACATATATTATACACATAGATTTATTATATTTATAATAAATTTATTATACAATAATATTTCAAAATTTTATTCTTATACAAGTATATTTACTTATTTTTACAAATATTCTGATTTGTTTCAAACTTAAATAACTCAAGTTTTTTTCAAAAAGATGCATAGCTATATACATATATAAAACAAGAGATTATCTCAAGAATTTATATGCAATATGTACAAAACTATCCAAAATTATGCTAAAAATTATACAAAAAATATTCATAATTTATTATTCATCAAATACCCCCATACTTAAGCTTTTGCTATTCTAGGGCAAAAGTAAGAGATACCTATAAGACACTAATAGAATTTTTAATTTACCAAAATTTTATTTAATCGATAGTAAGCTTGAAATAAATTTAGGAGATTAAAAGAGGTAAGTTCTACATCGTGATAAGGATTTAAAAAGAGCGAAAAAGATTTAGCCAACAAGACTTCTAAAGTTAGCTAAGTAGCAACCTAAATAATTGTAATAATTAGCACCATAATTAAAATAGAATTATAAGAACTTTAACTTTTTAAAGAATTTTTTTTAGAATAATTAAAACTTACTAATTATGCTCTCTCAATTTTTTTTATTTATATCTAGTTTTCAATTTGATTGGCTGGGGGGGTAGGGGAGCTTGGTAGGAGAAGAGACTTTTGATTTGGGGGTGATGAATTTTATCCTCTCACCCAACTCAATTTTTTTGCTTTTGATTAGGGAATGAAAGTTTTATTCCCATAATGAATTTTTTTCAATCTTCAAAAATAACCCAATATATAGTCATGAACATAAAAAACGGGCCTGACGGGCCGACCCGAGTCCGGCCCGGTCAAGGCCCGGTTCAGGCCCGGTTCAGGCCCGAACCGGGCCGAGCCCTTACCCGGGACCCTGAAAGGGCCCCGGTTTGGCCTAGCTACCCGGCCCGGTAACCGGCCCGGTCCGGGCCGGGTAAAGCCCGAAAATTGGGCTAGCCCGAGACCGGGCCGGCCATAGCCCGATCCGGTCTCGGGCTAGGCCCGATTGAGCCTAACGGCTCTTTTTATTTTTATTTTAATTTTTTTTTTATTTTTTAATTAATTTTTTAATTAAAAAAAACAAAAAAAAACCTATAAATACCCCCCTCCCCTCTCTCTTTACTCACACCCCACCTCTCTCTCTCTCTCTCTCTCTCTCTCTCTCTTAGCTCTCCCAATGGCGTCGTCCTCCACAACTCCAGCGTCGTCTTCCCAAAGTACGGCTTCGGTGGTGGAGCACAACCGTAGAGCGAGTATTTGGGAGCATTTCGAGATGGTACAAGTTGGGACCGAAAGAAAAGCGCGCTGCAAGATGTGCTCGAAGTTGCTATCCTTCAGCGGCAACTCGACGCTCGTTAGACACCAGAAGTCTTGCGAGTCGAAACAAGCTCCTACCGAGTCAAGTCAAGCCCAAATTTCTGGAGCCAGACAGATTTGGACGTACGATCAAATGCGACAGTGAGAGCTGCAGGCGAAGTTCGTCATCAAACGTGGGCTGTCATTCAGCGTCTTCGACAATGACGACGACACTGTGAAATTTTCGAATCTTTATGAAGTGATCGAGCAGGAGTTAGTCAACTTAGAGTTACAAGCCAAACAACCAGAAGCAAGTGGAGGCAAACAACTGATCTTTATTGAAAGCAACTTCAAAATACACGGCAAGGCATGCTTGGCGAGACATGATTTCGCCAGCACAAACACCAAAGAGAAAAATACAAAGTTGAAGATAACACGAGACCGCGCGGTCTCCCTTTGCGACCTCAGCAACTCGCCAACCCGCAGACTGCAGCTGACCTCAGAACAACACCAGACCGCTGATCAGTCCGCACCCTTCCTTTCGAACTCCTGATTCTCCCGAACTCCAGCACCACAACTCCAAGCCGCAGACCGCCCGAACACTTTCAGAGGAAGAGGTGATCGCTGCTGCCCGCACTATCCGCAGAAGCTGCACAAGAAGAGTTCAATCAGCAGACCGCCCGGTCAGATAATCTCAGACCGCAGGAAAGAAGAAAGTTCAGCTTACACTTGGTGTGTGTTAATTATTGCTGCCGATGGGTCCTATTTATAGGCGTGAGACCTGATCCAGTCACCACCCTATGAGATAGGATCACCATCCTCCAGACCGCGCGACCTGACCGGTCACACCTCGCGAACAGCAACAGTACTCCTGCTTCATTCTTGGTGAACCCGCCAGCTTCAACATCGACTATGAGAGACCGCCACTCTCACAGCAGATCGCGACTCCAAAGAAGATCGCCAGACCGCCCGAAGCTGTTCAGCTCCTGTGTTCGTCCGAGACCACGAACACAGCCGGTTCGCTAACAGACCGCGAACTCCTGTCCGCATGCCGGTCTCCTCCTGAGACCGCGAACAGCGACCAGCTCGCATACTAGTCTCCTCCTGAGACCGCGAACTGAGACCGCGCAACTAAGACCCTTAATCCGCGAATACCACCAGAAAGCCCGGTCAGCCACCAGACCGCATTCTGGAGAAAACCTGGATCAAGCTGTGCGGTCACACCAGACCGCCACAGCCTTGAAGAGGACAGCACGCCACGCGATCAAACACAGACCGCGCACACCTGAAGACGAACAGCCCGCCACGCGATCAGAGACAGACCGCACGACCTTCACCTTCAGCCGCCTTGGACCCAAGCCAGCGATCAAGCCAGGAGACCGCAGCTAGGCTAAGACCAGCCAGACCGCAGCTAGGCTAAGACCAGCCAGACCGCAGCGGCAGACCGCCAGGTCGTGCAGTCACACCAGACCGCCCGACCTCCTCCCAGACCGCCCAGGTCCAAAGGCCCTCCAAACTTCCACTTCAACAATTTCAACACTCCCCCTTGAAGTGGGAAGTTGAAACTAGCCCCAGTAAGCTCCTTAGCCGTGTGAACGGCCCCTTTGTCAGCACCTTTGTGAAGATGTCTGCGACATTGTCCGCACTCCGCACATGCCCGACCGAAAGAGATCCCTCCAGCACCTTCTCCCGTATGAAGTGGTGCTCGATCTCGATATGCTTGGTCCTCGCGTGACAAACTGGATTGGTAACCAGTTTGAGAGCACTCTCGTTGTCACCGCGTAGCAGAGTCAGCTCCTGAACCTCCTTGTGGACGTCTCCTACCAACCTCCTAAGCCAGATGACTTCCTGAGCTGCCAAGGCCGAAGCCTTGTATTCCGCTTCCGTGGTGGAGACCGACACGGAATCCTGCTTCTTGCTGCACCATGATATAGGTGTAGGGCCCGCCATGAAGACGAATCCAGGCGTCGACTTCCAATCATCCGAATCTCCCCCGTAATCAGCATCCATGAACCCGTGCACCTCGAAGCCCGCATCCCTCCTGTACAGGAGACCCATGTCCGAGGTCGCCTTGACATACTTCAAAATGTTCTTTGCCGCTAGCAGATGAGGTACCCGTGGCCCGCCATATATCGACTCACTCTGCTAACTGCATATGCAATATCCGGCCTCGTGATCGTCAGATAGATCAAGCTCCCAACCAGAGCTCGGAACACCAACGGATCTTGCATAATCCTCCCCTCATCCTTCCGAAGCTTCATAGCCTTCTCCAGCGGTGTGGAGGTGCACTTCCCTTCCTTCATGCCGAATCGCTCCACGATCCGCTCCGCATAACCGGCCTGGGTCACCAACACTCCACCTTCCTTCCTCTGCACCTCGAGTCCAAGGAAGTGGTGAAGCTCACCTAAGTCCTTCATCTCGAACCTGATAGACAGCTCGGCCCGAAGCTGCGCTACCTCCTCCTTCGAGTTCCCCGTCACGATCATATCATCGACGTATAGCAGCACGATGACTTGAAGCTCCCCGCTCTTCTTGACGAACAAGCTTGAGTCTGAGTCTGAAGCAACAAATCCACAGAATAGGAGATATTCTGCGATCTTCCCGTACCACGCCCTCGGCGCTTGCTTCAACCCATACAGGGCCTTCTTCAGCTTGCAGACATGCTCCGGAAAATCTTCAGACACAAAGCCTGGTGGCTGGACCATGAAGATGTCCTTGTCAATCTCGCCGTACAAGAAAGCGTTCTTGACGTCGAGCTGCCAAATCTCCCATCCACTAAACGCCGTCAAAGCAATGATAAATCGAACTGAAGTCATTTTTGCCACCGGACTGAAATCTCCTCGTAGTCTTCACCGTACTACTGCGAGAACCCCCGAGCTACAAGACGAGCATTGTACCGCTCGATGCTGCCGTCAGCCTTCTTCTTAAGCTTGTAGACCCATTTGCATGTAACAGGAGTGGTGCCCTTGGGCACAAGAGACCAGGTCTCATTCTTCTCAAGAGCTGCCATCTCTTCTTGCATTGCAACGTCCCACTCCTTCACGCCTCTGGCCTTCTTAAAGCTCGACGGCTCCCTCTCATCCAAGGGACCAGCGAAGAAACATGAGACGAAGCTCACTGCGTTTCCTCCTGTATAGCGATCAGGGGCGACGATCGCTCGCTTCGACCTCCTCAGCTCCTTCCCCTGAACCGCATTATCTCCAGCTGCTTCTTCTCTAGCTCCTATTCCAGACATGCTAGGAGCATCGCTCCCCCTGATCCCTGAACTAGAAGCCCCCGTCTCGGAACTAGAAGGAGATGGTCCACCTGGTGACACAGGTAGCTCCACCTGAAGATCCTCCACAGCTTTCTCTGGCACTTCCATCCTGCTTTCTGGTTGCTCCACATCAGAAGACCCCTTGTAAGATGTCACCTCATCGAACACGACGTCGCGAGATACAACAAACCTCCGCGTCTCCGGGTCCATGCACTTCCATCCTTTCTTCCGCTCATCGTATCCCACGAAGACTAGCTTCCTTGCTTTCGCATCTAGCTTCGTCCGAAGAGCATCGGGAACATGCACGTAGCAGGTGGATCCAAACACCCTAAGATGTGCCACGCTTGGCTTCTCTTTGAACATCATCTCATGCGGAGTCAACATGTTGATGGGACTCAGAGGCATCCTGTTGATGACGTAGGCGGCACAAGACATTCCCTCCGCCCAGAAGGACTTTGGGATACTCTTGGCATGCAGTCAACACTTGCAGGTCTCCGTCAGATGACGGATCTTCCGCTCTGCAACCCCGTTCTGTTGTGGAGTATGTGCATAAGTGAGCTCCCTCCGGATGCCCGCCTTCCTGCAAAAAGTAGAGAACTCACTGGAGGTGAACTCCCCTCCATTGTCAGTCCTCAGATTCTCCACCCGCAGTCTTAGCCGACCCTCCACGAGCTCCTTGAACTCCACAAACTTGGCAAACGCCTCCGCCTTCTCCTTCAGGAAATAAACCCAGACATATCTGGTGTAATCATCGATTAACACCAGCATATATCTGCTGCCTCCGAGGCTTGGGGTAGCAGTTGGTCCCATCAAGTCACCGTGGATGCACTCCAACGGCACACTACTCCTTGTCTGCGACTTGTCAAACGGTAGCCAATGAGACTTGCCGAACTGACATCCCGCGCAAACATGACCTTCACCGTAGGAAGATAGACTTGGCAGGACCTTGACCAGACCTCTCACCGCCATATCTTTCAGCTTGTCCATCCCAACGTGCCCCAACCTCTCATGCCATATAACGGCACCATCATTCGTCTTCATCTTGTCGACGTAGGAACTTGTTGATAAAACAAACAAGTCCTTTGCCCGTCTCCGACATGGACGACCTCGGCCTTTACAGCCTCAAAATTGCGTAGAAACTTTACTTCTGTTGGGCCGAACAGAACGTGATACCCAGCGTCTACAGCGTTGGTCACGGAGAAGAGGTTTTTCCTCATACCAGGCACGTGATAGACACTCTTCAAAGTAAGTGCCCCTCTATCACTGCCCAAGGAAATAACCCCCACCTTCTCTACTGGATACACAGTATTATCAGCAGTAATGATTGCATTGTTACCTGTATTGGGCTGTGCAGAAGAAAGCTTGGTCTCGTCTCCGGTAAGGTGATGACCACACCCCGAGTCCACGATCCAGTCTTCCAGATAGTTGATAGGAGCAGAAGCTCCAACAGAAGCCGAGAAGGCTCCTCCCCAACCTCCTTCAAAGTGTCTGGCCTCAGCTTCCTCCTTCTCCGCAGTATGCCCAGCTTGGGTGACCATCTTGCAATTCTTCTTGATGTGGCCATACTTGCCACACTTGAAGCATTTCGGACCTTCCCCCTTCTTCTTCCCGTCAGCCTTGGGAGCATACCCCCTTTCCTGCTGCCCAGAAGTTGAAGGCCCATAGCCTCCTCCAGCGGTCTTCTTCTTCTTATCCCACTTCTTCTTCTTCCCTGAGAAGAGCACTTCGCCATCTCCCCCAGCCACCGACATCCCCATCATCTGCCTTGCCAAACTTTCTTGCGATGCAAGCAAGTTCTCCAGCTCCAACAGAGACGGCTGATTTGCCCACCCCTGCACCGACGTCACAAAGGCAACATATTCCTTCCGCAAGCCGCGGATGATGTGCCTCTTCAGCTTCGCCTCAGAGATAGGCTCATCAGGATCTAATGCTGAGATTTCAGCGCACAAGTTCTTCATCTTTAGAAAGAAAGTGGAGATAGAAAGATCTCCCTGAGCCGACCTTGCCAGCTCATTCTCCAAGAACTGTAGCCTTGCTACATTCTTCTTGTTAAACAGCCCATCCAGGGCTCTCCAGATCTCTGCAGCCGATCCACATCCCAGAATGTGATCAAACAGATCAGGTGAGATTGCCCTCTTCAGAGAGAACTCTGCCTTCGCATTCGTCCTCCTCCAAGTTCTCACCTCAGTCCCATTATCTCCTTCCGGGACAACTTCCTGCGTCTGATCTACTCCAACTACCTCCCAAAGGTCCTCACCTAGAAGATAGCTCTGCATACACGACTTCCACTTCTTGAAGTTAGTCGATGTAAGCATTTCAATTCCAAGACCCCTCGCTTCCATTGCTCTACCACTGGTTCCTTCTTCACAAAGGCGATGGCTACTCTAAGTCACTCACTGCTCAACCACTCCAACCTCGCTCTGATACCATGTGAAATTTTAGAATCTTTATGAAGTGAGCAGGAGTTAGTCAACTTAGAGTTACAAGCCAAACAACCAGAAGCAAGTGGAGGCAAACAACTGATCTTTATTGAAAGCAACTTCAAAATACACGGCAAGGCATGCTTAGCGAGACATGATTTCGCCAGCACAAACACCAAAGAGAAAAATACAAAGTTGAAGATAACACGAGACCGCGCGGTCTCCCTTTGCGACCTCAGCAACTCGCCAACCCGCAGACTGCAGCCGACCTAAGAACAACACCAGACCGCTGATCAGTCCACACCCTTCCTTTCGAACTCCTGATTCTCCCGAACTCCAGCACCACAACTCCAAGCCGCAGACCGCCCGAACACTTTCAGAGGAAGAGGTGATCGCTGCTACCCGCACTATCCGCAGAAGCTGCACAAGAAGAGTTCAATCAGCAGACCGCCCGGTCAGATAATCTCAGACCGCAGGAAAGAAGAAAGTTCAGCTTACACTTGGTGTGTGTTAATTATTGCTGCCGATGGGTCCTATTTATAGGCGTGAGACCTGATCCAGTCACCACCCTATGAGATAGGATCACCACCCTCCAGACCGCGCGACCTGACCGGTCACACCTCGCGAACAGCAACAGTACTCCTGCTTCATTCTTGGTGAACCCGCCAGCTTCAACATCGACTATGAGAGACCGCCACTCTCACAGCAGATCGCGACTCCAAAGAAGATCGCCAGACCGCCCGAAGCTGTTCACCTCCTGTGTTCGTCCGAGACCACGAACACAGCCAGTTCGATAACAAATCGCGAACTCCTGTCCGCATGCCGGTCTCCTCCTGAGATCGCGAACAGCGACCAACTCGCATACCAGTCTCCTCCTGAGACCGCGAACTGAGACCGCGCGACTAAGACCCTTAGTCCGCGAATACCACCAGAAAGCCCGGTCAGCCACCAGACCGCATTCTGGAGAAAACCTGGATCAAGCTGTGCGGTCACACCAGACTGCCACAGCCTTGAAGAGGACAGCACGCCACGCGATCAAACACAGACCGCGCACACCTGAAGACGAACAGCCCGCCACGCGATCAGAGACAGACCGCGCGGCCTTCACCTTCAGCCTCCTTGGACCCAAACCAGCGATCAAGCCAGGAAACCGCAGCTAGGCTAAGACCAGCCAGACCGCAGCGGCAGACCGCCAGGTCGTGCGATCACACCAGACCGCCCGACCTCCTCCCAGACCGCCGAGGTCCAAAGGCCCTCCAAACTTCCACTTCAATAATTTCAACAGCGAGAGCTGCAGGCGAAGTTCGTCATTAAACGTGGGCTGTCATTCAGCGTCTTCGACAATGACGACGGCACAGAGTACATACATGGGGGGCTTCAGCCCAAATACCAAAAGGTTAGTAGAATTACTTTAAGGCGCGACACGATTAGGTTATATTTAGAAGCAAAACAAGAATTAATTAGGTATTTTGAAAATTTCGAAGGACGTGTGAGTCTAACGAGCGACGTTTGGACGAGTAATTTAAATTTAGGATTAGCTTATCTTTGCATCACTTGTCATTGGATTGATCCCATTTCGTGGGAGCAAAATAAACGCGTAATATGTTTTACAGGTTTTGAATTCCCGCACACGGCTATAGCTTTATATAAAGTTATTATGAAATTTGCGCGGGAATTTAAAATTAACGATAAAATACTTAGTTTTTCTCTTGATAACGCCTCCAATAATAGCGCCGCAATTGAATTGTTAAAACGAGATTTAAAACCATTTCTCAACGGCGCGTTTTTTCATACTAGATGTGTTTGTCACGTCCTAAATTTAGTGGTACGGGATAGTTTAAAAGCAATGTCATAATATATTAATAAAATTCGCGACATGTTAAAAGCAATTTATTGTACTAAACAACGAGCTCAAGATTTTAGAAAATTTTGTAAAGCACAAAATCAGAAATATTTGAAACCACAATTAGATATGCCTATTAGATGGAACTCAACCTATAAAATGTTGAAAAGAGTCATTCTACAAAAAGATCTTCTAATGGAATATTATAGTTTACTTAATATTGAACACAGTTTAGGTGAAACTGATTGGACCATAATAGAACATTATATAGATTTACTAAAGTATTTTTATAGGGCCACCGTTTCTTTATCTGGAGTGTATTATCCAACGAGCACATTAGTCATTGAACATTTCGTACATATCACAGAAAGATTTAGTTATTATAGGCAACACCAAGGTTGGGCTCATTTAATTAAAATAATGGAAGAAATTTTTTTAAAATATTATAAAGAAATACCGCCTATGTTTTCATGCACCGCCGCTTTAAATCCGCTACTTAACGTAGAAGGCGTAGAAAATTTGATCGACGAAATCAATAATAATCTAACCTTAAATATAAATTATGATGAGGATGACCCCGTTAGTATTACAAGTTTTACTACTTTTTTTACGTAAAGTTATAATTATTACAATAACTTATACGGGTCACGACCCCGCGAAGAAATAACGCAACCCAAAACGAAGGATAGTCTTAAAAATAAAATTTTAGATTTAGCTTCTAGGAAAAAAGCGCGCACATCTGGTAGTTTAGATGAATTAGGATTATACACAAAAACTCAATTTAGCGATTTTATGAGTTCGGACGAGATCAGAAACTTCGATCTCTTAAATTGGTGGAAAGGTAAATCTAATACCTATCGTGTTTTGGCCTGTATGGCCCGTGATTTATTAACTGTCCAAGCTAGTACAGTAGCTTCGGAGTCCGCTTTTTCTCTTAGTGGCAAGGTTTTGAACGAGCGGAGGAGCCTGCTTAACGAAGATTCGTTGGAGATTTGCATATGCTACTAGGACTACTTGGACAGTTTAAAGAGGAAGCAACACATAACAGCATTGAAGGATAGCTCGGAGGAGATAAAAGACGAAATGGACGCGTTGAATCTACAAGATGATTAAATCGAGCAATTGTATTTTGAAAGTGCACAGTTAACCTCACTAGAATTCTCTAGTGGGGGGGGGGGGGGGGTGAATAGAGATTAAAAATATTTTGTGCAAAGTTAATATATATATATATATATGTATGATCACAGATTAGGGCTTCCCACACACACCAACAAGAACTAAACAAATAAAGAAAGTAAATGCAAGAAAAGAAATCACAGCACAACACAAAGAGATATAGTGGTTCCCCAAACTTTGGGTAGTCCGCTCTTCTACCCCCTTGGTAGGAAATTCACTATCTTGTACTGAGTCTTTTGATAAGGAGACTCTTAGAACCACCCCGAGTCTTTTGACAAGGAGACTCTTAGAACCAACTGAGTCTTTTGAAAAGGAGACTCTTAGAACCAGTATACTGAATTTTTTGAAGAGAGATTCTAAGAACTCTTTTACAATGTTTAAGTAAGAATAAGAAAGAAGAAAGAAATAAGAACAAGAATGAATCTTCTTCCTAGCAAGAAGATTAGAAGCACAAGAAGTGAATTAAATCTTTCTTCTATAGAGAGAAGAAGATTGTAGCTTTTCCCTCTTATGTGAGAGCTATCAGAATTTGCAGCAGAGTGACTTCAGAAGCAGGAGAAGAAGAATGCTTGAATATTGCTGCAGGGCTATTTCTCAATTCTCTCTTTATCACTTGGGAGCTGTTCCTCTTTTTCAATGAGTAAAAATGGTGGATCACTCCTTGTCCTTTCTGTCGACCTCCTTCATATATATATATAGCTCTGTTCATTCAAATAATACTCATATGAGGAAAATTAATTATCAGACAGAGAATTAGAAGGATAGAAACATTTCCATAGTTAGCATACTAATAAAAGGAAAGAATTCATTCCAATTTCAAATAATGTCCATAATGAATTTTATCAAATTAGCCAAGAATCTAATAGAGGAAAAGAAAGATTCAGAACGGCTATAAGACATAAATTGATTCCATATAAATCAGATCTATAAGATAAGGAAAGAGATCTGGTGATTTTGAATTCTGTCATAAAGATCGACGTGCGTCGATTACTATTCGACGCAAGCGTCGAATACATCCTGTCTGGACGTCGAGAGGAGAATAAGGAAGGTGCGATGACAAAGGCGCGTCGACTATATTAGATGCGTCGACTGGAAATCAGAGTAGCGTCGACAACACATACGTCGAAGTCTTCCTAAAGTTACTTCGACTCATTCTGAAGGAAACGTCGACTACATTTCGACGTTATGTCGAATACCATTTGACGCATATTTACTTAGCCTTATTTTCATTCTTAGAATTCATATTTAACTCTTTTTCAGGGGTTAAGAGAAATCATTTTCCCAACATATTTTCAATTTTGTATTTTGTACGAATTAAATTTTGTATTTTCAATTTTGTATTTTCAATTTTGTACGAAATGGACGCGTTTGAAACTTTGTATTTTCAATTTTGTATTTTGTTCCAAATTTTCAATATTAATAAAATTTTTTGTTCCAAAATTTTCATTTGTTCAATATTTAATTATTTATAAAAATAAAAATTAAAAAAATGAAACTTTAAATTAAAAAAAAAAGTAAAAAAACCGGGCCGGCCCGAATCGGGCCCGAGACCGGCCCGGTCCTGGGAGGACCGGGCCGGCCCGGCCCGATGTAGGAAAAAGCCCGATCGGGCCCGGTCTAGGCCGGCCCGATCGGGCCCGGTCCAGGCCGGCCCGATCGGGCCCGGTCCAGGCCGGCCCGATCGGGCTTTATGTTCACGGCTACCAATATATATGTTTAGGGAACGAATTTTTTATTTTGCAGGTCATAAATTCTTTTAATAAAATTGGATACCTATGTTTACGGAATGAAATCTTATTCTCATTGACATAAGATCTTTTAAAATAAAATACCAAGAAAGGGGAAGTAAGGGGTTTAGAAATTTCTAGATTTTATAAATTAAGAAAATTTTTGAGAGCAAGTTTTAGTAGGTTTAAAACATTCCTAAAGTTTCACAAGTTTATAGTAGGAATAATTAAAGTCTAAAGATGGTCTGCCAAAATAATACAACAAGAAGCTATTTAGGGTAAACTTGAAGTAGTGCTAAAAAATTTGTTCTTAAATTAAATTAAGAACACAATATATTATTTACAACTAAAATTCCATGAATCTAAATCTTACAAACCATGATACGAATAAGGGTTTTGGCAAATCAAAAATAATGAAAAATGCTTATAAATAAACTCAAACTAATTTTGAAAAATAACAAAAAGCTAAGTAGGGGTTTTATTATTGTTATTATTATTTTTTGGATTTTTGGGTTTTAAATTTTTTTTTTTAAGTTTTTGTATTGAAATAAACTATATTTTTGGTTTTTTAGATTTTTTTTTTGTTTTTAGGGATTTTCTAAGTTATTTAAGATATGAAACAAATTATAATATTAATAAATTTTTGGGTTTATGGGTTTTTTAATTTTTTTGGATTTTGGGGTTTTTAAAATTTTTTTGGATTTTTTCTAAATATTTACAAAGTATGAAATAAATTTTTTTGTTGATAGATTTTTTTTTATTTTTCTAAATAGTTACAAAGTATGAAATAAAAGTTCTTTTTTTGTTGTTTTTAGTAAATTTTTTTTTTTGGATTTTTCTAAATATTTACAAAGTATGAAATAAATTTTTTTCTTTTTTTTGTGGTTTTTAGAAATTTTTTTTATTTTTCTAAATATTTACAAAGTTTGCAAAACGGAAAAAGAGACCCCCATACTTAAAACTCAACATTGTCCTCAATGTTGTAATCTAAGTATGAAGAAGTAATAAAAAACGAGAAAATGCAAGAAACCCTGCAAAAATAGAGTAGACATAAAAAAGGTAAAAATATTAGGTAAATATGGGGTGCCTCCTACGAGCGCTTTGTTTACCGTCGCGGAGCTTGACTGATTTAGCGTTTTTAATCGCTCCTAGGTCCGCTAGGGCGTATTTTATTAACAAATTGCCAAAGAGGCACGGGAGGGAGAACCTTCCCGGGTCATTCAATTTGTGCGGCGATTTGTTAAGTAGGACCGCCGAGCACTCCGCAACTCGTCCGCTTTCTCTTTAGTAATTTTCGAGGGGAAAGGAATTTGCGGGGTCAGAATGATCGGCGCAATTGGAAGATCGAATAAATATATATATATATGTATTATTATTATTTTTGGTTTAATCGGAGTAGAGGGTGGAGGGGTCGGAGTCGAAATATGTACCTTAGGTTCAACCCGCGATGGGGAGGCGACCTCCTTGCCGCTTCAAAGGGTTTAAGCGAGTGCATTTTCACGCGGGTTCGGCTCCGTGTTCCCTGGCAGTGCTCCAAGTGGCCGCTTGGAGACCATTTTCGCAAGTTGTCCGACCTGCATTTCCAAATTTTTTAGCGATCCGGTTATATTCCGGATATTTATTTCATTGGACGTTACGTATTTTGCGAAAACTTCCTCGAGCGGGGAAGTGTTTGGAGGAGGAGGAGGTTGATACCCCTGCTGAATTCCTTGGGGGAACCCTTGCGGATACCCCTGGGGACCCGCATTTGGGGGGCGTTGTGCATTATTAGGGTTGCTCCAGGAGAAGTTAGGGTGATTCCTCCAACCCGGATTATAGTTATTACTATAAGGATTGTTATTAGGGTTGAAGGGGCCCCGAACCGGATTGCCGAGGTAATCCACCGTCTCTTCAATTAAGTTATTATTATTATTATTAATACTATTATTATTATTAGCATTATTATTAGTGGCACTCGCCCACGCAGGAGCGGAGGAGGAAGCAGTCATCTCCGCCACTTGCTTACTTAGCCGCTCTACCGGCGAGGCTAAGTGAGAAGTGACATCCACTTCATAAATTCCAGCCGGTTTATTAGGACGCGACCTTGGCACGTTCCATTGGTACACGTTCATGGTCATTTCTTCGATCAGAGCTTGAGCAGCCTCCGGGGTTTTGTTGTTTAACGTTCCCCCGGCGGCTGCGTCGATCATCTGTCGCGTTGAGAAATTCAAGCCATTGTAGAATGTTTGTACCTGTAGCCAAGTCGGTAGCGCGTGATGAGGACACCTACGCAAATATTCTTTAAAACGCTCCCAAGTCTCGTAAAGAGACTCGGAATCGAATTGTATAAAAAATGCGATATCCGTGCGTAATTTAGCGGTTTTTGACGGAGGAAAATACTTAGTTAAAAAATTTTCCGTCAATTCGGCCCACGTGGTTATGGACCCTCTCGGAAGAGAAGTCAACCACGATTTAGCCTTTGTCCGCAGGGAAAAGGGAAATAAGCGCAAGTGAATGGCGTCATCGCTGACGCCATTAATTTTGAAGGTGTCGCAAATTTCTAATAAGTTTGAAAGGTGTTGGTTTGGGTCCTCATCCGGCAAACCGTCGAACTGAATCGACTGTTGTACCATTTAGATTATGCTGGATTTTATTTCGAAATTATTATTAGCTATCACGGGGCGAGTGACTCTTGACCCAGTATCTTCCAAATTCGGCCTGGAATAGTAGGTCATGGTCCGTTGTGGGGCCGCATTTGGATTGGGATCTGTCATATTATCCGCTATAGTATAGCCGGTTAATTCTTCGAAAGTTAAGGGTTGTTGTTGGTCACGAGATCGAAGACGCTCGTGAAGAGTGCGCTCGATTTCTGGATCAAAAACAAATTCCGGATAATCCGAAGAGCTTCCCCGGGTCATATACTTTTATATAAAAAAAGTTTTTCTTTTTATAAGCAAAATATTTATTTTTTTTATTTGATTTTTGGATTTTTTTGATGATAATTTAAGTAAAAGAAAGAAAAGTTTTTTTTGGATGAAAAAATATATAGATGATTCGTGTTTTGAAATTTTTTTTTTTACTTTTTCGAGTTTTTTCTATTTTTTTTGTTTAGAAATATATGTACGAGAGAAAAAGGGGGAGGAAGAAGTAAAAGATAAAATTAATAGCGATTCCCTGTTTCAAAATAACGACATGAAAAGTCCCCGACAACGGCGCCAAAAACTTGATGGATTTTGAAATTAAATTCCTGCGGAGCCTGGGTTCGGTTAGATTCCGGCCGGCGTTTTCGCGGAGTCCGGCGAGTACTCCTACTTCGAGGAGCTAAACCTTTATCCCACCTGTCGAGGTGATGGAAGTAACGGTCGCTCCCACTTTCGGAATATCGGGGGTAGCACCGCGGCGACGGGGCCGAAATTCTTTTTTGGGTTACTTAAATTTTATAAAAAGGTCTCACGCAGAGTTTTTAAAAATAATTTATCCAACTTATCTTGCGATAAAGGCAAGTGCACCTTATCGTTTATAGTACATGATATAATTTTTGTTTAGAAAATGATATCGCGGTCGTATTTATCCGAGTCTGTGTTGATTATTTCTACTTTGAGGACGCGCTATTATCTTATCGATAAAAAAGAAGTGATTGCATTAATTCTAAAAAGCAGAAAAGATGATAATCGCGGGCTTGGTGTGCTTGTAGCAAAAACCAAGAAAAGACGATGAAAATGCAGAAAATCTAAGCTATGAAAGCGATAAATAATGCAGAAAACCGCGGGCTTGGTGTGCGTTTAGCAAAAACCAAGAAAAGCGATGATAATGCAGAAAATCTAGCTATGAAAGCGGTAAAAAATGCAGAAAATCTAGCTATGAAAGCGGTAAATAATGCGGAAAATCTAGTTATGAAAGCAGTAAAAATGCAGAAAATCTAGCTATGAAAGCGATAAAGAATGCGGAAAATCTAGTTATGAAAGCGGTAAAACTAATTATGAAAGCGATAATAACTAATTATAAAAGCTTTAAAATTAATCTCATACACACGCGCACACAACAGAAATTAAGAAAAGAAGAACAACCTTGCTAAAAAAGAGCATTTTCATCAAGCAGAAAAAACTATTACAAAACTTAGAGAGAGACAGCGGGAAACAAAGAGAGAAAAACACAAGTGGAACACAAATCCCAAAACATCAGAATTTGTGAACCCTTTAGCCATCAGCCAACCCCCTCTATTTATAGGCAAAAGTGAGTTGCACTTAGCAAAAAAAAGAAATAGCAGCTGGCGTGTTGACTGGAGAGGTTGGCAAGTTTGACTTGAGTGCTATGGGGTGCAGATAGCAGTTGGCTTGGTTCTAGAAGGAGAGTGCGGGCAGGACAGCTTGCTGGAAGGAGAGCTGGCGGGCTGGGAGCAAATTTGTCGAACGCAGGGACAACTTCGTCGAACTGGGAGGGAGGCGGAGAGGAATTCGTCGAACGCCTGGACTGAGTGATTCGTCGAACGCAGCTCGGAGGGGGATTCGTCGAATGCAGCGACGAGTTCGTCGAACGCAGCGAAGAGTTCATCGAACGCAGGTTCTGGTCTCAGCGAGTTGACTTGCCTCAGCGGTTCGGGTTGAGTCATCTCAGCGGACTTGGATTCGTCGAACGCAGTGGGGAGTTCGTCGAACTCAGAGCTCCTTCGTCGAACGCCTGCAGATGTTTTTATATAATATATTTATATATAATATATATATAATACTAAGAGATCGTCGAACGCCTGGCGCCGTTCGTCGAACGCAGGGCGCGGAGCGTTTGTCGAACGCCTGGCGCCGTCCTGGCGCCGTTCGTCGAACGTAGGGCGCTGAGCGTTCGTCGAACGCAGGGCGCTGCACATTTGTCGAACGCCTGGCACCGTTCGTCGAACGCAGGGCGTTGAGCGTTCGTCGAACGCAGGGCGCTGCGCTTTCGTCGAACGCCTGGCGCCGTTCGTCGAACGCAGGGCGCTGAGCGTTCGTCGAACGCAGGGCGCTGCGCGTTCGTCGAACGCAGAGCAGCGTTCGACGAATCTCCAACAGCCATATATATATTTATTTTATATGTATTATTAATACTATATATATACTATTATTATTTATATTTTATATTATATATATATATACATATGCAAATACATATATTATACACATATATTTATTATATTTATAATAAATTTATTATACAATAATATTTCAAAATTTTATTCTTATATAAGTATATTTACTTATTTTTACAAATATTCTGATTTGTTTCAAACTTAAATAACTATAAGTTTTTTTTTTCAAAAAGATGTATAGCTATATACATATATAAAACAAGAGATTATTTCAAGAATTTATATGCAATATGTACAAAACTACCCAAAATTATGCTAAAAATTATACAAAAAATATGCATAATTTATTATTCATCAGTAGTCATCTTTACCTGCAAAATAATTTAGACAAAAGGAAAATCGAGAGTGAAGATGAAAGATTTGAAGAAGTAAAGACAACTAAAAAAAGTTTGTCTTTATACATCCATTGAGCCATAGAAATTTACTCAGAGTAAGAGGCGACCTAAGTCTCAACATGTAGTAATCGACGTATAAGAGTTGGCTAGTCGATGAACAAGATGTCAACACATGCCTTCATATCAAAGCTTTCATATAGCATTGACGCAGACAACCATTATGAAGAAGTCTTAGATTGAGATGAGCTCAACATACGTCGCGTCGAGTTCTATCTTTAAGACAGAAAAGCTCATTGTTCTTAAAAAATTCTTCAACTTTTATTTACTCAGCTCTATCCAGCATTCCTAGAGTATTTATAAAATTCTTATGCTTCACCACATCTAGAGGTTTAATGAAAATATCACCTTTTTGATTTTCAAGAGGGATACATTCTAATACAATGATCTCTTTCTCCATATTGACTTTGATAAAGTGATGTCTTATCTCAATATGCTTAGTCCTATTGTGAAGTACATGATTAGAGGCAATTGAGACAACACTGGAGATGTCATAGTAGATTATGGATTTTGTGAAAGAATATTCATAGTCTAACAACTGATTTTGCATCCATAAGAGTTGTGAACAACAACTCCTAGTTGAAATATAGTCAGCCTCAGTTGTGGATGTAGATACTGTGGTTTGCTTTTTGCTAAACCATGAGATAAGCTTAGAACCAAGGAATTGATATGTTCTTGAAGTGCTCTTCTTATCTAGCCTGCATCCAACAGAATATGCATCTGAGTATCCTGTCAAATCAAATCCAGATTCTACTGGGTACCAAAGGCCTAACTCAGGAGTACCCTTTAAATATCTTAATATCCTTTTACAAAGGTAATATGGGATTCATTGGGGTCTACTTGGAATCATGCACAAACACAAGTTGTAAATATTATATTAAGCTAACTAGTTGTAAGGTACAAGAGAGATCCTATGATGGCCCTATAGATCTTTTGATCAGTGTACAACCCCGATATTCGCCGGGATGGGAGATCAATGGGAGGACCAAATGATCAAGGTTCCCTCAAAGAGCGGAAGGCGAGACGGGCGCTCGCCGAAGGCATGCTGGTAGGAGGGCGAGATGAGTGCTCGCAGAGCACCTGCGAGATGACCTATACTCGGCGACATGGAGGTTGGCGAGGTCGGACCCCGGCATGCACCCGCTAAAAGGGGGACTCGCTGACTGGCGAGCGAGGTGCGCGAGGAGGCCAGCGAGAGCTCTCGCGAGTACTGTCCTCGCAGGCCCTTTGCTCCTAGGCCCATGAGAGAAATTACCCTTTTATCCTTGTGGCCTGCCAATAGCCCCTCCGAACAGCGGAGATGGGCTATCAGCAGACCAAATTTGAGGTGCGTATAGTAAAATCGAGAGGCAGAATCCTGCTATTTGCAGGCCAGATCAGAAAGTCTATAAATAGGATCCAAAGAGCACCTTTGGAGAGGACGTCTTCCTTTGGGAGCTTCTCTCTCCTCAGGCCTTCCTTGATCTCTCCAAGGTGCCCGGGCTTCAGCTTTTGGCTTGGGAGGGGAAGCTCTCTAAAGGTCTTTCGGGTGTGTGGTGGGTCCTCCTTGCTGAGCCTAAGGGTCAGTGTCCAACTCCGAGACTCCGGTCTGTTCTCTCGCGAGACTAGTAAGTGCCAGTTGCCCCCCCAACCCATTGGGGGCCCTGAACTCCACCGAGACCATTTATTGGTTTCAACATTTTTGGTGCGGTGAGCGTGGAAAAGAGGTAGCGGCCCAGGGAGGAGGGCGAGATCTGTCTGGGCGAGAGCTGTTCCCCAGCCCTGTAGGGGGAGGCGAGAATCCGGCAAGGGAGACTCTCGCGGGGGGGGGGGGGGGATCTCGGCCAGGGAGGTCCCAGCGAGCTGTCCTCTGGCGAGATCGACAGGAGTAGGGTCACCCGAGGAGCCCGCGAGAAGGGTAGAGCAAGTTCAGAGGGTGAGTGGGGGAAGTCCTTTCTGCGAGATGGTGCTCTCGACACCACTCCCCGACGGATTCAGGGAGCCGAACATGATGCTGTATTCTGGAAATGATGACCCCATCCAACACCTGAAGTGGTTCGAGGATATGGTCTCGATCAGACCCATGACGGAAGCCTTCAAGTGTCGACTCTTTGCTACTACTCTGATGGAGAAGGCGAGGGACTGGTTTCACCAGATTCCCTCAGGATCTATCTATACATTCGAGAACTTGCGTAAAGGTTTCCTCTTACATTTCTCCGCCATGAAGAAAAGAAAGAAGGATCCAGAATCGCTCTTCGACATCAAGCAGAGGCCAGGAGAGTCGTTGGCTCATTATCTGGAGCGGTTCAGAGAAGAGGTCCTCCTTGTCCAAGAGGTCCCGAGGTATACCCTCCAGCTCGCCTTTACGTTGGTCTGAGGGAAGGCTTCTTCAAGATGGACCTCAAGAAGAAGGCTCCTCAATCTTATGAAGAACTGATGGAGAGAGCGGCAGAGGAGGTAGAAGGGGAGGCAACAAACCCCGAGTTCGCGAAGAGATTGGCATAGCTGAGCGAGCCGGAAGGGAGGCAGCAAGAGCCAAGGATGAGAGAGGAAGCGAGGGCCCCGGCGTTGGGGTGGAGGCAGCAGGGTGGAGGAATGCAAGGCCCAGGGAGGGGTTTCCCCCACGGGGGAGGTAATTTCCAAGGAGGGCAGAGAAGACCTCACAAGCTGGGTGGAGACAGGGCCGAGGCCATTTCCACCCCCCCCCCCCCCCCCCCCCCTCATCAGGCGATGGAGATCGGTAGAGGAAGAGCAGGAAGAGGAAGAGGAGGGGGAGCCGGAGGAGCCGGCCCCAGAAGAAGGAACCGAGGAGTCGGGGATGAGGCAAGGGGGGTTGCGCTGCCGTACTGTGACTTCCATCAGGAGGAAGGCCACGCAACGACCACCTGCCCTGAGTTCTTGGAAGTCAGAGGGGCGAGAGCCCCAGCACCACAAGCACAGCAAGGGGGAGCAAGGATAGAGGAGATTCTACCTCAGGGAGATGAGGATGAAAGGTGCGAGGATCGGGCGAACGTAGGGACCCGAGGAGGGATCATAATGATCCATGGGGGGGTGGGGGTCGAGGCAACTTGGAAGGCGAGCCTCCATGCCATGTACCGTCGGAGTGTAGCTTCGACATCCCAAGACCCACCCCCCGCGGAGAAGATCACCTTCTCCCAGAAGGACCTGCCCGGTCACGAAGACCCATTCTGCGATGCGCTGTGAAAGAACTAGTTGTCAACCTAAATCACCTAAAGGGGGGGGGGGTGAATAGGTGATCTCTACTGCGATTGTGGAATAAAAATTTAGCACACACAATAATAAAAATCACAGCACAGAGACACAAGATTTATAGAGGTTCCCCAAGGTGGGTACTCCTCTCTCCCTCTCCGCCTATCTAGCACTTCGGGCTAGCGTCGGCAACTTCACCAAAACTCGGATTTATCAACAAATCCTACACTCGGAGACAACGGCTCCTACAAGCTCGGAGAACAACCTCTCCTACAAAAACACTCGGAGATAAACTCCTACAACTCGGAGTAAACAACTCCTACAAAATAACTCGGAGTGAAAACTCCTACAGAAAACAAATAGAGATTGAAATAAAATACTTCTTCTAAATCTCAACAGAGATTAACTTTCAGATTTTGAAAGACTGAGTCTTCTTCTTCCTTGAGAAAGAAAGTTTGGATCTTCAAAGATTTGGAAGAGAAGAAACTCAGCAAACCTGATCTGATTAGGCCCTTTGATTTATTTGAAAAGATCTTCAAAAAGAGAGTAGAAACAAGATCAAAGGCCTTCTTATCTGAGAAATCTTTAGCAGCACTGGAGAACGAATCTTGAGCGATGCAGAAGTTAGATCTCAGAAACTTGTTCAGCAAACGATGATGAAGACGGATAGAATAATATCTCTTCTTAACATTCGTCTTTTCCCTAAAAATAAAGGAGTATTTAAAGGGAAACCTCCAACGGCTCGAGCGACAGATAAGGAGAGGTCGCCATGTGTACTGGACATGTTGGTCAACCCTAATTTTCAAAAATGAAACGTAAATTTGAAATCCGTCTGTTCGTCATTCGTCGAGACTTCACGTGAACATTCGACGAATTGACTTAGCCATTGGAAATGCTGATCAAGCCGTGGAAAATACCTTCTGTTTTCATTCGTCGGGATTCGTCGGGAGTTCTCGAGAACTTTCGACGATTTGACTTAGCTGCACAGATTCCTTCACAAAGCTGCCTTTTTGACTTCTGTCAGCATTCGTCGATATTCGTCGGGAGTTCACGAGAATAGCCGACGAATGGACTTAGCCACAGAAATTCCTTCTTCAGACAGGAAAACTGGCTTCTGTCTGGATTCATCGACATTCGTCGGGAGTTCACGAGAACAGCCGACGAATGGACTTGGCAGCAGAATTTTCTTCTTCAAAATGGAAGATTTGCTTCTGTCAGGATTCGTCGGGATTCATCGGGACTTCACGTGACATCTCGACGAATTGACTTAGCAAAAATTCCTTTTTCTTCTGAAAACCTGCTCCACTCCTCAACCTTGAAAGCCTTCAGTTGTGAGAATATAAAGTGCACCCCAAAAGAGAGATTACACATGAACCAACACTTTGTTCTACACAATGAGGGATTACATTGTCTAGAACTGTGTTTGGTGATCCATTGCAACCTGACTTTGGTGTGCACTTAGCATTATGACCTGTCACAATACATCTAAAGAGAAATCATCAAATACATACTCAATTCAATTTAGTTCATTAGGGGACATCTTCAAATCCAGGTGATTGTGGATACAATACCCAACAATCTCCCCCTATTTGAAGATGTCATAACCCTATGCACTAAGTTGAATTGCACAGAAAATATAATGAATAAAACAGCATAAACACAGACAGTTGTAATTTAAAGAGAGAATCAATATTTTATCCAAACACAAAAATAGATATATATAAATAAAGAAATCGGCATGATTCCAGAGCAGTTCAGCTCATGCTTGGTCCTTGCCTTTCATCTTTCCAAAGATTCTGTCTACTGCTTCAGCTCTCTTTCTTTGTTCAAATTCCATTCTCTCAAAGAATGCCTTTGGCTTGGGCCAATATCTATCAGGAGCAGTCTCTTTAGATCCACCTGTCTTGAAATGAATTCTCCTTTCAGTTGTCCTTCTTTTGAACTTCTCCCATTCCTCCTGACTGTAATGTTTATTGACACTTTCATTTTTCTTGCTAACAAGGTTGAAAGCTGTAAGAATGATATCCTTTGAAGAGGGACTCCAGCTTTCTTGGAAATTTCTTGGAGGAGGCATGTCATAGAATTCTCTGATCTTCTTGTGAGGAATAGACCTTTTTGCAGAAGGTTTGTCACCAAAGATCTTCCTTTTCAAAGATTTTTCAGAAGATTCAGGAGCTTTGGAGTTTTCAGGCACTGGATCATCCCAGAATTCTTGATAGGAGGAAACTGGGATGTCTGCTATATCAAAATCAGGATCCTCAACAGGAAAATGAGGAGGGTTTGGAGCACTTGGACCTGGAACACTTGAGGAAGGAGCAGCTAGCATCTTGTCTACAATAGTAAGACCAAGCATACCTGCAACTTCTTTGAATAGCCAATTGGTTGATTCATGAGTGTACCCCTGGACATCTGTAATAGATTGCATGATGTTTTCCTGAAGCTCTTGCATCTTGGAGAAGACATTTCCATCCAAATCATTCATTTTACCAGCACTCTCTTCTATTTTATACACAATACTCTCCTCCTCCTTTATGACATCTTCATGTAGGAGGGTATAGAGTTTGTTCAGCTGACTCTCAACTTGATTGTCCAGAAAAGTGATCCCTTGATCATGAGCAGTGTTGAGAATAGAGTGAGCAGTATTCAGATTTACTACATCTTCACCAACCTGATGCAGATTCTTTAGAGCATGCCCAACTCCTTGATTGGTGTGGTCCAAAGCTTTTCTTGCTTTTGTCATCCAAGCTTCTTGATCATTCATGAATTTGCTCATCTCATATCTCATTTCATCCATTTCTTGCCTCAAAGCACTATCAACTGAATCTATTTTCTTATAGACTGTTTTGATGGACTGATCAAAATGCTCTGTTTGAGCTTGCAGCAGGGTTGAAATTGACTTGAGCAGGGAAGAGTGAGAGCTCTCTCTAGTTTCAAAATCATCAGGAGAGACTCTATCAGCTACAAAACTAGTAAACTGTGCCTGCTTATCAAGCACAGTTGCTCTTGGAGATTTTCTCAAAATACTTTCTGGAGGGGGCAAGAGCAGCACAGGAGGGACTGCAGATTCACCCATGAATATGTCTTCGTGTTCTTTCTCCCCCTCAATCAAAGACATCTTCTTTGCTAGCTCCAACTGAGCACCAAGACCGCCCATCTCCAAAGAATCTGATTTCTGAGAAGGAACAGATTCATGATCTGCCAAACTTTCACTGTGTTCTGAAATATAAACAAACTCTGCTGGGGAACTTCTTGAGTCTTCTAACATAGTAGCTTCATCTTCAGCAGCAGATTTCCCTTGATCTTCTGGGTCAGGAACAGTATCAGGGACAGGAGGATTGACTGGATCAACAAACACTGGATTAGTTTCACTGGGAGGAATGTCCTTTGAAGCAGCACCACTTTCCACAATGTCTCTTGGGGTTGAAGGCTCCCCCTCAACATGATCATCTCTGCCCTGATCAGAAACTGTACTGGGTTCACCTCTTGGGGTTGGAAACTCCCCCTCAACATGATCATCTCTGCCTTGAGCAGGATCTGGACTGGGTCCACTACCCATTGAGGGTTGACCTTCTTCAATATTCCTATTCTCATTATGCAGAGGGTCCTCATCACCACAAACAGCAGCCTTAATTCCACCCTTTGGAATGACCCTTTCCCATTTGGAGAAAATGGATGAGTTTATTTTCTTGGTGTGGTGGATGGAGATACCTCTTCCAAGATTAAAAAAATCTGGATTGCTACCATTTAGAAGCAGACTGAGAATTCATCCAAAATTGGGGGCAAGAAAACTCTCTTTAATCTTCTCAAAAATTACTTCACCAAAATTAAAAATTTTTCTACAGATAATAGCAGTGTGAATTTTAAAAGCTTCTTCAGAGAGGTAGTCATGAGAGCCAACCTTGCATAATAAGACTTTTCCTAAAATGTCACATAGAAGTTTACCTCCATCATTCATGAATTTCCTTCTGATTTTAGAGCTTTCATCAAGAATACCACAGAATCTCTTGGCCCTGAGAAAGTCTTCAGCAAACAGTTCTTCTGTTTCTACTTCAGGCATCCTCAAAAGTCTGTTGATGCCACTAGCCTTCAGGATAATTTTGCATGACCTAATAGAGCTTTTGATCTTCTTACCTTGACTGGTGATTTTTGCATTTCTAAAGAACTCAAGAACGTCTTGTTCTAAGATTTTAGCCGGCTCCTCCAAAACGAAACTGAGCCCTGCCACATCAAGCATCACGATGATGTTTCTGAACTCATCTGAAGCTTCTCGAAAAGCACCTCGCACCAGCTCCCCACCGGAATGCAGACCTGCCTTTGGCGCCATCGAGCTCGTCGAAGTTGGGGAAGAAGAACAGTGCTTTATCGCAAAGAAGACGAAAGGACGGGAAGGGTTTCACGGAAGAATGCGTGGAATCACGTGTTCTCTTTGTTTATATATATATATATAATAATAATAAATTTGGGCGCGTACCTGATTTTTCGGAATACTCTTCGGATCCAATAAATTGTATTTAATAAAAGAAATGTGTCCGAGAAGATATAGGTCTTGACCCGTGAAATCCCGTGAAATCCTCTCATGATTCCTTGTTGAGCATTCCAAGTTCCATTTTGAAGAAATTGAACTTGGTCTCGTCCAGAGGCTTCGTAAAAATATCTGCAATTTGTTTGTCAGTGTTAACATATAACAAATGTATATCCTTACTCTCAACATGTTCCCGGATAAAGTGGTAGTGAAGCTCGATGTGCTTTGTTCTGCTGTGAGAGACCGGATTATTTGCTATGGCAATAACACTTGAGGAGTCACAGAACATGGGGATTTCTGTGAGCTTTAAGTTATAGTACTCAAGCTGATTCTTTATCCACAAAAGTTGTGCACAGCAACTGCCGGCAGAGATATACTCCGATTCCACAGTTGATATTGCAACACAGTTTTGCTTCTTGCTACTCCATGAAACAAGCCTTTTTCCCAAGAATTGGCAAGTTCCTGAAGTACTTTTTCTATCATCTTTGCTACCTGCAAAATCAGCATCTGAAAAGCCAATTAGTTCAAAATCATTGCTTCTCGGGTACCATAAGCCGAGATTTGGTGTACCCTTAAGGTATCTCAAAATCCTCTTTGCAGCGGCATAATGAGATTCCTTACAGTTCACCTGATACCTGGCACAAACACATGTAGAGAACATTATATCGGGCCTACTGGCAGTAAGATAGAGCAAGGACCCAATTATGCTTCTGTACTTGGTTTCATCAAAAGGTTTCCCTTTCTCGTCCTTGTCCAGAGACATACTTGAGCCCATTGGAGTCCTCATAGAGGTTGCACTCTCCATTCCAAATTTCTTGAGGAGCTCTTTGGTGAACTTCGTCTGAGAGATGAAAATAACATCTTCAGATTGGTGCACCTGGAGTCCTAACAAATATTTCAGCTCTCCCATACTGCTCATTTCAAACTTACCTTGCATCAAATTAGAAAACTTTTTGCAAAGTTTGTCATCTGTAGAGCCAAAAATAATATCGTCGACATAGATTTGCACAAGCAAAATCTCGCCTTTTACTTCCCTAAGAAACAATGTCTTATCTATTGCTCCTCTTGTGAATTTGTTCTCAAGAAGGAAGCTAGACAATGTCTCATACCAGGCTCGGGGTGCCTTTTTGAGACCATACAGAGTTTTATGTAAATAATAGACATGATTAGGAAAGTTAGAATCTACAAAACCTGGAGGCTGAGCTACATATACTTCCTCTTTAAGGTCTCCATTAAGGAAGGCTGACTTCACACCCATCTGGAATACCTTAAAGCCCTTATAAGCAGCATAAGCCAGAAATAATCTGATGGCTTCAAGTCTTGCTACTGGTGCAAAGGTCTGATCAAAATCAATCCCTTCTTCTTGCCTGTATCCTTGTGCAACCAGTCTTGCTTTGTTCTTTGTGATGATGCCCTTTTCATCAAGCTTGTTCCGGTAGACCCATTTGGTTTCGATCACGTTCTATCCTTTGGGTCTTGGTACCAACTCCCAAACTTTACATCTCTTGAATTGGTTGAGCTCTTCTTGCATAGCAAGGATCCAAGATGGATCGGTGTTTGCTTCTTCAAACTTCTTCGGCTCAATCTGTGAAAGAAAAATTAAATGTAAAACTTCGTTAGTTGTACCTCTTCTTGTTAGAACTCTGCTTGAAGGATCTCCGATAATTTGGTCAACTGGATGATCTCTTGAATATCTGACTCCCAAGTTGCTTGCATTTTCAGGAGCAACTTGAGGTTCAGCTACTTCTGGAGCATCTTCTCCTTCATGAACTTTTTGTTCATCTTCAGAGTGATCTGAGATCTCTTCTGCCAACTTTGGTGCATCATCTGTGGTGTTTACTCCATCTTGCATAGAAAGTTCCTTTAGCTTTTCACCTGCATCTTCAATGAACACACTAGACGAGTTGCTATGCAGCAGGCTCGTCTCATCAAATACAACATGGACTGTTTCTTCTACCACCAGAGTTTTCTTATTAAAAAACCTATATGCCTTACTATGGCTACTATATCCTACGAAATTACCTTCAAAACATTTTTCACTAAACTTGGTTGTAGGATGCTTCCCGTTGTTAAGTACATAACATTTACTGCCAAAAATTCTAAAATATGAAATCTTTGGTTTTCTGCCCTTTAGAATCTCATAAGGGGTCTTACGATGGTTCTTATTGATGAGTGCTCTGTTTTGCACATGGCAAGCTGTGTTGATAGCTTCTGCCCAGAAATATTCTGGAAGAGCAGAATCACTCAACATAGACCTGCCAGCTTCTATGAGGGTTCTATTCTTTTTCTCGGCTACTCCATTTTGCTGTGGAGTACGAGGAGAGGAAAACTCATCGGAGATACCTTGACTTTCATAGTACTCTGTCATGGCCCCAGACTGAAATTCTATTCCATGGTCACTTTTGATTTTGACCACTGAACAGTCAAGTTCATTCTGAATAAGCTTGACAAAATTAGTGAATATGCCGAAGGTTTCTGACTTAAGTTTTAGAAAGAACACCCATGCAAACCGAGAGTAATCATCAACAATAACCAAGGTGTAAGTTTTCCCACCTAAGCTTCTAACTGACATTGGACCAAATAAATCCATATGCAGCAGATGAAGACATCTGGTAGAATTATTGCCAATTATGCTCTTAAAGCTAGCCTTTGTTTGCTTACCCATTTGGCAAGCATGGCAAGGGCTTTCTTTAATGCATTTAACTTTGGGGGCATCCCTTACCAAGTTGTGAGAAAATAATATAGATATAGTTTTGAAATTAATATGTGCTAACCTCTTGTGCCATTGGTCACAGAGAGATGCACTATCTTTGGCAACAAAACACATTGGGGTAGACGATTGTAAGCATATAAAATCTAAACAGTAAATACCACTACTCCTAGAGCCTGTTAAAATAGTTTTCGCAGACACGGCCATCTTTATCAGGCATCTATCTCTAAAGAACTCAACGATATAGCCTTTGTCACACAGTTGGCTTATGCTAATCAGATTGTATTTCAATCCTTTCACATGAGCTACACGTGTGAAAACGACTGAGCCATTGGTTATTGAACCATAACCAATAATAATACCTCGTTCAGATCCGCCAAACTTTACTTTAGGCCCGTTCTCAACTGGAACATAATCCTGAAGTAATCTTCTTCTCCCGGTCATATGCCGAGAGCAACCACTGACCAAATACCAGATGGGAATTTCATTGGCCTTTGGACATTCCTGCAAACATGATCAATACCCCTTAGGAACCCAAACATTTTTGGGTCCTTGGTTCCTTGCTAGTGGAACACCACTTGGAACATTAACTTTGCAAGTGGTCGGCCTTGCACTGTTAACTCGTGGAGTTCTTGGCACATCATGATTGAACCAACAATTTATGGTGAAATGACAAATTTTGCCACAGCACCAGCATTCAAATCTATTGTATCTCCTCTTTGTGTTCTGCTGAGCCTTTTGAACGGGTGGCTTAGCAGGAGGGGCAACCTTGGAGGTAGAAGCCTCGTTGGTGCAACATACACAATTCTTAGGCACAATAGGCTTGACCTGCGGTGCTTTCTTAGCATTTGATCCATGAACGAATGGTCCATGATGCTTCAATTGAACTTCTTCATAAGGAGCCTTGAGGGAGCTAGATCCAAAGTTTCTGGGTCTGGTCCACACTGAGTTCACCTTGGCAGGCTCAACATGAGTTGGTCTGCTGAAGTGACCATACATGCTTTCAAAATCATAGGTGTTCGTAGGAAAAAACACCTTCTTGAAATTTGGAGCACACTGTGGACCTTTACCCTTGGCTTTAGCAGCTCTTCTTTTGGCTGACTTACTTAGACTCTTTTCAGCAACATGGCCCAAACCACTACTACTAGAACCAGCAGTGAAAGTGTCTATGATAGGCAAAACTGTCTTGGGCTTAGAGAAGTTCATTGTGATCTTCTTTTCAGCCTCAAGCTGTTTCGTCAAATCATTGATAATTTCACTTTTCTGAATGCCTGCTGAAGTGGCCTCGGAGAGAGCAATCTTCAAGGATAAGATTTCATCCCTGAGTAGGTTAGATTCTTCAATCTCCTTTCTCAGGTTTGATTCTTGATCCTTTAGGGATTGAATATCCTTTGATTGAGTTTTAACAAGCTTTCGACACTTGTTAAACCCCTTCAACATTTCCTCATACTTAGCAGTCAACTCAGAATCCTCTTCCGAGTAGTAGCTTTCATTAGCATCTGATGCCGTTTCAGAACATGAAAGAGGTGTAGAAGATAATACCTGACCGGTGAAAGGAACAATATCCTTGTCATCATCTGACATGGCCATTAGTCCAAAGAATGCCTCTTCATCTGAGTTAGACTCATTTGAGTCACTATCACTCAAAGTCTTGGACTTCTTGGCAACAAAACTCTTCTCCTCTTTCTTCTTTCCTTTGAAGGACTTCTTTTCTTCTTTTCTTGAAGATTCCTTCTTCTTGTGTGGGCAATTAGCTATCATGTGCCCTGGCTTTTTACAACAGTAACAAACGGGTTCAGTATAATCATGTTTGTTTGGTTTAGAACCATACCTATCGTTTCTGTCACGGTGTGATCTCCTGTGATCTCTTGAGGAAGATGAGCCTTTTCTCATTTGCTTCCTTTTGCTAAGCAACTTCTTGAATTGCTTGGAGAGGAGGGAAAATTCTCCTTCAGATAGTTTTGAATCTGCAGAACTGCTTTCAGCTTTATCTTCAGAAGATTCATCCCTCAAAGGGGACAGAGCCCTGCTTCTCCGGGAGCCTTCAGCCTTTAGAGCAATGGGCTTCTCCTTCCCAGAGCTCCTACTGCTTTCCTCTTCTGACTTCCTGATGTTCAACTTCAGCTCATGGGAGTGCAGCTTCCCATACAGAATTTGTGGCTCCGTAGTAACCAACTTACCATATTCTCTGATAGCTATCACTTTGGGGTCCCATTCCTTAGACAGGGATCTAAGAAATTTATCGTTTAGTTCACCCATGGTGAATTCTCTACCATAATTTCTCAGACCATTTACAATCTTGAAGAATTTCTCGTAGGTGTCAGAAATTGTGTCTTTGCCTTGTTGCTTGAAGGCTTCGTATTCTTGGTTCAGCAAAGACTTCCTGTCATCTCAAACTTCTTCAGTACCTTCCATCAAAACCACAAGAGAATCCCACATCTCTTTTGCAGACTTGCAGTGAATCAGATTTTGTAGCATAGAATCATCAATTGCACCTGCTATGATGTGTTTTGCTTTCTTGTCTAGAGTGACAAGTGCAATTTCATCCTTTGTCATGTCCATCATTTTCTTTGGCACTTGTTTGGTGGCATCAATGGTAGAAGCAACCATGGGAATATGGGGACCTTCCTTAACTATCTGGGAGATTCGGGGATCATTGGCTTCCATGTAGAAGATAACTCTTTCTTTCCACATGGGGAAATTCTCCTTAGTGCAAACTGGGAGCTTGGAGGAAAACCTTTCCATGCCTCTGTCCATAGAGAGAGATCTTGACAACGTAGAGGGATCTTTAATCTAGGTGTTAACCTCTTAAAGACAACCTGGCTCTGATACCAATTGAAAGAACTAGTTGTCTACCTAAATCACCTAAAGGGGGGGGGGGGGGGGGTGAATAGGTGATCTCTACTGCGATTGCGGAATAAAAATTTAGCACACACAACAATAAAAATCACAGCACAGAGACACAAGATTTATAGAGGTTCCCCAAGGTGGGTACTCCTCTCTCCCTCTCTGCCTATCTAGCACTTCGGGCTAGCGGCGGCAACTTCACCAAAACTCGGATTTATCAACAAATCCTACACTCGGAGACAACGACTCCTACAAGCTCGGAGAACAACCACTCCTACAAAAACACTCGGAGATAAACTCCTACAACTCGGAGTAAACAACTCCTACAAAATAACTCGGAGTGAAAACTCCTACAGAAAACAAATAGAGATTGAAATAAAATACTTCTTCTAAATCTCAACAGAGATTAACTTTCAGATCTTGAAAGACTGAGTCTTCTTCTTCCTTGAGAAAGAAAGTTTGGATCTTCAAAGATTTGGAAGAGAAGAAACTCAGCAAACCTGATCTGATTAGGCCCTTTGATTTATTTGAAAAGATCTTCAAAAAGAGAGTAGAAACAAGATCAAAGGCCTTCTTATCTGAGAAATCTTTAGCAGCACTGGAGAACGAATCTTGAGCGATGCAGAAGTTAGATCTCAGAAACTTGTTCAGCAAACGATGATGAAGACGGCTAGAATAATATCTCTTCTTAACATTCGTCTTTGCCCTAAAAATAAAGGAGTATTTAAAGGGAAACCCCAACGGCTCGAGCGACAGATAAGGAGAGGTCGCCACGTGTACTGGACATGTTGGTCAACCCTAATTTTCAAAAATAAAACGTAAATTTGAAATCCGTCTGTTTGTCATTCGTCGAGACTTCACGTGAACATTCGACGAATTGACTTAGCCATTGGAAATGCTGATCAAGCCGTGGAAAACACCTTCTGTTTTCATTCGTCGGGATTCGTCGGGAGTTCTCGAGAACTTTCGACGAATTGACTTAGCTGCACAGATTCCTTCACAAAGCTGCCTTTTTGACTTCTGTCAGCATTCGTCGATATTCGTCGGGAGTTCACGAGAGCAGCCGACGAATGGACTTAGCCACAGAAATTCCTTCTTCAGACAGGAAAACTGGCTTCTGTCTGGATTCGTCGACATTCGTCGGGAGTTCACGAGAACAGCCGACGAATGGACTTGGCAGCAGAATTTTCTTCTTCAAAATGGAAGATTTGCTTCTGTCAGGATTCGTCGGGAGTCATCGGGACTTCACGTGACATATCGACGAATTGACTTAGCAAAAATTCCTTTTTCTTCTGAAAACCTGCTCCACTCCTCAACCTTGAAAGCCTTCTGTTGTGAGAATATGAAGTGCACCCCAAAAGAGAGATTACACATGAACCAACACTTTGTTCTACACAATGAGGGATTACATTGTCTAGAACTGTGTTTGGTGATCCATTGCAACCTGACTTTGGTGTGCACTTAGCATTATGACCTGTCACAATACATCTAAAGAGAAATCATCAAATACATACTCAATTCAATTTAGTTCATTAGGGGACACCTTCAAATCCAGGTGATTGTGGATACAATACCCAACACGCTGGTCATCCAGGCAGCCATCGAGAACTTCACCGTCTCTCGAATCTTGGTGGACAACGGGAGCTCGGTCAATGTTATTTTCAAGAAGGCGTTCGACGGGATGCAGGTAGAGCCCAGGAGGGTGTTGGCCTCGGATGGCCCGCTGTTCAGATTCTCAGGAGAAAGGAAGGAAGTAGAGGGGTGAGTAGGACTTCATGTGACCCTGGGAGGGCAGTCCCGGAACTGCCGCTTTGTGATAGTGGATGCCCCCAGTAGCTATAGCGCCATCTTCGGACGGCCTCTTATCAGCGCGTTCCGGTGTGTCCCGTCCACTTTCCATCAATGCCTCAAGTTCAGCATGGGGTGAATCCAGGTCCGGGTTACGGGAGATCCCAAGGTGGATAGGCAGTGCTATGTGACCGCCGTCAACACCATCTCTTGGATGGAGGAGGCGGAGGAGTGGGATAAGGTAATGGAAGAAGTGGCCGCGACGAAAGAGGTAGAGGAAGAAGTAGTTCGTGCCCAGGAAGGGGTCGGTGAGGGATCCAGGGCGGGGGAGGAAGAAGGAGAGCTAGGAGAAGAGGAGGCCCAGGGGGAGGAGCGGGGGAGCTAATGGAGGTAGGAGAGGAAGGGAGGAGAGAAGTAGTTCATGCCCAGGAAGGGGTCGGTGAAAGGCCCAGGGCGGGGAAGAAAGAGGGAGAGAAAGAGGAGGAGCAGAGCCCCTGGGGGGAGCAGTCCAGGCTAGAGGCTGTAGATGAAGTGGTGGAGGTGGAGATCACCGCCAAGGCCGGGGCGATCGAGAAGATCAAGATCAATGGGGAGCTCAGCCCGGAGGATCGGGGGAAGATCTTGGCTTGCGTCCAGGACAATGTGGACGTCTTCGCATGGAGCGCTGCAGAGATGCCGGGAATCGACACGGATATGGCGTGTCATCGCCTCAACCTCGATCCCGACGCTCGCCCCATCCGCCAGAAGAGGAGGTCCACGGAGGACAAGCTAGAGGTGCCCATCCGGGAGGAGGTGAACAAGCTCCTCAAAGCTGGCTTTGTATCGGAGATCCAGTACCCAGGCTGGGTCTCCAATGTTGTGATGGTAACAAAGGGGGAGGGTAAGTGGAGAATGTGTGTGGACTTTTCTTTGCTTAATAAATCATGCCCCAAGGACTGTTATCCCTTGCCTAGAATCGACGCGCTGGTTGACTCAGCCGTCGGTTTTTCTGTGATGTCTTTTTTAGATGCTTTTTCAGGTTATCACCAGATCCGCATGCACCCTCCCGACATTAAAGATGTGTCCTTCATCACCGGGGATGGGTGCTATTGTTACAAAATGATGTCGTTCGGTTTGAAGAACGCAGGGGCCACATATCAGCGTATGATGGATATGGTGTTTCGCGAGCAGAAGGGAAGGAACTTAGAGGTCTATGTGGATGACCTAATGATCAAGAGCCAGAATCTCGAGTCCCATCTCAGTGACCTCGAAGAGACTTTTGAAACCTTGAGAAAGTTTAAAATGAGGCTTAACCCCTTCAAGTGTGTCTTCGGGGCCAGTCGAGGGAAGTTCTTGGGTCATTTGCTCACCCCTCTTGGAGTGGAGCCTAATCCAGACAAGGTAAAGGCGATCCTTGAGTTGAGATCTCCACGGAGTGCGAAAGAGGTCCAGCGTCTGACAGGGAAGTTAGCCGGGCTGAGCAGGTTTCTTTCCAAGGCAGGAGAAAAATGTTCTTCCTTCTTCAAGGTATTAAGGGGTAACCAAAAATTCGAATGGACTCCCGAGTGCGAAAGGGCTTTTCAAGCGCTAAAGGAACAACTGACCCATGCCCCATTATTACAAGGGTCGAGACAAGGGGAAGATCTATACCTGTACTTGGGGGTAGGATCGGAAGCGGTTAGCTCAGTGTTGGTCTGAGAGGAGGGGAAGAAACAACTCCCCATTTACTACGTCAGCAGGGTACTCAGGAAGGCCGAACTCAGATATCCTATCCTCGAAAAGTTAGCGTTCGCCTTGGTAGTGTCGGCTAGGCGTCTCAGACCTTACTTTCAGGCACACTCAATCAAAGTGGTGACTAACCACCCCCTTCGTGGCATCATGGAAGGGGTAGAGCACTCTGGGAGGTTGGCAAAGTGGGCGGTAGAATTGAGTGAGTTCAATGTCTCCTACGTGCCCATGGTATCCATAAAGGCACAGGCGGTGGCGGATTTCATGGCCGACTACGTGACCGAGTTAGAGGAATCTGAGGTACCCCACCCGGTGGCTTGGAAGATGCTGGTCGATGGTGCGTCGGGAAAGCATTCCTTCGGAGGAGGGGTGATGTTGGTGAGTCCCCAAGGAACCAGGATAGAGCAAGAGATAAACATCCATTTCCCCCTCACTAATAACCAAGCCGAGTACGAGGCCGTGGTAGCAGGCCTCCGCCTGGCACAAGAATTGGGGGTGCAGGACGTGGAGGTCTCGACGGACTCCATGGTGGTGGCATGCCAGATCATGGGGGAATTCGAGGTCAAAGATCCAACTCTCCAACGGTACCTGGAAAAGGTCAAAGGGGTGGTGGGACAGTTTCGCACCTTCTCCATCAAACACATTCTAAGAGGGGAGAGCATCCAGGCGGACCTCCTAGCCATGTTTGGTCCCCGGGCCGGGGGAACAGTGTCGGAACTTTTCCGACCCTCCATCGAGGAAGGGGAGATGATGGAGGTGGACCAGCGCGTGTCGTGGATGGATCCCTTCATCACCTACTTAACAACGGGGAAGTTCCCCGAGGAAGAGGTAGACAAGCGGCGGCTCAGGTATAAATCGGCATATTACTCCTTGCATGCAGGGTCGCTATATCGAAAGACTCTCTCAGGGCTCCTAGCCCGTTGTGTATCGGAGGAGGAAGCCCCAAAGGTCCTGGAAGAGATCCACTCGGGGGAGTGCGGCAGTCATTCGGGTGGCAGGACCCTAGAAGGGAGAGCACTAAGGCAGGGCTATTTTTGTCCCGCCCTCAGCAAAGATGCGGCAGAGTTTTCTAAAAAGTGCTCCAAGTGCCAACTCTACGCCCCCTCCAGCTCCTTCCCGCTCAGAGGCTCCGGACGATCACAACCCCCTGGCCCTTTGCGATACGGGGTTTGGATTTGGTGGGGCCTTTCCCTCAGGCGAGCGGCCAAAGAAAGTTCCTACTGGTGATGGTGGATTATTTCTCTAAGTGGATCGAAGCGAGGGCCCTCGCTAAGGTAACATCCCAGGTAGAGAGAAATTTTGTTTGGGGGGAAATAATTTGCAGGCATGGGCTCCCTCTGGCCATAGTCACGGACAACTGGCCACAGTTTGCGAGCGACGAATTCGTTAGCTTTTGCACCCAACTCGGCATAGACCTCCGTTTCGCATCGGTCCATCACCCCAGGAGCAATGGACAGGTGGAGGCAGCAAACAAAATCATTGTGAACCTATTGAAAAAGAGGGTGGAGAACCTTAGGGGCAGTTGGGTGGAACAACTGCCTTCGGTTCTCTGGGCCCTAAGGAACACCCCAAACACAGCTACTGGAGAGACTCCCTTTAAACTCTCCCACGGGTCAGAGGCCGTCCTCCCAATCGAATTTGAGGTAAAGTCACCAAGGGTGATCGGTGCGGGGGAAGGAGATGAGGAATGGCGAACAGACAATGAAGAGGGGCAGAGATTATCTTTGGATCTGGTGGAAGAACTCAGGGACCTGGCTACTATTCGGCAGGAGGAGATCAAACGACGGATGGCCCGATACTTTGACAAACACATTCGGGTGAAGCACTTCCAAAAAGGAGATTTGGTCTTAAAGAAGGTCGATGCAGTGGGGAGAGGGGCTGCGGTCGGCAAACTTAACCCTAACTGGGAGGGGCCATATATTGTAAGCGAAGTGCTCAAGTCGGGAGGATACCACCTCCAGGACGTGGAAGGGGTACCCCTCGACCGTGCCAGGAGTGGGGATGATTTAAAACGATTTTACCCTTAAAAGATTTCCTGCTATAAACCCTTTATTGATTTGTCTATTGCATACTGATAGTATTTAGCCATGCTAATAGATGTGAAAGTTCCTAGCGCTGGATTGCCCCGGATGATCCCGCTGTCGGGCTCTCACTAGCCGGTGGGTCAGGTCGATCTCGCGGAGAGGCTGGCGAGATGTGCAAGTTCCTAGCGCCGGATTGCCCCTGACGATCCCGTTGCCGGGCTCTCACTAGCCGGTGGGTCAGGTCGATCTCGCAGAGAGGCTGGCGAGATGTGCAAGTTCCTAGCGCTGGATTTCCCCGGACGATCCCCCTGCCGGGCTCTCACTAGCCGGTGGGTCAGGTCGATCTCGCGGAGAGGCTGGCGAGATGTGCAGGTTCCTAGCGCTGGATTGCCCCGGATGATCCCGCTGCCAGGCTCTCACTAGCCGGTGGGTCAGGTCGATCTCGCGGAGAGGCTGGCGAGATGTGCAAGTTCCTAGCGCTGGATTTCCCCGGATGATCCCGCTGCCGGGCTCTCACTAGCCGGTGGGTCAGGTCGATCTCGCGGAGAGGCTGGCCAGATGTGCAAGTTCCTAGCGCTGGATTGCCCCGGACGATCCCGCTGCCGGGCTCTCACTAGCCGGTGGGTCAGGTCGATCTCGCGGAGAGGCTGGCGAGATGTGCAAGTTCCTAGCGCTGGATTGCCCCGGACGATCCCGCTGCCGGGCTCTCACTAGCCGGTGGGTCAGGTCGATCTCGCGGAGAGGATGGCGAGATGTGCAAGTTCCTAGCGCTAGATTGCCCCGGACGATCCCGCTGTCGGGCTCTCACTAGCCGGTGGGTCAGGTCGATCTCGCGGAGAGGCTGGCAAGATGTGCAAGTTCCTAGCGCTGGATTGCCCCGGATGATCCCACTGCCGGGCTCTCACTAGCCGGTGGGTCAGGTCGATCTCGCGGAGAGGCTGGCGAGATGTGCAAGTTCCTAGCGCTGGATTGCCCCGGATGATCCCGCTGCCGGGCTCTCACTAGCCGGTGGGTCAGGTCGATCTCGCGGAGAGGCCGGCGAGATGTGCAAGTTCCTAGCGCTGGATTGCCCCGGACGATCCCGCTGTCGGGCTCTCACTAGCCGGTGGGTCAGGTCGATCTCGCGGAGAGGCTGGCGAGATGTGCAAGTTCTTTGTAATGACCGGAATGACGTCTTGGGCTGGAGAATCCTTCGTATCGACCAGAGCATTCTCGCTAAATAAGTAGGGGGTGAGAACCCTATATTCCTATTCTCGGCGGCTAGTGCTCGGCAAAACGAGAACTGACCTGCGAGGATAGACGAATATCCGTTGGCTGATGCGAAGCCCCCGCGTAAGAATCGATTATAAAGGGTGATATTGAAAAAGGATTGGTCCTCGCGAGGTCAAGATGGAGACGATCCTAGAAAATCCACGGCCCAAAGGTGGAGGATAAAGGCACCAAGCGAAAGTGTTTATCCTATACAGAAGCTATCCAAAGGTACCATTCGCGAGAATAAGCGTCGCGAGAACTCCAGAAAATGTGCGAGAACCAGATATAAAGGCGAGAAAAAGAACACATCACAAAATAAAAACGCGAGCACAAGATGGAGCCAGTGGCCTACATAATAAAAATATTCCTTGTTCATTTACATCTTGCGGCGGTCTCGCCAGCCCAAAATGGGTTACAAAAATAAAACCAAAGCAAAAAGATCAGTCTTCGCGGTCGCTCGCCGACCCCTCGTCCTCATCGATGTCCCTGACCGGCGGAAGAGGAATGAAGAGCTCGGGGACGATGTCCTCAAGACGCATTGCGGCCGCCTCGGCAGTTAACATGCCGGACTTTTGCATCAGCTGAAATATGTACATCGACGATTCGGAGGCCTCCTTCCGGATCTCCTCGTCTCGCGCTCGCTTCTCTTCTTTTAGGCGATGAGGAGAGGGAGGTATAACCGCGCGAACCAAATCTTTGTTAAGGGCCTTCAACCCTGCAATCTCACCCTCCAGGTCCCGGATTCGAGCGTCTGCCCTCTCGGCAGTCTCGGCATCCTGCACAGAAAAGAAATGAGAGCTGAACTCGACAAAGAAATAAGTGGTGGCGCGATGCGAAGACTCACCACGCCGTCCTCGAAAGACCGCAGCTGGTCCTTCAGCTGAGCATTCTCGGCAAGAACTCCCCGGTAGGAAGTGGCGAGCCCAACATTCTGGCGCTCCAGTTGTAGGCATCGCCTCCCGGTCATGTGAGCGAGCTCGAGGGAACGCATCTGCGACCTCACGCTCTCATAGGCGAGGGTCCTCGCCGTCTCGTCCTTGTATGCTCCCGCATCCTCGCGGCCATACATGCCGAAGGAAAGGGAGAAGGCGTGACCGCTGACGGTGGACTTCTCCACCCAGGAGGGGAGGATGGTGGAAACCTCGGCCTTGTTGTCCTCCGGCCTCCAGCACAGCAGGAGCTCACCCGAGTCATCGCGATGCCACTGACCCAGGCCGAAGTTAACGTGATTGACAGGGATTGGCGGGTCGGAGGTCTTCATGACCTCCTCGCTTTGCTCGTCGGCCTCCCGTCCATCTGATAGGATGGTGAGGTCGACCTTGTCGAACTCTGGCTCAGCATGAACCTTCCCTTTCTCGGAGGGGTGCGAGCCTTGACCCTTCCTCTGCTTCTTCTTCTGGGGAGATTTGGAAGGTTGGTCATGGCTGCTGGAGGCCTCGGGCCTCTTGCGAGAGGTCGTCGGAGCAGGGGTGACGGTCTCGCGGCAGGCCTCGGCACACATAGTCGCGATATCGAAGGCGGAGGCGGGTTTTCTGTTGCTCAAGTAGGGAGGGTTGAATGGTAGATCTCGCAGCCCTGAAAGGTTAGATGATTAATTTTTGGATAAGGTCACAAAAGTGGAAAGTAGCGAGCGAGACTAGTACCTTCCCCAGGAGGAACTGGAGCTAGCGAGTCGACGTTGCGGCGGAGATGGGCCCGAAGTTCTTCTTGCTGAAGAACTGGCACAAGGTGGCGTCATGGCCGCCGAGAGTCGGTGGCTTGTAGGAGGTCTCGCCATACTGAATCGGCGAGAGCGGAATGTTGCCGAAGTTCCCCTTCACTAAGATAAACTTCTGGGCCCAGTTGTGGGCCTTGTTCACGGTCTCGAAGACCTCGGGACCCGACCCCACGAAGTAGGCGGTGTCATCCTTGTAGGCTCGGAAGGAGAACAACTTCCTGAACACCGGCAAGCTGAATTCAATGCGCTCCTCGCGCATGTAGCAGGCGAAAGCGACGATGACCGCGATGGCGTTGGGGGTGAGCTGGGCGGGGACCACGCCATAATGCTTGAGTACCTGTCGAGCAAGGCTGGGAAAAGTTAGTTAACGGCGGGCGAGAGATTAATCGGCGAAGAGAAAGTAGTTGAGGCAAGGAGGTACCTGGCGGACCTCCGGCCACAGAGGCAGCCGCAGACCGACCGCAAAGTGGGCCGTGGGGATGACTAGCTCGTCAGGGTAGGGAATGTTGATCGTGTCGTCCTCGCCCGGACAACGCGGAATAAACCCGGCAGGGAAGAAGGCGGAGATGGCTTTGAGGTACTCCTCCTTGGTCAGGTTATGGTGGTAGAAGGTGTGGTCTGCGAAAGCCCAGGCGCACTTCCGGCGACCCTCCGCCTCAGCAGCGTCGTTAACCATCTTGGGAAAGACCTGCAGATTAGACAAAATTGCGAGAAGGGGGAAAAAGCGAGAGCTCCTGAGCAGAGAAGGAAGAAGGTTGGCGATAAATGCGGTAGGTGGCTCGTAGTTATGAGACCCTATTTATAGAAAAATAAAAAAGGCGGGAAGAAGTCCAAGCGCCGCGGGGTGCAGGTAGTCAGGCTGTCACATCGGTGTCACTGGCGAGAGAGAATGTTACTCTGCGAAAGTACGAGCGAGCGAGAAGGACCTGCGAGGTTAGTGTCAACAAATTTTAGGCAAAGTATCAGGCATCCAACAAAATATCATTCCCAAACAAGGAGCGAGCGAGAATCAATAAATAAAGTCAATCGTCGCTCGACTAGCGAGAGTTCATAGCGAGTAATAGTGTGCAAACACAATCGTCTGCACTAAGAAATAATAATACGAAGTGTTTTTGAAAGAAAGAAGGGTCGCGAGGCTAATGGGGAAGCCATTTCCACCTGCCACCCCCTCGCGGTCCGGACCTCGGTGGCATTCTCGGATTAGAATATTCGAGGGCGGAGCGACCTGCCCTATCCGTCAAGAAGGCGTAGTCTCTCATCTGCGCGATGTACACCTCCGGCGAGGAAGCTCCCTCAACATGATCTCGGGGTATCGCGGCTTGGAGTCTCGCGCACTCGTCCCTCAGAGCAGCATTGCTGGCCTCGGCAACCTCCCTATCCCGCATCGCTTGAAGGTTGAGGTCCAGCAGCATTCGTTGTTGTTTCTGGAACAGCTCGACGGTTCTCTTCTTCATCGCCTCGGGGTCTCGCGGATCTCCTAGGAAGTCTTCCAACTGCTCCGGGAGGGGAGACAACTCATCATCCCCGTAGTCAGAATCAGTGTGAGGAGATTGAGAGGTCCCTGCGAGGGACCATAGGAAAGTTTAGCATCAAAAGGAGGAAGGTTGCAAACGCCGCAAAGGAATAAGACCTTACCTGGAGGAAGGCGAGAAGGGTCTGGCCAACCCTCGAAGACGTGGCCGTAGTGAGGCAATAATGACTTACCAGGCCGGGACGATAGGCCTTGTCGTTGACAGGAGGAATCTTTGGGGGTCGCGAGCCCCCAGAGTCATCGTTCTGCAGAAGAGTGAAGCCCGACGCTTTTAGGGTAGTGTCGGGGATGACGGGGGAGACCGGTCGCGAACTCTGGTGGGTCATTGTCTTCACGGGAGAGCCTGCGAGGGGGGAAAAGGAAGGTGAGCGGTCGACAACATGCAGGGAAGCTAGCGAGGGAGAACGCGTACCGGTAACCTTCTCAGTAGCGAGGACTGTGTGCATTGGGGAAGCATGTGGGGATACACCTCTGTGCTCGTCGCCACCCTGGTGAGCGTCGTTATCCTGCCGGCGGGCGAGACTTAGTAAGATGATTCCCACTGACCCAACCATAGATATTTCATACCTTCTCGGTGGGCTGATTGACTGGGGAAGACTCCGGTAGGCCTGACTCATCCCCGGCTTGGCAGAACGCTTTCGCCTTTTTGGTTTTTGACACCCGAGGGAGAGGCGGGCGCTTCATCCAAGCGGGGACTTTCGCCATGGAAGTCATCCCGCTGGCCTTGTTGGCCTTTAGCCGATCCTCGAAATCTTTGGACAGTGACATCAGCGACTGCTACAGTAAAGAGAAAGAAAAGGAGAGAAATAATGGCACACGTCGCTGTGGAAGGAGGAGACCTATATATAGCCCTCTGGTGGGCCCCATTGAATATTCTTGACAGCTCACCACCAGGCTGGCAAATACCGGGGGTTGGATGTTTCTTCGCGAGCCTAGGTAGCCTCGCGAAGAGCGGGAATTGTGTACAACCCCGATATTCGCCAGGACGGGAGATCAATGGGAGGACCAAACGATCAAGGTTCCCTCAAAGAGGGGAAGGCGAGATGGGCGCTCGCCGAAGGCATGCTGGTAGGAGGGCGAGATGAGTGCTCGCAGAGCACCTGCGAGATGACCTATACTCGGCGACATGGAGGTTGGCGAGGTCGGACCCCGGCATGCACCCGCTAAAAGGGGGACTCGCTGACTGGCGAGCGAGGTGCGCGAGGAGGCCAGCGAGAGCTCTCGCGAGTACTGTCCTCGCAGGCCCTTTGCTCCTAGGCCCATTAGAGAAATTACCCTTTTACCCTTATGGCCTGCCAATAGCCCCTCCGAACAGCGGAGATGGGCTATCAGCAGATCAAATTTGAGGTGCGTATAGTAAAATTGAGAGGCAGAATCCTGCTATTTGCAGGCCAGATCAGAAAGTCTATAAATAGGATCCAAATGGCACCTTTGGAGAGGACGTCTTCCTTTGGGAGCTTCTCTCTCCTCAGGCCTTCCTTGATCTCTCCAAGGTGCCCGGGCTTCAGCTTTTGGCTTGGGAGGGGAAGCACTCTAAAGATCTTCCGGGTGTGTGGTGGGTCCTCCTTGCTGAGCCTAAGGGTCAGTGTCCAACTCCGAGACTCCGGTCTGTTCTCTCGCGAGACTAGTAAGTGCCAGTCGCCCCCCAACCCGTTGGGGGCCCCGAACTCCATCGAGACCATTTATTGGTTTCAACAATCAGTAGGTTTGCTTGCCTCATTATTATCAATTACATCATTAGTAGTCATATGAGTTTTCATTGTGGTGGCATTTCCATTCCGAATTCTTTGAACAATTTTCTAGTGTATTTGGACTGAAAAATGTATATTCATTCACCTGATTGTCTTACTTGAAGACCAAGAAAATAGGCTAGCTCTCTCATGCTACTCATCTCAAATTTTGATTGCATTAGAGCAGCAAATCTTTTGCAAATTTTAATTTCTGTAGACCCAAATATAATATCATCAACATATATTTGTACAAATAATAAAAAAATTTCTGTCTTCTAATTAATATAGTTTTGACCACCTTACCCTCACAAAAGAGTATTCAAGGAGGAAGGTAGAAAAAGTCTCATACCAGGCTCTTGGATCTTGCTTGAGGCCACACAAGGCCTTATTTAATTTATAATCAAAAGACGGATGAGTAGGATCAACAAAACCTGGAGGTTATTCTACATAAACCTCTTCTTATAGAATGTCATTGAGATAAGCACTCTTAACATCCATTTGGAATGATTTTATTCTATTATAATTTGCATATGTCAAGAACATCCATATTGCTTCAAGTCCGGCCACATGAGCAAAGGTTTGGTCATTGTCAATTCCTTCTTCATGCTATATCATTGAGCAACTAATCTTGCTTTGTTCTTGTAAATAGTTCCTTCAGCATCTTATTTATTTCTATATACACATTTAGTTCTAATAATTGGATAATTTCATGGTATTTCAACCAGAGTCCATACATTGCTCCTCTCAAATTGAGTAAGTTTTCTTGCATGTAAATAATTCTGTGTGGATCATTGTTTGCATTTTCAAACCTTTTAAGCACAATTTGAGATAAGAAGCACTGAAACATCATCTCATTGGAGAGTTTTCTCCTAGTTTATACACCCACAGAGATATCCCCAATAATTTGTGAGGAAGGATGACCTGTAAGACCCCCCCCCCCCCCCCCCCCCCCCAAAAAAAAAAAAAAAAAACTGAACCCGATCCAGGGGGAGGGGGTCCTACTGCTCAAGGACATCCACCTAGTGCTTCCCGGATAGCAACGACCCACCATCTCAAGCACTGAGTGGTCGCCTTGTTAGGCATAAGAATCACAACAACTCATCAGAATCACATATCGAAAGTAATAGAATAAGAAAAACTAAGCACACAACTTATATTTACATAAGGGAAAAAGGTCGGGGCCTATTGTTTACATCAACTGCCTCATGGGCTATACATAATTATAACAAAACACTCCTTAGCTAGCCCTATACTCTAGGAATCACGTCGCGTAAGACATGGGACAAGGTTGGAGTATCCGATCGGGCCATCTCTAAGGCTGGTAAGTCATCCTGCGGTGTGGGGGCTTCATGCTGACCCGTCTCCTATGAATGGTTATAAGAATAACCGTTAGTCACAGAGCTAAGTGGAAACTCATTCCCTCCCCGGATCCGTATCCTGGGGGCGGGCTAAAGTACTAAAGTAAATAGCCGAAGCAAGGAGAGGTTAGCAGCAGGTATGAATATATATGTATATATATTTATCAATAGGGCCCTCCGGCCGTAGTTTTACTACAGAGGTGAGGAGCGCACCATTTATAGCAATATTAACAACTCTATCTTGTATACATACCAGGTATTCAAACCCGGACACACACACAAGCCCGTGTCGACACAGTTTAGACCGCTTTGCTTCGAGCAGGGTAGCGAACCCCGCGGGCCTCACCGATATGGCCGTCGGTGACAGTGGCCAGTCTTGCCACTTCTAAGCATAGTCGTACTGTATCGCTCAGGACCTCCCATACAACTTGATGTACTAACTGGATGTGAGCATCATCCGACGATTCCGAGTTTTGAGCCGACCAGTGGAGGCAAATCAGCGGGTTCGAAGTGGAGATAACCTGCGGTGCACATCTCCCTGTCTCCATGAGTCGTTATCTCTTCCGTACCGGTATGAACGGTCTGCAGGAGTGATCGGCCCGCCACTTTTATGACAAACAATCATCGATCAACTTAAATAGAGAGCAAACGCTTTAAGTCCGACGCGACATTCTTAACTCGACCGGTTACTCGACTTTTGACCGGGAGGCACGGCGGTAGGGGCTACTTATTTTGGCCTAACTAAGGAGGAGGAACTCAACTATGGGTTTTCCCTAACTAAGGCCTCACAGAGGGGATAGACTGCTCGCCAGCATAGGACCGAGGTTAACACTAAAATACATAATGTGCAACATAAGAGGAAAGGAAGGTCGGAAGCAGGGGCGGAAATAACATGACCAGTACGACACTGGAGTATTGAAAGTGCAGAAAGCATTAAATAAGGGACCAGTGCGAGACTGGATTTAAAATAATAAACAGGAAGCATAAGTACAGGGGGACCAGTGCTTGACTGGATTTAAAGGAATAAACAGGAAGCATAAGTACAGGGGGACCAATGCGTGACTGAATTTAAAGGAATAAACAAGAAGCATAAGTACAGGGGGACCAATGCGTGACTGGATTTAAATGAATATTTGCAGAAAGTAAAGACAGGACCAGTACAAGACTGGAGAGCATAATAAATAAGTGGGTTAGTAGTCCAATCACTCCATAACAGGAGGCTTCAATGTCGACTCCGTTCTTAGGAGGACATTCCGTTCCATCCCCGTTCATAGGGGTCTCTTCTCCGTTCATAGGAGCTTGTTTATTTGATTATCGATTGGAGTTGACTTATATTTTATGAGATTCCTTATTTCAGTGTGCCTTGGGTTCATATTTTTAGATATCTTGACGTTATTGATTTGGCAGTGTCGCCTCGCGATTGCGAACTCAATTGCGCATCAGCATTTTTAACTTAGTCGATTCCTTAGACCGATACACATAATTTTGCTACGTAGCTAAAATAACGTGTCGCGAGTCCGCCAATTTATTCCTATTAATTTCGTTTACTTTAGGGCGTTTATTTTGCTCATAAAAGACTTTTTAAGGACCAAAAGAAAAGGTCACACCTTCAAACTTTGGTAGTAGTTGCAAAATACCCTAAGTTAGAGCTTATAATTTTTTTGGGAATTTTCCCAATTCATTCGGGCTTTTAATTCTCTTAAATAAACCTTGTATATGGGTTTAAAAATAGCAAAGCTCTACTTAAAAATATCAAAAAAATACAGGAGGTGCCCCTCTGAGTGGGGAACATTTTTCATGTTGGGAGTTTTTGCCAGAAATGTCTCATATACCCTCAGAAAAATGAGGAAGGGGAAAGGGCTTTGGGGTGCAGATAACAAAAAGGGAGGGGGGAGAGGGGGCTGCACCGTGCCCCTCCCTGGGGTACCCACATCGGATCTGCAGCGGATCCACTGTGGGGGGGACACAAAAGGAGGCGGGGCAGGAATTAAGGATGGGGGAGCCGCCCGATCTTCTGGTGGAGATCGAACGGCCCCCGCTATCCCAACGGGGTTGCCGCTGCCACCGCCAGGAAGTGGCTGGCAGGGGCCGAAGCCACCCTAATTCGGTGCGCCGGGGGCCGACGACCTCTCCGGTGGTGGTCCGGCGGCCTGCCGCCGCCGACACCGCCGAAAAATAGAAAAGAAGGGGGGGGGGGGGGGGGGGCAGGGGCGGTGACGCAACCTGCATGCGCCATGCAGGCTTGCTGCGCCACCTCCCCTGTCGGGGGGAGCCTCCCCTGGCTGGGTCTCCGAGGAGGGGGCTAACCTCCGGCGGGGGGTTCGGCGGCCTGGCACCGCCGGCCGCCACCGGGGGTGGCCTTTACCCCGTATAGGAAACGGGGAGGGAGGGGGAGAACGACGCGGGTGCCGCCTGAGGCGCGTCCTCTGGCTGCCCTGTCGCCTCCCCCCGTCGGAGCTAAGGTCCCCAGGTGGGGACCTGCTTCCCCAGTGCCACCATCGGCGCTGGGGGTGCGGGTGCCTTGGCTAGCCCCTCCCGAGCCTGGGCAAGGCTCGGGGCGGGGTTGGCGGCGCTCCGGCGAGGGGGGGGGGGGGGGGGGGGGGGGGGGGGCTTGCCTCTGGGAGGTAGGAAGGGGGAGGGAGAGGCTGTCCTCCTATGGAGGAGCTTGGGAGGTGTAGGTTCGGGCGGCCATGGTGAGGAGGCGGCGGAGGCTCGACTGGGTGGAGCTCCGGCAGGGGAGGGGGAAGGGCTGGCAGGCAGGGGAGGGGGGAAGGGGGTAGGAAGGGGGAGGGTGAGCTTAGGGATGGGTGGGCTCTCCTTTTATATGGGAGGAGGGGTTTGACCAAAGTCAACTTACGGTGGGGTCCCCCATGGTCCCGGGGGTCCATCAAGATTTACTGGAGTCGATTCTGAGTTCGTGCGCTGCGTATTACGCATGTTATGCCGGGGCGGTCTGCACAACCTAAAACGGACATATTTTCCGTATGAACTTGGATCGAAGTGCAACGAGTTCCGTGGCGCTCGTATGGATCATACGAGCCTGACGGAACTGATGGGGCTCAATTCGGAGTACGTCTGGCCACTTATTTATAATAATATGGTTGCGACGCGCTATGACACTCAAAATGGTCGTTTTCTCTAAATGACCTCGGATCGAGGTGCAACGAATTCCATTGCGCTCGTATTGGTCATACGAGTCTAACAAAACTGATGGAGGTCAGATCGGAGTACGTTTGGTCACCATTCCACAACAGAGTGGTTGTGAAGCGCTACGCTACTCAAAACGGCCATTTTCCCTAAACGACCTTGGATCAGAGTGCAGCGAATTCTGTTGCACTTATATTGGTCGTACGAGTCTAACAGAACTGACGGAGGTCAGATCGGAGTCTCCTAGTACACAATCCTATATCGGGTCACTTTCTATCGTTTGTGTCTACTTTTATTGGGTTCACTAGGGTCTAGTGCCTAAAGTAGGGGGTTTAAAAGATATACCTGGGGAAAGAGTGCTGGGTATCTTTCTCGGACAAGCGTTTCTGGTTCCCAGGCAAACTCTTCGCGTCCACAGTTTGACCATAAAATTTTGACCATCGTGATGGTCTTGTTCCGCAGTTCTTTGATCATGGAATTGACTATCTTCACTGGTTCGAGTTGGACGGATCGGTCAGATTTCACTGATGCTGGTGGCACGGAAAGATGTTGTTCTGGTTGGCGAAGGACACATCTTAGCAAGGAGATGTGAAATACGTCGTGAAGATTTCCTATTTCAACTAGCAGGGCTAGCCTATAAGCAACAGGGCCAATCCTTTATATGACTTGATATGGGCCTAGGTAGCGGGATCCAGCTTTTTCTTCTTCTTTATCTTGGATATCCCAAGCATTGGTTTAATCTTCAAGAATATCATGTCTCCTATGTTGAATTCCACCAGTCGATGACGTGCATCGTAATATTTTGCTTGACGGCTCTGTGATTTCAGCATTCGGTCTCGGATTAATCTTATAGCTGCTGTGGTGTCGTCTATGTAGGTGAATCCTAAAGCTTATGTGTCCTCATCCTGTGCCCATAATAACGGTGTTCGACAACGTCTTCCGTAGAGGGACTTGTATGGTGCCATCTTGATGCTCGCCTGGAAGCTGTTGTTGTATGAGAATTCTACCAAGGGCAGTACCTGCTCCCAGGGTTCGTTGTGTTCCACTATGCATAGTCGGAGGAGGTCTTCCATTGTCCGGTTTATCCTTTCTGTTTGCCCATCGGTTTGGGGGTGGAAGGTGGTGCTAAAAGCCAATCTGGTTCCCGGATAAGCTTGCACTCTCCTCCATTCTTTTGAAGTGAAGCGCCCGTCGCGGTCGGACACGATCGACTTGGGCACCCCATGAAATTGGACCACTTGTTCTATAAAAAGGCGTGCTAAGATGTCGACGCCATCGCCTTGTCGGTTTGGGATAAAACGGGCCACTTTGGTGAGCCGATCTACTATGACCCATATTGAGTCGTTCCCTGCACGAGATCGGGGTAAGCCATGGACGAAGTCCATGGAGATATCTTCGAACTTCCATTCTGGTATGGGCAGGGGTTGTAGTAAATCTCCTGGGCTATGAATTCTGCCTTGACCAGTTGATAGGTCTGGCAGTGCGCCACATAATCAGTGACGTCCTTCTTCATACCTGGCCTGTACAACGTTCTTCGTAGATCTGTATACATCTTCACTACTCCCGGGTGTATTGAATACCTTGATTTATGTGCTTCGCGGAGTATCTCTTCCCAAATCCCTTCGGCAGAGGGGATGAATATACGGTGTTTGTACTGCAGGATGTCATCATATAGATTGTAGTCTTCCTGAGCGTCGTGTTGCAGGGTCTGAATGATTAGGGCCGCTTCTAGGTCAATCTTCTGCGCCTCTCTATTCTGTCTCTAATGTCGCACAGTATCTCCATCCAGTAAAGCTGGACCTGGTAATCCATCGGGTTCCTGCGGGTGATGAGGATGATGTCCAAGTCTGCCAAGGACTTGAACAATTCCTCGGGTATCATCTCTAGCCAATTCACGGACATCGGAGGTTGCCGACTTAGGGCATCTGTAACCTTGTTGGCCTTGCTGGGGTGGTATTGGAGGGCGAAGTCATAATCGCATAGGAATTCCAACCACTGTCGCTGTCGGAGATTCAACTCTTTCTGGGTGAAGATATATTTGAGGCTCCTGTGGTCGGAGAAGATCTCGCATCTTATTCCGTATAGATAATGCCTCCAGACTTTTAGTGTGAACACTACCGCTCTCAGGTCCAGGTCATGGGTTGCGTAGTTTAGTTCGTGAGGCTTTAGCTGTCGTGAGGCATTGGCGACTACCCTACTGTGCTGCATTAGTACGGCTCCCAACCCTCTTAGCGACGTGTCGGTGTAGATTTGAAAGCCTTTAGTACCTGAGGGGAGTGTCAAAATCGGAGTAGATGTTAGCCGGTTCTTTAGCTCCACGAACGCTGCTTCGCATTTGGGTGTCCATTGGAATGTCGTATCCTTCTTGGTAAGGGTGGTGAGGGGTAGGGCGATCTTTGAGAAACCTTCCACGAACTTGCGGTAGTAGCCGGCGAGACCAAGGAAGCTCCTGATATCTGCCGCTGACTTAAGTGGTGGCCAGTCTTGTACCACTTGTACTTTGGTTTGGTCTACTGCTACCCCATTCTTGTTGATCGTATGCCCAAGGAATCCCACTTTCTCCATCCAAAATTCACACTTACTAAATTTTGCGAAGAGCGAGTGCTCCCGTAACTTGAGTAATACCATTTGAAGGTGCCTGGAATGATCTGTCTTGTTCTTTGAGTAGATGAGTATGTCGTCTATAAAAACGATCACAAAGTGATCTAAGAATGGTTCAAACACCTTATTCATTAAAGCCATGAAGGCGGACGGGGCATTGGTCAGCCTAAACGACATTACCATAAATTCATAAAGCTCGTAGCGGGAGCTGAAAGCGGTCTTGGGGATGTCTTCTTCTCGTACTCAAAGCTGATAATAGTCGAACCTTAAATCCATTTTGAGAAGATGTCCGCGCCTTGCAATTGATCGAATAATTCATCTATCCTAGGCAGTAGATAGGTATTTCGGATGGTGAGTTTGTTTAGTTCTCGGTAATTGATGCATAGGCGTAACGATCCATCTTTCTTCTTTATGAACAATACCGGGGCTCCCCAGGGTGAGGTGCTTGGTCAAACGAAACCTGCATTGATTAACTCTTGTAATTGTATCTTGAGCTCGGCTAGTTCCTTTTGGGCCATCCGATAAGGTGCTCGGGACACTGGTCGAGCTCCATGAGTAAGATCAATTTGGAAGTCCACTTCTCGTTGCGGGGGCAACCCGGGAAGAGCTTCCAGAAAGACGTCTGGGAAGTCTCGGATTACTGGTACTTTAACGAGTACTTGCGCCTTGTCCTCCATCTCAAAGTAGATCAGGTACACCTCGTCCTTCCGTCTGACTGCCTTGACTATTTGAGCGGACGTAAAAATGATGCGGGTGATAGAGGGTGTACCTGCTAGTGTGTTAGACTGCCCATTTGGGTTCCGGAGGAGGATCTCTCGCGTCGAACAGTTGATTTGGGCGTTGTGCTCGGCCAACCAATCCATTCCTAAAATGATGTCGAACTCGGTTATTGCTAAAATGGTTGCGATGATTTCGAATTCTACGCCTCCCAGCGTCGCTTGGAAGGAGCATTTCTCTGTGGATGTCATGTCTAATCCATCCAGGAGTCATATTCGTATCGACATTCTAGACGATCGTATGGTATTTTCTTTGTCTGTGATGAAATCCTGAGAGACGAAGGAATGTGTGGCACCAATATCGAATAGCGTTTTAGCAGGATGTCCTTCTACCAAAAATAATCCTGGTAATATATATACTATGATCATATGCTCTTTTCAGATGTACATGAGGAGTAATCACACAGACTAAATAAAAGGCTACATAATATCATCCTAGTATACCATGGCTAATGAAAATATATACCTATCACTACATCCGGTGCAGGTCCATGCTGGAGATCTAATGCGTATGCCTCAAGCGGTGCTGCTCTACCCTGTCAAGCCTGATCCTCCTGCTTGCAGGTCGTCCTCTGTGACCTCCTCGTCCTCGTCCTCTCTCTGCGGCTCCTTGCACTGCTCCTAAGCCGGGCCTCCCTATAGCCTGGGGATAGAAGACCCTCATGTGTCCTGGCTACTGGCACAAGAAGCAGTTCCCTGCAAAGGGAACATCTCGTCATGCGGCTGGGGTGGGCTGAGGTGCTGGGGCTTGTCGGGTACTGGGGATGGAGGTGCGGGTCGGGGCTGGGGTGCCTGCCTATATTGCTAGTGGCGCTGACATTGTCTCATATCCCGGTCGTGCCTGCGAGGGCCTACTCCTCTCTCTCGGCCCTGAGTCTAGGGAACATCCATGTGTCCCCTTCACCGCCGGGACACCATCCTCTAATCCATCTCTATGGCTGCAACATGTGAGGCGATCGTGTGGAAAGGCGACTGCGAGATCATGATCAAAGCCTGTCGGAGGTCGTCTTGTAGTCCTCGGTAGAATCTAATAGCTCTGTCTCTATCCGTAACTTCCAAAGTCCCAGCGAAATGGGCCAAGTGGATGAACTCTCGCTGGTACTCCGACACAGTCCTCTCCCCTTGCTGGATCTGCAGGAACCGCTCCTGGAGTGCAATTCTATCAGCGTCTGAGATGAAATGCTCGAGGAAGGCCTCTGAAAACTCTCCCCAAAGGATCGTGCTGAGCGGTCGCCCTCTAAATGTGGAGCAGCTGGCTGCCCTCCACCAGTCTCGGGAATAGCCCTCCAGTAAAGTCACTACTAAGGACACCGCAGCCACAGCGGGGCACATCATACCAACCAGAAGCTCCTCTACCCTCTCTACCCACTCCTCTGCTTGTATGGCAGACTCGGTGCCTCGGAAGGTAGGGGGCCTTAGCCCCCGGAAGGTCGTCAGGAGGTCAGTGGACACGGTGGACTGCTGGGGTGGCCGTAGGATAGCCATCTGAAAGGTGGCCAACAAGGCTGTCAGAGTCCGTCCCAAGTCGGTATTAGTAAAAAGGACCGCGGCTAGAGCGGCCGGGGCTGGTGTTGGAGTGGTAGGATGGTACTGATCCCTAGAGGAAGACCTTCGGTTACTGGACTCCGGTATTTGGAGAAGTAACAGATGAACAACAGTACTTGCAAAAGTAAGGGAATTTTGCAGAACTGACTGAAAGGAAGCAGAAAAGAATGTGTGGGTGTACTATTGTGCAGTCTAGGATCTCTAAACCTTAAACCTATGGGTCCACCAGGCTTCCGCTACGTGGTTCGTCCCAAACCAAGAAACGAAATCTGGGAAGGGAGGATCTACAGACTGCCCTATGTGGTCGGATCGTGGTAGCTATGATCCATTGGTAAGACCCCCCCCCCACCCCCCCCCCCCCCCCCCCCCCCCCCCCCCCCCCCCCCCCCCCCGCCCCCCCCCCCCCCCCCCCCCACAAAAAAAAAACTGAACCCGGTCCAGGGGGAGGGGGTCCTACTGCCCAAGGACGGCCACCTAGCACTTCCCGTATGGCAACGGCCCACCCTCTCAAGCACTGAGTGGTCGCCTTGTTAGGCACAAGAATCACAACAACACATCAGAATCACATAGCGAAAGTAATAGAATAGGAAAAACTAAGCACACAACTTATATTTACATAAGGGAAAAAGGTCGTGGCCTATTGTTTACATCAACTGCCTCGTGGGCTATACATAACTATAACAAAACACTCCTTAGCTAGCCCTATACTCTAGGACTCACGTCGCGGAAGAGAGGGGGCGAGGCTGGAGTATCCGATCATGCCATCTCTAAGGCTGGTAAGTCATCCTGCGGTGCGGGGGCTTCGTGCCGACCCGTCTCCTGTGAATGGTTATAAGAATAACCATTATTCACAGAGCTAAGTGGAAACTCATTCCCTCCCCGGATCCGTATCCTGGGGGCGGGCTAAAGTACTAAGTAAATAGCCAAAGCAAGGAGAGGTTATCAGCAGGTATGAATATATATGTATATATATTTATCAATAGGGCCCTCCGACCGTAGTCTTAATACAGAGTTGAGAAGCGCGCCATTTATAGCAATATTAATAACTCTATCTTGTATACATACCAGGTATTCAAACCCGGACACACACACACAACTCTATGTCGACACAATTTAGACCGCTTTGTTTCGAGCAGGGTAGCGAACCCCGCGGGCCTCACCGATGTGGCCGTCGGTGACAGTGGACAATCTTGCCACTTCTGAGCGTAGTCGTACCGTATTGCTCAGGCCCTCCCGTACAACTTGATGTACTAACTGGATGTGAGCGACATTCGGCGATTCTGAGTTTTGGGCCGACTAGTGGAGGCAAATCAGTGGGTTCGAAGTGGTGATAACCCGCGGTGCACATCTCCCTGTCGCCATGAGTCGTCATCTCTCCCGCACTGGTACGAACGGTCTACGGGCGTGACGGACCTGCCACTTTTACGACAAACAATCTTCGATCAGCTTAAATAGAGAACAAGCACTTTAAGTCCGACGCGACATTCTTAACTCGACCGCTTACTCGACTTTTGATCGGGAGGCACGGCGGTAGGGGCTACTTATTTGGGGCTAACTCAGGAGGAGGAACTCAACTCCGGGTTTTCCCCAACTAAGGCCTCACAGAGGGGAAAGACCGCTCGCCAGCGTAGGACCGAGGTTAGCACTAAAATACATAAACTGCAACATAAGAAGAAAGGAAGGCCGGAAGCAGGGGCCGAAATAACAGGACCAGTACGAGACTGGAGTATTGAAAGTGCAGAAAGCAGTAAATAAGAGACCAGTGTGAGACTGGATTTTAAAGAATAAACAGGAAGCATAAGTACAGGGAGACCAGTGCATGACTGGATTTAAAGGAATAAACAGGAAGCATAAGTACATGGAGACCAGTGCATGAATGGATTTAAAATAATAAACAGGAAGCATAAGTACATGGGGACCAGTGCGTGACTGGATTTAAAGGAATATTTGCAGAAAGTAAAGACAGGACCAGTACGAGACTGAAGAGCATAATAAATAAGTGGGTTAGTAGTCCAATCACTCCATAACAAGAGGCTTCAATGTTGACTCCATTCTTAGGAGGACATTCCGTTCCATCCTTGTTCATAGGGGTCTCTTCTCCGTTCATAGGAGCTTGTTTATTTGGTTATCGATTGGAGTTGACTTATACTTTATGAGATTCCTTATTTCAGTGTGCCTTGGGCTCACATTTTTAGATATCTTGACGTTATTGATTTGGCAATGTCGCCTCGCGATTGCGACCTCAATTGCGCGTCGACATTTTTAACTTAGTCGATTCCTTATACCGATACGCATAATTTTGCTACGCAGCTAAAATAACGTGTTACGAGTCCACCAATTTATCCCAATTAATTTCGTTTACTTTAGGGCGTTTATTTTGCTCGTAAAAGACTTTTTAAGGACCAAAAGAAAAGGCCACACCTTCAAACTTTGGTAGTAGTTGCAAAATACCCTAAGTTAGAGCCAATAATTTTTTTAGGAATTTTCTAAATTCATTTGGGCTTTTAATTCTTTTAAATAAACATTGTATAGTGGTTTAAAAATAGCAAAGCTCCACTTAAAAATCTCAAAAAAATATAGGAGGTGCCCCTCTGAGTGGGGAACATTTTTCATGTTGGGAGTTTTTGCCAGAAATGCCCCATTTACCCTCAGAAAAATGAAGAAGGGGAAAGAGCTTTGGGGTGTGGATAGCAAAAAGGGAGGGGGAGAGAGGGCTACACCGTTCCCCTCCCTGGGGTCCCCATAGAGGATCTGCAGCGGATCCGCTATGGGGGGCACACAAAAGGAGGCGGGGCGGGAATTAAGGATGGGGGCCCGCTATCCCAGCGGGGTTGCCGCGGGAGGCGGCCGCTGCCGCCGCCGGGCAGCAGCCGGCGCCGCCCCAGGCCGGTGCACCGGGGGCCGACAACCTCTCCGGTGGTGGTCCGGCGGCCTGGCGCCGCCGGCACCGCTGAAAAATAGAAAACAAGGGGGTGGGGCAGGGGCGGTGGCGCAACCTGCATGTGCCATGCAGGCTTGCAGCACCACCTCCACTACCGGGGAGCCTCCCCTACCGCCCCTGGCTGGAGATCCGGGGAGGGGTCTAACCTCCGGCGGCATGGCTCCGCCGGCCGTCACTGGGGGTGGCATTTATCCCGTACAGGAAACGGGGAGGGAGGGGAGAACGACGCGGGTGCCTCCGGAGGCGCGTCCTACGGCGGCCCTGCCGCCTCCCCCCATTGGAGCTAAGGTCCCCAAGTGGGGACCTGCTCCCCCAGCGCCACAATCGGCGCTGGGGGTGCGGGTGCCTTAGCTAGCCCCTCCCGAGCCTGGGCAAGGCTCGGGGCAGGGTTGGCGGCGCTCCGGTGAGGGGGGGGGGGGGGGGGGGGGGGGCGGCCGGCTTGCCTCAGGGAGGTAGGAAGGGGGAGGGAGAGGTTGTCCACCTATGGAGGAGCTTGGGAGGTGGAGGGTTGGGCGGCCATGGTGAGGAGGCGGCGGCGGCCCGACTGGGTGGAGTTCTGGCAGGGGAGGGGGAAGGGCTGGCCGGCAGGGGAGGGGGGAAGGGGGTTGGAAGGGGAGGGTGAGCATAGAGAGGGGTTGGGCTCTCCTTTTATAGGGGAGGTGGGGTTTGACGAAAGTCAACTTACGGTGGGATCCTCCATGGTCCGGGGGGTCCATCAAGATTTACTGGACTCGATTCTGAGTTCGTGTGCTGCGTATTACGTACGTTATGCGGGGCGATCTGCACAACCTACAATGAACATATTTTCCGTATGACATTGGATCGAAGTGCAACGAGTTCCGTGGCGCTCATATGGATCATACGAGCCTGACGAAACTGACGGGGCTCGATTCAGAGTACGTCTGGCCACTTATTTATAGTAATGTGGTTACGACGCGCTACGACACTCAAAATGGTTGTTTTCTCTAAACAACCTCGGATCGAGGTGCAACGAATTCCGTTGCCCTCGTATTGGTCATACGAGTCTAACGAAACTGACAGAGGCCAGATCAGAGTATGTTTGGTCACCATTCCACAATAGAGTGGTTGTGACGCGCTATGCTACTCAAAACGGTCATTTTCTCTAAATGACCTCGGATCGGGGTGCAACGAATTCCGTTGCGCTCGTATTGGTTATATAAGTCTAACGGAACTGACGGAGGTCAGATCGGAGTCTCCTAGTACACAATCCTATATCGGGTCACTTTCTATCGTTTGGGCCTACTTTTATTGGGTTCACTAGGGTCTTGTGACCCAATAAAAGTCGGGATGTTACTTGACCCCTGAGAGTGACAAGCTCTAATTGAAGAGTTTCTTCCTTAGCTTGTTGAGGAACTAGAACATCCATATGGACATGTTCAATAACTTCATCTTGAATTTCTTCAACATGCTCAACTGGTTGAGCATTATTCTGAATAACATCTTCAAAGATTAAATCATCTTCATCATCCTTATCTTAAATTCCTGATTGTGCATTGTAGTCTTTGGAATTAGTTTAGATTGTGTAGAAGAATTTAAGGAATTTGAATTATCCTGATTCATAGCAAATTCTTCCATCTGATTAGTTACTTCATTAATCCGCAAATCAAAGTTTGTGGAGGTATTTTCCCTTCACATAGTATATTAGTCTCAACAAAAATTACATGCATTATTTCTGCTATTTTAAGTGTTTTTTATTATAGCATCTATAAGTCTTGCTAGATGTAGAATATCCAATGAAGATACTACCATCTGCCTTCTTGTCAAATTTGGCAAGGTGGCTTTTACCATTATTATTGTTGGGAAAAACCTTTTTAATTTAACTTAACAAATTATCTATAAAGTGATTTTACTTTCTAGGTTAATTACCCATGATGTATATTAAGGGTAATTTGGTCATAGAAGTCTTAGGAAGTCAGTTGAGTCAAAGTCATGAGAAAGACAAAGTGAAATCATGAAGAAAATTATCCATAGTACTTATGCGTCGACTAGAAGTCGACGCAACGTCAACTGAAAGTCGACGTTACTCCCACTAGATATCAACGCAATTTCAGAGATCAAGTCGACACACCCCTAAAGCTGAAGACAGCGCATGCATCGATATGACATCAACACAATGTCGAGTATTTAACCAAATCGAAAGAACTTCAATTCTTAGGCAAATCTCGACACATCTTCTTTTAGAAGTCGACGTAACATCGAATGAAACCCAGAATGGAAAATTCAGAAGATCTGTCCAGAGTTATTTGAAGAAGATTAATATGGTATTCTTTTTGAATCTTTAGAGCCGTTGGAAGAGAGCCAACATAATTCTCCATCTAATTTCAGAAGAATATACATGGAAGAAATTTGAAGAGGTTGTCGAGATTTATGAAGACAAATACAAAAAAAAATATTATTTCATTCTTCCTAATGATAAGCTTCCAGATTAAGAAGAATTCAAAATCTATCAAAGATTTATATACTCAGATTTCAAGAAGAGATTATATAGAAGATTACACAACACAACAAACAAGAAGAGATAGAGTCGACAACAGTCCTCCTTCCTCTCTTTTCTTCACTGCTGCTGATACTGCAGAACAATTTGGAAGACTGGATATAAGCATATAATCCTTGCTCTTTCTTCTAAGTAAGTATTCATCACTTTGAAAAGATCCAGAACACTTAGTGCCTAGAATCCTCAGAGAACTTCTGCTGGCAGAGGATTCAATTCAGAAGAATATTCTTCATCTTCTTATTCTTTCTCTTTCTCTCTACCTCTCAATTCTATAAACTGAGTTAAGTGTTTTAAGAATCACTCTTCAAAGGATTCAATCCATAGTTCTAAGAGTCTTCTTATCAAAAGACTCATCTTTAGTTCAAGATCTCCTTATCAAAAGATCTGGATTTGGTTCTAAGAGTCTCCTTATCAAAAGGCTCAGTTCCTGATTCTATGAATCTCTTTATCAAAAGACTCAGTGGTTCTAAGAGACTCCTTATCAAAAGACTGAGGCACTGTGATAGTGTACTCCTTACAAAGCGGTAGAAGAGTGGACTACCCAGATTTTGGGGAACCACTATAGCTTTTGTGTTTTTTGTGATTATTATTTTCTATGTTGTCTACTTTATTTTCCTACATCTATATTTCAGCATTTACTTATTCTATTTGTGGTTGTGAGTGTGAATGCAATTCAAAAACTATATTAATAATTTTAGTAAAAGTTTTTAAATCTCTATTTACCCCTTCTAGAGAATTCTCAGAGTTTAAGTCACAATTGTTCACCCTTTTAATTTGTATCAGAGCCAGGTTGATCAAGTAAAGGTTAACACCTTGATCATAAAGATTTGAACAGTTGTAAAGCTACACTTACAAATATATATATATATATATATATACAAATCTATTTTCAAAATGAGTTTAACTAATCTTAAAGGATTTGCATCCACTAGACCTCCATTGTGTAACTTGGAAAAGTTCACACTCTGAAAGACTAGAATAAAATTATACATGAATTCTATTGTTGAAGGCATTTTCAATTCTATCTTGACAGGACCACCAATTCTTAAAAAATGGATGCCAGTGGGAACTTAACACTAGAACTTGTTCATATAACAGAATGGATAGAAAGCAGAAAAGAAAAGAAAAGACTAGGATGCCAAGGTAATGAATATTTCGGTATCCACCATATCAGATGATTTCAGAAAGTTGCTGATTGTCAATCTGCAAAGGAAATCTAATAGTCTCTATCAAGGATTGTTGATGGAAGTTCTAATGAAAGAAAGGAAAAGAGGTCCCTTCTCATAACCAAATATGAGAACTTTTTGAAGAAGTCTGAAGAAAATATTGCTGAAATGTATGAAAGGTTCAACATCATAATCAATGAGCTTAAAAGACTGAACAAGGAGATCTCATTGACTGAGATAAATGGCAAGTTGCTCATGTGCTTCCTAAGCATTTGGGATTCAAGAATTTGGGCCATCAGAGAGTCCAGATGTCACACAGAGATCTCCACAGATGCCCTACTAGGCAAGCTGAGATACTATGAGCTGCTGCTAAAAAGTAGAGCTGAGACAAAATGAAATGAGAAAGTCTCAACTCGTAAAGAAAGAATAATTGCATTGAAGGTAGCTGAAGGTGAGCCTTCAACCTCTGAACAAGAGATGTTTAATATCTTAGCCAGAAGGTTCATAAGGTGGATTAAGACTGAAGACTCCAGAAGAAGGGTCAGGAGCTCAAGTAAGCCCAGGTTTGATAAGACTCCAAATAAAGAGGTCATCTGATATACCTGTAGAAAGCTAGGGCACATTGCTCATGAATGTTCTGAAGAGCAGAAGGACAAAACTATTAAGAAGAACAAGAAGAAAGGAAGAGGTTTCATTGCTGAAACCTAGAGTGACACAGAATTTGAGTCAAGTTCCTTATCTGAAAGTGAGGAAGAAGCTGCTGCTAAAGAAGCTTGGCTGATGTCTTTGGAGGCTTCCTCAGATGATGAAGAAGATCATGTATCATATTTTGATAATTTTGATTTCTCTTCCAATTAATTTAAATCTTGCTTTAAAGATTTCTGCCAAGATCAACTAGAGGTAGATAATTAAATAAAAATACTTAGGAAAGAGTTAAAAGAACTGAAAAGTAAAAGGCTAGATGAAAATCATCACTATGGTAATTATCAACTTAGGATTGAGGTAGGAAAGCTAGAAAAACAAATAGATGAACGAATATTAGAAAACAAGGCATTGAAAGAAGAGCTTACAAAGGAAAAGCCTTTGAAGATTCACTGAATGGAAGGAGTCAAAAGCTAAAGAACATTTTTGAGAATCTCTCAATGAGGTTCAAAAATTTGGGTCTAGGAGCTAAGTCAATAAGCTCAGGAAAAGCCTCAAGCATACCAACTTGGATAAATCCCATATCTTTTGTCAAAGCCAAGGAAAAGCAACTCATTATCATTATAGATGATGATCCTAAAAAAACTACAATATTCAATAGGGTTAGCTCATCTAAGAAACATGGTTTTCTAGGAAAGAAGCGTATAACCCTTAAAGGTTCAAAATTTAAGAATTCTAAACGGTGGAAGTATGCGACGACATCATCTTGACGTAGCCTCATACATGTGTTGACTTCCCCTCGATGGAGCCAGGCAGTCGCGTTGATTTCTAGTCAAAGTAAATTTCTAGTTAACAATTTCAACAAATTCAATACAAAGTTGCTTAAGAATCATTCTTTTCATAAACCAAAGTGTAATTATTGTTGTAAAGTGGACAAAATGCTAAAACTTGTTGGTTTAACAGACTACCACTCTACCATCCTAAGGGGTATCATGAAAGGCCTGTTTACGCTTTCATTTCACCATTTCAAGGTAGAAGCAATGAGCCTAAGGTAATCTGGGTCCCTACTAATGTTTGAGTTACATGTGCATGATGGATATCATAGGACCGCTCAACTAAAGGAAGGGTAATGTTGATAAAATTGACTTTAATTTTTGTTAGAGGAGTTACATGTACATGATGTATCTTTGAACTTCCTTTTGGAGAAACAGAAGAGAGCTATCTAACATAGAAATAAAATATGTGCTGAAAATAATGAATTCTTCAAAGGATAACCCAATTCACCTAAAGAAAATTAATCTCTCTAAAGAGTACCGATTCCTGACAGATATTGTTGGGAAAGAATTGCTATGCAAAGTCTCTACCCATGATGGCATACCTAGAGCACAATTGTATCTGATGGGAGTAATAATACTTGGAAGAAGGTAAACTGGGGGAGATGTCTGTTAAAAATGATGTTACACAAATATGCCTTAAAGGAGAAAGCATATCTGACACTCATGAGTCAAATATTGAAGAACCACTATCCTACCTTATGCAAGTCGAAAGTGTTGGAACATGCTTTCCGCATATCTTGGTTTGACAATAACAAATCCTATTATATTTGATCATACTTGCATTGTGTTTACAGTGTGCAGGATCTTCAATATTCAATCCCCAAAGGAGTGGAAAAAGAAAGACGTCGAAGCAACATCAGGATGATTCTCTGTTGATACTGCGGCGCGGTAACACTACCGCTGGCGCTAGCGGTTCGACGAAATGGAAACCACTGAGAACGAAACTGCGTTCGACGAAGTGTGAAGCCATTCAACGAAATGAAACTGCGTTCGATGAAAAGAGAAGTGCTCTACCGCGGAACGCTAGAACTACCGCTGGCGCTAGCGAATCAGAAGCCGCTGAGAAGGAAATAGCTGAGAATGGAACTGGGTTCGACGAAATGAAAACTGCGTTCGACGAAATTGCGCTCGACGAACTGCATGCTCTACCATGGCATTCGACGAACTGCATGCTCTACCGCGGCGCTCGATGAAATGCATGCTTTACCGCGGAGCGTTAGCACTACCGCTGGTGCTAGTGTTCGTTCGACGAAATGAAAGCAGCGCTCGATGAAATGTGAAGCCGGTTCGACAAAGATGCGCCCAAACGAAAAGAAATGTGCTCTACCGCAGAGCGTTAGCACTACTGCTGGCGCTAGCATAAATGGAAACAATTGACAAGAAGGAAATTTTGGAGAAAAAGGAATGTCGGTGGGACGTTATTTTGGCAAGTACTATCGCGGCGCGTTAAAGACTAACGCCCGCCGGTAGCTTTTGGAATCTTCCTGTCTGCATGTAATTGAGGAGCAAATATGGAAGGAGATATTGGCTGAAGGAAAGTTATCTCGCTATCGCGGTGCATTAGCGTTACCGCGGCGCGCTAGTTGGAGTTCAAAGTTTGGCACTCAGAAGTTGCCTATTCTGCAACGATCTGTGTGCTGGGTCATTGCCTAATGTGGCTACCACAGGGCGGTAGTACTACCGCAGGCGGTAGCAGGTGATTCTATTTAAAGACGCGCGCTTCCTCCATTAATGCTTGCTGTTGCTAAGGAATTGAAGCCTTATATTTAGAGCACTCGTGAGAGCCTTCTCTAAGCAGCCCGAAGAACTCCGTCAACATTCGTGAACGAAAAGAACTTGAAGACCAATATGATCGCATCTACATCGACATCAAGTTCTACTTTTGAGGGAGTATTTAGTTTGAGTTTTGTTTTATTTTTTAATTGTAACCTTTAAATCTTTTGTTCAGTAGAGAAACTCGCCACACGGCGACTAGGGCCTTGCGGGGACTAGGGGGAATTCGCCATACTGCGACTAGGTTTGGGTAGGACTTACGGAGTAATTCGCCTCGTGTTGGCGACTAGGTCTAGGGTGTAGATCTAGGGAGTGCTTGAGGCCTTTCCGGTGAGGGAAGGGCTAGAGCGGCTTGAGGCCTTATCTAGGTTGAGATAGGCTAAAGCCAACCGGTCCTTGGGAGAAGGGTCGGTATAGAAAACCAAAAGAGTTTTTTCGTTGGTCGCCTCTTTCCAAGCGTCATTGAGAAAAGTTTTGTAATCATAACTGTTTCAAATTAATATTAATGAAAATATGTTTATTTCTTCATCTCTGATTCGTGCTCTCTGATTTTCACTGTTTTAACCTAAACGTATTTTCTTTATCACTAACGCCGAGCGGTAACACTACTGCTGGCGGTAGAAATAGAGAACTATTTTCTTTGATAATTATAAAAGTTTAAAACCCTTATTCACCCCCCCCCCCCCTCTAAGGGCGCCTACAGATCCAACAAGTGGTATCAGAGCGAGGTTATTCCAAATCGGCTTAACAACCGGGAATAATGGCGTCTCTTGATCATGATCTCGCTTCTACTAGTGGGGAAAGTTTTAATGTAAATGAAAAAGGATTATCACCACCTTTATTTATGGGCAAAAATTATAAAGGGTGGAAAATATTAATGAAATTTTTTCTTAAGGCCTTAGATGAAAAAGTTTGGAAAATTACTATTGAAAAACCACCTAGCGTACTAACTAAAAACGAAATTGTTTTAAATGCAAAATCTATGAATAGTATATTTTGTGCTTTAGACCAAAATATTTTCAAACTTATTTATACTTTACCTACCGCTTATGAGATTTGGAATTTCCTTGAAAGAACTTATGATTCTCCTTCTACAGGTATGGAACAATCGCAAGAACTGGAGAATATGCAAGCTTGCACAAGTCTTCAAGAATGCTCCTCTCTTGACGGATCAATGGAGCACACATCAAATGGAAGAGAAGAAGAAATACTATCTTCGGAAGAGGAGTGCCAAAAAATGTCAAAGAAACTATATGTTCAAATCGTGCCTCTCCCGAAAGCAATGTAAGGAAATCAAATTCCATTTTTTGTACTTCTATCTCTACATTACAATTGCTACAAATTACAAAGCGCAAAATTAAGAAATTAAAAAATGTTAATAAACATTTGGGCTTAGAAAATAAAAATTTAAAGGCAAAAATTAATGAAAAATCAAATTCTAATTTATCTAGTTCTACCCAAGGCTCCTTAGTTGAAAACATTAGACCTTGTATAAAAGAACAAAATGAAAGATTAAGTTTAGAAAATTCATCTTTGAAAAATAATTGTGCTAAGTGCAAAGACTACAAAATTGAAATTAATGATATGGATGAAACATTTGATGAATATAGAAATAACTATCAAAATCATATTGATTCAATTGTTTCCATTCTTAAAAATAGCACAATCGCTTATAATAAAGCTAGACATAATTTAAAAATTAAGAATGATGAATTAAAAACAAAAATCAACTTGCTTATGAAATTTACAAATAAAAATTCACAATATCAAGAAATATCTAAAAACAAGTTGAATATGAATATTCTAACTAAGACAAATAATGGGAGTAAGAAACACAAAGTATTTGTAAATCAAAGTCAAAATCACCATTATTTATAAAATCATGTTTCTCCCAACATAAAATTAAATGTTCACAAATTTCCTATAAACAATGTTTTACAAAATCCTCAAGGAAATTTGACAAATAAAAACAATATTAAACCAAGGTTTGAATGGAGGCCCAAAGTTAAAGACAAAACACTAACTCCACTCAAAAGGGCCCATTCATCACTATCTCCCCAAAAGCAATCATGATATATTTGGGTACCCAAAGGAACCATCACACCCGGTCCTCTTTGGATACCTAAATCTCTCATTCAATAGTATCCTATCATTTGCATGAAGTAGAAATCAATTAAAAATGAAATATCAAGTTCTCTACTTCATGATATGCTTTATTTCCTTTTTGTTTTTGCTTTTATTTCTTTGAGACATCATGATAAGATCACTTTATATAACTAGTGATATGATTTTCACATATTAAATAGAAATTCATTAATAAATCAAATTGAACACAATTGAATAAAAAGTCATATTATTTTAAATTGATCTAATTATCTTTTATTTTTATCCTTCTAAAATCCATTTCCTAAAAGTCTTATAAAATTTGAAAAACTAAATTTGTCATATGATATTATTAAGACTAAATGAAATAAGTGTCAAAATGGATTTAAAAGGTATTTTTAGGGGTATTAGGCTAAATTTATAAAAAGCGCAAGTTTTTTTTATTTAATATACTTGCGTAATTTGTTTGCCCCTATCATGCTTAACCAAAATCTGAAAAATTGAAATCGAAGAATTTAACTTTTCACATGATAATGCCAAGACAAATAAAAATAATTATCAAACTCTGAAGTGAGAAAAATTCATAACCATACAAGATATCTGTAAACTACTTCAGCAAGATAAGCATAAAAGAACACTTAAAATAAGCCAGAAATTAGTCCAAAATGAAAAAAACATGAACCCAGATAGTATACCGGTACTAACGCCAACGCTAGAACTACCGCTGCGCGTTAGTAACATAAGTTTGTCTTGATGTCTCTGAAACCTGTATTATTACAAAAATAAGAACAAATTATTCATTCTCCAGCTCCTATACTGCTGCTCTCCCCTTCATCACCTCCACGTCATTTCCGACGAAGCGATCGTCGAGGCTGCTCCTCCTCATGACTCTCCTCTCTAACTGGTGACGGAGTTAACTTGAGTGCCACCATTATCTTCGGTATCTTCTTCTCAACACCGGATATCTTCTTCGACATTCGTGTCACTTTCCTATTTATGTCCGCTCCCTGCTCCCTTAGCTCCTGTAGTTCTCGCTGGGTCTCTCTCATTGACCCACCTCGTCGAATTGGAGGTTGTGGAGATGGAGCACTTTCTTATCGTGGAGGATGAATTGATAGTGTAGATAATCTGGCTGGCCGACAATCAAGATGATAAACCTCCCTATTAAGAGACTGGCATTTCATGTATACAATTCGTTCAATAATTCCTCCCAATGGAAGAGTATTCAATCGTTGTCGCCTTGGATCTTTTAGCTTATATGTATACCTGATCATTGATAGAAGGAGATCTGCCATATCAAACTGAATTCTTTCTAAAATATGGTAAGTGACCATACTCAATTGTGTTGTGATCATCTTTGTATCTCCCCCCTTTATCATGATCGTTCGTCGTAGGATCTCTTGTATCATGTACGCGTCAGGAGTTTGTGTTGTGACTAATGAAATAAAATCCTTCTCATCTCCTTGACCATGCAATACTTCATTCACTCGAGTCCAGTCCCGAAATGTTCGAAACCTCTCTACGATATCCAAGAAATTACTACTCCACTCAAGACCAAACTCTGCACGTAAATCTTCATGTGTTATCACTACCTCATGACCTTGGACGTAGGAGCGTACTCCTCCTTCGAGATTCGTCCGAGCCGGATCCTCCAATCCCATGTAAAACTCCCTTACTAAAACTGATGAAAAGCTATCATCTATTAGCACAGAGAGAACACTCGCATCAGCCAAATATTCGTAGATATGCGCATGAATAGGTAATTCTACCCCCACCATCATAGTCACTCTGATGGTGGCATCCTCTATGCCGGGAAATATATTACCACCCTCTCGATTCCGATCTGCATTTGATCGTCGAGCACGACTACTGGAGGCAGTCATTCTCAAATCTGAACCAAAATAAAATTGAAGAAAACATCAAAATCTGGACACAAGATCTACCGCGACGCGGTAACTTTCTACCGCCGCGCGGTAGCTGATGAAACTACTATTCATCTTCCTCCTCCAATTTCACCCAAATAATCCTCCAAATCATTTCGAAAATGCTTGAAAATTCCAGATCTAAGGTATCTCAACTAATCTAACATGAATACTCAAACAATAACTCATAGATAATTATTATGGTACCTGCATAATAACATGAATATCTCAACTAATTTAACATGAATTATTATGGTACCCGCATAATAATTCATTTACACTTCACGGCTATTCTGATTCGGACTACTCTGGATGCTCACTTGATAAAAAAAGCACTAGCGGTACTTGTCATTTTTTAGGACCATCATTAGTTGCATGGTCTAGTAGGAAACAAAATTCGGTTGCACTCTCCACAACGGAGGCCAAATACATTGCACTAGGGAGTTATTGTGCACAAGCACTATGGATAAGCCAAACTCTAGAGGACTTTGGTTTTCATCTAAAACATATTGAATTGAAATGTGACAACAAAAGTGCCATTGATCTTAAAAATAATTCGGTACACCATTCTAGATCCAAACATATAGATGTACGTCATCATTACATAAGGGATCGCATTAAAAAGGAAAATGTTAAAATAAGTTTCATTGGCTCGGACTCTCAACTTGCTGATATATTAACTAAACCTCTTCCCGATGCAAGGTTTCAAATGTTAAGGTTGGAATTAGGAGTCTTAGACATCTTTAGATGAGTTATATGAAAAACGCTAAAAGTTTTATGCAATTTGAGCAATCAAGACATCTCCAAAAATTACAAAATTTCCGCATAAGAATACTCTAAGGACTCTTAATCAAGATCAAAAAGTGAAAATTTAAAATTCTTAAAAAATCACTTACTGTTTTTCGCGCTAGCACTAGCGCCGGCGCTAGCGTGGGTGTTTGATTTTTCTATTTTTCAAAATTTCTAAAAATCAATAAAAATATATTAGTTTATATGTACTACTTTATTTTGTATGTCCGTCTTTTGTTATTTTTGTTTTATTTATATTATGAAAAATCAACTACAAAACTTCAAAATTCAAAAATACAAAAAAATATTTTTTATGATTTTCTGTTTTTGTTTCATTAAAAAATTTTCAAAACGACAAAAAAACTGTATGATCTTTATTGCTAATATCAAGCATGTATGAATTCTATTATTTAAAATTATTTACAATGTTAAAACTTGTTTCTTCATATTACTATGAACATTGTTTTATTTATCATGCTTTGATATCTCTAATTAAGTGCATCAATTGTATTGAAAAATATGTGTATAACCAAGCTTAGCATGCCTCTAAGTATGAGTAAATATTTTGTGATTAATAATGATACCTTTCACTCACTTATTTTGGTAATCTACATGCGTGTTTAAATCTAAAATGCTTGCTTGTATATTGTAATTGTGCAATGAATTAAAACTTGCATAAGTTTATTACCTACAGTACATTTGAATAGCACTTAAGAAATTAAGAAAAGTGGTTGTTTTTTAAAAAAATTATGCTGGGTTTGCAAAACAAGTGTATTCGGAGAATGTTGTCTCACAAAAGTGAACAAAAAATATAGACAAATATAACTCCACCAACTACTACTTGGAAAGAATAGTAAAGTGTCTTGTGCAAACCTTGGTTATTACACCACTTTGTTAAAAAATATGTGCATTAAAGTGTGTGAAAGTTAATATACTTGTGTTTTATTGTGCACTTTACTCTACATATGTCTTGTATTTTGTGATTTAATTCAATTGTTAACATTGCTCAAAATACACTTATGTGAATTTCATTATCTTTCATAACACTTCTTCTCATGAGTATTGGATTCTAATGCTTTATCTATACTACTCTTTATATAATAAATGTACTAGATAACATAGCATGATCTCTACAATGTTTTGATATCTCTTGAACTTAAAATTAAGTAACATTGTAGTATATTCTTTTTAGATATATTCATTTCATGCTTGGTAACTTTATGTAAAACTATGATATTTCAAAAAGGTTAAAATATATTTACATTTTGAACTAAAACTCATATTTATATTTATGATTTTCTTGCTCATAAAAAGATGTTTCTTATAATCTTCTGCTTGCTTACAACTCTTATCTCTTTATTTGAAATCTTTTCAACACAATGCTTAAACTCTTTATCATTTTCTATATTACAAAAGCTCGATCATGATTTATCATTTATAAAGAATGCCTTCTTACTACCTTCACCCCACCTTCTTTTGATACTACCAAAAAGGGGAGATTAATTGAAGAAATCTATAGGAGAAATCTAGACGATTTAGGGGATAATAAATAATTCATTTAATCTAACATTTAGGGGGAATATAAAACATATGTTGCATTTATGTAGGGGGAGCATTAAGATAGGGGGAGTATGCACTTTCTCAGCATTAAGATAGGGGGAGTATGCACTTTCTCATGCTTATCAAATACTATAGTTGCATTTTTATCTCGCTTATCATATACTATAAACACCTTTGTTGATTTCTTGCTAAGAGGATTTGTTATTATCAAAAGGGGGAGATTATTGGACATGTGTGTCACAACCCTTTGTTTGAGAATAACAAATCCTATATTGTATTTGATCTTTCTTGTCGTGTGTTTATAGTGTGCAGGAACTATAGGTGCAATACTCCACAGGTAGAAAGCAGCTTCAAATCAAATTCTCTGAAGGAGAGCTACCGCCGGTGCTAGGGATACCACAGGGCGCTAGCGCTACTGCAGTCGCTAGTGCTACTGCCTGGCACTAGCTCGAGTTTGTACACATAACGCCACGCCACAACGGTTTCATAACCTCTTCAACACGAACGCTACTGCAGGCGCTAGCAGCTAACGCAGGCGCTAGGAGCTAACGCAGGCGCAGCTACCGCTGGCGCTATCTCCAAGTTATATAATTTGATGCCTTCTCTCTCATTTTGGCTAGACATCCCAGAGAGATTACTTGTGCCAAAATTCAAGAGTTGTTACTCTGCCGAAAGTTCATCTCCCACTCAAAGCCAAAGAAGATTTCAGGAGAAGGAAGTCGTCACGCTGCATCTGAAGAATGATCGCTTCAACCTCACTTATGCTACAGCAATTCTTCATCCTCATCTTCAGAAATCTCATAGAGGGAGCTCTTGTTGTTTGCTTTATTTTAATATTGTGAATTTTTGTAGTAAAATTGCCTTGTATTGGCGACTAGGTCCTTGAGCGGCTTGGGGGGTAATTCATCGCGTGAGCTTGCGACTAGGTCTAGGAGATTATATCTAGGGGTGCTCGAGGCCATATCCGGGGAAGGATTGGCTAGAGCGGCTTGAGGCCATATTCGGGGAAGGATAGGCTAAAGCCAAGCGGTTTGTGGGGATACGAGTCAGTATAGAAAAGGAAAAGATATTTACTTTTGTATGCCTCCGATTTCTAGCGATATTGAAATCAAATTTATGAAAACACTTTTTCATATAATACAATTGTTGGGACCATTGTCCACAATGTCTTAGATTTGGAGAAGTCCATTCCTAAGTCAAAGATATACCTCAGAATGTATTTGATATACTTTCTAGAATCATTGTGCAGAAGATCAGGTCAAGTAAAGTGCTCAAGGAATTCATCTAAGTTCATAAGCGTCGAGACACTACATATCGCTCGACGCCTGTGACCCAGAAGCATCGACCCATGTCTGCTTCTCAAAAAGACAAGGTCACCGCTGAAGTTCTGAGACCAAGTTTAGAAGCGTCGAGCCAAGGAATATCGCTCGACGCCGTGGAATAAGAAGTGTCGACTAAACTTTAGTTAGCTCAACGCCAGCAAAAAGAGTCGAGATATGAAGGCAAAGTTAAAAGCGTCGAGACACTACACATCGCTCGACACCTTATAGAAAAAGCGTCGACAGAGATACACAGTGCTCAACGCTTTTTCTGAGAAGCTCTGAGCTGAGAAATGTATAACAGTTCATCTACAACTAGCTGAGCCTCTGTCTGTTCTGAAGTAATTAAAGACCATTGAAGACTTAATGTCATGCTGATATGGAGGAGCGTGTCAGATGTCGCGGATGACGGGCTATAAATAGAAGGGATAACTTATGATTCATAGAAGAACACTCCTATTAAAAAAAGCCATCATCTTCTCTGTCGTTCAAGAAAAAAATATGAGGAAGAATCTGAAGAAGCCATCTCCTCTTTCAGAATCGTACTACAAGAAATTCCTTAGCAATCTGGTGCTGAGACTATTTTATGAAGAGAGAAGGTTAAGAAGGAAGAATCTGTCTTCCTAAAGAAGAACTATCATCCCAGCCTGTGCAAATCAAAAAGATCATTTTGCTGATGTTGTTCTGCTGAAGTTTTCTATCTGATCTTTCAGATAGATCAAGAAGACTCAATACATTGGTGAATCTGAGTCTAAGTATTGTTTCTACTTCTTTCCAATTCTGTAGGATCTGAGTTGTCAGATCTGAGTGTAGGATCTTTCAAGGATCTGATGTAACGGCCCAAAGGATGGAGTGATCTAATTTAATAATAAAATAAATTAAAAAGTTTGTCCCCTATGATGAAAAACATAAATCAGTGTCGACATTGTTCATCGCAATGATTTGTATGTTGTGACGAAGCTCTCTTTTTAAAATTGTAATTTCATATTGTATTAATTTGATGAAATTGTGAATTTACCATCGCCGACGGCAATGGAGGATTAAATGATATGATTATGCGCATTGGAGTGCATATATTGAAATTGGGGTACTAATTGGTGTGCCAAAAGCATGTTAGCTAAGTTGACTTAGGGTGCAAATAGAGGCTTTATGATAGCTATGGTGTGCTTATAACTCTTATGAGGTGGCTGTTAAATGAGGCGGTGGCTCAAAAGATAAGAGCGGCTCTTAAATAGGAAAGTCGAGCCCTCATTATCTGCAAGAATTTCGCAAGCTGACTCCTCTAGTTCTCGCCTAGGGTTCGCGGGAACGGCCTACTTCCTCTCCTTCCTTCCCCGATTGCTTACGCCCTAGCCGGATTTTTGCCTGGATCTGGGGATGGCTGCGACCCTTCTTCCTCATCGACAATCCTTCCTCCTCTTAATGTCGCCGGTGCTAGAGAACTTGCTGCTACCCTTGAGATTGTGCCTTAGCTGCAGCAATCATGCAGTTTTGATGTTGGTGACTAACAAGGTTTGACCGAGACATCTCCCTGCTGTGAGCCCTCTTATCTCTTCTCCCTCTTATATATTTACTGAATTGGGTTTTACATGCTAGCCGGCTGTTATACAGTAACAAAATTGGGCCGTTTTGTTTTCCTAACACTTTAAATCAGGGAGTTGTTTTTAGGTTGGTGTTAGCCGGCAATATGGATTTATGGGGGGAAATATAAGTGGCTTTGAAGACATGGTTGGGAGGTTATAAATGCTTTGAGGAGTTCTTTTCTTTATAAGTATTCAGCTGCTTTATGGGGGATTCTCTTTATAGTTCGCTATCTCCATTTAGATATGGGGGGAGTTTTGTTTACAGCAACTATCATCATTTTACCTTAAAAGGAGGATCCTTATGTTGATGTTCTCATTTTATAATGGTTTTTCAAAGGGGGGATGTTGCATGCTTTGAATTGGTTAAATGAGAGTTGTGGGCTCTCTCCTGCCACTGCTCTAGTTTTGGAGAATTTGTTTTAGGTGAGTAATTAGTTGTAGCTTCTCCTAGTTCCAGTTCAAGTTATAATTAGGAGGTATTGGCTTTAGCTTTCTTTATAATTTGTTGCTGTTTAGGCCAGCTGCTGGCTTTAATTGTCATTCAATTTTATGGGGAAAAAGGGGGCTTTTGAACTGGATCATTACCTCTGGCCGGCTGTTAAACTATTATATAAGTGGAATTTTGGCATGATGTCTTAGTACTGAACCAAAGAAGTTATGTTATAGTTTTAATTATGTCGTTATGGACGGTCAACATGATAAATTAGAATGGAGTTTAGTCATACTATTGTATAAACTAAAGGAGTTTTGTTATAAATGGTTGGTTAAATGAAATAGCTTCCAAATGATGTAAACATAGTAGTTAAAATTGTAGCTATAGTGAGGTGCAACCCCGATATAAATGATCCTAAATGATATGATGCATATACAGATACCACGGAGGATGGCACCTCAAAATAGACATGACATTACTATGAACACTCATACTGATGGTGAGAGCTACCTGTTTCATTTAAGCTTTATGGCTTTACTTTCTTTTTTCATACGCACTCTTATTATACTGAATGTTAAATGCATAGTTGATATCACTGATAATTAATGTCGCTATATTGTATGGCCTTGATAAAGGCAAACAGGCGAATTACTTCTGAGGGGATTAATAAATATGAATAACTCATTATTATGTAAACGTGTCGACACGAGGTTATATTACGGGCGACTTGAATATTCATGCACATAAAGGACCCTTCAGGGTAAAGGACCCTTCGGGGTCAAGGAAAAAAAAAGGAAAAAGAATTCGAATCGCCCCTAATATATCCTAAGAAACGAAATGTTCATGGAAGTACTGATTTAAAGGGTTATAATGGTACATTGATAAATACTTATAGACATGAAAACTGATATGAAATTATGTATTTGCACTGCTTCCATGATATAGATACAGTTATGATACTTACATGACATGTTCCATAGTTCATACGAATGCTATAACTCCTTTTACTGTTATGATTACTGACATGTTCCCCCAGTTATTATGTTCTTTCATAGATACTGATACATGGACACACTGCTTTAATGACATTGTACATGATATGGTTATGATCTTATACTGCTCATAATGTTTTATTGATACAACATGTTCATGTAGTTATATGCTTCATAAGTTCATTACTGAGACAGAAAACGATTAGTATGAAAACTATGTTTTAAAATGCGTAAGTTTTCTAATTGTATATAGAAATGAAAGAGGTATATCCTCACTTAGTCATATTGTTATGACTAAGCCCATCATCAAATTTTGTAGGTAACGGACGTGACCTGGGATACGCAAAACCAAAAGGACTGATTAAGATAGAACAGAAAAAATTCAACGAATAATACAAGATATGCAAGTAAATTTCTTATTATGTGTTTTTATTTTGTATTCACTAGCTGTACTTCAACCTGGGACACATGTTTGAATGTAGCTTAGATACAGATGTATGTGAGGTCTAAGGAGGGGCCTCACAATTTGGTATCAGAGCCAGGTTTTCAAGAAGTTCGGTTGTAGTTAGTACTGAATAAGAACACATGATATGATAGTGAGAAAAGCGTTCATAGAAATCTAGTAAATGAGATATTATTTTTAAATTAAAGTGCGTCCAAGGGTTTTGAAAGAATTCATGAAATGATAAGACTTAAATGAAATGTACATGAACATGAAGCGAGATAACTTCAAGTAGATCTTGCTATTGTCCTTATTGCTCAAATCAGACAACTGGTGCTGCAAGAAAGATCTTCGTATTGTTTACGATAGATAAATGAATATGATAAGTATAAATGAGTTGAAAGATGAATGTACTTAGAACTGGAAGAAAGGTTATACGTATATAATAGCGTTGTATCTTTTTATAATGCGATGACGGAGGTATGTAAAATGATTGAACATGTAATAAAAGGTGTATAAATGATGGACTCTAATTTTCTACAAGAAACAAATGTTTATTGTCCATGAAGACATTGCTAAAGATCTATAGAAAAGTTAAATAATGTTATTCACTGTTAATATTTTGGAAACTTTTTGCAATAGCAAGAAAAAGAAATAGTGAAGAAAATGAATATGCATTATAAGACTACTTTCTTCATGTATGGTATGTATACATAATTTTGAAACGTGTTCATGTAAAAAGAAAACGGAATTTGGTTATAGAATACGAAAAGAAGTGATACTACGGAAAGATCTATTTGAATAAAATCTTCATACATGAACTTGTATTCCAGCAATGATGAAGTGAATAGTACAAAATCACGACTATCTTAACGACAAAATGAGTGCATATTGTAAAGGTATTTTCATGACTCAAAGTAAGGTAAACTTATCAATTTTAGTTTATGATGGTATAAGAAGGAATCAAAATAATTTTGATGAGATGAAATAGGAAATAATATCGAGGATTATTATGCTTATAATTATGATGCCTGTATGGGCAAGAGGATCTAAAGAATTGAAGTTCAAATAAAAGTCCGATATGAAATCATTCGACTATAACAAGTAAGGATAAAGATGACGCGTAATTTTAAAGGCATGAAATGAATATGCTATCTAAAATGAGAGGAAGAAAAGAAAACATTGATGGAGAAGGGTGTCGTAAAGTTCAAAAATGTAGGATGGTGAATGAAACAAGAAATTGTTGGGTTAATTTACTTTCAGATTGAAAGGATATTATGTTTAGATGGAATGACAAGTATCAACATATAAATCAGAACTAGATGGATATGTAAATGAAGGAAAAGCTACTAATGGTTTCTGTTTTTGTGGTATCCTTATATGCTAGAGGAAAATGATTCGACCCATAATATGGAGTTACGAAATAATGTTTGCAATAAAAAGATGATATCTATGATGTCTAACGTGAGACTTCAAACGAGTAGGAAATATTATTTTCATCCAGATAAACTTAGAACCATGATAGCAAAGGTATAAGATAATCAACAATTACAAACGATTTGATTAAATGAAAAAGGCTTATATTTATGTTGCATCATAGCCAATGAAGAATGCACAGACAAATATCCAAAGTAAGTCTAAATAATTACATTCGGTGTAAAAGTGATAAAGCCTATATGAATTTGAATTAAGAATAAAAAAAAACTCACTGCCAAGAATAAAAGGAGAATATGATGATGGGTATGTAACATTGAAGGAAATGAATAAGCAAAGTAAAGACTATAATGATTTGTAATTTCACTTTCGCTCTATATAATATATCTTGGATTTCGGCCGAATCTTTGATACGTTATATGGTTATGAAAGCGGTGTTACAAAACTAATGTTAGAAAAATGAAGGAAAAGAAACAAGAGATCAGTTTCCCAACACATTCCATCATGAGAGTTAGTAATGGAATAAATGTTAACCTATATTAAGTTAAAATAAAGGTCCCACATGACCGGTTGCGTCATAAAGACCACTAGCAAATGCTTGAGCTAACCATCTTCTCCAAGAAATATTTCTTACCTGTGTAAAAAGAAAGTAGTATTTTCACAAATCAAACTTATACGAATATGATAAGAATGGAGTAGTTGATGTAGGAAGGTGCTTATCAATGAACGAAAGATCAGACGTAAAATAAATGAATGTGCTTACATGTAATGAAACGGTGTATAATTAACGGGCTCTAATCCATATAATAGTTATAACAAAAATGATATGTACTGTAAAAAGAAGCAATGGTGAATGAAACGAATAGGCATTGTAAATCTATCTTCATTTTATGTACCAAAGTTTTGAAACAACGTGTTACACGCACAGGTAAAAAGAAAATGAAATAAAGTTAATAAATTGTGTACCAAGCCCGTCGTTTCAATACTATGTAATTGTTTCAAGAAATGTGAAAATAAATGATAAAGTAGACTGAGGTTGAAATAAAGAATAAATGTTAAAAAGGAATTTGCAAATGATCACAACGTGAATATGAAAATGTGAAGCTACGGAAAAAGAAAGCCCACTAACATTCGACATATTGTAGGTCGTATTGGAAAGGGCCAATAGGATAATGAGATACGAATCTAAATCAACGATTTAGGTATTTCACAAAGGATAGTGCTATGAAAAATGAAAGATATAATTGTATGTCGAGTGATGAGTAAAATGACACGGGAAGTAAATGAACCTGCAAAATGCAAATGAAAATATGCTAAAGAAAGGACGTAAAGAAGGCAAATTAAAGGAAAGTTTATATGCTAAAAGTTTATGATCAAAGTTTATATGCAATGAATGAGAATACTGATGAATGATAATATGTGCGTTGGTAAAAAGATAATGTGAAAGCTTACAATGTGCATTCATGTTAAGTACGTTACGACAATGTTTTACGGAATAAGGTACTGAATGATGACACATGCTTCATGGAACACTAATATTCTTTTATAGTTCATTGTGGCGGTTTGTTAATTGATATAATTGTAAGAGTACGGAAAGCGAGAAAGCGAGTAAAAATGAGAATGTGGGGGAAAGGAAATAATGTCATATTTGAGAATTTATATATCGTGTCCTATTTTCGAGGACGAAAATTTTTATAAGAAGGGAAGAATTTGTAACGGCCCAAAGGATGGAGTGACCTAATTTAATAATAAAATAAATTAAAAAGTTTGTCCCCTATGATGAAAAACATAAATCAGTGTCGACATTGTTCATCGCAATGATTTGTATGTTGTGACGAAGCTCTCTTTTTAAAATTGTAATTTCATATTGTATTAATTTGATGAAATTGTGAATTTACCATCGCCGGCGGCAATGGAGGATTAAATGATATGATTATGCGCATTGGAGTGCATATATTGAAATTGGGGTACTAATTGGTGTGCCAAAAGCATGTTAGCTAAGTTGACTTGGGGTGCAAATAGAGGCTTTATGATAGATATGGTGTGCTTATAACTCTTATGAGGTGGCTGTTAAATGAAGCGGTGGCTGAAAAGATAAGAGCGGCTCTTAAATAGGAAAGTCGAGCCCTCATTATCTGCAAGAATTTCGCAAGCCGACTCCTCCAGTTCTCACCTAGGGTTCGCGGGAACCGCCTACTTCCTCTCCTTCCTTCCCCGATTGCTTACGCCCTCGCCGGATTTTGGGCTGGATCTGGGGCTGGCTGCGACCCCTCTACCTCATCGACGATCCTTCCTCCTCTTAATGTCGCCGGTGCTAGAGAACTTGCCGCTACCCTTGAGATTGTGCCTTAGCTGCAGCAATCATGCAGTTTTGATGTTGGTGACTAACAAGGTTTGACCGAGACATCTCCCTGCTGTGAGCCCTCTTATCTCTTCTCCCTCTTATATATTTACTGAATTGGGTTTTACATGCTAGCCGGCTGTTATACAGTAACAAAATTGGGCCGTTTTGTTTTCCTAACACTTTAAATCAGGGAGTTGTTTTTGGGTTGGTGTTAGCCGGCAATATGGATTTATGGGGGGAAATATAAGTGGCTTTGAAAACATGGTTGGGAGGTTATAAATGCTTTGAGGAGTTCTTTTCTTTATAAGTATTCAGCTGCTTTATGGGGGACTCTCTTTATAGTTCGCTATCTCCATTTAGATATGGGGGGAGTTTTGTTTACAACAACTATCATCATTTTATTTTAAAAGGAGGATCCTTATGTTGATGTTCTCATTTTATAATGGTTTTTCAAAGGGGGGATGTTGCATGCTTTGAACTGGTTAAATGAAAGTTGTGGGCTCTCTCCTGCCACTGCTCTAGTTTTGGAGAATTTGTTTTAGGTGAGTAATTAGCTGTAGCTTCTCCTAGTTCTAGTTCAAGTTACAATTAGGAGGTATGGGCTTTATCTTTCTTTATAATTTGTTGTTGTTTAGGCCAGCTGCTGGCTTTAATTGTCATTCAATTTTATGGGGAAAATGGGGGCTTTTGAACTGGATCATTACCTCTGGCCGGCTGTTAAACTATTATATAAGTGGAATTTTGGCATGATGTCTTAGTACTGAACCAAAGAAGTTATGTTATAGTTTTAATTATGTCATTATGGCCGGTCAACATGATAAATTAGCATGGAGTTTAGTCATACTATTGTATAAACTAAAGGAGTTTTGTTATAAATGGTTGGTTAAATGAAATAGCTTCCAAATGATGTGAACACAGTAGTTAAAATTATAGCTATAGTGAGGCGCAACCCCGATATAAATGATCCTAAATGATATGATGCATATACAGATACCACGGAGGATGGCACCTCAAAATAGACATGACAATACTATGAACACTGATATTGATGGTGAGAGCTACCTGTTTCATTTAAGCTTTAAGGCTTTACTTTCTTTTTTCATACGCACTCTTATTATACTTAATGTTAAATGCATAGTTGATATCACTGATAATTAATGTCGCTATATTGTATGGCCTTGATAAAGGCAAACAGACGAATTACTTCTGAGGGGATTAATAAATATGAATAACTCATTATTATGTAAACGTGTCGACACGAGGTTATATTACGGGCGACTTGAATATGCATGCACATAAAGGACCCTTCAGGGTAAAGGACCCTTCGGGGTCAAGGAAAAAAAAAGGAAAAAGAATTTGAATCGCCCCTAATATATCCTAAGAAATGAAATGTTCATGGAAGTACTGATTTAAAGGGTTATAAAGGTACATTGATAAATGCTTATAGACATGAAAACTGATATGAAATTATGTATTTGCACTGCTTCCATGATATAGATACAGTTATGATACTTACATGACATGTTCCATAGTTCATACGAATGCTACAACTCCTTATACTGTTATGATTACTGACATGTTCCCCTAGTTATTATGTTCTTTCATAGATACTGATACATGGACGCACTGCATTAATGTTACATTGTACATGATATGGTTATGATCTTATACTGCTCATAATGTTTTATTGATACAACATGTTCATGTAGTTATATGCTTCATAAGTTCATTACTGAGACAGAAAACGATTAGTATGAAAACTATGTTTTAAAATGCGTAAGTTTTCTAATTGTATATAGAAATGAAAGAGGTATATCCTCACTTAGTCATATTGTTATGACTAAGCCCGTCGTCAAATTTTGTAGGTAACGGACGTGACCTGGGATACGCAAAACCAAAAGGACTGATTAAGATAGAACAGAAAAGATTCAACGAATAATACAAGGTATGCAAGTAAATTTCTTATTATGTGTTTTTATTTTGTATTCACTAGCCGTACTTCAACCGGGACACATGTTTGAATGTAGCTTAGATACAGATGTATGTGAGGTCTAAGGAGGGGCCTCACATCTGAGGTGTAGGATCAGGAGTGATCTGAGTTGTAAGATTCAGGGGTGAATATGAGTGTAAGCCTATTGTTATAAAGGCTGAGGTAGGATCTGTTGAGATCTGAGTTTGTAAGACCTGCTGAGATCTGTTGAGATCTGAGACTGTAGGATCTATTGCGATCTGAGCTGTAAGACCTGTTTGGTGGTCTGAGATTTGCAGGAGATATAAACCCTATCTAGCACACTGCTAGAGGGGAGAAGGGGGAAAGTGGATTACCCAAGATAAGGGGAACCACTATGAAATTCTGTGTGTCTGTGTTTGTGTTTATTTTCTTGAAAGCTCTGATCATTCATTTAGGTTTTAATCAAGAATTGCAAATAGATTTTAAAATAACCTATTCACCCCCCCCCCCCTCTAGGTGATTAACTACCCTTAAATAAAGTCTTTCAAGTGGTATCAGAGGTAGGTTGTTCAAGAAAAGGTTTAACAGCCTGAACAAGATCTCCTAAGGGTAGATTTGTTAAGTTGTGATGGCTAACAGTGAAGGAAACAAGGAATTCACATCAATGAAGTTACCAATCTGTAGAAAAGAAAACTTTGGGATTTGGAAGGAAAGGGTCAGATTATTCAAGGAAGTCTCTGACCCTAGGATATACATCACTGTACTAGAAGGACTTTTTGTCCCAATGAAGGTCTCATTCACAGATGGAAGTATCAAGACTCCCAAAACAGACTCTGAGATGACTAAAGATGAAGTGATTCTGGCCTCTATGGATAAGAGAGCTCAGAATATCATTATGAGTGCAATTGAGGATTCAACCTTCCAGAACTTAGTACACTGCAAAACTGCCAAAGAAACGTGGGAATCTCTCATTGTCTATATGGAAGGGACTGAGGAAGTCAGATATGACAGGAAGTCTCTTCTAAATCAGCAATATGAGGCTTTCAGACAAGACAAGAAAGATTCAATAGCAATCTGCTATGAGAAATTCTTCAAAATTGTAAATGGTCTGAAAACCTATGGAAGAACTTTTACAGATTATGAGCTGAATGATAAATTCTTAATATCCCTGAACAAAGAATGGGATATCAAGATCTGTGCTATCAGGGAAATGGGAAATCTGGGAAATATTCAGCCACAGAATCTATATGGGAAACTTTTGTCCCATGAACTTCACCTGAATACCAGAAAAGCTGAAGAAGGACACAACAAGGAAAATCCTATTGCTCTGAAGGCAGAAAGTTCCAAGAGAAGCAAAGAAAGAATGTCATTATCCCCAGGATACCATCTGAATCTGAAAAATCAGAGACCAGTAATTCTGATTCTGAAATATCAGATGGTGAACTGACACTCTTCACCAAACAGCTGAAAAGGATGCTCAGAAGAAAATAACACTGGAAAACTAGACACTCTCAGTCATCCAGATCTAAGAAGCACTCCAATTCTTTAGAAGGATTCAAACAAGATTCCAAGAAGGACAGGTATAACTCTAAACATAATAAATCTAATTCAGAAGAAATTGTGTGCTTTGGATGCAGGAAATCTGGACACATGATTGATGATTGTCCTTCAAAAAGAAAGAACAACAAGAAGTCTGATGAAAGGAGGCACAAATCTGACAAGAAACATGAGAGGAGCCTAATAGCCAAGAAAGGCAAAGTCACTCTCAGTGACAGTGAATCTCAATCATCTGATTCAGATAGTGAAGAGGCACTCATAGATCTGATGGCTGTCAATGAAAGTGAAGACATTCTAAACCATAGACCTATGATAAGAGCCCCACTATCAAGGTCTGGTAGTGAAGAGGATGAAGAAGAAAATACAGGACTCATGGCACTCAGTGATGAAGAGGATCAGGAGACAATCTCTAATGTGAAGGTACTTGATAAAACTCCTTTATCTGATTCTGAATCTGAACCTAAAATTATTTCTAAACCTGAGACAAATTCATTTTCTTCTGATGAGAATGACTCAGAATCTAACTTTCATGAAGATGAAATTATTGCGAAATATGAGTCACTTCTTAAAGCCCTTAAAAAGAGCAAAAGGCATAACAAAAAACTACATAAAGAAATATCTGAATTAAAGCAAACTAACTCCCAATACTCAGAGGCAACTCAGAGGCTGAATCAGGTAAGTAAGGAGCTTAGCAAATTAAAAGTCATGTCTATCATTCACATTCAAACTTTATGCACTAAGGAGAAATTAATAAAAGAACTTGAAGAAAAACTCCTAGCTGAAAGGAAGCTTGTGGCAAAGTTCTCAAAACCACAAACTATCCTTCCCATAATAGACACATTTTCTGCACAATACAGATTTGGCATAGGATACAATGGAAAGGCAGGAAATAAATCTAAAAATAATGACAAGGCACCAATTTAACCTATAAAATTCAACAAAGCTATGCCTATCACAAATGAGCATGATCTAAAAGTTGTGCATAAGTTTTGGAAGGGTGAGTGTTCAAATAGCAAAGATGACTCAATTCAACCAAGTATCAATGATGCCAAATCTCTATACAAAGAAAAAGAATTAACTCATCATGACTCCGTTGTATTTAAAGCAAACACCAAACTCAAAGGAGAGGAACTAAGACCAGTAGTGAAAACCACTGCTGTCAAGGAAACTAAATCAGTAAATTTCATTAAAACACTTTACAAAGCTCCATTGAATAAGGCAATTAAACAACATGTAAGTCAACCCAAAGAAGTGAGAAGACCTCAAAGGAGATTTAACAGATATGAATGTTGGTGTTGTGGAAAGGTTGGCCATTTTACCCTTGACTGCTGGTTCAATCCAACTGTTCCAAGATTTAATTCTGGAAAACCAGTACTCAGACCTGTGGCAACACACACAGCACAAAGTTTCAAACAACAAGTAAAGACACCAGCTATTACTAACAAAGTTCTAGGACCCAACTCTGTGTGGGTTCCTAAGAAAAAGTAATTTTCTTATTGCAGGTTTGTCCAAAGACCAATCAAATTCCTATCTGGTATTTGGACAATGGGTGTTCCATGCACATGACTGGGATAAGAAGTCTACTGAATGACTATACCTCTGTGAAGAAAGGACCAAAGGTTGTATTTGGAGGATCTGACAGAGGTAAGACTAAAGGATATGGCAAAATCACAAATGGAATTGTCACCATCACCAAAGTTGCTTATGTTGATGGATTGCAGCACAATCTCATCAGCATAAGTCAATTATGTGATCTTGGGTATGACATTTCATTTCATAAGGATGAGTGCCTGATTAAGAAAGAGAATGATATAATTCTCTCAGGCACTAGGAGTGGATACATTTACTGTTTAAATTCATATGTTCTGATCAAATAAATCTCATATGCTTAGTTGCTAAAAATAAATTCTCCAATAGTGTACAATGGCACAAAAGGTTAGCCCACATAAACTATAAGACTATAAATAAGCTTATTTCAGGAGATCTAGTGAGAGCAGGGCCTAAGTGGAAGTGTGTTCAGGAGGGTCCCTGTCATGCTTGTTAAATGGGTAAGCAAACCAAGTCATCCTTCAAACCAATAGGTGAGAAGGATTCCATTAGATGTCTATACCTACTTCACATGGACCTATTTGGACCAATGCCAATTCATAGCCTAAGAGGAAAGATTTACACCTTTGTAATTGTTGATGACTATTCTAGATTCACATGGGTATTCTTCCTAAGACACAAGTCAGATACTCTAGAAGTATTCACTAGCTTTGTTAGGCAAATCAAAAATGAAATAGGAAATTCAGTAGTCAAAATTAGAAGTGACCATGGGACTGAATTTTAGTCAGGAGCTATGACCAAATTCTGTGAAAATCTTGGCATCTCACAAGAGTTCTCATCTCCTAGAACACCCCAACAAAATGGGGTTGCTGAGAGAAGAAATTGAACTCTCATTGAAGCCAGTAGGAGCATGCTTAGTGACTCCTCTCTTCCTGAGTATTTCTGGGCTGAAGCTGTAAACACAGCATGCCATGTGCAAAATAGGGCACTTATCAACAAAACACTGAATAAGACCCCTTATGAGTTGTTGAAAGGTAGAAAACCCACTTTAGCCTACTTCAAAATATTTGGAAGTAAATGCTTTGTATTAAATAATGGAAAGCACCATCTCACTAAGTTTGCTGAAAAAGCCCATGAGGGAATTTTTTTTGGCTATAGATCTCAAAGTAGAGCTTATAGAATCTTCAACAAAAGCTCAAATAAGATAGAAGAATCTATACATGTTGTATTTGATGAAACCAGCCTTATTTATAAGGATCTGGGAAGTCTCTCTAGTAATGCAGGTTCTACATAGAAATTGAAGGAGATGAGTATCAATGAACAGCACATTGAAGACAATGAAGAAACTAATGGGACTGTGATTGTGAATAGAGAGGACGAGTCTCAAGAAGAAGACAATCATGAAGAACCAACTGCTGTTGAAGAACCACATCATCCAGAACCTCTAGAACAGCCAACTCAAACAGATGCACCAGAATCACAAAGAGAGAATGAAAGGTGGAGGAATGCAACCAAACATCTGAAGGATCACCCAAAAGAACAGATTATAGGAAATCCAAATGAAGGTGTGCAAACCATAAGAGGGAACTCAATACATGAGGCATTGCATCACAGCTTTTTATCCAAAACAGAACCTATGAAGTTTGATGAAGCCAATAAGGACCATTCATGGATATTGGCTATGCAAGAAGAGCTAAATCAATTTGAAAGATGCAAGGTCTGGATATTGGTTCCTAGACCAAAGAAACACAAAGTCATAGGGACCAAATGGGTATTTAGGAATATGCTAGATGAAAATGGTGTGATTGTCAAAAACAAAGCAAGGTTGGTTGCCCAAGGATATAGACATGAGGAAGGCATAGATTTTGATCAAGTGTTTGCTCCTGTGGCAAGATTGGAGGCAATCAGGCTATTCCTGGCATTTGCAGCACATATTGGATTCATAGTTTATCAAATGGATGTGAAGTCAGCATTCCTTAATGGAACAATACTAGAGGAAGTATATGTAGAACAACCCCAGGTTTAATTGATTCTACTCATCCAAACCATGTCTATCTTTTATTAAAAGCTTTGTATGGTCTAAAACAGGCACCTAGTGCCTGGTATGAGACATTATCTAGATTTCTCATTGAGAACAAATTCTCAAGGGGAAAGATAGATAAGACGTTGTTTCTTAGGGTAGTTAAAGGTCATATCATTCTAGTGTAAATATATGTAGATGACATAATTTTTGGCTCAACTGATAATAACATTTGCAAAAGGTTTGCAAGCCTTATGCAAGGGAAATTTGAAATGAGCAGCATGGGTGAGCTCAAATACTTCTTGGGACTACAAGTGAAACAGTCTGAGGAAGGAATCTTCATTTCTCAGACCAAGTACACCAAAGAGATCATCAAGAAGTTTGGAATGGAAAATTCCACTGTCATGAAAACTCCATTGGTAGCCAATATGTCACTGGACAAGGATGACAAAGGGAAACCTATTCATCTTCTTGAACTAGAAATTCTATAAATAGGGAAGACACTTCGTCAGCACATATGCCTAGAATTCTCAATTCGAAATTATCTGCCTAGAAAATCTTTCCATCAACACTCTCAATCTGCAATCAACAACAACAATGCCTCCCAAGAGCAGTGATTATTTTTACGAAGGAGGCGAGCTCATTCGCAATGGATTTCAAACAACACCAAAGGAAATCACGTCAACCATTGAGCTAATCTACAAAGCAGGACTAGAATTCGTTTTATCTGAATCGACTCTAATTTGGAAACGTGAGGTATTAGAACTTTTCTCCAATACAGTAATAGACACCGCCAATTCTAAGCTGAAAACTACTGTAAATGGTAAGAAGATTAAAATTTCTCCTTCAAGACTTGCAAAGGCACTAGAACTGCCAAGATTCAAAAGTAATGAAGAAGAGGAAGAAGTGAGTTCTGAGCAGATTAGATTAGCCCAAGTCTGGTGTGGGATAGAAACGTCACATGAAATTTCTGGGAGTATACTAAGGAAAGGGATGAATTCAAGAGGAAAACTGCTGACAGATGTGATTGGAAAGGGATTACTATGCAAGATAGGGTCCCATGATAAAATCTCCAGGAAAATGTTTGTTCTTCTGACAAGGATTATTCATTCATTAAGAACTGATTGGGGAAAGGTGGTGTTTGACAGAGTGATTGAATGTATCCAGGCACCCAACTTGGGTAGGATATTGTCTTTATATTTTGTAAAAGTCATTCCAGATTCTTTAAATAACAAACTTGGATCCAAGATAAATCATATGAAGAAAATGGACATCAGAATGATAGAGAGATGGGAAAGAATTTTGTCAAATCATCCACCAATAGAATATTCTCCCAAGCAGAAGAAAGTTCAGAAGAAAAAGAAGAAGAAGGTCTCTTCTAGCTCATCAAGCTCATCATCATCCAAAAGAAAATCAAGATCCTCTCCAATTCATGATCCTAATCTCACATCATCTGAAGAAGAAGAAGGGAACAAACCCAGGGACAGTATTCCTGACACACCAACAGGTACTGATCCAATACTGGAAGGGATTGATAAGATCAATAAAGAAAAAGATGAGAAAGAGAAAGAAGAGGAAGTGAGAGGAAGTCAACCAGGATCCCCTGCTTGAGATAAGGAGAAGTCTCAGAATGAGGGGGAGGCTCCAGATGAGATCCCTGCTCAGGATAATGCTGAATTTAACATGACAGCAGTTGAGGGGGAGGCTCAGGATGAGATCCCTGCTCCAGACATTTCTGACATTAACAATGCAGACATTGAGGGGGAGTCTCAGCATGAGATCCTTGCCCCTGAGAATTTTGATTCAGCCAATGCACCATTTGAGGGGGAGTATCATCCTGAGGTCCCTGCTCAAGAAAATCCTGTTGTTGATGCTATGGATTTGGAAGGAGAGCCTGAAGCCATAAGGAAAGAGGCTGAAAAGGTGATTAAGATAGAATCTTCTTGCTCACATATGAGCCAGAGAGATGACTCTTTCATCAGAGAGGAAAGTAGTAGAAGTGATGGAATGGCAAGAGAAGTCAATGTGGATCTAAGTCCAATACTACCTCAGCTGGAGGTGTTGCTTAATAATCAAAGAAGATTATTGGAACAATATATTGAAGAAAATAATACAAAAATGAAAAATGAAGTAGATTTTCAGATGAAATTGGTAAGATTTGAAGCCAATCATCAAATAAATGCACTGAGAAAGGAAATGATAAAATTTTTCAAAAGAGTTGGTGCTTATGTGGACTATACAACTGAACAACTGGATGTAATCAAGGAGACTTCAAAGGAAATCAAAGAAAAACAAGCAGGTGTTGCAAAGACTACAGATGATGTACAAGTGAATCAGGGAATTCTAAGCAACAATATGCAAGTGTTGTACAAAGAACAAGTTGCACACACTCTTACAGGTACAGCTAAGATAGAAGCTAGGCTGCAACAACATGATGCTGCTATACTAGCCAAGATTGATGAGAGCTCCACAATTCTAAAAGATCAAGTAAAGTTAAATACAGATACTATAGATGACCATCTTCTTAAGGTCAAGAAAATCATTGAAAGTGGAATACATCATCTGGAGGGCCAAGTTAGGTTTCAGAAGAATGTTATAAGAGATCATATAGTTGAAGAAGTCCTAAAGGGGGAGAGGTCAATGATTCAAGCCAGCTCTGAACATGCTGTGTGGACCTCTAATTCTATAAGAGAAACATTTGGCTATCCTCCCATGGATAATAATAATGATCAAGTTTCTGAGACCAAGCCAGCATCTCTTACACAAATCCAAAAGCAAATTGCCAAAATGTATAGTCCTGAGGGTAAAAGCAAGAGAGAGAACTTTACAAGTGAACAAGTAGAATCTAGCAAAAGGAAGTTCAGAGAAGAAGTTCAATCAAGGGTTGAGATATGAAGGCAAAGTTAAAAGCGTCGAGACACTAAACATCGCTCGACACCTTATAAAAAAAGCGTCAACAGAGATACACAGTGCTCAACGCCTTTTTCTGAGAAGCTCTGAGCTGAAAAATGTATAACAGTTCATCTACAGCTAGCTGAGCCTCTGTCTGCTCTGAAGCAATTAAAGACCGTTGAAGACTTAATGTCATGCTGACGTGGTGGAGCGTGTCAGATGTCGCGGATGACGGGCTATAAATAGAAGGGATAACCTATGATTCATAGAAGAATACTCCTATTAAAAAAAGCCATCATCTTCTCCGCCGTTCAAGAAAAAAATCTGAAGAAGAATCTGAAGAAGCCATCTCCTCTTTCAGAATCGTACTACAAGAAATTCCTTAGCAATCTGGTGCTGAGACTATTTTCTGAAGAGAGAAGGTTAAGAAGGAAGAATTTGTCTTCCTAAAGAAGAACAATCATCCCAGCCTGTGCAAATCAAGAAGATCATTTTGCTGATGCTGTTCTGCTGAAGTTTTCTATCTGATCTTTCAGATAGATCAAGAAGACTCAATATATTGGTGAATCTGAGTCTAAGTATTGTTTCTACTTCTTTCCAATTCTGTAGGATCTGAGTTGTCAGATCTGAGTGTAGGATCTTTCAAGGATCTGAGGTGTAGGATCAGGAGTGATCTGAGTTGTAAGATTCAGGGGTGAATATGAGTGTAAGCCTATTGTTATAAAGGCCGAGGTAGGATCTGTTGAGATCTGAGTTTATAAGATCTGCTGAGATCTGAGAGGGTAAGATCTGTTGAGATCTGAGACTGTAGGATCTATTGAGATCTGAGCTGTAAGACCTGTTTGGTGGTCTGAGATCTGGAGGAGATATAAACCCTATCTAGCACACTGCTAGAGGGGAGAAGGGGAAAAGTGGATTACCCAAGATAAGGGGAACCACTATAAAATTCTGTGTGTTTGTGTTTGTGTTTGTGTTTATTTTCTTGAAAGCTCTGATCATTCATTTAGGTTTTAATCAAGAATTGCAAATAGATTTTAAAACAACCTATTCACCCCCCCCCCCTCTAGGTGATTAGCTACCCTTAAATAAAGTCTTTCAACAATCATGTCTCTATTTGTGTTTACTTGATTTCTTTCTTTTGGCGTAAATTTTATTATTGCAAATTACTTTTTGGTAAATTGTTATTTTGCTCTCATTTATTCCTAAACAATTTAGTAATTTCCTTAAAATTATAAAAAGAATTTTTATTCCCTTATTCACCCCCCCCCCCTCTAAGGGCGCCTATCGATCCAACACATTTGTCACACCAATGGCGGTACATTGACCTTGGCAGAGTGTGGTGAGTTAGAGGGACAATATGTTACTTTACTGTGATCTAGCAGACAATCCCTAGTAACCCACCCCCGACCATAAAAGTTTGGCGAGATGTCAGCAAGAGTACGCAAAAGCTCATGGAAGTGCACCTAGGACGTGTACAGTAGCATACGTAAGGTCTAAGTCTGGCAGTGTGTATGCCCACCAGAAGTGGAGTGCCTGATTCACTAATTTTGTTGCCACGACGAAAGTACCTGAGAGGCTTTCTACCTCCGAAAAGCGGGAACTAAAGGTCTATGCGCGCAGAGTCGTGTGAGTGAGTTGCACTGTATGAACATAGCATAGCATACCATAGCATTCATAATATCATAATGACATATACATTTGCAGACCCTTATCATATAAATTAGTGTGGGCTCTTTTATATGATAAGTTATAATTTCGAAAATCTTAACTTATAAGTTTGCATGGGCATTCATATAAGTTAAGATACTCTAGATGATAGTGTGGTAGCTTTTCTTATTACATCACTTGCGCTGCATTTATTTATTTACTGCTCATTATTTACCTATTATTGGTCCTACTTATGACATTTATTATATATTACTTCTATTCTCACTGCTCACTTACCCTTTTATACTGCTAGTACTATCCATGTCATTTGTACTTCCTTTTACCCCTTGTTATCCTCCGCTTTGTCCTCCCGCTCAGTACCACGTAGTCGTGGGGGGAGGTGGGGACAAAATGGCTGTCTTTTTGACTAACGGTCGGTTGTGGCCATAACACCAGGAGATTGAGGAACAGTAGCTGTAGTACGTTAGGCAGGACATGGCGGCAGGCCCTGAGGAGCAGATGTCGCGCATCACTACTTCCATACGGCGACAGGTTGGATAGTATTTTGTGTCGCTCCCGCATAGTGTAGAGTGAGAGAGTGATTTACGTTTATTAGTCACTTTTTGGATCTGTATCGGGCTTAAGCCATTGCACTCTCTTAGTTTTGTTTCATTGTGGACTATTTGCACTCTCTTATATATATGCATATATGTGTGTTATGGTTGTGGACTTGTCTATTTGTACTTATTACTTCTTGCAAATTGGCCTGTGATATGATCGATTTTGCGGGCAGGATCGGCGTTGAGCGATGACAGCTAACCCGTGGGTTGGAGTCACCGTAAGATGGCGGTTTTGGGCATAAGATCCGGGAACTCTCCGGTAAGGAGGAGGGGATCTTACAAAATAAGTCAGTCAAAAATCGACATGATAATAAGAAGAACACGACGATATCATCATAACAACAAGGTCCACATGACGATAACGTTGTGATATGAAAGTGGAGTGTTTTAGTTCTTATTTACTTTATTAAAAGATCTTGATTAAGTTTTGGTTTCAAAACTTAATGACGTGTATATTTATATGTGTTTGTTTTATGAATGATTAACACAAGCAGTGAAAGTGCATAGCACAAATAAAACATAAAATAATGAACAAATCAAAACGATCCAAATGACACAGAGAAATATAGTAGTTCCCCTCAACTGGGTACATCTACTCTTCTACCCACTGGTAGGAATCCACTAGGAGGTTGTTGATAAGGTGCCCTCTCACCAGGTGAGCTATTGATAAGGTGCTCTAACCAAACTGCAGGTTTTTGCTAAGGTGCCCTGTCACCGAGATTAACTTTTGAAGGGAGTTATAACCCTGTACAAGAGAGGAAGGAAAAAGAGTAATGAAAAACAGAAAATATAATGTTCTTCTCTGTATGAGAAGACTCTTGAAGATCCTGATATGGTGTTGAATGGATCTGAATATTATGTTGAAGAGCTCCCCCTGTCTGATATAGAAGGATGACGGTTCTGGAGGTCTCTCCTTTTGATTGTACACAGTTTCTTTCCTTTTGTGCAGTGATGATCCTGAGCAAGTAGTTGTGATTTGTGTCTCAGGATGTATGTAATCTGCAGGAAAGTGTTAGCAAAGAAAAGAATAGATTTTTGCTCTCTGTGTTTCGGTTGTGTGTGTACTTCATATCCTCATCTTTCTCCTTTTTCTTCTTCTTTTTATAATCTGAGGACCCTTGTCCTTAATTTGAATTCTTCTCTCGGGAAGAAGGAAAGAGCTTAGGTCTCCATCAATGATTTGACTCCTCGAGAAGATAACCTGCCGTTTCTGTTCATTAAAGCTGATCTGCAACGGCTATAGTATTTATTGATCTGCAACGGCTAAGTTAAATATTATAAAGAAAGATAGCAAAATAAAATATTAGTCGAGCTCTGGCTAGAATTTGTCGAGCACTGAACGGCATTTGTCGAGCGCCTTTCTGAAGATTTGTCGAGCGCCTTTTGATGTGTTGAGCAATTGTCTTCACTTGTCGACCGCTGAGACTGGCTGGATTGAGTTTGTCGAGTGCCATTCGCTATTTGTCGAACGTTGTTCTGATGAATATTTGTCGAGCGCTGTCTGGCTATTTGTCGAGCGCCGTTCGACATTTGTCAAACGTAGAGAACTTATATTATTTGCTTAAGTATACTCTCTGATTCGATCGCATCATATTTAATTTGTGTTAATTTAGATTGATCTGAATTATTAGATTTAACAAAAGGATGGATCCTAACTCAAATCAAAAGCTATGGTTCCAACATGATAGCTCAAGGAAAGTCTGTTGAGGTATATATCATCATGACAACAAGCTTCACACGACGATATCGTTGTGAAAGCTTAAGGAAAGCCATCTAGTTACTTATCGTCGTGACAACACGGTGCACACATCGATATCATTGCAATAGCTCAACAGAAGACTACTAAGTCATTTATCATTGTGTTAACCAACTTCACACAATGATATTGTCATATCGAGCTCAGAAGACGGGATTTCAAATTGACAGAGATGACAAAAGAAAATATCAAATCAATCACTTCTGAAAAGTGGTCTGAGACAAAAACCTTTTTAGGTCTCGACCATTTGAAGATTCAGAACTATAAAAGGATAAGAGAGGGTCGGCAAACCCTAACACTTGAGCTTAAGAACTTTGTGAAATCTAAATGAAAAAAGTTTGTCGACCATTAAAAAGCAATAGAACAGTAAAGAGCAAGTTTACTGAAGAAGAAGGAGAAGAAGAAGAAAAGTTTAAAGAAAAAGAAAGCTCTCATTCTAAAGAGCAAGAATGCTTCTATTCTCAAGGAAGCTAGACACTGATCATGGTACTAAAGTATTTTGCTAATTGATCCAGTGTTGCTGCTGAGGAAGACTTTCTTTTCAAAAAGATCTGAGAAGACTCAAGGCATAAAGAATATTTTCTAGAGTCTAAATATTGTAAACAAAATCTTCTATCTTCTTTATTGTAAGATATATCTAAGATCTGAGGTAGGGTTGTGTTATCATCCTAAGTGTAAGGCTGGAGAGAAGGCATGAATGTATGGATTTGTTGTAAGCCTGAGGTAGGTCTTGTGAAGACCTGAGATAGGATTCATAGGTGAATTTGAGTTGTATGAGTGTTATTACTCTGAGGTATGGCTGCTATTTACTCCTGAGGTAGAATCCAAGGAGTGGATCTAAGGTAGGGAACTTGTTGATTTCTTGAGTTGTATGAGTCAAGGACTCTGAGGAGTAAGATATTTGATCTGAGTTTTGGAGGAGTTGGCCTAGTATAGCACACTGCTAGATATGTGGAGAGGGACAGTGGTGTACCCATCATCTGTGGAACCACTATAAATAATTGTGTGATTTTCTGTGTTGCTTGCTTTACTTTCTCTGAACTAGAATAATCAATTTGTGCAAAGGGACTAAAATTATTTAAACACATATTCACCCCCCCCCCCCCCCCCACACACACACACACCCTATAGGTGATTAGACTATTGTTTAAACTTTCACAATGGTGTGATCATCCATGTGTGGGTGGGGTCTCAGCTAGAGTTCTTAGGATCGTTTGAGATGTGTCAGGGTGTGAGTACCCTGGTGTTGATATGATGTGATGATGTGTTAGAATCATACACGTGATAAGGTTTTTGGATAAAACCCGGGTTGCATACATGTTGCATTGATAAGCCCCTTTATTTATTGCTCAACTAAGAAACATGTTTGATACATGTGTCATATAAAATGTTGGCTTTCTATGTTGTTTATATGTAATATTTCATTTGCATATGAAGTTCTGACTTGCAAGGTAATGTAATTCCCCTGGGTTCGCTAGGACGGCCGGGAGGAGGGCGTTGTTACGTAGGTGTGGTTAACCATGTCTGGCCCTTGTTATACCGATTCTTCTGTGCTGGTTCAGGGCAAGGATCGCAAGTTGGAGCCAACTCGCCAGCCAAAAATGCCCAAGCCTCATGAAGTGCACCTCCTCATATTTTTAATGCATTTATGTTCCTTTTGTTTTATTACGGCTTAAATGTAATGTAGCTTATGTAAGACCCCTTTTTTGGCTACAAAACCGGGTCTTATGCCCAGAACCGCCACTTTGCAGTGACATCATCACTCGGGAAGGTCTCCACTACAAAATGTCAATCCTGCCGGCCATATCGATCACAGAAGAAGAAAAGTATAAACAAACAAATAGAAGTTCAAGTCCACAATCACATGCTATATATAATAAATGTCCACATGATATAACTGAAATAACAAGGGTTACAATTATAAAGGGGTCATGCCCTATACATCATGTCCTCACTACAAGGTCACTCGCGGAAGCAAACTATTAATCACTCGCTGATCTTGAAACTGATGCTCCTATACTAGATTGTCCCGCCTCCAACTGCACCATCCTCTAGTGTTGTTGCGTCTCCTCGATCCCCTAAAATGATATGGTCCACTGACCGTTAATCAAAAATACTAAGCCTTATGTTCCCCACCCCTCCCCAATGGCTCCTAGGCACCGTGCGGGAGGATGAAGCGGAGGACAACAAGGGGTATAAAACAAAGTAGATGACGACGGATCTTGTCTACAGGAAATGTCTACAACTACACATGAGTATATAAATAATTGAAGCAGTAATAGAGCGTGGTAAACAGCAAGTAAAGATAGGTACACAATAGAAATGTAACCATTGATTTATAGGAATGCACACACAAACCTATAGAACAGTAAGTAAAGATAGGTACACAATAAAAAGTCCCATAACCGATTTATACGATAGGGGTAGGGGTTGAAATGCAATGCATATGCTATGACATGCAGAGTTATGATGTTTATGCTCTGTTAACACAAGTGCAACTCACACACTTCGATTCTATGCTCACAGACCTTTAGTTCCCCCTTTTTGGAGCTAGCAAGACTCTCAGGATACTCCCGTAGTGGCAAACAGAAGAGGTGGGTTGGGCCTCGCCCACCTCTAGGTTGGTAATCGCACTACCTATCCTAGACCTATCGTACGCCTCAACGCAAAACCGCGGAGCATCTGCATACTCTTACTAGCTGGACCACCAGACTTTTATGGCTTAGTGCAAATTCCACACTTGCCTAGTTAACATATTGACGTCAGTGTGAACAACCGTCCGATACCGAAGACCCACCACCTTTATGGACATGCAAACATGTTTACCATCTATCTCTGAGCCATAAGCTCCCTGGGCTAACCCTCCCATCACCATAACCTTCCGAGCCACCAGCTTGCCAGACCGACCCGTCCGTACCAACAAGTATTACTGAGTCACAAGCTCACCGGACTAACTAGCCCGCCGCTACAACCGCCGAGCCTACAGCTCATAAAACCAAACCAACTAACCTCCTGTGACCACGAGGTGTGGGTGTGTGTATTGTTAAGTTAATCTTGTACAACATCTTACTCCTACTGTTTAGGGTTAACCATGGACTTCCCGAGGACTACACTGTGAGGGGCTCGTAGCGGCACTAGGAGCTATGATGTGATGACACCCCAAAACTCTCTTTACAAGGCACTTAATATTATTGGTAACTGCCCATAAGGATACTCATTTTATCATTACACTTGATTAACCCTAAGTATTGTATGACTCTCTAAGGGAAAAGACGATCTTTCGTCGATCCCGAGCACAACCTTACCCCTTTAGCTTATCGGGCACACTCATCATATAGAATCCTAATGGTGAAGTAACATCTTCTCAACCAGACTAGGTACATCATCTATCTTCCATTTCCATCTATTGTTCTTCAATTTACCCAAGTTTTACAGTTTTACTATACGCAGACCAATTGAGTTATATGAGTTGTATGAGAGGAGGTACTCTAAATATTCATCCAAATGACTCAATATTATTATTGGCAGTCTATCATGATACTATGAGACTAAATCCAGAGGATCATATTTTTCCTTAATTATTTGGCATTTATCATAATTTCTCCAACATTGGCCAAGCATGAAATTGAACATGAAGTGTAAGATCTTCTTATGATATGGCCCCCATAAAATTATGGAAAATCTATGATGTCAAAATAGCAGTAAATACAGAATATCACAATTTTGCAATAAGGTGTTGCCCTCTAATTATAATATTGAATAATTACACCAAATTAGAAATTAAAGAAGGAACCACCAAAAATACTTGTCCAAAAATTATGGCAACATTACCGGACCTTTATAACAATCAGAAAAGTTTACTGACAGAGTTTCATATTTTATCAAAATCATTTAGTCACATAAATAAACATTTCAAGTAAATTCAAACTAGGGAACAATGTGAAGTAACTTACTGATAAATAATTCCAATAATTATACAAAAATTCACAAAGCTTTCTAATGCCCTAAAATATCTTATCACCAAGTTTCACAATTTTTCAGAGAATATTTGGCCCTTATTTAGTTTTTATAATGTTAAGGCAAAATAGTTGACTTGTGAATGAAGTACTCAATCAACCCACTTAAAAATTACACAAAAATTACCAGATATTTAAATCATGATTATATGAGCACTACAAAACTTTCATAAACATCCAAGATAAATTGAGCATGTAAATCTCTCTTATAAAAACTGCCCTAAAAGGTTATAACCTAATTCAGAGAGAAAAATGTTCCTAAAATTCTCATAAAATTTCCTAAGGCATATTTTCACCCTATGAACCTATCTACCAAGTTCCATAATCATTCAAGGACATATGACCCAATGTCCTTCACAAGGCTTAAAGTGCAACCCTAGGGTTAGAACTAGGGTCCTAGGGCATATCCACCCTAAACCACCCCAAGACACTGATGGGGGTGTTTTATGTGATACTAAACTAGTGGCCAAAGTTTCATTACTTTTGGATGAGGGTTGACCCCTTAAATCCACCAAGAGCACTTTTGACCTAAATTGGCCCAGTTTGACCAATCTTGGGTTAATTAATTACCCAAACAAATAAGTCCCAATTGGGATGAAATTTTTACCAGGGTCATATAATAACCTTAAAAAGCATCCACCAAAATTTGGAGGTGATTGGATGTCATTAGACCCTAAATTTAATTAATATATGAATTTTTGAATTTTTACAAAAACCTTAAAACAATGTTCTCTAAAAATTTCCATTTTTGGATATGATTAGGGTTAGGTACAAATAGCAAATGTTTCAATTTTCAAGTCAATATCATTTCCCTATCAAACGTTATTCAAAAAATAGTGGTTGTCCTACCCTAGGGACCAGTCCACCAAAATGGCACTACAGGGAGCTACCTTGCTCCTTTTTGGCTAAAACAAATTTTAAAATAACTTACACACCAAGGGCTCCAACTTTGGTGTTGGCCACTTTTTCATCAGAGGGCAGTAAGAATTTTTAATAATTAAATTAAAGTACTGCATGAAATGTGACATAAAATCATACATTATATTAATTCATTTCTTTCATATGAATGATTCCAGCACGAATCTTGAAGCAAGATAAGCGGATCCTGCTCATCTTCTTCCTCCAACCAATGGCTGGGATATCCCTGACCTGGGCTTCCTTGCACCTTGTTTTCCCGGCCACAAATGCGCCGCCCCGGCCGGCCAATGCCACCACCACCTTCGTTGAGGTGGTGGTCGGCCAACCACCTGGAGTCGGGATTAAAGCTCCAAAAATGGAGCTCTCGGCCTACCCAATTGGGGACCAATTGGCCTCAATCCTTGCAGCCAACCTGATGGGATCTATCCACAGAGAGAGAGGAGAAAAACCAGACCTGTGTGGAGGGGTGATTCCTTGTCGATCTCCTGTTGGTCATGGCCGACCTTGAAGCTTTTGGAGTCATTGCATCCTACACACCAACAAGATCGATTCCTTCAAGTGAATGGGGAAAACAATCATCTCAGTCCTCTGAAGGTTTTTAATTAGCCAAATTGGGGAGAGGGAGGGTCATGGCATCAATTGCCATGAAGACCATTAATGGCCATTTTCAGCCATGGTGGAAACCTCCTAATTCAGCCCCCATGTGGGCTGGAAAAACTCCTAAACTCCTTGTAACAGCCAAAGGAGCTGAATCCCCATCAATGGGGAGTTCAATTGGCCTCTCTTGGCCATGAATGCCATTAATCCCTCTCTTTCTCTCTCCTCCATTTTTGGGAAAATGAGATTTCTCTCTCCTAGTCACCATTTACAGAAATTGAGTGGACAATCCTAGTAATTATCATCCTTCTAAGCTAATGGGCTACTCTAATTAGGCCTAGCCCAAGTGGATTGGGCTTGATTTGGGCAAAATAGGAAATTTTGACTTAAAATTAGGGTTGAGTTGACTTTGGTCAAATTCACCACTTGGGTTGACCCCAATGGGTGGGTAGTGACTCATTGGCCTTCCCTAAGGGTTAGTAACGTCTAGGTATGGTCAATTTGGCAAGGTGGAGGCCAATTGACCCACAATAGGGCAATTTGACCAAAACAGGGCTAGCATTGACTTAGGTCAAATTGGCCAAATTGGTGGCCCCATGATGGGGCTTTTTAGTCCATTGGGTTCCTAATATACTTATAAGGGTAGGTGCAAGGTAAATTTGGCATGGTAGAGGCCAATTGACCCTAATTAGGCTACTTTGACCAATTTAAGGTTAGGGTTGACTTTGGTCAACTTGCCACTTTGGTTGACCACAATGGGTCCTTAGTGCTCTAAGGTACCCCTAATGGGTTAGGGATGTTATGGTGGGGTCAAAGGACCATGGTGAGGCCCTAGATTCCAACCCTAAGCTTGGTAACTAGAAATTGTTATTGGCAGACCAAGGTGGTTTCCTCCTTCCTTCATAAGCTTTTATGCTCCCTTTGTGCTTCCTATGGTTTTGTCATGCCCTAGTCATGTCAAAACCATCCTAGGGGTCTAGTTGTTTAGGGGATATTATAGCTTAGGAGCTTTGCTACTCTAGTTTTGATGTGATGTATTATTGATTTGAACATTTGTGTTGTAAGGTCATAAGGTTGGACCTCTCCTATGTAGATGTGGACAACTTTTGTGCTTTGTTTTGAATTTTCCGATGTGTGTACTTGTGCTGATATTGGGGAACTTCTTGTATCATTTTTTAATGATAAAGTGGTGGCGACTCTATGTTGTGGGGTACCGTTCGGACCTATATTATATGGTTGTTGCAGGGGAGGCGTTATAATAGGAGTTAGAGTTTAGGGGGTGACATGTCACCGCTCCTTTACAAGTTTAAGAAGAAAAGGCTAAATCTCGAGTTGTGCTTGCGGGAGTTGTCTCTGGAGCAGAACCATCCCAAGTGGAGCGAGCGCTGAGCAGGAAATACTGTGGCATGAAATTTAAAGGCTATTTAGAAAATTTGATCCGTCAATAATGGAATGATTAATACGGATCGTCTGATTACTTACAGTTTTATTACTAGAGCTCCTACACCTACTATGATATGGTGTCCTATGCTTATAATAAGGTGTAGGATACCCTACAACATTAAATTACGATTTTACAACTAAATTTATTGAAAATTAACTCATATGACTCAATTTTTAATCACACAAAAATTGGCAATGGTGAGAATTGAACACAGATTCCATTCTATCAAGCAAATGTGACAACATCACACCATAAGTTTTTTGTTGAACAACATTGAAATATGTTTTATATATACATATATAAATATGAACCGCCCCCGCCTAATTTCGCAGCCCCCGTAGAATCTCTTCTCCCGCACTGAGGGTCGTGCCCTGCCACTCATGTCTCTCTCTCTCTCTCTCTCTATATATATATATATATATACATACATATATGTTTATATACATATATATACATATATATACATGTATATACATATATATACATATATATACAAAGATACATATATATACATATATATACAGATATAGATATATAGATATATAGATATAGATATAGATATAGATATATATATACATATATATGTTGGGTATTGTATCCACAATAGTCTTGATTTGTAAGAAGTCACCCTTGAACCAAGTTGAATTGCTGGTGTATTTGATGTTGTCTTTTAGCTATGTTTTTGCAGGTTATAATTGCCAAGTGTAGACCAATGTCAGATCGCAATGGGTCATTAAACACAGTCTCATGCAATGTAATCCCTCATTGTGTGGGACATGATGTTGACTCATGTGTGATCTCTCTATTGTGATACACTTCATTTTCAAGACCCTTGAAGCTTGGGAGTTGGAAGAGTTGTTGGTGTCCAAGAGAAAGAAAGAAGGAAAAAGGTTCAAAATCTTATAAGTGCATTTCTCGAGAAATCAAAGTCATCTCTCGAGAAATCCAGGATATTTCTCGAGAAGTCTTTTCCATTTCTCGAAAAATCGTTCTCTGTCTTCAAATCTAATGTTTCTACAATTTTTCTCGACAAGTCTCTTGGTCTCTCGAGAAGTCGTCTTTATTCTCGAGAAATCTTCTCTTTTGTTCAGTGAAGTGTTTTCTAAGCTGTTTCTCGAGAAGTCAAGTGTTCTCTCGAGAAATCAAAGTTATTTCTCGAGAAGTCCTATTGTTCTCGAGAAGTTTTCTTCAAATCTTTCTGAAAGCTTTTTCAAGCCATTTCTCGAAATGTTGCAGCCATCTCTCGAGAAATTATTTCATTTCTCGAGAAATCCTTGTTGTCCTAAGAAAGAAGTTCTCTTCCTATCCTACTTCAAATCTATGTTCTGACGGTTCTGTACTTATTCTATGACGGAGTCGACGGCACGTGTTTCATATTTTAAGGTTAATTTTACCTTAATTCAAGGACTCTTAGTCGTTATGTTTGTCTTCTATATAAGGCTCCTATCGACTCTTATTTCATTAATGATTCTCGTGAAAACCTGATGTTGGGTTTTCTATACCCCTCGGAAGGGATCACATATCAAATATGCGCAGCGGAAATAACAAGAATAACCCAAAAGAAGCTAACGGATCTTGCGGTTTTCATGATTCAAGAGAATAAGCAAATCGAAATACAAAGTACCTTTGCGGGATTGACTCAATACTCAACCAAGGTGCTCCAAAGAAAAATCCGAAATCTGAGTTCCAAGAACCGAAATGTATCGGCTCCTCTACAGCGATCCACACGAAAGATGGAGAACCCTAGCTTCTTGTCGTACAAGAACTAGGTCGGAGAAGGATGCACTTTGTTGGAGTTACCATTGTGATCTAGAAGTGGTCAAACATGTAATCTCACTGCCAACGCGATATGAGCCTGCAGGGTCGCACATAAGAGCATGTGGAGAAGTTGGAAGATTGACTGTGTTGGTAAAGGTTTCTAATCACCACATAGAATCGGGGAGGTAAAGCAAATGTTGCTGTCGGAATTCGTCGGAATTCGTCGGAATTCGTCGGATATGATTCGTCGGAATTCGTCGGATATGATTCGTCGGAATTCGTCGGATATGATTCGTCGGAATTCATCAGATATGATTCGTCGGAATTCGTCAGATATGATTCATCAGAATTCATCGAATTGTTCCGTGGAAACTCGATGAATGCTGATTCGTGACATCCCGACGAATTATTACAGAAACCACAATTTTCTGTATGGACTGCGGATAGCGATTCTTCTAGGTCTGTTTATGCTTCGGGTATAAATAGAACTTGTTTTAAGGGTTCTTATTCTTATGTGAACAAAAGAGGAGCCGACGGAAGAGTTCTTCCCGAACCCTAGACGGAAGAGTTCCGCCGCCCCGTTCGCCTCCGCAGACCTCCTTTCCGGCGATCGTCGCCGCAATTGCTCTTCCTGGAACTAATCTAGCAGTTCGTGGAAGCGCAAGGTGCGGTCTTCTTCTCCTGGCTCGTGTGGACTGCTGTAGAGACATAGACATTATTCTACGTAAGGACTCTCGCATAGCCGACGACAGGACTTTTCTTCTTGGAGCATCTAGGTTGGATTTGATCCAACTCCACTAAGGTAATTTATGCCTAGTATTTTTGATTACTTCTTGATTCATTTTTATGGCCCGATCCGAAACTCTTTTTGGGTTGTTCTCGTTATTTCCGCTGCGCCTACATATGATGTATGGTTGTAGAAAACCCAACACTCTCAACGTCCCCACGGACTGCTAGATCCGATCCAGGGGAGGCAGCGACCACGACGGCGACGACTAGCGGCGGTGGAACACGATCGGCAGACGGGAAGAACGTGCCCTCGCGCGGAACAGTTCCGGTCGGCAGCTCTTCTAAATCGCGAAAAGGACTCGATCTAAAACCGTGTCTTTTGAAGACCTAATCGCATGCCTTTATATACGCAAGGTATAGGAAAGGCTATCCGCAGACCAGAGGGAAAATCAGAATATATATCCAGATTTACATTCGCCGAATTCGACTAATCACATTAACCAAATTCGACTAATCACTATAACCGAATTCGGCGAAACCATTTTGACGAATTCGTCTATATATAATTTCGGCTATATAAATTCGGCGAAACCATTTAGCCGAATTTGACTTTAGCCGAATTCGTCTAAACCCTTTAGCTGAATTCGTTTAAAGCCTTTAGCCGAATTCGTTTAAAGCCTTTAGCCGAATTCGTCTAAACCCTTTAGCCGAATTCGTCTAAACCCTTTAGCCGAATTATCTAGTGTAAATCCATTCGTTTAAACCCTTTAAATGATTTCCCGTTGAGACATTCTCAACTTAATTCCAAGCAGTCACAGGATTGGTCCTCTACTCATATCCAATATGAGTAAGGCCAACACAATCCTTTCTCAAATTTCTCCAAACGCTTTTATGTGCGACCCAATAGGCTCATATCGCGTTGGCAGCAAGACTAACTATTGATTGCTTTGAGATCACCTCAGAAACTCCAACACCTGATTCTAATATTCAATCGGAAATCGAGAAAGGGCCACCGCCTCCTGCCATCGTTGAAGATCGTTCTCTCTCTCATTCAGTCGATCCATTTGGAAGAAAAGATTCGATAGATCATTGCTCATATCATCTACTGAAGTTTATTGGATCTTGTCAAGTCCTAGAAGGTCAGATCTAAGATTTCATCCTCTCCTCAAGCCAAAGTTCTCCAAGTATCAAGAAGACAAAAGATTACAGGATTTCATATCTGAACTCATTTTGTTGATCTTTTATTGTATTCAATCTTTATTGTTTGTAGGAGATTTATCTCCGAGTTGTATGAGGGTTATCTCCGAGTTTGTAGGAGCGTTGTCTCCGAGTTTGTAGAAGATTTGTCTCCGAGTTGTATGAGTGATGACTCTGAGATTGTAGGATCATTCTTGATCTGAGATTTAGTGAAGCAGACGAGGCTAGCCATGGTGCTAGATTGGCGAGGCGGAAAGTGGAGCACCCAAGATCGGGGAACCACTATAAATTTTCTTGTGTCGTCTATGATTGTGATTTGTTTTCTGTGTTCTCCTTCTATCAAGTTTTTATTCCACAAAAGACGTATGTATCACCTATTAACCCCCCCCCCCCCCCCTAGGTGATTTAGGTTGACAACTAGATACTTCAATTGGTATCAGAGCGACGCTGTTCATTTCTAGGTTAACACCTTGATTGGGATCCATCCATTCTAATTGCTAGCAAATCTTGGAAGGAAGCAAGGATTCCTCCTCGTTGAAGCTGCTTATATGCATAAAGGCTAATTTCCCCATGTGGAAAGAAATGTTGGATCGGTCGGCGACCTTAGAGGGGGGGTGAATAAGGGTTTTCAAAAACTTTAGATTATATTTAGAAAAACTTCGGAATATTGCAAGATTAATAAAGAGACATCAAGTAAAACAATAATAAAGAGATATGCTTTATTAATATCAAATAATGTTTTACAAAACTTGATTTCTATGACGCTAGAAATCAGAGGCGACTAATAAAAATTCTTTTTCGTTTTCTATACCGACTCGTATCCCCACGAACCGGTTGGCTTTAGCCGATCTCTCCCCAGATACGGCCTCAAGCCGCTCTAGCCGATCTATCCCCAGAAAAGCCTCGAGCACCCCCTAGACCTAACCTAGATCTAGTCGCCAACACGAGGCAAATTTCAGCCCTAAGTCCTACACGAGGCATTTTATCATGTTAGTTCTCCCCCTTTGTTATTAGCAAAAGTGGGTAGGGAAACAAAGCACTAAAAAATGTGTAAATAAAAGAGAAGGCATGATCGAGCTTTTTTAAGTAAATGATAAGGAGTTTTAGACTTGTCTTTCATTAAAAATGATCAGAGTTATGACTTATTTTATCCCTTTTGTTTGTAGTTCTCCCCCTTTTATATAACAGAGTTTAAGCAAAAAATAATGATTTCCCCTTTAAATAAGAGTTTTAAGCCTAAAAACAATCATGATTTCCAAGTAACCAATCTATCCAGACAATATGTCAACACCCTAGCCCCGTACTAAGTGACGGATGGGCATGAGGAGCTGCAAACATGTCGTAGGTTGGGGTGTTAATCCCATATGCAAACACTAGACAAAAACTTAACCTATCACTCTTTTCCCCCAGTGCCTCGCAAGGCCCCACTGGAACCCTCCCCGGTTAAGGACAAGACATGATTAGAGATAAGATTATCTAATGTCTACAACCCTACGCCCCCGCTATGGTGAGAAATGAAGTCATGGATAACAATTATTGGAAACATTAAGCATTTAAATCAAATGGGAAATATCATAGCATATGGGTTTATATTTTTATTTGAATTTTTGAAATAAAACTCACATAGCTATATTGAAATTCAAGAATGAATCAGAGTTTGAGTATTGCGGAAGATTTCGAAAAGGAAACATCATAATACTAAATAAGAGTTTAAGTTAAAAAAGAGATGTTTTATAAGCAATATTTCACTTGTTTGAGGAGTGTTTAGAATAGAAATAGATCAGAGTTAAAAAAAAATTCAACCAATATAAAGTTTACCAAGCAAGTCTACCACTTGTTGCAAGAAAGGAATTTGAAGATTCAAGTGATGATGCACACAAGATGAAAGATTTTAAATAAGTATTAAAGTGCAAGGTAAAACAATTATATGGTTATGATGCGGAAGACATATAGAAGTACAAAAAACATCTTATGGTAATCAATGATGGTTCATAAAAAATATATGAGTTCAATTTCAAAAAGAAGATGTTTTTGTAAATCATTTTGCATTTAAAATTTTTTTTTTGACAATATAGTAACCAAGCATGAAATAATCTTATCAAAAAGAGATTACTACAATGTTACTTTAATTCACAATTTCAAAACATACCAAACATTATAGAAAGCATGCTAGGTTATCTAGTGCATTTCATAAATAAAGAGTAGTATAGAATTAGCATTAGGATCCAATACTCATGAGACGAAGTGTTATGGAAGATAATGATGTGCATAAAAGTGTATTTTGAATAGAGTAAACAAATGTTATAATCAAAAATACAAGTAATATGTAAAGTAATGAGCACAATAAAACACAAATAATTTTACTTCTACTCACTTCAATGCATAAAGAAAACTGTACAACTACCAAGGTGCTCTGCACACATAATGCTCATCAAGACTTATCAGGGTGCAAAGTAGTGCTTGGGGGATCACATAGTTTTATTCTTCAAGATTGATTTTTATTGTGATCCAGTGTACTTAAGAATAAGTGGTTTATATTTTGAAAGAAAGTTATGGTTTGCACAAGATACTTTATTATTCTTTCCAAGGTGCTCAACCTCACAACGCTTATTAAGACTTATCAGGAGGTTTAAGTAGTGCTTGGTGGAGTTATCTTTGTCACTTTATTTTATGATTTTGTTTTGTACAAAGTTCTCTGAATACACTTGTTTTGCAAACCAATATAATTTATGAAAAAGACAACCACTTTTCTTAACTTTTAAAAGTGCAAATAAAGGAGTGTAGGTAAGATACTTGTGCAATTTTAATTCATTGTACTAATACATAAACATACACAAGCATTCTTAAATTAAACCTTATGTAGACAATGCCAAAAAGTGAGTGAATATCTATCATTATCAAACATAAAACATTTCTCATACTTAGAGGCATGCTAAGCTTGATCCTACACAACCTTTAACATATAATTGATGCACATATTAATAGATATATCTAAGCATGATGAAAACAATGTTCAAAGTAGTTTGAGATGATAAATCGCAACATTATAGAAGTACTAAATAATATATTAAATCATGCTTGATTTTTTCAATAAAGTCCATACAGTATTTTTTGAAAAATAATTTTTATTTAAAGTTTGAACTTATAAAATTGATCTTGGACTTCCCGAGGACTACCTTGTGAGAGGTTCGCCAGGTACTAGGTGATATGATGGGATGATAGACCAATCACCCTTTCGCAAGATACAAGTAAAAAAGTTAAGTTCAAAAACTGATTTTTGATAAATTTTTTTGTTTTATATTTTTGTATTTGATTTTTGCTTTAGGAAATAGAATTTAAACAAATGACAAAAAAAAAACCAAAAGACAGAACATATTTTTTTTTTGTAATTTGGATTTTATATTTTTGTATTTGATTTTTCAAATATAAAATAAAATCCGAAGTGCAAAACTAAATAGTACATATAGATTAGTATATTTTTAGGGATTTTTCAAAATTTTAAAATTATAGAAAAACGAACCTCGACGCTAGCGCCGGCGCTAGCGCTAGCGCGGGAAACAGTAAGTGATTTTTTAGGGTTTTGAAAATTTTGATGCTTGGACTTGATTAGGTGTCCCATTAGTAGTTTCATGCTGAATTTGCAGAATTTTTGGAAATGTTTTTGATGGTTAAAAATGAAGAAAATTGCATTTGTAAGCATGTTTTAACATGAAAGATCTAGGACACCTATCTCAAGTCGTGACAAACGAGATCTTGCATGAGCTATAAGATAGATTATCATAATGTATGTGAATTCAAATTTTTCTAGACTTTTATCACAATTTAAAGTCACATAGTTATTTTATCGTTCAATTTTATTTTATTTTACTTCATAATTAATTCATTATGGTAATATGAGATAACTAGCATGAATAATATCTATTAGTTGATAATGCTAGAATAATGAGTTTGATTGTAATTGTCATACCACAAGATTAATTGAGATAATGTTGCATGTATTCAAGAAAGTGATTTCATTTGATTTCATTTGATTTAATTGAGATAATGATTTAATATTTTGACATATAATGAATGATTTCATTTGATTTATTAATATAAAGTTGATTCTATGGTTTATAAACAAATGAGATACATGCAAGTCATACTACATTAATTCATTCATGTAATTATTATGATCACCAATGAAATGTTAGAACTGAGTGGATCTTTTGAATTTAGAGATCTTTTGATTTTACATAATTATGATTTTAGAGAGTTTTAGCAAAAGATATCAATAGATCATGGTGGTGCGTATGACATCAATATTTATGACAATTAATCTTTCAATATGTCTTATGTGTTTTTCTTTTTAATTTAGATAAGTATCTCACAGCAAATTCAGAATTTTATCCACTTGTTGGTGAAGGCTAAAAATCTAATAACCAGATTTAATTTGAAATATCTTATAACAAATTTAGAGTTTGATTCAAATGGATAATATAAGATATTTAGAAGTAATGAATATAAGAATAAAAGATGGGTCATCAAAATAAAATATGATTTGGAATTTTGATCAATTTGATTTTATAAACATATTGATCTTGTAAGAGATAAGATCATATTTTCAAAATTGTATAGGATGACCATGACATGATAGTTCAAAAGAAATAAGAAAAATAAGAAAAATTAAAAGACATGAAATCATATCATGAAGTAGAACTTTGTATATTTCATTTTGAAAGGATTCTACTTCATGCAATTGATGATACCTAATGGATAAGAGATTTAGGTATCCAAAGAGGACCATGAGTGATGGTTCCTTTGGGTACCCAAATGCATCGTGATGATTTTTGTGAAGACAAAGATGAATGAGTCCTTTCATGTGAAGTGAATGTTTCATTTTTAATTTTAGGCCTCCATTCAAACCTTGGTTTAATGTTATTCTTATTCATCAAATTTCCATTGAGATTATCTTTATATTGATGATTATGATTGTAATGATTATTAAAAGTGTTGTTCATAGGAAATTTGTGAGCATTTAATTTTATGTTGGGAGAAGATTGATGTTGTAAATGATAGTAATGATTGTATTTTGGAATTTCATTTTCAATCTTTTGAGGTTTGTTATTTCTATTGATTGGCTTGTTCAACTTATAAGAAATCATATTCATCTTGCTTTTGGATTTTGCATTATTTTGAGATTGTATGTTTTGAGAGTTTTTCTTTATGATTTCCTTAAGCAAGTTGATTTTAGTTTTTAATTCATCATTCTTTATCTTTAGATTATGCCTAGCTTTATTATAAGTTGTTGTGCTATTTTTAAGAGTGGAGACAATAGAGTCAATATGATCTTGATAGTTATTTCTATATTCATCAAATGTTTCAGCCATCTCTTTTATTTCAATTTCATAGTCCTTACACTTAGCACAGTTAATTTTTAAAGATGAATTTTCTAAACATAATTTTTCATTTTGTTCTCTTATAAAAATAATTTCTTTTTCAAGTTCCTTAAGTTTTTCTTTAATATCATTACATTCAAGATAAGATTTTGTATTTTCAATTGAAGTGACATGAGTAAAGCTAGATAAATCGGATTTTGATACTACTTTAACTTTTGCTTTTAAATTTTTATTTTCTAAGCGCAATAGTTTATTAGCATTCTTTAATTTCTTAATTTTGCGCTTAGTATTTTGTAGCAATTGTAAAGTAGAAATGGAAGTACAAGCGATGAAGTTTGATTTCCTTACATTGCTTTTGGATGAGGGAGGATTTGAACATAATGTTCCTTTGTCTTCTTCTTGACACTCCTCTTCCAAAAGTAAGATTGCTTCATCTCTTTCTTTTGATGTGTGCTCCATTGATTCGTCATAAGGAGGGCATTCTTGAAGAGTTGTGCATGCTTGCGTATTCTCCGGTTCTTGCGATAGTTCCATACCTGTAGAATCATAAATTTCTTCAAGAAAATGCCATACTTTATATGCACTTGAAAAACAATATATTAATTTGAAAATTTCATTTGATAGACCGCAAAATAAATAGTGTTTAGTTTTTGCATTTAATTGAAGTTTTTTTTATTTGATTCATTTGCGGGTCTTGCTATTGCTAAATTCCAAACTTCGATGTCTAAAGTTTTAATAAATTTTTCAATTAAGATTTTCCATCCTTTATAATTTGTCCCTTCAAATAAAGGTGGTGCAAGTGATTTTTCCTCTTCACAAAAATTTTCCCCACTAGTTGAAGCGAGATCATGAGACGCCATTATTCCCGGTTGTTAAGCCGATTGGAATAAAACCTGGCTCTGATACCACTTGTTGGATCGGTCGGCGCCCTTAGAGGGGGGTGAATAGGGGTTTTCAAAAACTTTAGATTATATTTAGAAAAACTTTGGAATATTGCAAGATTAATAAAGAGACATCAAGTAAAACAATAATAAAGAGATATGCTTTATTAATATCAAATAATGTTTTACAAAACTTGATTTCTATGACGCTAGAAATCAGAGGCGACTAATAAAAATTCTTTTTCGTTTTCTATACCGACTCGTATCCCCACGAACCGGTTGGCTTTAGCCGATCTCTCCCCAGATACAGCCTCAAGCCGCTCTAGCCGATCTATCCCCAGAAAGGCCTCGAGCACCCCCTAGACCTAACCTAGATCTAGTCGCCAACACGAGGCGAATTTCAGCCCTAAGTCCTACCCTAGACCTAGTCGCCAACACGAGGCGATTTCACTTAAACAATTACAAGAAAAGATATGAAATGAAAAGACAATAATATAAAAACTCCCTCTATGTGGATCTCTTGGAGAAGTGGACGAAGGCCCGCAGAGTATGATCGTAGTCGATGCAGCCTTTCGTCACGATGATGACGCGTGTTGAAATCTTCTCCACGGATCTCCTTAAGGCTTTATGGAATTATGGGAGTATCGCTCTAAATCTTCCTCTCTCTGATGTGGCACGAAGCTCTGGAGTTTGGGATTGGAGGAGGATGAAGAATTCGGAGCCAAAGCATCCAATTTATAGCCTTCACGCTACCGCCGGCGCTAGCTGGGATTAGGAATGATCTTGCGCGGCCGAATCTCCCATCTGTGGCAACAATTTGCTCTATGCCTCTTGTGCGCCATGCTACCGCCAGCGCTAGTAGCTACCGCCGGGCGCTAGCTCCTTCTAAAAATGCTGTCGGAATCGAGCTAATCAATGTTAGCGCCGGGCGCTATCGCTACCACCGGCGCTAGTGAGCCTCTTCGAATTTTGGCCTCAATTTTGGGGGCAGACATCATGAGTACTCCTTGAGTCATGTGGACTATGCTAACCTGCACACTTGAACACACAAGATCAAATACACATAAGATTTGTTATTCTCAAACCTAGGAGATGCGGAAGACCATGTTCCAACAAGAAAGAGTTAGATTTTACATTGAAGCCGCAGATCCGAGAATATTTCAAGTTGTGGAAGTAGGCCCTCATGTGCCTATGACTACCTCTACAATTGACCCTACTATTCAGGTGCCCATGAAAATGATGGACCTAACCAAGGATGAGATCGCTATAGTAGCCTTGGAAAAAAATGCGAAGAACATTATTCCTAGTGCAGTGGACGACTCTATATGCTACAAAAATTGATCCACTGCAAATCAAGAGTACCGAAGAGGTAAGGGACGATAAAAGATGTCTACTCAACCAAGAGTATGAGGCCTTCAAGCAGAGTAAGAAAGAGTGCATTGTCGATGCTTATGAAAGGCTCTTCAAAATTGTTAACGGACTAAGAAACTATGGCCGTGAATTTACAAACGTTGAACTAAATGACAAGTTCCTGCGATCCCTAACAAAAGAATGGGATAGAAAGATCGTTGCCATTAGGGAGTTTGGAAAGCTGCCAAATATTGACCCACAGAATCTGTTCGGGAAGCTATTATCTCATGAGCTGCAGATGAATATCCGTAAAATAGAAGAAGATGGGAATCGGACCTCAAGCAAGGAAAGGACCTTGGCTCTAAAGGCCGAGAGCTCCAGGAAAATAATAACAGTGTCTCCAATAAGGGCACAAGAAACTGATGAAGAAGAAGAATCAGAAGCCGACTCCTCCTGCTCTGAAATGTCTGATGGGGAGTTCTCTCTATTCTCCCATCAGTTCAAGAAACTGCTAAGCAAAAGAAGGCATATGAAGAACAAGCCATCTTCCTCTGACTACAGACATTCTCATCGTGATGGTTATCATCACAGGAAGAGCTCAAGCAACCATGAAAGGTATAATTCTAAACCGAACAAACACATTTCTTCTGACATTGTTTGTTATTGTTGTAATAAGTCAGGGCATATGATCACTGATTGCCCTCACAAGAAGAAAGAGGGTGGAAAGAGAGAAGAAAAGAAATCCTCCTACGGGAAAAAGAAGACTGAAAGAAGCTTCGTCTCCAAGAAGTCCAAAACTCTCAGCGACAGTGACTCGGAGAAGTCAAGTGATGAAGAAGAAGCCTACTTCGGGCTTATGGCCATGACTGATGACGTAGAAGAACCTCCATATAAAGGGAAGGAAAATGCTCACACCATCTTATCTGAATCAGAGTATGCTTCAGTTGAGAAAGAGAACTATTCCTCAGATGAGGATTCAAAACTCATGACCCAATATACTGAATTGCTCAAAGGTTTTGATAAATGTCGAAAGGTCGTCAAAACCCAGGCCAAGGAGATCATGTCTCTCAAGGAAGTGGAATCCAATCTGAGGGAAGAAGTTGCTCAACTTGCATCTCACAGAGAGGAAATCCAAGTCTTGACAGACAAGATCAAAAGCTCAGATGAGCTCCATGCCCTGAGAGAGAAAACTATCAAAGAGCTGGAATAACAGCTAGCTGCTGAGAAAAAGCTAGTCGAAAAGTTCTCCCAATTGAAAACTAAACTTCCAATCATTGATAGATTCTCCGCTAAAGCAAGTGGCAGTGGATTAGGTCATGTGGCTGAATCTAGTAAATCTTCTAAGAGCATCCGAGCCAAGAAGAAAAATAAAAATGCTAAGAAAGCTACCGCCGAAGAGAAAGGGAAGGCCCATCTCGATCAAACGACATTTAAGAAAGTTATCTTTCCTACAAATGCCTATGATCTGGCAAAGCTCCTACGATCACTTGACTAGACCAATTGAGTTTGAGCCTGTCAATGACTACAAAGGGTGGACTCGTCCCCAAAATTTTGGTGCAAGTGCGTTCAAAGCACCTTATGAAGAAATAAATCTCAGAAGTTATGGTCCTTTTGTTCATGGACCTAGTGCAAAGAAGGCACCTACAGTGAAGATTGTTGCTCCTAAGCCAAAGGAGACAGTTATACCATATGTATGTTGCATACACAAGGGATCCTCATCAAAAAGTATTGCTCCTGCCAAAACTATCGTTCCGAAAGTAAAGCAGGAGAATACAAGGCAGAGATACAACAGATTTAATTGTTGGTGTTGCGGCAAGATTGGTCACTTTGCCATAGATTGCTGGTTCAATCCAATTTATTTTAAGAGAACACAAGTAAACATTGCAAGGAAGACTACTCTCAATGTTAACGTTCATCGTGGTGCTCAGCTAACAAGGGACCAAGGACCCAAATTTGTTTGGGCTCCTAAGGCAAAATAATCTGTTTTTGCAGGTGTGTCCAAATGCCAACAGAAATCCTATCTGGTATTTGGACAATGGTTGTTCTCGGCACATGACCGGGACAAGAAGCCTATTACATAACTATATTCCAGTTGAGAACGACCCAAAAGTCATTTTTGGCGGATCCGACAGAGGAATAACAAAAGGCTACGGTATGATTACTAATGGTAATATATCCTTCTCCGATGTGGCTTATGTGGAAGGATTGGAACATAATCTTATAAGCATAAGTCAACTTTGTGATAAAGGATACATAGTAGATTTTTGTAAAGATAAGTGTTTGATAAAATCGGCAGAAAATTCTGAAACGATTTTATCAGGCACTCGCTGTAGAAATATTTTCTGTTTGAATTTTCTCTGTTTATCCTCCTCTACACCAGTGTGTTTTTTAGCAAAAGATAGTGCATCTCTTGTTGACCAATGGCACAAGAGATTAGCACATATTAATTTCAAAACTATAAATAAATTATTTTCTCAAAACTTAGTGCGTGATGCGCCGAATGTTAAGTGCATTAAAGATAGACCTTGTCATGCATGTGTAAAAGGCAAGCAAACAAGAGCTAACTTTAAGAGCATTATTGGCAAAGACTCTACCAGGAGCTTACACCTGCTCCATATGGACTTGTTTGGTCCTTTGCAAATTAGAAGTTTAGGAGGTAAGTCTTACACATTGGTTATTGTAGATAATTACTCATGTTTTGCATGGGTATTCTTTCTAAAACACAAGTCAGATACCTTTGATATTTTCACTAAGTTTATGAAGCAAATCCAGAATGAATTAGATTGTTCGGTGGTCAAATCAGAAGTGACCATGGAACAGAATTTGAATCTGTGGCCATGACAGACTTATGCGAAAGCCTTGGTATCTTTCATGAGTTTTCCTCTCCTCGAACTCCACAACAAAAGGGGGTAGCTGAGAGAAGGAATAGAATACTCATTGAGGCTTACAGAACAATGTTGAGTGATTCTTCACTTCTGGAATACTTTTGGGTTGAAGCCGTCAACACTGCTTGCCACGTGCAAAATAGAGCACTCATAAATAAAAACCCTGAAAAGACTCCTTATGAACTACTAAAAGACAAGAGACCAACCATCTCTTATTTTAGAATCTTTGGCAGTAAATGCTTTGTTCTTAATAATGGGAAGCATTACAAAACCAAGTTTAGTGAAAAGAGCTTTGAAGGTATTTTCATAGGCTATAGTAGCCATAGCAGAGCTTATAAAGTTTTTAATAAGAAAACCCTGGTTGTAGAAGAATCCATTAACATTGTATTTGATGAGACGAGCATGCTACATGGCAGCTCTTCTAGTGCTTCTGTTGAAGATGCAGGTTCAAAGTTGCAAGACTTAAGCTTGGATGAGCCAGTCAAAGAGAAGGCTCAAACCTTCATCAAGATCTCTCCCCCAACCTCAATTGAAGAGGAAGATCACCAAGATGAAGAGTTAATCCAAGTGGTGGAAGACAATCTAGTAGTAGAAGAAGTTCCTAGTGGTCCAATTGATGCAAGGAATCTAGAGTTCAGACATATGAGGGATCATCCAGTTGATTAGATCATATGAGATCCTCATGAAGGCATAAGAACTAGAAGAGGTGCTACTAATGAAAATATGTATTTGAGTTTCCTCTCGTAGGTTGAACCCAAGAAGTTCCAAGAAGAAAATGAAGACCCCTATATAATTGCAATGGAAGAAAACTAAATCAATTCAAGCGGTGCAAAGTGCGGACTCTTGTTCAAAAAGCCAAAGATAAGAATATCATTGGAACAAAATGGGTCTAAAGAAACAAACTAGATGAAGAAGGAACAATAATCAAGATAAAAGCCAGACTTGTAGCTAAAGGATACAGACAGGAAGAAGGGATCGATTTCGATCAGACTTATGCTACTATATCAAGGCTCGAAGCAATCAGGCTATTCCTAGCTTATGTTGCATTCAAGGGATTCACCATATACCAAATGGACGTCAAGTCAGCCTTTCTCAACGGTAATATAAAAGAAGAAGTATACGTGGAACAACCCCTAGGTTTTGTTGATCCTGAACATCCTGATTATGTTTACTTATTACAAAAAGATTTATATGGTTTGAAACAAGCTCCTCGAGCTTGGTATGAGACGATGTCTAACTTTCTTCTTGAGAACAAATTCACAAGAGGAAAGATAGATAAGACATTATTTCTTAGGGATGTTAAAGGCAAGATTTTGCTAGTGCAAATCTATGTCGACGATATTATTTTTGGCTCTACGGACCACAACCTTTGCAAGAAGTTTTCCAAACTTATGCAAGGGAAGTTTGAAATGAGCAGTATGGGCGAGCTGAAATATTTCTTAGAACTTCAGGTGAAGCAATCTAAAGATGGAATTTTCATCTCTCAGATGAAATTCACCAATAAGTTGGTAAAGAAATTTGGAATGGAGAGTGCATCCTCTATGAAGACTCCAATGAGCTTAGCTATGTCTCTAGACAAGGATGAGAAAGGGAAATATTTCGATGAAACCAAGTACAGAAGCATAAATGGCTCTCTGCTCTACCTTACTGCTAGTATGCCCAACATAATGTTCTCTAAATGTGTATATGCTAGAAATCAGGTGAACTCTAAGGAATCTCACTATACCTTTGCAAAGAGGATTTTGAGATACCTTAAGGGTACACCAAATCTTGGCTTATGGTACCCAAGAAGTAATTATAGCGAACTAATTGGTTTTTCAGATGCAGATTTTGCAGGTAGCAAAAACGATAGGAAAAGCACTTCCGGGACTTGCCAATTCCTTGGAAGGAGGCTTATTTCTTGGAGTAGCAAGAACCGGAATTGTGTTGCAATCTCAACCGCCGAGTTAGAATACATTTCTGCACGCAATTGTTGCACACAACTTCTCTGGATAAGGAATCAACTTGATGATTATAACATGAAGTTCAAGGAAATCCCCATATTTGTGAATCCTCCAACGCTATAGCAATTGCAAATAATCCAGTCTCTCACAGCCGGACAAAGCATATTGAATTGAGATATCACTTCATCCGGGAGCATGTGGAGAATGGGGACATCAATCTAAGTTGTGTCCCTATGGATGAGCAAGTTGCGGATATTTTCACGAAGCCGCTGGATGAGACCAAGTTTTCTTTCTTCAATACAGAACTTGGAATGCTCAACATGGAGCCCTAGTCAAGTTATAATTTAAGTAAGGAAGTCCTTCAACTCTTCAAAACCCTCTAGGAAGCAAAGATCAGGTTTTTCAAGAAAAAAGTTAAGTCATATCTGAGATTTCTCGAGAAACATCTTATACATCTCGAGAAATGTTTAAACATCTCGGGAAATGGATTTATCAAGGGAATTCTAGCACTTTTCGAAAAATGAACTATATTTCTCGAGAAGCAATACTGATCTCGAGAAATGACCTTTTATATCTTGAGAAATGGGTCAATCCCTCGAGAAATATCCTTCAAGAAACTCTTCAGCAAACTTCTCGAGAACTATTTCACCGCTCGAGAAATATCTTTGATTTCTTGAGAAATACTTATACCTCTCGAGAAACATCATTTATTTTTCCAATTTATCTACTATTCATTCTCTGGAATTCGAAGAGTCGGGTACACCATTTGACACTTAAATACTTATTTCTTTACCTTTAAAACTGTCAAATCAAAAATAAAATATATATAAGATATCTCGAATGAACTTGAGCTTTCACACAACCCTTTTCCAAGAAACCCTAGCACATCTCACAACATTCTTGACCGCACATTCCTCTCGTGATTTATTTCGACAGTACAGACGATTCTTCTTCTCGATCCAATGGCGCCTATTCCAAGACCAAAGATTGGTGTCGGCTGTGAGCTCGTGCGCTCAGGTCTTAGCTCTATCTCAGATGACTTTCTTAATCTTTTCCATCTCTTAGATGCAGCTGGTATATCATTTCTTATGGAGCATCCTTGCCAAATCCTATTCAAAGAGGTAGAAGAATTCTACTTGAATGTCAAGGTACTTAAGAATGGCAATTTGTTGAAATCTACTGTGAATAACCAAAAGATAAAGATTTCTTCTAAGTCAATCTCCAAGTATCTGCAACTGCCCATAGTTGAAAGTGAAGATGACCTGGAAGATGGAGATTGGGCTAGAACTCTATCCTTCTGTGGATTGGATAAAGCTACCAAGTCAATTCGAAGAATTAAGATGAATGATGTAGGGAAATTATTGGTGGACATCATTGCTAAGGTATTTCTGTGTAAGACAGGAAGTATGTGATATGTTTCTAAGGACATTTTCTGCCTTATGACATCTATAGTCTGCAAAAAGAATTGTAATTGGGCAACAGTTCTCTTTGTCAAAATAAAAGAAAATCTTCTCACTCCAAACTATGCAAGAATTCTTTCCTTGTACTTGAATCGGGTATATCCTGAAAATTTTGACATGTCCAAGGGTGCAGTTATTCATTACCTCAAAAAATTAGATGTCTCCACTATTCAAAGATGGGACATCAGGATTCAGAAGCCAGTGGTTGCTGGTGTAAAACACCAGGGGGAGCCTAATCCTTCTGTAGCTGGTGGCAATCAGCATGTTTCTCCAGCTCCCCTCCCTGCTTCTCAGCATGCAGTTGATTCCACTCTTCTACCCCAGAACACAGTTCCAACCTCAACTGCTCCAGAAGTACCAGAAGTTTCTGCTAGAAATCCCATTCCATCCACTACAACTGCAGATTCAGTAAGTACTCCTCCAGTTCAAGATTATGAAAAAGTAGGTGTTGATACAGTCAATACTCCTCCTCCAGAAAGTGTTCATGAAGTAGTGATGGCAGATACAGTTCCTGATGCAGAAAGAGATGATCATGCAAAGAAAAGCCCAAATGTCCATATGGCAGGATCAGGGGTTGATCTTAATTTTGTTGATAGTGATGACTCAGTGCATGGGCACTCTCCTCCCCCAGTTGATATTGAGGGGGAGAAGGAGTTTGGTGGTTCTAAACAGAATGATGAACATCCAGTGTCCTCTATTGAGGAAGACAAGGCTGCTCAGTCTAAGCATGATAGTATTGGTGAGGATGTGGTTCCTTCCTCAGTTCAAAAGAAGGTGAGTTATGTTGTTCTTGAAGACATTCCTGATTGGAGGATTGCTTTTCTACCTCCTCCAGAGTATGCTAAAGACACTCTTCTAGGCAAGATAGAATTGATGTTGAATAGGCAGAGAGAAAACTTTGAAAGTTCCATAAAAGAAGTTAATACAAGGATCTCTGCTGTTGAAAAAGAAATGAGCAGAGGCCTTGCTGAAATCCAAGCAAATACTGATACACTTAAGAAAATTGTAAATCAAGGAGGCAAAGGAATAGATCACTCAATCAAAGGTATGGGAAAAGTCTTGGATAAAACAATTCAAGTAAGAAAAATTCAGGAAACAATATAATCAAAAGCATAGGCAAACACTTTTCAGATCATAGATGAAGTTGGCAAATTCAAGGAATCAGACATCCAAACTCTATCTGTAGAATTCAGAAAGGGGGATAAGATGGCAGAGATGATGAATTTTCAGTTGTCTGAGCTTCAAAGAGTATGGGCTTCTCAGCTTGAACAGTTGAATGATGGTGTTCAAAGACAGATTACATAAGTTAATGCTTACTCTTCTAATACAGCTGTGTGGCTTCATAATGAAATATTCCCAGAACTAGCAATTCATCCTCAACCTCCTCAGTTTTCTCCTAGACCTCAGTTCTCTCCAAGACATGAAGTGCAGTCTGATCATGCTTATCATGCTCCTTCAGTACACTACTCTCAGGTTTGGCCAGCAGATCAATCTGAAGTACAATCTAAAATGCCAGGATCAAGGAAACAAAGGTATGGAGAAGGTCCATCTACAAGCAATTCAATCCCAGGGAAAGGCTCAGAAGGCACTAGTAAGGCAAGTGCAGGAGAAGTTGTTGACACATGGAGTCCTGATTCCAGGATTATCATATTAGATACTATCAAGTTAGTAAATGAAGGTGGCATAAAGGTCCAAGATTATTACAGTCATGAAGAATGGCAGAAATATGAGATGAGCGTGACAAAAAGAAGAATCCATTTCAGAACCCATGGATGGGAAAATCCTGAAGCTCCAGCTCCACCTCCAAAGTATCATCCCAAGCCTTATACTTATTTCAAAAGACAGGAAAAGAAGAAGAAGAGCAGCCATTGAAGGGAATCTGAGGCCTATCAAATCCTTTGATTAGATGGATTGTGTGAACTCAATTTCATTTTAGACAATCTTAACTATGTATATAATTTTTAATTTTGATGGTCTCTGCTGCTTATCATTTTTCTTATGTGATGTGCATTTTATTCTTCTTATCTTGTTGCAATTCATCTTAGTGCATAGGGTTTTGACTTCTACAAATAGGAGGAGATTGTTGGGTATTGTATCCACAATAGCCTTGATTTGAAAGAAGTCACCCTTGAACCAAGTTGAATTGCTGGTGTATTTGATGTTGTCTTTTAGCTATGTTCTTGCAGGTTATAATTGCCAAGTGTAGACCAATGTCAGATCACAATGGGTCATTAAACACAGTCTCGTGCAATGTAATCCCTCATTATGTGGGGCATGATGTTGACTCATGTGTGATCTCTCTATTGGGATACACTTCATTTTCAAGACCCTTGAAGCTTGGGAGTTGGAAGAGTTGCTGGTGTCCAAGAGAAAGAAAGAAGGAAAAAGGTTCAAAATCTTCTAAGTGCATTTCTCGAGAAATCAAAGTCATCTCTCGAGAAATCCAGGATATTTCTCGAGAAGTCTTTTCCATTTCTTGAAAAATCTTTCTCTGTCTTCAAATCTAATGTTTCTAAAGTTTTTCTCGACAAGCCTCTTGGTCTCTCGAGAAATCATGTCTATTTCTCGAGAAGTCATCTTTGTTCTCGATAAATCTTCTTTTTTGTTCAGTGAAGTGTTTTCTAAGCTGTTTCTCGAGAAGTTAAGTGTTCTCTCGAGAAATCTAAGTTATTTCTCAAGAAGTCCTATTGTTCTCGAGAAGTTTTCTTCAAATCTTTCTGAAAGCTTTTCCAAGCCATTTCTTGAAATGTTGTAGCCATCTTTCGAGGAATTATTTCATTTTTAGAGAAATCCTTGTTGTGCCGAGAAAGAAGTTCTCTTCCTGTCCTGCTTTGAAATCTGTGTTCTGACGGTTCTGTTATTATTCTCTGACGGAGTCGGCGGCACGTGTGTCATATTTTAAGGTTAATTTTACCTTAATTCAAGGACTCTTAGCCGTTATGTTTGTCTTCTATATAAGGCTCCTATCGACTCTTATTTCATTAATGATTCTCGTGAAAACCTGATTCTAATATTCAATCGGAAATTGAGAAAGAACCGCCATCTCCTTCCATCATTGAAGATCATTCTCTCTCTTATTCAGCTGATCCTTTTGGAAGAAAAGATTCGACAGATCATTGATCATATCATCTACTGAAGTTTATTGGATCTTGTTGAATCCTAAAAGGTCAGATCTGAGATTTCATCCTCTCCTCATCTTCTTCAAGCCAAAGTTCTCCATGTATCAAGAAGACAGAAGATTACAGAATTTTAGATCTGAACTCATTTTGTTGATCTTTTATTGTATTCAATCTCTATTGTTTGTAGGAGATTTATCTCCGAGTTGTAGGAGGGTTATCTCCGAGTTTGTAAGAGCGTTGTCACCAAATTTGTAGGAGATTTGTCTCCGAGTTGTAGGAGTGTTGACTCCGAGATTATAGGATCATTCTTGATCCGAGATTTAGTGAAGTAGTCGAGGCTAGCCGTGGTGCTAGATTGGCGAGGCGGAAAGTGGAGTACCCAAGATCGGGGAACCACTATAAATTTCCTTGTGTCGTCTGTGATTGTGATTTGTTTTCTGTGTTCTCCTTTTATCAAGTTTTTATTCCGCAAAAGACGCAGTTATCACCTATTCACCCTCCTCTAGATGATTTAGGTTGGCAACTAGATACTTCAATATATCTATACATATATATCTATACATATATCTATATATATGCATATATATATAAGTGACATTGCACAGGGGGGGCCCCCGTGCCCCGCGCGACGGTACTCGTTCGCCCCCGGCGGACTTCGCCCGCCCCCGGCGCGATGCTGTCAGGCGGCCTTCGGCCGCATCCAGGCGGGCTTCACCCACCTCTACACGGGTTTCACCCATGCTCGACGCGTCTGCAGGTTGCGCTTGCAACAAATACATATGAGTACTCGAAATGAGCATAAAAAATTTTAAATCAATATTACAATATTTATTTTGCAAAAAAATATTCGTATATTGTTAAAAAAAAATTCTCTCTCTCCCTCCTCTTTCTCTCTCTTTCTCTCTCCCGCCGCCCTCTCACTTTCTCTCTCTCTCTCTCCATATCCCTCCCTCTCTCTCTCGCTCTCTCTCCCTTGCGCCATTTGTCCATCTCTCTCTCTCCCTTCCACCATTTGTCCCTCTCTCTCTCCCCCCTCTTTCTCTCTTTCTCTCTTTCTCCACCATCTCTTTCTCCTCCATGGCTTTAGGTGATCTAGAAAAAAAAATGGATGGATGATGAATTATGAAGCCATATTCGACGTCCACCATCTCTTCCATTGCTCTAAAAATCCTTAGTTTTATACTTCTTTATAGTAGTAGTAGATATATATATACATATATATATATATATATCTTTATATATATACATATATATATCTATATATACATATATATCTATATATATGTATATATATATAATATATGTATGTATATATATGTATGTAAATATATATCTATATGTATATATATATATATCTATGTATATATGTATGTATATATATATATGTAAGTATATATATATGTAAGTATATATATCTATATGTATGTATATGTATATGTATATATATGTATATGTATATGCATATATATATGTATATCGAGTGACAGGCACGGGCCTCCGGCCCTCATGCCCCGCGGGCTCCGCCCGCATAGCCCGCCCCACGACGATACTTTAAGTAAAAGATAAAGTAAAAAAATTATAATTTTAAATGTATACATATAAGTAAAATATAAAATTATACACACAATGAAAATATTAATTATATATATAATGAATAATATATAGTATAATATGTTAATATACGTAATAATTAATTATTGCATATATATGTTAATATACGTTATTATACTTATATATATTTATATAATATAATTATTATACTTATATTTATATAATTATTTTTAAAAAAATACATAAAATAGAACAATATAAGTAAAAATAATTTGAAATGTTATCATATATGACGCATTGGCTTGTTTGATTAAGATGTTTCTCTTGTTTTTGAGGTCCTGGGTTCGAATCCGGGCAGTCTCTTTTTAAAATAAAATAAAATTTTAACGCGAGTTTCCAAAACACCCTCCGGTTTGCCAGTTCCAGGTCTGCCCGCCTGGTTTCTTTAGAGTTATAGGGGAAAAATCATAATTTCACATAGGTTTGGGACACCCTGGTAGTAGGTTTAGGAGACCTACTAAAAAGTGGAGAGAGGGAGTGATTTTATCGAGCACGATCAGACGGTTGTTGAATTATGAACCCATGATCTGACGGCTTATGGAATTTTGAACTCATGATATCGGCAGACCACAATATTTCTTTATATATGATATATATATATTTGTATATCATGTTCCAACAATCTCCCCCTTTTGATAATAACAAATCAAATATAGATAAATCAAATTCATATATAAGAGAGATGTGTTTTTAGACGGATATATGACACTCAGCAATATAGAGACATTAATAATGCTTATAGATTGTTAAATTGTGCTCCCCTACTTAAGTGCCCCCCCCCCCCCCCCCCTTCTTAGTGTATACTCTCATAGACTAGATGTATGCTCATCCTTAATCTAGTGAATCCTACTCCTTTGATCATTATGATTTATCTAGAAGAGAGAAGACAAAAGTTGGGACATAACTAAGAGTGGATTAAGAGTTTCGTTTAGACATACAGTATTTCATGATCGAGCTAAGGGAGAGAGTAGCCCAGCGGAGAATGGATATGATAGGCGTGAAAGATCAACATTCCAAGTTTTTTGACTAAAGTAATTCTACCACTTGTTGTTCAAAGAATTTTCAAAAAACTACTTGCTGAAAGAGATGCAATATAGTTTGACAAGCATAAGTGAAGAAAAGATCTTTAAGAATTATCATGATAGGGCATGGTAAAAGAAATACATGATCAAATTAGAAATGCGGAAAACAAAAAAACAAAACAATTAAGAGTAGTATTTTTGTTATAGTTTGACCATTCCAACAATATGTCTACACTTTTTACATTTGAGCATTAACTTTGGAAATTTTCATAACAAATAGGCAAGCATAATTTAACATATTCAAAAAGATAAGGATTACAATGTAACGAATTCGTATTTCAAGTAAAGAAAGCATTGTAGAAATCATGCATTGCAATCTAGTTATTTTACTTAAGTGTTTAGAGAATTATGTAATTTTGCATTAGGATGCAATTCTCATGAGTAGAAGCTTTATGAAAAACAATGATGTGTGCATAAGGGGTTTTGATAAAGTATACAAGTGAAATAATCAAAACACATGACATATGTAATGAAATAGTAACAACATTATTAAGATTGTAATCTTATAATTACTTTCACACATCAATTTTAAAATAAATTTCAATGCACATTTCATGAGTACAAGTACCAAGGTGCTTCGCTCACACAATGCTCATTAAGACTTATCAGGGAGCCAAGTATTGCTTGGAGGATCACATAAGCATTTTTATAGTTTTTTATGTTTCATGATCCGGTGTACAAATAGAAGTGATGACAAAAAATTTGTGTTTGCACAAGACACTTTACAATTCTTTCCAAGATGCTCAACCTCACAATGCTCATTAAGACTTATCAGGAGGGTGTGTAGTGCTTGGTGAAGTTATCTTTGGCATTTTATTTCATATTTTTATAATTTTGGGTCAAAAGGTCTCCGAATTCACTTATTTTTGCAAACAATAATTATATTGAAATAACACTTCTATGTGTGCAAGAAATTTAATGTTTGAAAGATAGTGTAGGTAAGTTAGACATATAACTTAATATGTTAAAACTATTACACTACACAATCATGCAAGACTAAGATTATAAGCACATGTAGATTACCAAAATAGTGAGTGAATAAATCATTGATTAGCATAAAACATTACTCATACTTAGAGGCATGCTAGACAATCATACACAATTTTTATACACTATTTCTTTGCACATAATCAGATTAAGGCCAAGGCATGAAGATAAAATAATGTTTGGGAAATTTGAAATTAAAATTAGACATTGAAGACAATATTTAAGTGTATGCCTAATCAATTTTGACCATTTATAGCAAAATAACTAAGATGTTTGCTCTTGTGAAGTCTTATAGTCAAACCATAATTTTGTAAGTATTCAAAACAAAACAAATGATAAAAGCATATTTTTGAGCATTTTGGAGGTTTGAAATTTTTTTTTGTATTTTGGAATAAAAACTAACAAATAACAGAATAATTTCAAAACTGAGAAAAGAAACTGAGAAAATGCATTAGAAAAATACTTGAAATAAGTTAAAAAACATAATTTCAATTTGGTCAAAATAGCTAACGCTTGGCGTTAACTACTCAACGCCCAAACAGGACACTATTTTTTAAGATTTTTGAAAAAAAAATCTTTGGAATATAGAGTATGTATATAGACCTTCTTAGTGTAGAAATTTCAAAGAATTTAGAGATGATTAGAAAGCTATTTAAGCATGTTTTATTTGTTCAAAAAATGGTTTTTATATCTTTTTGGGTTTTCAAATACTTGTGTTTTACAAGATCATTAAAGGTCAAAATGGTAAAATATACAAAACACAAGAGAAGCATGTTCAATCAACCCAAGACTGCATGAATAATATAATCATAAAGAGTGCATGCAAAATATGATATAGGTATGTCCTAGAATATAATACACTAACCATATGCCTACACACTAGCCCCGTACTAAGTGACGGATGGGCATGAGGAGCTGCATACATGCTGCAGGTTGGGGTGTTAATCCCATATGCACACACTAGAGAACACTCAACCTAGCATTCTTCCCCCCCCCCCCCCCCAAGTGCCTCGCAAGGCCCCACTGGAACCCTCCCCGGTTAAGGACAATACATGACTTAGAGGTTAGGTCATCTAATGCATACAATCCTATGCCCTTGTTATTGTGAGACACATAATGTGGGTGAATGATCATGGGCATCCTAAGCATTTTATCCTATGGAATCAATTTATAAACTATGGCGTTTATGAGAGATTGATTTCTAATTATAGTTAATTTTGAAAACACATAGTTATTATGAATTTTTACTTTCAATTTTTCTATTTTAAAATAATTCAATATAGCAATATGAGATAACTAGCATGAATAAAATTTATTAGATGATAATGCTAGAATGATGAGTTTGCGAGCAATGTTACGCCATAAGATTAATAGAGTTAATGTTGCATGTATTTAAAAATAGTATTTCAATTTTTAAACCTAGAATAAAGTGATGATTCTATTTGATTTGCTCTTATTAGTATAAAGATGATTCTAAGGTTTACATATAGTGAGATACATGCACACACAAAACATATTTCATTCATATTATAGAGGGAGCGCCCTTAGAGGGGGGTGAATAAGGGTTCTAGAAAACTTTAAGTTTGTATAGAAAACCTTTGATATTTTATTTGAATAAGAGTGAATCAAAAACAAAGAGTAGTAAATCAATTTTATTAAATAGAAAAAGACATGATTATCATTAACAAAATTTGGTTATAAAATTTGATTTCTATTATGCTAGAAATCAAAGGCAAAATATGAAATACTCTTTTTGTTTTCTATAACGACTCTTCTCACTAGGAACCGGTTTGCTTTAGCCGATCTCTCCCCAGATACGACCTCAAGCCGCTCTAGCCCTTCTATCCCCAGAAAGGCCTCGAGCGCCCCCTAGATCTACACCATAGACCTGTTGGAGCCTATGTTCAGCATCTCTTGGTTTGAGAATAACAAATACCGTGTTGTATTTGATCTAGTATTTTGTGTGTTTATAGTGTGCAGGTTGTACAGGAACTATAGCAACACATCCCTATGAATAGTTTGCGCCCAGCATTATCAACCGCTGAGAAGAAATCCGTTGAGAAGGCAGAAAGAAGGCTGAGATAACGCCAGGCGTTAGTACTTAACGCCAGTGCTAGCCGTTCGACGAACTTTGCTCTCCGTTCGACGAAATTCCGCCTGAAGAAACTGCGTTCGACGAACAGGACCTGCGTTCGACGAACTGGACCGGCGTTCGATGAACTGGACCTGCGTTCGACGAACTAGACCTGCGTTCGATGAACTGGACCTGTGTTTGACGAACTGGACCTGCGTTCGACGAACTGGACCTGTGTTCGACGAACTGAGAAGGGTGATCGACGAATTTGAATGAGAACGACTCAACGCCAGCGTTGATTCTTAACGCCCCGCGTTGAATCCACAAATTGCCATGATCTGGACGGTTGCGGTTTTTCCGTTCGACGAAGGGTGCGTTCGATGAAGGCGCGTTCGACGAAATTTGTTTTCATTCGATGAAATTTTGTTCAGCCACGCTCCTGAGTTTATGCATGATCTCAGCAACTGCCTCACTAACGCCGTGCGTTAGCCATAATGCACGTGTTAGCTTTCGAGGCTACTTAATGTACAGCCCCTCTCATTCTAAATTGATAAGAGATGATTCCAGAATTCTGATACTTGGAGAGAGGTTGGTGCACAGCAATTAAGAGATCTCCCTTGGGCTAACATGAAGATCTAAAGAATATTTTGAAGGAGAAAGTCTACAACGCATATTCCATACGAAGGACGATCATTTCAAGAACGCCAACATCTACATCGACTTCGTCTTCACCTTCAGAATTTCTTGGGGAGTTTCTCTTAACTTATCTTGTAATCTTTTATTTTTTTCCTTTTGTAATTTGTGTGGAGAAATCGTTCGGTGAGAACGTCTGATTCCAGGAAGGATTCCGTGGGTAAATTCGCCTTGTGTTGGCGACTAGGTCCTTGTGAGGATTAGGGGGTAATTCGCCGCCTAGTGCATGGCGACTAGGTCGAGGGTAGATCTAGGGGGTGGCTAGAGGCCTTATTTGGGGATAGATAGGCTATAGCCAACCGGTCCTTGGGAAAAGGACCGGTGAAACAACAAAAAGTGTTTTTACAAATTTTCGCCTTGATTTCTAGCGTTATAGAAATTAAACATTTGTGTATTCAATTTATTATGAAATAAAATCATGTCCTTTAATGTTCTATTCAATTGATTTTATTTCCTCTTCAAGAATATTTTAATTTCTATTTTCATCAAAGTATTAAAACTAACATTTGTATAATTATCTTTGAAATACAATAATTATTTTCATTATCTCTGAGTTTCTGGAATTGTATTTCATTTAAGATTTCATAAGTAAAATCACGGTGGCAATCTTTTTGTTCTGAGGAATATTCTCTAGAGAGCTAACGCTCAGCGTTAAGACTTAACGCCAGGCGTTAGCAACAGTTAACAAAAAGTTTGTTTCAATTATTTAAAAAGGAATCTTCAATATAATCTTATCTGGAATATTAAAATATATTTTTCTATAAAATATTCTGAAACTTCAGTCTCAAACTCTGATAAATTTAATTAAGATCTAAATTCCATAAAACCCTTATTCATTCCCCCTCTAAGGGCGCCGTAAGATCCAACATGTGGTATCAGAGCTAGGTTTTTCCAATACGGCTTCACAACCGGGAATAATGGCGCTTCATGATCTCGCATCTTCTAGAGGGGATAATTTTTATGAAAATAAAAAATCATTATGTCCACCATTATTTATGGGTGAAAATTATAATGGGTGGAGAATACTTATGGAAAAATTTCTTAAATCCTTGGATATTGAAGTTTGGAATATTACAATTAAAATGCCCACAAATATTTTAAATAAAAATGAAATATTTTTAAATGTCAAATCAATGAATAGTCTATATTGTGCGTTAGATCAAAATATTTTCAAACTTATTTATACACTTCCTAATGCTTATGAAGTTTGGAAATTTCTTGAGAATTCTTATAGTCTTCCTTCCATAGTTGATGAATATGAGCAATTCCTTATGGATCCAAGAGAAGAAGACAACGTCACAATATTGGACTCAAATGATGGCAACACATCAACTATGGAAGAGGAATGCGAAGAAAATGTCAAAGGAACCTTTGGTTCAAATCTTGCCTCATCCCATAGCAAGGTAAGAAAATCAAAACATTCTCTTTTTGTATCAAATTCTACTTCTACATTTCGTATGCTTGAAATTGCTAAACATAAAATTTTAAAGTTGAGAAATGCCAATTCCAAACTACGTTTAGAAAATAAATCTTTAAAAGCAAACGCTAAAGTAGAATCTCATATTGATGTGTCAAATTCTCTATCATGCTCTTTAATTGAAAATGTTAAACCTTGTTTTGATTATAATTATTTTAAAGAAGAACTCAAGGTTTTAGAAAAAGGACTTTTAATTTGAAAAGAGCATAATGAAAAATTGATAAAAGAAAATGATAATTTAAAGGATAAACTAGAATCATTAAAAATGTTTATTCAACATTTTTCATATAATAAAAAATCTCTTATTTCTAGTTTATCAAATCTTCAAAAGCCTAAAAGCTTAACTTCATATTATAAGAGTATGTCTATAAGAAAGAGTGGAAATGAAAATCATCTAAATAAGAACAAATCGTTTAAAACATATTGTAACCCACTCTTTCAACATTCAATTCTAAAGAAAGACAATCACTCTTATAAACTTTTATGGAATCCATATAATAAAATTCATTATGATTATCAACATCAATGTATTTTGAAAAATAATTTGAATAAACATAAATCCCAAATGAATTATTTTTCAAACAACTATCATTCCAAAAAGATGTCAAATAATCATAATATGAATTTAAAAGAAAAACAACCAAAGTATGAATGGAGGCCCAAAATTAAAAACAAAACACCTTCTCCACTTGTAAAGGCCCATTCATCACTATCTCTCTAAAAGCCAACACGATGTATTTGGGTAACCAAAGGAACCATCATACTTGGTCCCCTTTGAATACCTAAATCTCTCATTCACTAGGAATCATTGTATTGCATGAAGTAGAAATAAATTAAAAATGAAATATCATTACTCTACTTCATTATATGTCTAATTGCTTTTTCTTTTATTTATTTTTTATTTTTGAGCCAACACGCTAAGGTCACTTAGATATATTATTAAGCCTAATGTTTATCAAATCAAAATTGAATTAAACTAAATATAAAGTCATAAAATTTTCAAGTGATCCATCTTTCCTTTTTTTCTATGTTTTATCCTTTTTAAATCCATTGCCTATAAATGTCTTATATTATCATTATAAATTGAATGCTAAATTTGCTAAATGATATTATCAAGACTAATGGAATTAATTTCAAAATTGGATTTAAATGGACTTTTAGGGGTCTTAGGCTAAAATGTTAAATACGCAACTAATTGCATATTTGCATATTTTCTTTGTTGCATATGATAGCCCCTATAATGAAAAATCATAATTGAAAAATTACAAAAATGATGAATATGATTTCACACACTCCATCTTGATCTATTAATATCCTATGCTAACATTCACTATAATCATATATTATAATTCATGATCCATCAAGACCTATCTTAAATCAACTAATTCTATCAACCTTAGGAATTATGAAATATATGATTGCAATTGGTATTATAGTTTCATATCTTATTTTGTGTGTGTGATGTGCATCTTTATTGCTTGTATGTATCTCATTATCTTTAGACCTATGAATTAACTTGATATCAATAAGATGAAATCAAATAGAATTGTCACTTCATTCTAGGTCTATGAAAATTTAAAACTCTATGTTTGAATACATGCAATTCAATTATATATTTGTCCAATTTTACTTAACTTTGCACCTTGTTGTCGTAATTCATCACACTAGCATTATCACTTACCATGGGAAGAAATCAATGTCCATGCTAGTTATATCTTGCAATGCTAAAGTAAATTATATCATTAAAATCTGAAAATCATATTTTTCTTTTTAGTTATTTGCATGAATAAAACTTTTCTAAATGGATTTAAAATCAACAATCTTCGATAAAATGTAAATCCAAAACTAATCATGCAATTATACCATAGTTTATATATTTAAGGCTTACACGCTTAGTATGTCCATAATCATTACACCTATGACTTGTGTATCACAATAGCGAGGGCGTAGGATTGTGTGCATTAGAGACCTAACCTCTAAGTCATGTCTTGTCCTTAACCGGGGAGGGTTCCAGTGGGGCCTTGAGAGGCACTGGGGGGAAAGAGTGCTAGGTTGAGCGTCGTCTTTTGTATGCATATGGGATTAACACCCCAACCTACGGCATGCGTGCAGCTCCTCATGCTCATCCGTCACTTAGTACGGGGCTAGAGTGTAGTCATGTTGTTGAGGTATCTTGATCTTAAATATACTTATATTATATTCATTGCATGAATATTATCTCACTCCTTATTCTAAAATCATGCATATTTGTTTTTGTTCTAACATTGCATCTTGTGTTTGCATATTTTATTACTTTGAGCTTTAATGATTTTACCAAACACGAGTACTTGAAAAATCACTAAAAACATGCTAAAAGAGCCTTCAAATCTAATCAATATACTCTGAAATTTTATCTGAAGGAAGGCCTCTTTATAATACAAATGAATTTTGAAAAACATTTTTCAAAAATTCAAGAAATGCAGTTCTGTTTTGGCGTTAAGAAGTTAACGCCTGGCGTTAGCTCCTTTGCTCCAAAATATATTTTTTTGTTTTTGAATTATTTTTGGTATTATTTTAATATTTTGTGTGTGTTTTATTTCTCTGTTTGTAAAAAGTTTTCTATCTTTTTATTTCCTTTAAAACAAAATTTTATTTTAAAAAAATTTATTACATGTATTTTCTTATGCATTATTTCTCTGGCATAGAATATCATTTACTGAAAGGGCTATTAAAGACTTCTATGTTTTCCAGAGAATATATATAAAACAAACAATTTCAAAGAACAAAAATATGTTTTTCTTTATGTGTGTTTATTATTTTGTGCATATATAAAAAATTCAAAAAAAGTATAAAAACTGATTGTTATTCATTGATATTGTCAAGGATGATTAATTATATCAATTAAAGATTAAATACAATGTTTAATTTAACTTTCAAGTTTCTTAAAAGACATTGTTTTGTATTTATCATGCCTTGAATATTATCTTGTTATGTGCAATGAAATTGATTGTAGATAAACATGTGTAGAAACGATTAGCATGCCTCTAATTATGAGTAATGTATTATGTTTGATAATGATTCATTCACTCACTTATTTTTGATAACCTACATGTGTTTACAATCTTATTCTTACATGATTGTGTAGTGTAATAACATAAATAATTAAAATGCTTAAATAGATTACCTACACAACATTGAATTGGTTATTACAATTCTTTGTCTTTCATGCACTTATTCATTAGAGAAATGTGGTTTAAAATGCTATGTTTGCAAAACAAGTGAATTCAGAGTCCTTAGTCACTAAACTAAAAAGCAAATAATAAATGACAAGGAAAACTCCACCAAGCACTACTCACCCTCCTGATAAGTCTTAATGAGCATGGTGAGGTTGAGCGCCTTGGCTAAGAATTATAAAGTGTCTTGTAGCAAACAATTTATACACCACTTCTCTTAGTACACCGGATCATAAAAAATTGAAAATAAAGCTAAAAGTATAAACGTGATCCCCCAAGCACTACTTTGCACCCTGATAAGTTTTAATAAGCATTGTGTGTGCAGAGCACATTGGTAGTTGTACTAATTATTCATGTGCATTAAAATAGTGTGGAAGTAATATTATTTGTGTATTTTAATGTTGTGTTATTTCATTATATATGTCATGTGTTTTTGATTGATTCACTTGTATACTTTATCAAAACACTACTTTGTACACATCATTATCTTTCATAAAACTTCTACTCATGAGAATTGGATCCTAATGCTCATCTACTCAAATCTCTACAAACTTAAGTAAATGCACTAGATAACAAAGCATGATCGCTACAATGTTATGTTTACTTGAAATGCAAATTTTATTACATTGTAGTTTGTGTATCTTTTCTTGATATTATGAAATCATGCTTGCAATATTATCTTAATGGAATAGCATCTCTTCAATCTTTAACTCAAACATCAACTTTTCAAATTTAAAACTCATTATCCTTTATATGATTTTATCTTCTAAAAATGATGTTTATGTTTAAGAGTGCTTATTATATTGCTAAGTTTACCACTTATACTCATTCATGTCTATTATTTTTAACACCATGGTTTCAACAAGTGGTATCTTAAAATAAGAATGCTTACTTTATCATTTTTGTTATGTTGCTTACTACTTTATGTTACACATGCTTAGTTTTTCTCAACAAGTAGTATTTAACAAACTTTTGATTGCATCTTATTTTTCTTCTCGACATAAAATATATTACTCCTTATTATACATACTCACTCCTAAACCCTCTTTTGATTCTACCAAAAGGGGAGATTACATTGCATAAATCTAATATTTAGGGGGAGTGCATTATAATAATATTAAACAAAAAAAAGTATATTTGTAGGGGGAGTAATCATATAGGAGGTGCATACACTATCATATGCTCGATCATGAAAATTCTTTAATAAGTGGTTCCTTATCTATCTTAAAAGATACACACTCATCCCTACCCACTTTTGTTAATAACAAAGGGGGAGAAGAAATTGAGAAATCTAGTAAAATAGATATTTAGGGGGAGTAAATAATAAGAGAACACTTATGTAGGGGGAGGACTTCATAAAGAAAAAGTACGCATTATCACTATCAATTCTATCACGCTCTTAACCTGTTATTCATGCATATATTATTACCTCACTTATTTATAAACACAAATGGTTTTAAGTTCACTAATTTCTCATACAGGTATTTGTTATTATCAAAAGGGGGAGATTGTTGGAGCCTATGTTCCACATCTCTTGGTTTGAGAATAACAAATACCGTGTTGTATTTGATCTAGTATTTTGTGTGTTTATAGTGTGCAGGTTGTACAGGAACTATACCTACACATCCCTATGAATAATTTGCGCCCAGCGTTATCAACCGCTGAGAAGAAATCCATTAAGAAGGCAGAAAGAAGGTTGAGATAACACCATGCGTTAGTACTTAACGTCGGCGCTAGCCGTTCGACGAACTTTGCTCTCCGTTCGACGAAATTCCGCCTGAAGAAACTGCGTTCGACGAACAGGACCTGCATTCGATGAACTGGACCTGCGTTCGACGAACTGGACCTGCGTTCGATGAACTGGACCTGCGTTCGACGAACTGGACCTGCGTTCGACAAACTGGACCTGCGTTCGACGAACTGGACCTGCGTTCGACGAACTGGACCTGCGTTTGACGAACTGGACCTGCATTCGACAAACTGAGAAGGGCGATCGACGAATTTGAAGGAGAACGACTCAACGCCAGCGTTGATTCTTAACGTCTGCGTTGAATCCACAAACTGCCACGATCTGGACGGTTGCGGTTTTTTCGTTCGGCGAAGGGTGCGTTCGACGAAGGCGCGTTCGACGAAATTTGTTTTCGTTCGGCGAAATTTTGTTCAGCCACGCTCCCGAGTTTATGCATGATCTCACCAACTGCCTCACTAACGCCGCGCGTTAGCCTTAACGTACGCGTTAGCTTCCGAGGCTACTTAATGTACAGCCCCTCTCATTCCAAATTGACAAGAGATGATTCCAGAATTCTGATACTTGGAGAGAGGTTGGTGCACAGCAATTAAGAGATATCCCTTGGGTTAACATGAAGATCTAAAGAAGATTTTGAAAGAGAAAGTCTACAACGCATATTCCATACGAAGGACGATCGTTTCAAGAACGCCAACATCTACATCGACTTCGTCTTCACCTTCAAAATTTCTTGGGGAGTATCTATTTACTTATCTTGTAATCTTTTATTTCTCCTTTTGTAATTTTTGTGGAGAAATCGTTCGGTGAGAACGTTGGATTCCAGGAAGGATTCCGTGGGTAAATTCGCCTTGTGTTGGTGACTAGGTCCTTGTGAGGCTTAGGGGGTAATTCGCCGCCTTGTGCATGGCGACTAGGTCAAGAGTAGATCTAGGGGGTGGCTAGAGGCCTTATCTGGGGATAGATAGGCTATTGCCAATCGGTCCTTGGGAGAAAGACCGGTGAAACAACAAAAAGTGTTTTTACATATTTTCGCATTGATTTCTAGCATTATAGAAATTAAACATTTGTGTATTCAATTTATTATGAAATAAAATCATATCCTTTAATGTTCTATTCAATTGATTTTATTTCCTCTTCAAGAATGTTTTAATTTCTATTTTCATCAAAGTATTAAAACTAATATTTGTATAATTATCTTTGAAATACAATAATTATTTTCATTATCTGTGAGTTTCTGGAATTGTATTTCATTTAAGATTTCATAAGTAAAATCACTGTGGCAATCTTTTTGTTCTGAGGAATATTCTCTGGAGAGCTAACGCTCAGCGTTAAGACTTAACATCAGGCGTTAGCAACAGTTAACAAAAAGTTTATTTCAATTATTTAAAAAGGAATCTTCAATATAATCTTATCTGGAATATTAAAATATATTTTTCTATAAAATATTCTGAAACTTCAGTCTCAAACTCTGATAAATTTAATTAAGATCTAAATTCCATAAAACCCTTATTCACCCCCCCCCCCCCCCCCCCCCCATCTAAGGGCGCCGTAAGGTCCAACACGTGGTATCAGAGCTAGGTTTTTCTAATACGGCTTCACAACCGGGAATAATGGCGCTTCATGATCTCGCATCTTCTAGAGGGGATAATTTTTATGAAAATAACAAATCATTATGTCCACCATTATTTATGGGTGAAAATTATAATGGGTGGAGAATACTTATGGAAAAATTTCTTAAATCCTTGGATATTGAAGTTTGGAATATTACAATTAAAATGCCCCCAAATATTTTAAATAAAAATGAAATGTTTTTAAATGTCAAATCAATGAATAGTCTATATTGTGCGTTAGATCAAAATATTTTCAAACTTATTTATACACTTCCTAATGCTTATGAAGTTTGGAAATTTCTTGAGAATTCTTATAGTCTTCCTTCCACAGATGATGAATATGAGCAATTCCAAATTTCTTAAATCCTAGGTGCAGTGTTGCTAGGACAACTTTATGTGATGCTCGCAACACCCTAATTTCTACTCGCGGTGGGCTAGCCCATACCCCTCCCTTGCCTTTGCCTATAAATAGGGGGTGGGTAGGTATTAATTATGTTATCAGTGACCTTCCAGTTCTTCTCGCGAGTAACCTCGATTCTCCTTTTTCTCGCCTTTGATACTCGATCTTCTTCTCTTCTCTCACTTATCTGCGATGACTGATGAGGTTGTTGTTTGGCGTGCCAGTCATGCGAGGAACTTTGTTGCGGTGACGTTCAAGAAGTCCACCACCACTCAGAAGGACTTAGATTATTTTAAAGGGAAATTCCTCCCAGAGGGATACTCGTCCCGACTTACTCGCCAGAGTGAGCGACTAAACAGCTTCATGGAGGGCGAGATCATCTTCCCGATCTGCCACTTTGAAGTGGGCCTGCGACTACCATTGTGGTCAGATCTTCGCTAGATTCTCCGCTACTTTGCGATAGTCTCCGCTCAGGTCAACCCGAACGTTATGGTGATGATCGTCGGGTTCCTCTGCTTCTTGCGAGGAGAGAAGATCGTCTTCGATATTTTTGTCTTCAGGAGAATCTTCTCCTTCATGGCTACCAGTGAGGGCGTCATCTTCTTGTGCATCCATGTCTGCACGCTAGTCAGCACGACGAACATGAATCATCGTTGGAGCGAGCTGATAGTTGTCGATCCCAACAGCCATGGGATCATGTCTTCGCTACCCCATTTCTGGAGGGACCTAGGGAGAAGCTCCTCAATGCCTTCCGAGGTCATCACTTTGACGTTGTATTTTGGCGACAATGGGTGAACGATCTTCCATGGGTCTTCTGGGGTGAATGTAATCTTTGTTTGAGCGAGTATCAACTACACTCGCGTCTCTATTATTGGTTGGCGACTAACCATTGCCTTCTTTATTCTGCAGCTACTCGCATTCTACCTCTCGTGCCTCTCCTTATGGCAAACGAGGCCACTCCCTCAGGAGGGCGTGGGGGTTCCATCGCGCGAGGATGAGGGGATGCCGCCATCCCCCATCGATTTGTCGGAGATCCTCGAGGACCCAGTCGATGTCAGCGTGAAGGTGGGCTCATCGCGAAAAAGGAAGGACAAGCTCGGGGAGTCGACGAGGAAGAAGAAGGAGATGCGAGCAGTAAGCTCAGCGAGAAGGCGGACCCCGCGGAGGCGGGCGAGCCCAACCGTCACCCCAATTTTGGGGAGGGTGAGCGTGGTGAGGATGCCTATGGTCGCCCGTTGGTAACTTGGGCAGAGTGCGTGCACGAGGGGACTCTGAGCACCAATCTTCCTACCTAGTCAGAAGATTGGGAGGATAGAGGTGAGGCGCTGATGCGTGTCGGCAAGTGCACCGGTCGCTGTCAAGTAATAATTATGGAGAATAGAATCCCCGGATGTCGGTCTCTTGAGGAATGCAGGATGGGTGAACGAATCGCGCAGTGACTATTGTTACACAAACATTTAACAAACACAAAGAGGGGGCTTTTGGTTGGTTTTCCTAATCTTAGCAACGACAAAAGAGATGCGGGTCGAAAACACCGCTTCGCGAAGTGAGGTGGATGCAACGGCCGCGATGCCGTGCTTCGTGAGGCGGATGGAATGTACTCAAGTGCGAGAGGGTGAGGGTCGCAAACACCTCTTCACAACCGTCGTTAGCTCTTGCTAACACGGAACAAACACCTTGCGTGCACGTGCGAGTGAGTGAGTGGAAAAGGAGTGAATCACAACCGAACCATGAAGAACAACAAAGAAACATTCATTTCAACAAACAACATTACAATACTCAAGTTTACACGGCTCAACGAGTACAATGGAGGAAAGAGGAAAGAAATAACCGATGGTGAAGACTAGCGGCCGTTCACGGCCGGAATGGTAGGTTGTCGGGCTACCTCCGGACTCGGGCGGACAATGCTTCCGGCGTAGAGAGCTGTCACGATCTCCCTACGTAGCTCCGTCGTCTTCGACTTCAGGTTTCTTCTTCTTCTCACCGGGCGGAGTGAGAGAATGGTTGCTTGGAGGCTTGCGGACGATGGAGAACACTCACGGACAATGGAGGAAGTCTTGGAATGGATGGAGGAGGCTTCCCCTTGCGTAGGAGATGAAGTGGAGGCGTCCCAAGGTGGTGGTCGGCGGCGCACGGAACAGGAGCTCCGCTCCCGCAAGTGATTGATGCCCTAAAATCGCAACAGGCGTTTAAATAGGCGCTGGATTAAATACTGCGCACGGTCATTGGCGCACGACCAGTGGTCGTGTGCACTGGAATTCTGCGATCGTGCGCACTGCCTGGGTGGAACCTGCAAGATACGAAATTTATAAAATAAAATGTTCGCACGACCAGTGGCGCACGACCGGTGGTCGTGCGCACTAGCGTTGATGGTCGTGCGCAATACAGCAAACAGAACTCAGAATTTTAATGATAAGTGCGCACGAGCAGTGGCGCACGACCGGTGGTCGTGCGCACTGGCGTTGGTGGTCGTGCGCACTGCACCAAACAGAACTCGTGAAAAAGGGTTAAGTGCACACGATCAGTGGCGCACGACTAGTGGTCGTGCGCAATAGAACCGGCGATCGTGCGCAGTGTTCCTGTACAGAATTGCACCGGGAACACTTGCACGACTCCTATTCCCGCACAACCACAGATCTAGCCACTGAAAGTGGCACTTAACAGCACATGAATACTACTAATGACAATAAGCACGAAAATCACACCAAAGTGGGCCTAGATGTGCACCTAGCGTGGATTATCAAATATAAACTATAACAAGGCTAAAGTGCGGAGAATTGACTAAATAACGGCCCGGATGAGTCCATAAATGTGTATATGATCAGGACTCATCACACCCCCAGACTTAACTGTTTGCGCGTCCCGAGCAAACGAATCCGGCGGAGCGTGAAAACGATAATTAACATAGAGAATTACACAAAGGAGTACGGTGCGAAGTAACATACGCATGCAAGTAGAGAATTTAGTAGAAGGAGATTCTAACTATGCTAACTAATTTACAAGAGTATTAAAGCGTAATTAAAGATTTAGATGTACTCAGTTGGTGAGTTATGAAGAATTTGACGATCATGCCCGGTATGAAAGTGACGAGACACTGAGGCGGGTGTTGCAAAAGATCGGGGCTTAGGAATAACTCCGCTAAAATCCATCAACGTCGTGAACCATACGCTTGCCCGGTCACACTCTCTCCACGGCGCTAGCACTCTCGCAAGTCAAATCAGTAGGGCTTTTAGGATTAAAACGGGGCTTAGGTTACGGTATGATATTTCAAAGTTAAACACGATGGCTACGCAACCCAAGTGAGCTAACGGAACGCTGCACCACACAAGACCAACAAACTATGCTCGTGTGACACACCCCCATACTTATCATGAAAACCAGGTGTGCACACGGCCTACTTCACAAATGCCAACAGATTTTCTATTTAGCTCGGAAGGATTTCTTTCAAAATACTCTTTTTTTCCTTTTTTTAACATATTTTACTTCTTTTATATATCCTCCGGTTGGTTCAAAATCAGCAAATAGACTTTATTTTCCTTTCATGACACAATGATTCCACACACCACACAAGTTGAGACTTATAAGCGCAGTCAAAAACAATTTGGTTGCGGGTGTAGGATAGGCTTCAGGCTTTGGTGGATGAAGAGGAGCTGAACAAAGGATTGGTAGGCACAAATTTGGCTTGCAACGGCAAATGAAATGGACATGGAAGAACAAAGCTCAAACTAGCCAAAGGGTGGCCTACCTCATGCTTGACTCAACGAGTAGCTCTCACCCACGCTTCGAGAGTCGCTTGGGGCAAGTTCTTAGCCCACGAGAAAGGTACACCTTCCTCCCGACTCGAGCAACACACAACTAGTAATCGCACACACACAACACCGGGTTATCATCAATTCCATACAAATTCACCACTTGAGTATATTAAATCTAAATTTACGCAGAAATACTAAACATAAATTAGATGCATAAAGAAAATCTAGTTCTACTCAAATTCTACCATAGCATGCAAAGTGACTAGAACACTACATGAGTCAACATCGCACTCCAAATAATAATTCCTACGTTAACAACCTATTTCACTTTCCAACCAGGATAGTTTAAACGGAACAACAAAAAAAGATAAGCGCGCACTCAAGTGGGTGAAATGGTGTGTGAAAAATGAAAAACAATGATAATGATAGGATAAATAAGAATCAACATTCTAGTATGCGGTGCAACTCGTGCACAGTGGATAACAACAACCGCTCCCCCAGACTTAAGCTAAACAATATATCTAGAAATTTGAAGCTAAAAGAGGGGAGGAAGTGTTACCCAATGCTCAGAATTGAGCATACCAGACGATTGGCGTTTGTGATCCAGAACAGTCCGCAGCATCCGCACCATCGAACACAAAACCTGCAAACACAAACTCAAAACAACAAAAACAAATGCAAAAGCTAAACTAAAAGAAGTTAGATAAAAAACTACAAAATCAGGAAATCTGGGCTGTCTCCCAGTAGCGCTTTCATTTAACGTCCTTAAGCTGGACCAAATACCTGTATTAGCAGTGTTTATAAAGTGCAGGAATTAAAAGAAATACTCAGAAACAGTTCGCCACATCAACTAAAACACAAATCAGCTGAAAGCGCTCTTATGGTGCGCGTCTCCCGTAGCATGTAGGCGGGAGGTGAAGGCTTTAGGGCCAGCACTGGTATTACCCAATGCTCCCCTAACCTCCGCCACCTTGCCACGGAGAGCGGCAGCACGAGCGTCGCGCAGAAGTTTTTCCTTTTTAAGTTTGGCGACAGTCGGTGACTGCCACCGTTGAGAGTTCTCAGATTTCTCCACTTTAGCGGTGGGTGGCGTCACTTCCGGCATCGCGGTGACCACCGGATCGGCCCAGGAGATGGAGCGCTTAGATAGTTTATTACAAGATTCACCACAAGAAGATAAATAATCAGCATCCCTAACTAAATCCAAGTCAACGTTTCCCGAACTGCAGTCTTCCTCCTTCTCGGAGTCGAACTCTTTCCGGAAGTCAACCTCTTCTTCCTCATCCGATTGGAGCTCCTCCTTTCCTCCTTCACTTGTTTCTTGATCATGTATCTTTCCTGCACAGCTTAGAAATTCATCAGAAATAACGAGAGGGGGAGGAGTGGATGTGTCAGCTGTAGCTTAGAGGCGAGTGGGCTGCGGCGCCTTGTTAGGTAGGAGAACACACCCCGTAGCGAAGTCAAGGGTGGCGCCGCTCTCTTTCAAGAACGGCACGCCCAAGATAGGAATGGATTGATTTTCCTGGGGGCCCAACACCTGAAAGTCCGCGACCACAGTCGTCCCCTCAACTATTACCTCCACATTTCTCACTTCCCCCTCAGATTAGATAATAGTGTCGTTAGCGAGTATAAGCGATTTCCTTTCCTCCGTGTTCATCTCAAGTTGTAATTTCGCAACATCTTGCAGTGCAATGACGTTGCGGGAGGAACCGGAATCGCATAAAGCTTTTGTTTCAACCTTATTGATGGAACAAGAGATTACCAACTCACTTGGATCAGTCTCACCCACATCGCCTAGACTCTTCCCTTGATCTATTGGGTTCTTTTCAGTGTTGCTAGGAAGGGTCCCCTGCGACCGCTCGGTTAGCACTTGGGCCAATTGGCCCAACTGCGTTTCCAAGTTACGCATGGATGCGGTTTGATTCACCATATTAGAGTTGGCCGCTTGCATGAACTTCTCCATCATTTCCTCCAAATTACTCTTTTTTTGGGTTGGGGGACCTTGATTATAATCCGGGTGTGGTGGCCTCGGTTGGCTCCCGGAGGCGTAAGCATCGTTTTGATGCTGCCCCGGTGCCCATCGTTGGCCAGGCGTGTTTGGGTTCCACGAGAAGTTCGGGTGACTTCTCGCTCCCGGATTATAGGCGTTATTAAAAGGCGCCCCCTTGGATTGATTTCCTACATAATTAACAGATTCATTAAGAGTTAGGTGCGCGAAATCACCTGCCACGTTGTTCCCCGAACATTCATAAGCGTGGTGGCCTCCGCCTCCACATCCCTCGCAGGTAATGATAGCAGCAGGCGCGGATGGAGAGGGGAGCGAGTCGACCATGAAGAGACCTTGGCCGCTTCTCGGAGCATTTCTCCCTGCAGTCCAGAATGTACTGTGGGAGGCAGTGTCGCGCAGAATCCGAAGGGCTTCTTCAGGAGTGTGGTTCATCAAGGTACCACCCGCCGCAGCATCGATCATTGCCCTATAGTTGGGCTCGATCGCAAAGTAGAACGTTTCGACCACATTCCATGGTTGGAGCTCATGGCCAGGACAACGGCGAAGGAGATCATTGAGGCGCTCCCATGCTTCAGCAAGGGTCTCTTGGTCCAGTTGACGAAATGTGGTGATCTCCCGCCGCAAGCTCACGATCTTATCCACCGGATGGAATTTAGCAAGGAACTTGGATGCAAGGGCATCCCAAGTCGCAGCAGTCCCGGGTGGAATGGAATGGAGCCACACCTTCGCTTTTTCGCGGAGTGAGAAGGGAAACAGTCTGAGCTTGACTGTGTCGTCAGCAATCCCTGCGTAGCGGAAGGTTCCGCAAATATCAGAAAATTCTTCCAGATGCAGATGCGGGTCTTCGCTGGCCAGCCCGGAGAATCGAGCGTTGTTCCGGATGATGTTCAAGATTGCTGGCTTAATCTCGAACTGATTATTCATAATATTTGGCCCGAACCCCGGATACACACTCCCAGCAGTTGGAGTGGTGTAGTCCCTCATCGTGCGGGGTCGAGGCCTAGCCGCCTCCTGCTCATTCCCAGGCTGATGTTCCCCCACGCCGGGCATTCTCGGATCAACATCATTTGGGTCTACCTGATCACCCATGGCCACTTGCGCGGCAGCAGCGCGCCTTCGTGCGCGAGCGGTCCGTTCAATCTCAGGATCGAGGGGTACGAGTTCACCTGCGACCTGTCTCTGCATGCACTATCACAAACAAGAAAAATCAAAAACAACTGCTCGTATGACGACAATCACAACACGGGACGTTACACGCCTGCACTCCCCGGCAACGGCGCCAAAAACTTGATGCGTGTCGGCAAGTGCACCGGTCGCTGTCAAGTAATAATTGTGGAGAATAGAATCCCCGGATGTCGGTCTCTTGAGGAATGCAGGATGGGTGAACGAATCGCGCAGTGACTATTGTTACACAAACATTTAACAAACACAAAGAGGGGGGCTTTTGGTTGGTTTTCCTAATCTTAGCAACGACAAAAGAGATGCGGGTCGAAAACACCGCTTCGCGAAGTGAGGTGGATGCAACGGCCGCGATGCCGTGCTTCGTGAGGCGGATGGAATGTACTCAAGTGCGAGAGGGTGAGGGTCGCAAACACCTCTTCACAACCGTCGTTAGCTCTTGCTAACACGGAACAAACACCTTGCGTGCGCGTGCGAGTGAGTGAGTGGAAAAGGAGTGAATCACAACCGAACCATGAAGAACAACAAAGAAACATTCATTTCAACAAACAACATTATAATACTCAAGTTTACACGGCTCAACGAGTACAATGGAGGAAAGAGGAAAGAAATAACCGATGGTGAAGACTAGTGGCCGTTCACGGCCGGAATGGTAGGTTGTCGGGCTACCTCCGGACTCGGGCGGACAATGCTTCCGGCGTAGAGAGCTGTCACGATCTCCCTACGTAGCTCCGTCGTCTTTGACTTCAGGTTTCTTCTTCTTCTCACCGGGCGGAGTGAGAGAATGGTTGCTTGGAGGCTTGCGGACGATGGAGAACACTCACGGACAATGGAGGAAGTCTTGGAATGGATGGAGGAGGCTTCCCCTTGCGTAGGAGATGAAGTGGAGGCGTCCCAAGGTGGTGGTCGGCGGCGCACGGAACAGGAGCTCCGCTCCCGCAAGTGATTGATGCCCTAAAATCGCAACAGGCGTTTAAATAGGCGCTGGATTAAATACTGCGCACGGTCATTGGCGCACGACCAGTGGTCGTGCGCACTGGAATTCTGCGATCGTGCGCACTGCCTGGGTGGAACCTGCAAGATACAAAATTTATAAAATAAAATGTTCGCACGACCAGTGGCGCACGACCGGTGGTCGTGCGCACTAGCGTTGATGGTCGTGCGCAATACAGCAAACAGAACTCAGAATTTTAATGATAAGTGCGCACGAGCAGTGGCGCACGACCGGTGGTCGTGCGCACTGGCGTTGGTGGTCGTGCGCACTGCACCAAACAGAACTCGTGAAAAAGGGTTAAGTGCACACGATCAGTGGCGCACGACCAGTGGTCGTGCGCAATAGAACCGGCGATCGTGCGCAGTGTTCCTGTGCAGAATTGCACCGGGAACACTTGCACGACTCCTATTCTCGCACAACCACAGATCTAGCCACTGAAAGTCGCACTTAACAGCACATGAATACTACTAATGACAATAAGCACGAAAATCACACCAAAGTGGGCCTAGATGTGCACCTAGCGTGGATTATCAAATATAAACTATAACAAGGCTAAAGTGCGGAGAATTGACTAAATAACGGCCCGGATGAGTCCATAAATGTGTAAATGATCAGGACTCATCAGGCGCTCGATGTCACATTCTCCCTCTATGGCCGCGCAGACGCCGAGTCACTCCAGACGGTGAGGAGCTTACTCTCCTATGAGGAGCGAGTAAGGGTACTAAGCAGGAAGCTCCTCGCCTTCGATCCCAAAATTGCCAAATGCAAGGCCTACGAGGTACTCGCGCCTTCCTTTGAAGTACATGTCTCATGTTGTTGCTCTCCTTTTTCCGATCATCATGCTAACATTTTATTTTTCATGCTCGCAGGAGGCTGAGGTGGAGGCCGCGAAGAAGATGTCGCAGCTAGAGAAGGAGTTAGAGGACACCTGAGCAGCCCTAGAGGCCGCTCAAGTAAGGATCACCGAGCTGGAGCCCTGTCGAGCAACAACCTGCAATGGTGGGTCCTTCCCGGGTGGGAAAGCAGATATGGATCCATGGCGACGAGATGTCGAGTATTCGCCCCAATATCGCGCGAGCAACCGGGAATGTCATCCTGAGTCGGTTGAAAGCTAATGGCTACTTAATGCTTGAGGCGATGAATCTGATGGTGATGGACATCATCCCTGCCCTGCTCGCGGAGGAGTCCACTTTCCCTACTCGTGCTCCCGCTCCTCGGATAAGCAATGACGAGGATGAGGACTCTGAAGATGACGTGGACGAGGACGGCGATGAAGAGGAGATCATCAACGTCGATGACGAGGATGAAGATGCCGACGATGATGAAGGAGGCGATGATGACGCCTAATCGGCAGGGCCCCCTTTTGGATCACCCTTGTACAACCCCGATATTCGCCGAGTACTCCCAAGGATCCGGAGGAGGCAGTTTGGTAGCCTCGAACCACGCAGAAAGAGCGGCAGGGGCGAAGAGGGGGAGGGGGTCTCGCCCCCCCTCTCGCCCAGGAGGTCGGGGCGGAGAGGGGGAGGGGGTCTCGCCCCCCCTCTCGCCCAGGAGGTCGGGGCGGAGAGGGGGAGGGGGTCTCGCCCCCCCTCTCGCCCAGGAGGTCGGGGCGGAGAGGGGGAGGGGGTCTCGCCCCCCCTCTCGCCCAGGAGGTCGGGGCGGAGAGGGGGAGGGGGTCTCGCCCCCCCCTCTCGCCCAGGAGGTCGGGGCGGAGAGGGGGAGGGGGTCTCGCCCCCCCTCTCGCCCAGGAGGTCGGGGCGGAGAGGGGGAGGGGGTCTCGCCCTCCCTCTCGCCCAGGAAGTAGGGGCGGAGAGGGGGAGGGGGTCTCGCCCCCCTCTCGCCCAGGAAGTAGGGGCGGAGAGGGGGGAGGGGGGTCTCGCCCCTCCCTCTCTCGCCCAGTAGGTAGGAGCAGAGAGGGGGAGGGGCGGTTCGCCCCCACTCTCGCCCAGGGGAGGCCCCCCTCGTCCAGTTTACTATTCGCAGTCCAGTCTGGCTATTCGCAGTCCAGTGGTCTGCATTTAGCATTTCAGAATAGCGGGATTCAGCTATCTGCAGCCCAATTCAGGGGCATTTTGGTAATCTGGCTGACCAGTTTTTGGCTATTTGCAGCCCAACTTCAAAAATCCTATAAATAGGACCAAGGGGGCACCGTTTGGAGAGATCTCTCATCCTAGGCTAGCTCTCTCCTTCTCCCTCTCCCTCCCCAAGTCTCTTTAGGGGGTGAGGAGAGGCTCCAGTGGTGCCCAAGCTTAGTAGTGGCTTGGGAGGGGAAGTTCCAAGGGGACTTCCGGGTACGTGGCGGGACCTCCCCGCTAAGCCCTTGGTCCAGTTCTTAGTTCCGACACCTTCAACCTAGAGCTCTCCCTTGGGGGAAGTAAGGGTTGGTCGCCCCTCAGCCTCGTTGAGGGCCCCGAACTCCACAGAGACCGAGTAGTCGGTTTCAACATTTATGGTGCGGTGAGCGTGGAGTGTGACCGATTCAAGAAACCCTCAAGATGAGCTCCATGGATGGAGGTGGAGGAAGTTCCGACCCAGGTCACTCGCAGCCCCCGGTGGCTGGGATGATGTTGGAGATGTTTGAAAATTTCAGGCAGGAGGTCCTGCAGACCTTGCAGGTAGCTTTCGCCTCGGGAGGCGAAGGCAGGAGAGGAAGTGGTTCGGAGGTCTCTCCCCGACAGGAGGGTGAGATCCCTCTCGACCAACCAGCCAGAGAGGAGGTGCCAGGAGTTGGCGGGTGGGGAGGTCATCGACCCCCACTCGCCGAGACCCAAGTTGGCGGGTGGGGAGGTCCTCGACCCCCACTCGCCGAGACCCAAGTTGGCGGGTGGGGAGGTCCTCGACCCCCACTCGTCGAGACCCAAGTTGGCGGGTGGGGAGGTCATCGACCCCCACTCGCCGAGACCCAAGTTGGCGGGTGGGGAGGTCCTCGACCCCCACTCGCCGAGACCCAAGTTGGCGGGTGGGGAGGTCATCGACCCCCACTCGCCGAGACCCAAGTTGGCGGGTGGGGAGGTCCTCGACCCCCACTCGCCGAGACCCAAGTTGGCGGATGGGGAGGTCATCGACCCCCACTCGCCGAGACCCAAGTTGGCGGATGGGGAGGTCATCGACCCCCACTCGCCGAGACCCAAGTTGGCGGGTGGGGAGGTCATCGACCCCCACTCGCCGAGACCCAAGTGGGCGAGTGGGTAGGTCCTCGACCCCCACTCGCCGAGGCACAAGGGGGCGAGCAGGGAGGCGCCATGCCCCCACTCGCCCAGCCCCAAAAGGGGGCGAGCGTGAGAAGTCCTTTTTGTGAGCAGATCCTCTCAGCCCCGGTTCCGGAGGGGTTCAAGGGGGCGAAGATGTCTCACTACTTCGGCAAGGATGACCCCGTCCTGCACCTGCAGTGGTTTGAGGACATGGTCTCCATCATGCCCATGTCGGCCGCTTTCAAATGTCGACTCTTCGCGACAACTCTGAAGGAAAAGGCTAGAGAGTGGTTCCACCAGCTCCCTGCGGGATCCATCTATGCCTTCGAAGACTTGCGTCGAGGTTTCTTGCTACGCTTCGCGACGTCAAGGAAGAGGAAGAAAGATGCCGAAGCACTTTTCAAGGTCAAGCAAGAGCCAGAGGAGTCGCTGGCTCAATATCTGGAACGGTTCAGGGAAGAGGTTCTCCTCGTCCAAGAAGTGCCAGGGTACACCCTCAAGCTCGCCTTCATGGTGGGGCTGCGGGAGGGCTTCTTCAAAATGGACCTCAAGAGAAGAGCTCCGGAGTCCTTTGAGGAGTTGATGGAAAGGGCGGCCGAGGAAGTTGAAAGTGAGGAGGCCAACCCGGAGTTCACAAGAAGGCTGGCCAAGTTGAGTGAGCCAGAGGCAAGGCAGCAGGGGGGGAGAGTAAAGGCCCCCAAGAGGAAGTTCGACCAGGAGGAGGACAACTTCCAGGAGGAAGAGACTGACCTCCCAGGGTGGAGGCAGGAGTCGAAGGCGCCCTCTCCACCACCCCAGCAAACCATGACAATCGGTTGGGGAAGAAGGAGGAGAGCCAGGAAAGCAGAAAGAAGAGGAAAAAGAAGGGATGCAGCTAAGTTACCCTACTGTGACTTCCACGAGGAGGAGGGTCACACGACATCCACCTGCCCTGAGTCCTTGGAGTTAAGGGAGGCGAGGTGTCCAAGGCAGCAACATCAACAACCAGAGGAGGTCGAGGAAGATCAGACTTGGGAGTAGGAGACCAAGATGGTTTCCATGCTTAGTTTTTTCTTTCTATCCCTAAGTCCATGTAAGATGATGTTTTGTTCCTGTGCGTAGTTCTCTCACATGTATTAGGAGGATTAATACAATGAAAATGTTTCAAAAATACTTAGCCTCGATGCTGGCCCGCTGACCAGGCTCCCACCTAGCTGGCAGGGCCGGGAACCGCTCGATGGCAGGATGTTTCAAAAGTACTTAGCCTCGATGCTGGCCCGCTGACCAGGCTCCCACCTAGCTGGCAGGGCCGGGAACCGCTCGATGGCAGGATGTTTCAAAAGTACTTAGCCTCGATGCTGGCCCGCTGACCAGGCTCCCACCTAGCTGGCAGGGCCGGGAACCGCTCGATGGCAGGATGTTTCAAAAGTACTTAGCCTCGATGCTGGCCCGCTGACCAGGCTCCCACCTAGCTGGCAGGGCCGGGAACCGCTCGATGGCAGGATGTTTCAAAAGTACTTAGCCTCGATGCTGGCCCGCTGACCAGGCTCCCACCTAGCTGGCAGGGCCGGGAACCGCTCGATGGCAGGATGTTTCAAAAGTACTTAGCCTCGATGCTGGCCCGCTGACCAGGCTCCCACCTAGCTGGCAGGGCCGGGAACCGCTCGATGGCAGGATGTTTCAAAAGTACTTAGCCTCGATGCTGGCCCGCTGACCAGGCTCCCACCTAGCTGGCAGGGCCGGGAACCGCTCGATGGCAGGATGTTTCAAAAGTACTTAGCCTCGATGCTGGCCCGCTGACCAGGCTCCCACCTAGCTGGCAGGGCCGGGAACCGCTCGATGGCAGGATGTTTCAAAAGTACTTAGCCTCGATGCTGGCCCGCTGACCAGGCTCCCACCTAGCTGGCAGGGCCGGGAACCGCTCGATGACAGGATGTTTCAAAAGTACTTAGCCTCGATGCTGGCCCGCTGACCAGGCTCCCACCTAGCTGGCAGGGCCGGGAACCGCTCGATGGCAGGATGTTTCAAAAGTACTTTGCCTCGATGCTGGCCCGCTGACCAGGCTCCCACCTAGCTGGCAGGGCCGGGAACCACTCGATGGCAGGATGTTTCAAAAGTACTTAGCCTCGATGCTGGCCCGCTGACCAGGCTCCCACCTAGCTGGCAGGGCCGGGAACCGCTCGATGGCAGGATGTTTCAAAAGTACTTAGCCTCGATGCTGGCCCGCTGACCAGGCTCCCACCTAGCTGGCAGGGCCGGGAACCGCTCGATGGCAGGATGTTTTTTGAAGTATTGTTCCCCTTGGATGGTTCCGCTGACCGGGCTCTCACTAGACGGCAGGCCAGGTTGACCTCCTAGGTTGGATAAGAGATGTTCCCCTTGGATGGTTCCGCTGACCGGGCTCTCACTAGACGGCAGGCCAGGTTGACCTCCTAGGTTGGATAAGAGATGTTCCCCTTGGATGGTTCCGCTGACCGGGCTCTCACTAGACGGCAGGCCAGGTTGACCTCCTATGGAGGATAAGAGATGTCCTCCCCAATCCAGGCTCTCACTAGCTGGGTGACTCTCACTAGTAGAGCTCGCTCCTAGGAGTGTGTCGACCCGATGTCGACCACTAGTGGAGCTCGCTCCCGGAGACGCTCAGTCCCGAGCAGACTCCCTAGCCGGGCTCTCATTAGCCGGCAAGGTTGGAGGACCTCTTCGGAGAGGCTACATGTATTTTCCGAGATATCACCGATAATCGGGTTCCCAGCGACACTCGTCGAATATGCAGGGTTGGACATTTCTTTCCGAGCGTGAGCCACGCTCGAAAAGAGCGGGGATTGTGTACAACCCCGATATTCGCCGAGTACTCCCAAGGATCCGGAGGAGGCAGTTTGGTAGCCTCGAACCACGCAGAAAGAGCGGCAGGGGCGAAGAGGGGGAGGGGGTCTCGCCCCCCCTCTCGCCCAGGAGGTCGGGGCGGAGAGGGGGAGGGGGTCTCGCCCCCCCTCTCGCCCAGGAGGTCGGGGCGGAGAGGGGGAGGGGGTCTCGCCCCCCCCTCTCGCCCAGGAGGTCGGGGCGGAGAGGGGGAGGGGGTCTCGCCCCCCCTCTCGCCCAGGAGGTCGGGGCGGAGAGGGGGAGGGGGTCTCGCCCCCCCTCTCGCCCAGGAGGTCGGGGCGGAGAGGGGGAGGGGGTCTCGCCCCCCCTCTCGCCCAGGAGGTCGGGGCGGAGAGGGGGAGGGGGTCTCGCCCTCCCTCTCGCCCAGGAGGTCGGGGCGGAGAGGGGGAGGGGGTCTCGCCCCCCCTCTCGCCCAGGAGGTCGGGGCGGAGAGGGGGAGGGGGTCTCGCCCTCCCTCTCGCCCAGGAAGTAGGGGCGGAGAGGGGGAGGGGGTCTCGCCCCCCTCTCGCCCAGGAAGTAGGGGCGGAGAGGGGGGAGGGGGGTCTCGCCCCTCCCTCTCTCGCCCAGTAGGTAGGAGCAGAGAGGGGGAGGGGCGGTTCGCCCCCACTCTCGCCCAGGGGAGGCCCCCCTCGTCCAGTTTACTATTCGCAGTCCAGTCTGGCTATTCGCAGTCCAGTGGTCTGCATTTAGCATTTCAGAATAGCGGGATTCAGCTATCTGCAGCCCAATTCAGGGGCATTTTGGTAATCTGGCTGACCAGTTTTTGGCTATTTGCAGCCCAACTTCAAAAATCCTATAAATAGGACCAAGGGGGCACCGTTTGGAGAGATCTCTCATCCTAGGCTAGCTCTCTCCTTCTCCCTCTCCCTCCCCAAGTCTCTTTAGGGGGTGAGGAGAGGCTCCAGTGGTGCCCAAGCTTAGTAGTGGCTTGGGAGGGGAAGTTCCAAGGGGACTTCCGGGTACGTGGCGGGACCTCCCCGCTAAGCCCTTGGTCCAGTTCTTAGTTCCGACACCTTCAACCTAGAGCTCTCCCTTGGGGGAAGTAAGGGTTGGTCGCCCCTCAGCCTCGTTGAGGGCCCCGAACTCCACAGAGACCGAGTAGTCGGTTTCAACAACCCTATCAGATTTTGTAAAGTTTTTGTGGATGTAATACTCATGTACACATATATGAAAAGATATTCTTTTGTCAGCTTGTTCTTCTTATACTCGCCTGTGTTGTAGAAATCAGTAGTCTCTTAGGCTCGAATGTGATGAGTGCTCGCTACGCTCATAAGCTCGAAGTGAGGTTGAGTGATCGCTATCACAGTAGGTGCGACCTTGAAAGGTACTTACCATAATCGCCAAGCTCACCATGCTCGCACAGATATTCTTGCACGCACCAACTCGCACTGCAAATACTCGCCTTTTTCCAAGGAAGATGTTAGTTATGGGTACTCAGGGGGTCCCTCAAGAAGCATACTCTCGAGGCTTCTACTCCACCCGATGAGAATATTTTTAGAGTTCACAATCAGAATCATAATAATAAGGGTAAGTTGGGGATGGCAGTCGGGGGGTCCAAGGGGACGCACAATCCTGAGGCCTTCACCCCACTTGGATGTTGGATGCGGACGAGTAGGGAATGACGGTCGGGGAGGTCCAAGGGGACACACCATCTCGAGGCCTTCATCCTACTGTAATGCTGAATGCTGACAAGTAGGGAATGATAGTCGGGGAAGTCCAAGAGGACACACCGTCTCGAGGCCTTCATCCTACCGCGATGCTGGATGCTGACAAGTAGGGAATGACAGTCAGGGAGGTCCAATGGGGCACACCGTCCCGAGGCCTCCATCCTACTACGATGTTGGATACTGGCAAGTAGGGAATGACAATCGGGGAGGTCCAAGGGACACACCATCCCGAGGCCTCCATCCTACAGCGATACTGGATGCTAACAAGTAGGGAATGACAGTCGCTGAGGTCTAAGGGGACACACTGTCCCGAGGCATCCATCCTACAGCGATGCTGGATGCTGACAAGTAGGGAATGACAGTTAGGGAGGTCTAAGGGGACACACCGTCCCGAGGCCTCCATCCTATTGCGTTGCTAAATGTTGACAAGTAGGGAATGACAGCCATGGAGGTCCAAGTGGACACACCATCCTAAGGCCTCCATCCAACTTCGATGTTGGATGCTGATGAGAAGATCTTACTTCTGTTACTCAGCAATCAGAGGGGATTAATCATACCGACTCAATGATTGGAAGAAGCGATAGTAAGACAAGGCTCTATCATGATCTTTTTTGTTTTTTGAGGTTTAAACGACGCCTTTAGGCAAGGGTCCCTCGGTTAGTTAAGCTGATCATCTCTTCGTCGAGTTGGGAGGTCGGATTCCAGACTTTTTTCTTATAATCTCTCCAGTCGGATGAGAAATGCGATCGGGGGGTCACTTCGGCCAACATGCAAGGGGGAGCTGATCTCGATCGTCGGTGCAGAGACTTGGTCTTAGGAGAACTCGCTGACTTGACGCACTATCCCATCACCCGTACTGGGTTTTTACGAGAGTTAAGTCAGAGGCCTATTTCTCAACCTATCGTGGAGATCGATTTCACTTACCCCTTTTTCTTTTTTGAAAAACACTTTGTTGAAAGAGAAAAATGACTCACGTTGTCCCATGCCTCAGGGAGGGCGGGGAATTTATTTATACAAAAGGAAATACAATGAGGGAGGACATACACACTCATGTTAGGGGTAGAACCTTTTCAGGTCAGCACCGCTCCAGGTATTCCCAAGTAGCTCCCCATCGTGATTTTGCAGACGATATCCGCCAGCCATTAATAACTCGTGGTTGATGAAAGGCCCTTCCCAATTCAGGTTAAGCTTTCCGACAACGGCTGCTCTTCCTGTTGCGTCAACTTTCTTCAGAACGAGATCGCCTGCTTGGAATTGCTTGATGCATACGTGCTTGTAAAAGTATTTCGACATTCGTCTTTTGATCTCTCCCTGTTGAGCTGAGGTTAGATCTCGGAGTTCTTCGATGTAGTCGAGAGATAGCCTCTGGGCCTCTTCATTTTCTAGCCATCATTCCTCATCTCTGTCCTCGGATGCAACCATTCTAGGACTCCTCACCTCGTACTCCACTGGGATTAGAGCTTCTGACCCGTGAGATAACTTGAAAAGAGTTTCTCCTGTGGTCGAATTAGGAGTGGTCCTTAGGGACCATAGGACTGAAGGAAGTTGTTCTGCCCAGCTCCCTTTTAAATTCTCGACCTTTTTCTTCAGGAGGTTGATGATTAGTTTGGTGGCGGCTTCCGCTTGCCCGTTGCTCCGAGGATGGTGCACTGAGGCAAAAAGAAGATCGATTTTCAGCAGCTTGTAGAAGTCCTCTAGCTCCAAGCTGGCGAACTATGGGTCGTTGTCGGTGATGATAACGAAAGGAATCTCAAATCTGCAGGCGATTTCTCCTCATATGAAGTTCTTCGCGACTTGGGAAGTGGTCTTGGCCAGAGCCTTGGCCTCGATCCACTTGGAGAAGTAGTCGATCATGACTAGAACGAACATCCTCTGGCCGCTAGCTTGGGGAAAGGGGTCTATCAGATTCATTCCCCAGATGGCAAATGGCCATGGGGCTGTGATCGAACGAAGTCGTTGGGCTGGCTACAACTGGAGAGGGGCGAAGAGTTGACACTTCTGACACTTTTTTGAGAAAGCTTCGGCATCCTTCTGGATGGTTGGCCAGAAGTAACTCTGTCTCAAAATTCTTTGCTCCAGAGTGCGAGTTCCTGAATGACTCATGCATTCTCCGGAATGGATCTCTCCCAACACTCGAGGTACTTTGGTTTCTGAGACGCTTCTGGCCAGAGGGCCCGAGATGGTCTTACGGTATAGATCCCTGTTATGCAGTAAGTAATAGGTCGCTTTATACCTGAACTTCCTTTGATCTTCGCCGTCCGCTGGGAGTTGACCGGTGGCGAGGAATGTTGCGAATGGATCTATCCAGGAAGGGCGTTGCTCGATCTCCATCATCTCTCCTTACTCAATGGATGGCCGAAACAGCTCGTTTATCGTTCCCCCGGCTCTCGGACCATACTTGGCCAAATGACCTGCCACCAAATTTTCCTCTCTTGGTACGTGCTCGATAAAGAACGACTGGAAGCCTCCAATCAGCCCTTTCACTTTGATCAGGTATCTCTGCAGGATGGCGTCGCGCACCTCAAACTCTCCTCAAATTTGCGAAGTGGACACATTGAATCTGTGAAAGCCTGAATTTCTCGGATTCCCAACTCCTTGGCGAGACGCAAGCCTGCCACTATGGCCTCGTACTCTGCTTGATTGTTCATGACAGAGAAGAGGATCTCGACCGCTTGCTTAATCCTAGTTCCCTGTGGGTTGACTAGCACGATTCTTACTCCCACAGAACTTTTACCCAAAGCTCCATCCACGAACATCTTCCAGGAAACCAGAATCGAGGGGACCTCACTTTTGTCTGTCTCCCCTGAGAGGTTGGCCAGGAAGTTCGTCACTGCCTGCGCTTTTATCGCCACTCGGGGCGAGAAGGAAATGTTAAACTCACTGAGTTCTACCGACAATTTCGCCAACTTTCCCAAGTGCTCCACTCCTTCGAGGATACTCCGGAGGGGATGATCGGTGATGACCCGGATGAAGTGGGCATGAAAATAAAGTCGGAGCTTCTGCGCTGACACCACCAAGGCGAAAGCTAGCTTTTAGTGGATGGGATACCGCATCTACGCCTTCTTTAGCACGAAACTTACATAGTAGATGGGTAGCTGCTTCTTCCCTTCCTCTCTGACAAACACAGAACTCACCACCTATGCCCCTACTCCTAGGTATATGAATAGGACTTCGCCTTCCCTCGAGCTTTGAAGTAGAGGTGTCTGGGTTAGCTGCTGCTTCAGCTTTTCGAAGGCATTCTCGCACTCTTCGGTCTGCTCGAATTATTGATTGTTTTGGAGTGTTTTGAAGAATGGAGAGCATTTCTCTCCTGCCTTTGAAAAGAAGCGACTAAGGTCGACCAGCCTTCCAGTCAGCATTTGGACTTCCTTGATGCTCTTCAATGATGTCATCTCGACGATGGCTTTGACCTTATCAGGGTTAGGCTTCACTACTTCAGGGGTGAGGAGATCGATGTCCCAAGAACTTCCCTCTCCCTGCCCCAAACACACATTTTGTGGGATTGAGCCTCATTTTGAACCATCAGAGAGTTGTGAAAGTCTTCTCTAGATCGGTGACATGCTCCTGAGCGCTCTTGCTTTTGACCAAGAGATCGTCCGCATACACCTCCAGGTTTCTCCCCTTTTGCTCCTTGAAAACTTGATCCAACATCCGTTGGTATGTAACCCCCGCATTCTTCAACCCAAAAGACATCATCTTGTAGTTGTAGCATCCATCGTTAGTGATGAATGAGACATCGCGACAATCGGGAGGATGCATCCGGATCTGGTGGTATCCTGAAAAAGCATCAAGGAAGCTCATCATAGAATAATCGGTGGTTAAATCAACCAGTGCATCGATTTGAGGCAGGGGATAACAATCCTTCGGGCATGATGTATTCAACGATGAAAAATCAACACACATCCTCCAGCCTCCAGTGGCTTTCTTTACCATTACAACATTTGAGACTCATCATGGATAGTGGATCTCAGAAACAAAACTTGCATCCAGCAGTTTCTTCACTTCTTCTCTAATGGGCTCGGCCAACACGATGGCCCTCGCCCTCTTCTTTTTGTCGGATGGGCTTGACCGCGGGGTATAGATTGAGGCGATGGCAGGAAACCTCCGTGTAAATCCTGGGCATTTCGGCGGCACTCCAGGTGAAGATGTCTGTATTCTCTTGCAGGTATGTCGCCATCATTATCTTTTCATCGGTCTTCAGAGATCCTCCGATCTTCATCATCCCTGGCTCTCCGGCCTGGGAGAGTACTTTTATCTCTTCCACCTCCTCGGCTGCTTCTAACCTTGCTGTGCTCTTCAGCACTCTCTCCATCTCCTCAGCATCCTCCATACAGCTGATGGTGTTAACCGCGCTGAGATTGCACTCACGGGCAGCACTCGGATCGCTTCAGATCCTCACATGAACATCTTCTTGACAGTACTTCAAGCACTAATGGTAGGAGGATGGGACGGCTTTGAAGAAGTTGATTAGAGGACTCTCAAATATTGTCTTGTAGCAGCTCAGGGCGTCGACGATGATGAATCGACACTTGAGCGAGGTCCCACCGAGCGTTACCAGCAGATCCACTCCTCCTTCAACCTCTTTCTTCTCTCCTGAGAAGCCAAAGAGGGGACCATCTGAGGCCATTACTCTTCCTGCATCAACTCTCAACCCATCGAACGTCTTTTTGAAAATAACATTCACGGATCTCCCATTATCCACTAATATTCAATCGATAGTGTAGTCATATACAGCTGTCTGGATCACGAGGGCATCATGGAAGGGATTCAAATTCCCTAGCATGTCCTCCTCTAAGAAAGTGATCTCCTCCAACGGAGGAGGTGACTGCGAGGTTGAGGCGATGCTCTTGCGGTAGATTTGATGGAGACTTCACTTGCGGGAAGCTCCCCCCCCCCCCCCCCCCCCCACTGTGGATCACCCTCACTGCTCCTCCTCCTCCTTGGGCCACTTCTCCTCGACCTCCTTGGTCGATCCGATCTTCGTTCCTCCTTCGAGCGATGGCTTGTATTGTCTCTTACTCGACATGAGCTTCCTGCGTTCGCTGATCTCCTCCTTCTCCGGCAGCTAGTCTTCTTTTGGCTTCCCAGAAGCCTGGGCAAGCCATCATCCCATGCCCTTCTACTTGATGCAGCTCAGAGTAGAGATGAATCTCCTCCACCTGCGGCCTTCTTCGCTGGTTCCTTCGGGCCAGCCTGTTACCCCGCTGGGCAATGGCCATCGCTTCTTCTCTCCTCCTTTCCTGACGCCTCTCTGGCTGGTTGAAATTTCTTCTTTCTGGGGAGAATCTCCTCCCCGGACCTTGGTGAAGGGGTCTGCCAGCCGGCCTCCACGGGGGCCTATTAACTGGGACCTGGTACCTCTTTTCTTCTTCCCGACATTCTAGAGCCACCAAGGGACTCCTAACGTCATGCCTCCTCAACACTTCTCTCCTGGGCTCCTCCTTCCTTCGCTCTTCTTGCTTCCTCCCGTCTTGCCTTTGGGGCTCCTTCTTCCCCCGAATGGGAATCTTATCCTCCTCTTCCTCCCTATTCAGCTTGGTGAGCTTGATCAGGAAGCCGCGATTCGAGGCTTCCCCTTGAATGAACTTATTGGCCCGTTCAATAAGCTCTTCGTAAGACATGGGGGATCTCTGCTGATCTCCAGCTTAAAAAGGCTCTCAGGGCTAGCTACAAGGTGAAGTCATCCACCTCCTGGATGTCCAGAACTTCTTCTTGAAAGTGGTCGATGTAGTTTCCTAACATCTCATACGCCCCTTGTACTAGATAAAAGAGGGTCGTCGCCTCCTTCTTCCTCTTCTTCGTCGTGGCAAATCGCATCGTCACTCCCAGATGTAGGTCTTCAAAGCAGTAGATGGAACCTGCCGCAAGCTGATGGAACTAATCTCTGGCATTTCCCCAGAATGTGATGGAGAAGAGCCTGCACTTGAAGGCATATGACATGGTTTGGATGGAGACAACGTCTTCAAACCACTGGAGGTGGCGGACAGGATCATCCCTCCCAGAATAATAACTCATGACAAGCTCCCTAAACCCTTCCAGAATGGGTGCAGAGAGGATCTCTTCACAGAATATGCTCCTCCCACCTTGCTAGTGATGATCCTCGGCCTGGAAAGAAACCACGTCATACTCTCCATATGGGCGAGGATCATGGTACCTCGCCGGATTCTCTACATCGTGGAACTGAATTCCCTGTGAGCTTGGCTGTTAGAACTGCGGCCTCCTCGGTCACTCTGGTTCTTCCTCCACATGCTCCTTCCCGGCTCGCTAAGAGGGACCACCATCTTCTGACAGAGTCATGCGATGAGGCGAAGTCATCGTGCACTTTGTGCGAGGAAGCAAGACTGCTCGCAAGCTTCCCTCCATTCATCGTGTGAATTCCTCGAAATACACCTTCGTCACAAACTCGCTTCCTTCTGCTGAGTTGTCGGCAGCTCCTTCATGATCGCCAATTTCCACCATCTCGCTTTCTTGCTGGCATTTCCTCCTCTGACTACGATCCATGCTTATCGCACCAAAGTGTTGAAGCTAGGAAAATCTTGACCCCAAATATTTGGATCAATGTATTCAAAGGTCACTCGTCAAGCGATCCGGCTCGACGGCTTGACCGGAAATGATGAAGGGACTAAGAAAGCAACAATAGGACCTCAGGTGCTGCGGCAGGGAGGTCCCACCACATACCTAGAAGCTCAGAAGAGACTTCCCCTCCACTACCAAAGATGGTCGAACAGGGTACAAGGAAGGCACCGACGTGGCGAGTATCAAGAGTGGCGGTCAAGGATGACGGGTCCAAGAGTTCAAAAGTAAGGTTCCGAAGGCTCGGCCAAAGTTGTCAATCCAAGTACCCCTGGGGTCCTATTTATAGGAAAACCAAAGGGGAGGGGGTCTTATTTATAGCTCAGCGCAACTCGGCGACTATGCGACATTTGAGGGGAACTCGTCTGGCTTCAGCGAGCATCTCCTATGGTCGCCCACATTGGCGAGTATGAGGGGCTGCTCGCATATGCTCTCTTATACTCGCTTAGGCCTTCTCCGGTTCCTACTAGTTGAGTTATCTTTAACCTCTGTCTCTTATCTTCTTTTTTGACCTTTTGACTTTGACCTCTGCTTACGTGGCCTAAATCGGGTCCCACCCTCAACGAATATAGGTTGTACACCCCCTCAATTTGGGAGACAACCAACTGGGAATCGGCGTAGATTATCAGGGTTTCTACCTTGCAGTCAAAGGCGAGTCGAAGACCAACAATCAGGGCCTCATATTCTGCAATGTTGTTGGTGGTTGGGAACTTCCGTCGAATGTCGTACTCTAGAGTGATCTCTTCCAGACTCACCAGGAGAAGCCCTGCTCCGGCTCCGGTGACATAAAGAGTCCAGCGTGCGGAAGATACACCTTCTGAGGGGGTTGGCTTTGATGGAATGGTATTTTCCACGATAAAGTCGGCGAGGATCTGGGATTTTATGTCCGATCGGGGGAGGAATTAAATGTCGAATTCTCCAAACTCGACCGCCCATTTGACCAGCCTCCCAGATACCTCAGGCTTATGGAGAATAGCCTGAAGCAGTAATTGTGTAAGAACCTTTATTGTATGGGATTGGAAGTATGGTCGGAGCTTCCTCGCGGAGAAGACAATGGCCAAGGCCATTTTATCTGTTGCCGAATATCTGGTCTCGGTGTCCGTGAGGATTTTACTGAGGTAGTAAATTGGTTGCTGGATTCCTCCCTCGTCATTTACAAGCACCGAACTGAGAGTTGCGGGAGATATCGCCAAATACAGAGACAAGGCTTCTCCGGGAACAGGTTTTGATAGGAGCGGAGGCGTAGCCAAGTATTTCTTGAGGTGTTTGAATGCTTCTTGACATTCATCCGTCCACTGGAAGCCTGTATTGCGGGTCCCCCGGAGGACCTTGAAGAAGGAGAGGTATTTGTCTCCTGCTTGGGCCAAGAAATGTGAGAGTGCTGCGATTCTGCCATTCAAACACTGCACTTCCTTGATTGAATGTGGGGGAGTCATGTCTTCTAGGGCTTTTATCTTCTCGGGATTTGTTTTGATTCCCCGATGAGTTTACCAGGAAGCCTAGGAATTTTCCCGCTGTAAAGCCGCATGCGCACTTGCTGGGGTTGAGTCGCATTTTGTAATGTCGGAGAAGTTGTAAACACTTCCCTAGGCCCCTTAAGTGGTCGTGCCGTTGGATGCTCTTTACTAACATATCGTCGACATAAACCTCCATTGACTACCCGATAAGGTCCTTTAATATATTGTTCATCAACCTTTGGTACGTCGCTCCAGTATTCTTGAGCCCCAAAGGAATCACCTTGTAGAAGTAGTCTCTTTTATCCTTCTTGAAGGCCATGTGTTCCTCATCGACCGGGTTCATCCGGATCTGATTATATCCAGAGTAGGCATCCATGAAATTGAGGAGTTCATACATGGCTGTAGCGTCAATCAGCTGATCAATTCTCAGGAGTGGGAAGCTATCTTTCGAACATGCTTGGTTGAGATTACTATAGTCAACGCACATCCTCCATTTCCCGTAGGCTTTCTTTACCATGACTACGTTTGATATCCATGTCGGGTATTCGGCCTCGCGGATGAATTTCTTTTCAAGGAGCTTGGCCACCTCTTCCTCGATGGCTTGTAATTGTTCGGGGGCAAAATTTCTCTTCTTCTGAATGACTGGTCGGGAAGAGAGATTAATGTTTAGAGAGTGGAAAATTGCTTCGGGGTCCACTCCTGGCATATCCTCCGGGCTCCAAGCAAAGATATCTTCATTCGCGCGCAGTAGAGTCATGTATTGTTCCACTTTCTCGGGGGGTAGGAGAGATCCAACCCGCACTGTCCGGAAAGGGTTTCGTGGAGAAAGAGTTATATCTATTAAGCCTTCAACGGGGGTGCCTTGTTGCAGTGTGGCTTCGTCTCGCAGGTCAAATTTATCAATGTTGAGAGGGGTTATCTGCGCTAGCTGAGTTTTCACATGCCCTTCTCTTGACTGCTCCAAGTGATCCCTAACCCGCAAGGAGTTGGGAATTTTAAAGTCAAATGTGGAATGGATAGGATTGCTCCAAAAGTTGATTGAAATGGCCTTCTGAATATGGCATTGTAGTCCGAGTTGAAGTCTATGACCACAAACTAAACGCGATGTGTGACTTGCCTTGGGAGCTCGCCCAACGTGACCTGGAGAGAGATCTGTCCTAGAGGGAATGGTGTGGTTATCCATGACGTAGATTAGTTCGGTCGCGGGGGTGAGATTTAACCTGGCAAGCTTGATAGCACGAAACGCGGAGAGGGATAGGATATTGGCCGAGCATTCGCTATCCACCAAGATTCTTCTAACGAGATAAAAGGGATTGCCAATCCTGTCGCTTATCACCAATGGGTCTTGATGTGGAGTTTGCACTTCTCGCAGGTCTTCCTCCCCAAAGGTGATAGTCGTATCTAACCTGAACCTTTGGGGATACTATTTGGTCGGGGGATTCAGCGACGGTCCCCATTCTCTTTGTCATGGTCTCTAGTTCGAGTATCGTTGTGTAGAGGATACTGTTTTTTGAATCTTCAGAACTTTGGGAACCTTGTTCCCACAGACGGCTCCAAACTGTTGTGGTCTACTCGAGGCTCCTAAAATCGGTCTAGAATGACTGTCTTAGCCCGGGAGAAGACAAGTGCGCAATGAGACACAAAAATTCGAGACAGCTGGCAAGAGATCTTTTTTACGTGGAAAACCTCGGAAAGAGGTGAAAAACCACGTGACTGGTTCAGAGCAAACCAAACTTCACTATCAGTTGCTTCGTTACAAGGCTGTCAGGTGAACTCAAGGGCGACAAGCCGCTCCTTGTTACAATTGGGGGAAAGGAACGGAGAAAGGCGCTCGGAGGGTGACAAGCCACCGCCTCCGAGGCTAATTCTTCTTCTTCTTCTTCTTTGTTGCGGTGGGGAGCACCATGCTCTAAGGTTTGTCTGGCGTTCTGTTGGTGCTTGGAAGATGAAGGGTGTTTGTACAACTCCGGGAGCACTTTGGAGGTTGACGCGGATGGCCGAAGTGAAGGGCTCGTCGCTTGCCTGGAGGAGACAAGCGAAGTTCTCTAGACCGTCTTCGTAGCCTTCGAAGGCTCTTCCGGATCTCCTTCGAAGATGATGAAGATCTTCATGGAGAGCTCCCTCCCTTGCACTTAGGAGGAAAGAGAGGGGAAGAGAAAGATGGAAAAAGGGAAAGTTTTGGGGTTCTATTTATAGGCCTCATAGGTGGTTACGGTAGTTATGTGGTTATCCGTAGATCGTAACCACCATAATTACTAATCGCAACCTGGTTTTATAAGATTTATATTGCGTATTATTTAGGTATTTTCCTATATGCAAACTGGCGGTTACTCGGGTGGTTACCTGCGCATCGGACGGTGGAGATCGCGCGGGGGGATTGTTTGTCAGCGGTTAAGGGGCGGCCGGCAACGAGACCCGGGAGATCGCCGGCGGAAGGCCGGGTGAATAAGGGGCCGCCCGATCTAGGCGGCGAAGGGGTCACCCAACTTGGACGACCGAGAGACCGGGCGGCCAAGGGGCGCCCGACCTCGGCGGCCAAGAGGTCGCCCGACCTTAACTGCCGAGAGGCCGGACGACCAAGGGGCCGCCCGACCTAGGCGACCGAAAGGCCGGCCGGCCAAGGGTCCGCCCGACTTGGGCGACCAAGGGGCCGCCCGATCTGGGCGGCCGGAGGGTCGGGCGGCCAAGCGGCCGCCCGAGGCTGCGTGCGGGAGAACTCAGCCAAGGCCGCGCGCAGGCCAACGCAAGGCCAGGAGGGACCGCGCGCATGTGCGCGCGGCCAGGGTCGTGCCGAGGCGCGTGCGGACATGATCGTGCGCAGGGGGCGCGGTCAGGACCACGTACAGGCGCGCACGACTTGAAACGCGTGTAGGCGCGCGCGCGGCCAGGCGGTGCTATGCAGGCGTGCGCGCTTGGGGCATCGCGAAAAGTGTTCAACACGAAAGTTCAACACAATTTTTTAGGAAAAGTGTTCAACACGAAAGCAAACCAAACATTTAATAGGAAAAGTGTTCGACACGGAAGCTGTAGATCTCGACGAGATCTACAGATTGTGTGTTGAACACTTTTCCTAAAAATGCATGCACAAGACGTATTTTAAAAAG